>CM049795.1:37756815-38356815 GCA_027422405.1 Ptychobarbus kaznakovi
TTCCTGTCTCCTATTTTATGAATGGGCAATAGGAAACGTGTGCGTCTGCAGCCCTCCGTCCTCTTGTATGGGTCATTGTGTGTGGGTTATGATCTGTTTAGCATGTCACAGATGAATTGACATGGCTGAAGGGCTGCACGGCGGTCTCCACATCTACAGGGTGGACTTGACAAGAGCTTTGCCATTCCTCTTCTGGATAAACAAGTCAGTTTTCTTCATTCAGCTACTGCTCGCCCTCCTGGAACTAATTATAGCATATCCTTTTTGGATACAAGGGGCCGCTGGAATGTTTTCCTTTGGCCCCCTCCCCCAACTAAGTATCTCCACCCCCCCTAAATGGTTAATAGTGGAAGGTGGCTCTGGCTACGAGAAGAGGAAAAAAATGCTTTAATCACGTTCATTCCTCCGGAGACATTTAGGACAGCCACCAAAGGCTCATCAGGACCGCTTCATCCGTCAGGTTCAGAATGACCCCTGTTGAGATGGATGCATTGAGAATCACGCTCTCAGGCGGGAAATCCAGCAGTCAGAGGATGTAGTTTGGGATTCTTAAAATAACGTTTCGTAGGTGGGACAGTTGCTATGTGAGGATATTAGTTGGCTGCAAAAAACTGTGCTTCTCTAGAGTGATAATATAATAAAGACTAATATAATGTTTAATTTGCCAACAGGAATATTTATACATAAGGATTTGTTGTTTTCAGCAATCTGCCATGTTGAGCTCATCAGCCGGTAGATTCACAAGGAGTATACAAATGAATTTTTTTTTTTTTTTTTTTTTTTTAGGTTATGGTCAAAGCTGGGCAATATAGTTGAAAAAATATTGATTGTTCAGCATTTTGATTACGTATTTGCCTTTTTTATATGATATGAACCATCATTTCAACAAAAGTTTGAGTAACGCGTCAAGTAATAAAAAACTTTTAGTTAAATTAAAAATAATAAAGATGTTTTTAATGGAAGCGCAATCATATTATATAATATTGGTCATTAAAAATAAAAAGTACACAACTCACAAATGAAAATGAAAAAATAAAAACAATAATTGTATTTCATGGATATTAAAATAACACTGATTGATATATGTTAGAAATTATACAAAATCATTGTATACATATTCCTGAAAAAGTTTACAATAAAAAATGCTTTCCTTTTTTCCTATATATATATATATATATATATGCGTGTGTGTATAAATTAATTAATAATATAAATAAAAAATATATATATTATTTTTATGAAGCTATAATGATGCAGTATTTAGAAAATTATGGCCAAATAAAAAAACAGGTTAAGTGATATTAATATTTACAACATTGCACAGTTTCCTAATAAATACTGATTTTTCCATATATATCATTCAGACTACATATGATTTAAAATTATGACCATATGTCAGGTGTTTTTTTTTAAGTACATCTTTGAGTATAAATAACTCCATTCACTGGGTGCAGAATTGCATTATAACATTTCATTACTTGTCTCCGCTCTAGTCCTTGTGTTATTTATAAATCAGGCCAACAGGAAGTCCTGCTATAGGGAGAATTCTGCGGATCCCCTGCACCAGGCGTAATGTTATCTGCTAGATTTGCTTCAGCAGCCAAAAGACTGATTTATTGCCCCCCTCTTCCTTTTCCGGGTGCTCCTCCTGCACAGGTGCGGAGACGGACCGGGTCCGCTGTGCCAAGCGGACAAGCCGCACTGTGTTGCGGTGGTGGGGGCATGTTGGAACGGACTATCTCTGTCCTCAAACAGCTAACATTATTCAGTTCCCTTTCGTACTGCCAACTGGCCGGTGTCCAGCGCGTTTACACGTTTGGTTCCTCTGCAAGCGAGACCATGGCGGAGAAGGGAGAAGTTCTTGTGCTCTCTCTAGACCTGCACGGCCCTCCAAGTGTTAGTTAGCAACAGCCCTGCTTGTTTGTTACCAAGGCAAGAAATGGGAATGCCGGCGAAGACAATAGATTTGCTTCCCGTGGCGTCTTCAAACCGTGAGGGATGTCACATGCACTCAAAAGATCTGGCCAAGAGGTTGACGCTATGATGTCCACCTCATCTTACGCCAAGAATTCCTTTGATATGAGGTTGACGACAGGGTCGTGATTCATACTCACTCTTCCCTTCCCAGGTGGTTCACTCCACCAATGTTTGTTGGATCATGACGGCCTCGCAAACATCTGAGCGGGTCGCTCTCCAGCTTGCCAAATTGGAGGGGGGAAAACAATTGGGACGCTGTAAACCTAGCGACTCCCACCTCTAGGAAGATACAAGGAAATAAGTGAAGAGGCACAAATGAGCGGAGGACAGGAGACTGTGAGGAGGAAGTTCTCTCTCATCTCACACAAGGATCTGATGCTTTTGGCTGCAGGACAGACAGTGTTGTCAGGGTGTGAGGAGTAGAATCAGAGCCGAGGGAGAGTCTGGCCAGGAAGAGGGGAGGCGCTCGGCGTTTCAAGGGGAACAAGGGCTGCGATTGGGAGTCATCCAACAGTCTCGATTTGGTGGGGAGGCTTGGAAAACCCTTAGCCGCTGCCAAAGTGTGAAAACATCCCCCCTCCCCTCTTTCCTTTCTCAATGTGTCCATGTGTGAGGCGGGAGGAGGGTATTGTGATGGGAATTTGGTGTCAAACATCAAAACCTTTTTATAGCCTTCGCGAGCCTCCCGGGCAAAATATTGAACTCGCCAGTCAGCTGAGTCAGTGGCTTGGCCTTTCAGCCTGTTTTTATTCCTCGCATTTCCTATTCCACACTAAACGAGACTGAAATAGTAAGATGCTGTCAGTTTTATTTGAACATGTAAACAAATCCAATGTTTAAGAACACCGCAATGAGACTTTGCTTTGAGTCATACGGGTGTCTGCATGGGCGTCTACATGTCCTGTTACGTTTAAATTAAAACTGACCCTATTTACTTTATTAATACTTGTGCGTGGTGTTATTGTGCATGATTCGTCAAGACACATTCAAAATGTTTCATCAGATTTTAATAACTTGCTCTGCCTAGACTTTTATTTCCATATGATTCACCTAGTCTAATGTTAGTGTAATATTATTTATAGCAAATGTCAAATATCTATTTAGACTTCTCAGGCTACAGTCATAAGCAATGTAATTATTGTTATAGTTAATGGATAATACAAGTTTTGACATTTTTTACTTGTTAGAATAAAAATTCTCAGTTGTGAAATATAAAGTCTCAGTTACGAGAAACAAGTTGCAATCACAAGAAATAAAGTCACAATTACATGGAAACCGACTTCCATAACATCACGATTTCCTCTTGCCAAGAATTAGTATGTTTTATAGAAGTCCTTTTCTACATCATAAAAAATATATAAATCACATTTATGATATAAAAAGTCAGACAGTCAAAATAAAATAAAATTATAACTTTTTATCTCATTGTGACTTGTCATAATGTCCACTTTTCATCTTGTTAACTTTTCATGTTATTATTCAGATTTTTATTATAATTTTGACTTTTTATGTTGTATGATAGATAAAATCCAGTATTCATACATTTTTAACTTGTTGAATGTTATGTTTCACTTGGAAATACTTGACATTACAGAAGTAAAAAGGGTTGTGAATGTCAAGTCATGTTGACTCAAGTTGAAGCGCCGTTCTGTCAATTTTATAGTTTGCCAGCATAAATATTAAGAAGGTCTTATGGGTTAAAACAAACTTCTTGTTTGTACAGCATGTTCGGAAAAGTTACTTTTCATAGTTTTGATTTGGTTTGGCAGGACTCCTCCAATTAGACGTTGCTGGATGGTGACTAGATTTTTGTAATGAGCTGCAAACATTTTATTAGCAATTATTGAAACCCTGGGCAGGAGTTGGGGTCTTGAAGTATGCATTTGCAAAAGCTTGGTTTACATTGTGGCTTGGAGCCGTTCCTGTCCCTCACTTGGATGGCTGTGCGAGTTAGATACAGCGTGAGAGAGAGAGTGGACATCTCTACCTCATTCCCTGCATTCTCCGAGCCCTCTCCCCTCTCTTTATCTCTCTTTCTTTCTCTCTCGATCTGGGGTCCGTGAAGCTGAGTTCCTGCCAATAGGGGCGTGTGTTCAGTCTGGGGCTCTACTCGCACAGCAGGAGTTTGCTGGGACCACCTCTACGGATTTCCACCGGTGACCCCTGTGACCTCTTCCCCTCATCTCTCGCTGCCCCCCCTCCCTTTCCTGTTCCAGCTTCTGGAAGCGCTTTAATCATTTTGCTCTGAGCCAGCGACCATAACAGCTGCCTCGATAGGTGCTCCGGAGATGAGAATGTGAGGGGCGAGAGATTGAAATGGGGGAGAGAGAGGGGCGCAAGTGAAAGCAGGGGGGGGGGGGGGAGTTTATTTGATTACAATAACTAATAAAGAAGGTTCTCCATATTGGAGAGATTCAGTAGTGTAATGTTTTCTGTTGTTCAATTGGTAGATTTATATTTGACGTTGTACGCAATAAAACATAATTATAAAATAAATTCACAATAAATCACACTGAGTGATAAAAAATTCTCCGTTGTGAAATATAAAGTCACAATTACCTGGAAACTTTCTTTCATAACATCACGATACTGTATGTTTTCTCTTGCTGTCAGTATTCAGGATATTTTTTTCTGCAACATTAGGATAAACTGGTCAATCATAACTGGTACATAATTAAATAATTCTGAGATAAACAGTCAAAAAAATAAATATATAAAATTGACTTTTTATCTCATTGTGACATGTCATACAGTTTCACAATTGTAAGGTTGACTTTTAATGCCATAATTATTACTTTTTATCTCATAATTTTACCTTTTTGTTGTAATTTAAACTTAATATATCATGTTGAATTTTTCTGTAATTTAAGCTGTCATGTTGAAGTCATCATGTTGACTTTTTATCTCTGAATTTTGACTTCTCATAAAGTTGTATTAATATGCCATAATTATGACTTTTTGCCATTTTTTTCAACTAACATGGAAATGGACTTTCATAATTTTAGTTGCTAATTTCATTATATACTCTATATACTCTTGAGAGCAACTATGATGAGAACAGCACAATGCAATCATTTGCAACCAATGGTTAATTTATAATCGGCACTTAACTAATCCATAACGGCAGCATCAATGCTAACATGGTTCTGGCGTGTGAAGGATTAAAGGAAAAGAAGTGAGGGAGCGGGCGAGGAAGACAGGACATCTTCATGTTTGTTTGAACAGGGAAAGCTATGTGACATGCATTATTGATGGTGACACCTCTGCGACACGAGTTCTTTATCATGGTATGGCCCGGCGGGGAAGCGGTTCACACAGAGGGCTGTGCACATGCATTCTTTCACTGACGTCTTTCTTCAGGCACTTCAGGACATTCCATGAAAACATGTATGTTACAGTGACTTTGTTACATCTGCTATTTTGACATTTATTGAAATGAATTATATATGATAATTAAGCAATTGTTTTAATCATTTATTTTTAAATCTTATTTAATCATTATTTTTATGTATTATAATTTTTTCACATAATTTTTTTATTCATTCAGTAGCCCTACTGCAAACATGTATTTGCATAAAAACACTCTTTTTTATTGTTTGAGTTGCAATGTTTGGTTACAATTGAAACAGACTTTGGCAAACAGATTGAGAACTATAAATCTATATTTCCGAGTATGTAAAGAATTGGACCGACTCAGATATTGACTCAGTTCCCAATAAAGACCCCACAGAGCCCCAAGAACAGTAAAAAAACAAAAAACTGGAAAGTTTTGTGGAACTGAAGTAAAACTCCACTCCTCTCCCTTCTCTTCCTCTCTCCTTTGAGAAACTCTGGGAACTGATTTCACTTCAAACAGCAGAGCCTCCTAAACGGACCAGATCCAATTTGTCTGCGCTTTTCTTTCCCTCCAGAACACCCCCCCCCCTCCTCCAAAAAAAAAGGCCTCCTAACAAAAGGCTGCTTGTCCTGCCAGGAATTTTCCACATTCCTTGCTCTGGCAGACATTTTTCTTTTCTAAAAAGGGCCCTTCGGCAAATTCCCCCTAATCGCAGGGTTTAGCCCAGCTCTGATAGGTGGCATTCATAGCACTGCTTGGTTGGGGAGGGTGCTTGATTTGAGTCCGAGAAGGGACGTGCGAGCGGGTAGGGTGGGCAAGGGGGCTCTCGGACCTGGAATCCTTTCAGATTCGGCCGAACCGGTGGTGGCATTCCAAGGGAGATCACAAAGCCAGTGCTGTGGCCCTGTACCCTGGAGATGTCTGGCTTGTTTTCCCCACTTCCACCTCCAGTTTAATAGAACATGTGGCCTTTATTCATGGGAGCGGAGGGGGTGCAGTTACTGGGTGGCTCGTCTGTGGGGTCCGCCTCTAGTGAGGGAGTCCTTGGATAAGTTTGCCTCATCAAATCAAGCAGAGTGTTTTTTTATGTTTCCTGTCTTTGTGGAATTCTTCTCAGCAGCCCTAAGGAGACTATGTTCAAGTAAAGGCTTTTTTCTCCACAAACGCAAAACATATGTTAGCCGTTTAAGTTTAAAGCAAATGTGAGCTGCTGTTCATTTTTCTAAAATGTCCCTCTTTATTTTACCAGGCAGTCAGGTAAAATGAATACGGCTTATGGGCAGGAAAGGGTCTAAAGCACCTCTGTAACAGTACGGATTTGGACATTCACAGGCTCAGGCGGAATCTACAGACTTTCTGTGCTTGTTTTGAGGGAAAATCTGGCAAATTCTGCATATTTAAACAGTCAAATATATTAGATAAGGCAGAGAACACTGTAATAGGGATTTGCAACAATTTGGCCGCCAGAAATGCAGTAAAACAACAAGTACGGTTTCCCCCCAAAATCTGCAGCCGTGATAGATTGGATGAATTTTTTTTTGAGAATTAGAAAAAAATACACATTTTACAGTTTAAACAGTAAAATGTGTTTTTAATACTATTTATATGCTACTAAATGGTATTTATTAATAATTTGATATATTTTCACTTTTTATTTTAATTGTAGTTTACGTTTTAGTAATTTTGTAATGTGCTTTTGCCATTTTTAGTAGTTTAGTAAAAAAAATATTTAGCTTTCATGTATTTTTATTTAGTTTTAGTCATTTTTGTACTTAAATTTGTTTTATTTTAGTTGGTTAGTTGGTTGCGATGCAACATTTCCACTTTTCTATGTTCTTTTTTACTTTAGTTTTTCATCTAATATTTATATTTATTTAGTGTTTTTTAGGTAATGAAAACATGTTTTAATTTTAAAGTGAATTTGTAGCTTTACTTAACTCTAACAACACTGAAAGCATGACATTTGTACTGATAGCTTGTGAAATCGGTAAACAAAAACAAAAAGAAAAATCCTAAAAGGGGTGGAAAATGTGTAGAATGTTATAAATTGAGCTCAAATTCTGCAATTTTGAAACCCTTTATCTTGCAGATTAATTTTCTCATTTACTCCACAAATACTTCTGTTAAAGAAGATAAAAACACAAACTAGGAATAACAATGGATGGTCTTCCAAAGTGAGATTCTCCCTCGTACTAAGACATCAAATGAAAAGGGATTTCAAATATAGATGTCCTCCGTTTTTTGTAGTTGGGACAAAGATTCAAAGATCCCAGGAGCAATGAATGAGAGAGAGACATAAATATCTCCAGTGCAGTTTCTTGTAAGAGGAGGGAGGGGTTCTCCACAGTGTAAAGCTTTTAGTAAATGACTCTTGGCGCAGAGAATGGTTTTGGTAAGACATGCCAGGTCCTAAGAGCAGGAGTCTTCCACTAGCTTGGCTTTGCTCTGCCCCGGCACGTTCTGTTCTGGAGCTGCTGAGACGTGCAGCTGCGCGCTCCCATTTTGCCCCCAGGTACCTGTGCCAGAGGCTGACTTACAACCATTACATAATCTCTTTGTGTAACTGGCCCAAAGACTTCTTTGCATACTTGAAGAATGAAGCATCTCCAAAACCAAGTCTACCAAACATACTTTCCATTGATCAATCGTTTAAAAAAATCCTCCCTCCATTCAAAGCAGGATGAGAGACCATGGCAGCAAGAAAACATTTCTACAACAATATGAATCACCTTTTAATACAGAATATGTTCTTAAACTTTATTTAAAGCCAAGATTTGCTGGAGTATTTCATAAATAGACGAGTTTGCGTGCCATTTTCTTTCTAGGCCACAAGACCAATAACGGTACGCCCACGCAATCTTCTGGAAAAAGCTCAAGCCCATCTCTTCGTTTTTAGTGAACACATTAACTAATTGTGTCGTCAGGGTTAGAACAACTTTAAAAGAAGCCTCCAGTCCAGACAGGATTTAATTGGATGTCGAAGATGTTGCTTATCTTATTATTTTAACTTCTTAAGAACAATAAATGTTTCGTACTGAACAGGGAGGAATTGTACCTCAAGTAGTCCTTAGCAAGATGTAGTACTATCTATTTAAAAAAGCATAACGGTATAGTTCAGTCAAAAAGTGAAACCTTTTTCTCATCTTCACGTCGTTCCAATCCTGTATGACTTTTTTAAACAAAAAAAGGTCAAAAATATCATTTTGTGTGTAAAAATGAAGAATGCCACATTCTTTTCTACCACTTTGCCATTGTTGTTTTTGATTTTGGAGATACTGTTCATCAATGTTATCATTCCTGAACACGGTGGGTGTCTCCGTTTTCTTTGTTTCAAGGCATGCGTAACACTGTGGGCTGGAAAATAATTCACAGTAGTACTTGTTTCCAATGTGGCGGGTTGTGGCAAGCAACGAACTCCGAGGCCAGTTGGCAGTGTAGTGCTAAGAGCTTGGAAACTCACTCTAACTGGCGAATTACTCTTCAATCTGTCACTTCAGTGAGAAAAGGCTTGAGATTCTTTCAACATCTCCTTTTAAGTTGTTTTTAGCTTCTCGTAAAAGTGCGTTTCGTTAACCAGTAGCAATGCAGACTATGCAAATCAACCTGTATATTTATGTCATTGGTTTTAATCAAAGCTATAAACACAAAAGACATGTCATCCCACGATTTCCAAATTTGTGTGGTCAGCTGGAATGGGTTTTTGCAATGGTTGATTCTTAATTGATTATATTTGGTATGTAGTTAAGTCTTTGGCTTTAATTGATATAGGACCATTCTAGTCATTGTCAATCACGCCAACTGCAACGTAGCCTCACGTTTTTGTGCTGCTCGCTGAATGTGACTCACAACTTGAAATAATATTTGAGCAGTTGCTCGGTTCTCATGTTGGCATAAAAATGTAACTTAACAACCTCTCAGAGTGCAGTTTCTGTTCACTTATAAACACAAGCGTTTACATTTTGGTAGTTCACCTACTGAAAGCGAAGCTGTTAAAATGGAACTGCAAATGGCTCGCATTCCTCCACTTTAACAGCCTTCATATTTGAACACAGGATTTGATTTGAAACATATATGTACGTGTGGTTAATTGAGGTTATTTGTGTGAATTAACAGACAAGGAATTTTACATTACACACTAAAATTAAATAGATGGCTATGAATAAAATAATAACTATGAATAAAATAAAGTAGGATTTTACATATTTTTTGAAAGTAGGAAATGTATATGTATGTATATATTGTTTAGCCCACTTTAACCTTGAGCCCACTGAGCAATTAATGTTTTAAAGAAGGTCCAGTGGTCACTAATTACATTTTCACATCTCGTTTCACAACATTTAACTCAATACACAACAAAAGACAATGTTCTCACAGGATAATTAGCTTCTCACACCAGTTAGTTTGCCTTTGGTCACTGAGCATGACTTCCTACATTAAAACCAGATCTCATTAACAATGAAGTTTACAGAGCTGTGAGATGGAAGAGAAACGTGCCACCTTATGCATGATCAGTGATGAACTTGGTCGATTCATGAGAGCTTTTGCAATTACTTCATTGCCTCTTTCATTCCTCTCATTTTCAGTTTATTTCAGCTGCCCACAAGTTATCTGGGACCTGATGGCTAAATGTATCTCCAAATGATTACCCCAAATGTACCAGTGGGACACAAATAGTGTCTGAGAGCTTTTTCCATGTCATTTGATAGTCTATATCCGATGGAGTCATACCCTCCCCTTATTTGGTCCTTACTGCATACAGTATATAAAAATTATGATTTTATATTTATTTTGTGGTACTTTCCTTTTATGTTACCACATTAAATCCAATATAATATTATATATATATAAGTAAAATATATATATCATCCGTGTGTGTACTCAGTGTATGTAATGTACAATTTAAATTTGATCAAAATTTGTTTTGTTTGTTTGTTTTTGCTCTGGCACTCTAGATTCAGAATAGCATTACAGGAAACACCGATTAGAATTACATTTCTTTTCTTATGGAGAGCAGTATTGCTGACACTCATTGTTTGTATTGATTTGTAGCAGAAAAGAAGATATGTGGAGAGCTTTCTGAAGATGGGTGAAATCCGGGTTGGGTTTCCTCTTGGTCTTCAGCTTCACCTTGTCTTTTTAGACACATACTGTACATCTAGCTCTTTTAGTGCATGCCATGCACAGCACAATGAGGTCACAGGAGCCCCGGGGTCATTCAGTTTGCAGAAGTGATTTGGCGTGTCAGCTACTAATGACTTCAAAGAGCGAGCACAGTTTTCTGAAAGACAAGGCTGTTGTTTCTCTTGTTTTGTTCTGAGGGGCAGAAGGGCAAGAGGGTCTGGACTTCTGATGTGCAGGGTGACAAGTTCAGTGCTAACAAGAAAATGGGTTCTTTATGGGGCTCTTGTGTTTTTGCTACTTTTGTGCATGTACAGTATCATTAGTGATGTTACATACTGTTTAGCTTTTACATCTGTAAAGTGCTCGTGGGATCTTGTATTTCACGTATGTGTAAATGGGTGCAATCAGGAAGGTGTTGGAATTCTCCTCCTCCTCATGTCTAAAAGTATATTTGTGTTCCGTCCATCCCATTTGGAATGTGTGCATCATTTTCCCAATTTCCCTTTATCGCCAGCTGCTTCCATCCGGTGTTGACATTTACTGTGTTACAGCCTGATAGCATTCCAGGGAGAGTTGGCACAAAACACACCAGCTGCTCCCAACAATCCCAAATGGTGTGAGTGTGTGTACTCTATCGGCAGTGCCTGGCTTTGGTTCCAAACACTGGACACTCTCAGGGTTTTATTTTTGCCTGGCTCTCAGAGCAGCGGAGGACACCTCAGCTGTCAAGCTCCGGTCTTAGAAGCACTTCCTGCGGGATGGCAGCGTTTAGGGTTTATAATGTAATGCGAGTAAGGCACAATCTGGGCATTGTATACCACGCTGTTGCCACTGTGGAGGCACTGCTGCGTACAGCCCTGTATGTGCACACATGTGCTCCTATTCTTA
The DNA here is from genome assembly GCA_027422405.1 of Ptychobarbus kaznakovi. Taxonomy (NCBI): domain Eukaryota; kingdom Metazoa; phylum Chordata; class Actinopteri; order Cypriniformes; family Cyprinidae; genus Ptychobarbus; species Ptychobarbus kaznakovi. The sequence continues at coordinate 37,768,139 of CM049795.1, forward strand.
ATGTTTTTAGGGATTTCGCCTGGATCTGATTGTCTTAAAAATACATACAATATTATTTTTTTATATTTATATATGTATATTTATTGATTGATTATTATATAGATTATTTATTGCATTCAGATGATAATTATTTCTCTTTTTGTCTTTCAGCCACAGCAAGTGGTCCAGGAAAAGCCCGCTCAGGTATGTCAAATGAAATCTTTGCACCACATACATAATATAGCAGGTAGACATGCCTGTTACATACAATTGCCTGTGTGCAGCCCTGTGGTGACCTACATTTATTGTAGAAAAATGTCATTGTGTATTATTCAGAAAAAACATCCAGAGGTTGTTTTTGTATATGTAATAAATTTTGTGCATACATAATAGAAATTGCTGTAAAGTCAGTGAGAGGGATTTTGAATTTGTCTTTTGTTGTTTGATTATTATAAAGCTACCGTGTCACTTTGCCGCACGGATCCTATTTACTGTATTTCAAACTCTTTACATTCATTTATTACATAACCGACGATGAATAATCACTGTGTGTGTGTATTTGACCGTTTAGGCACTAAAAGATGACTTTAAATGTGTGTGCAGGTCCCATTTGTGTGTGTGTGATTTGTGTGCAGTGTGTGTGTGTGTGTGTGTGTGTGTGTGTATGTGTGTCAGTGTCTGCATGGCTGTCGTCCCAGAAGGAAGTGCACAAGAAAGCCTGCAAACAGTTTGCTGAAGACAAGCAGACTAAGGACATGATTATGTCCTGTGTGATGAGACCTGTCAAGCATGTGTGGCGGCAACCAGTGAGGAGTACAAAGACATGTGTCTTGCCTACAGTCAAGCATGGTGGTGGGTGTCATGGTGTGTGCCGTGTGTGTGCAGTATTCCAACATGATAATGACCCCAAACACCTCCAAGACAACCATTGCTTTGCTAAAAAAGCTGTGTATTTGTGTGGGGCATATGAAGGAGTGGAAGAGGAATGCATATATATATATGGCCACACCAATATATATATATATATGGACAGTATCTCACAGGGGAGTACACCCTTCACATTTTGGCCAGTGTAAATATGGCTTTATTATATATTTTCATGTGACACAAATTTACACTGTTATACAAGAAATGACACTTTGCTTCAATTTGTAGCAAGTGTGAGTGATACAGTTTGTATAACAGTGTCAATTTGCTGTCCCCTCAAAATAACTCTACACACAGCCATTAATGTCTTAATCGGCTTGTAAAAGCAGATTGACGATGATTGTGTGAGGAAGAGGATTTTCTGTTTTGGTTTACAAAGTCCTCAAAAACCCAAAGTGAGTGGAAGGGGGGCATAATTCTGGTTTGGTGAGAGAACTGCTTGGTTAAGGCTAATGTAAATCCTATAGTGTTATCTGTGGAATCCCAGTCTTCTTTGGTTTCATCCCCTCACAGATGGATATTCAATCTGGCAGACAGGATTAGTTTTGAAGAGTTGCCTCTTTTTCCCTCTCTTGTCAAAATTCCTTCAGCGTATTAACAATGGAGTCGACTCTATAGTCTCTGTGCACACTGCTACTTTAATGTGCTCATGAAGAAAGACAGCAGCCTGCAGACCTATATGCTGGCTGAATATGATGAAAATACATTAAAATGCATTAAAAATACATGAAAATAAAACAAACATACAATATTGGCTTTATAAAATATCTAAATAAAATATTAATAGATACATTTTTTGTCATCAGAACTATTCACTATTAACAAATGATTTGTTTTGACGTTTTCAAACTTGGACTGAAAATGCCATAAATGTAATTCACCCAAAAATTGAAAATTGTCATCATTTACTCACCCTCAAGTTGTTTCAAAACTGTATGAGTTTCTTTCAGCTGCTGAACACAAAAAAGTTATTTTGAAGAAGGTTAGTAACTAAATATTTAACAGCAGCCATTGACTTCCATAGTATGGAAAAAAATACTATGGAAGTCAATGGCTAACATCAACTGTTGGTTTATCAACATTCTTCAAAACATTTTCTTTGAAACACAAAGAAAAAGATGCTCAAGTTTGCAACAACTTGAGTAAATGATGACAGAATTTTCCCTAATGGTGATGTTTGTTGCATGTTGTTTCGATAGAGTGAAAAGACCCTAATAAGAAAAACACAATGGCTTGAGATACAATTCCGCTCCCACACAATCTTCCACACTAGAAATCTGCAACCTCCTCTTGTTCACTGGTGCGGACCAGTTTACGGTGTGAATGCATAACTGAGGCCTGATTTGTTGCTATGTGGGAATGCACAGACCCTGATGACTTTGCGCAGCACGGGAAGGCCTAGCACATACACACACAGGTATCTATACCTAGTCTGAGATGCTATCTCTGAACTGGAAAGCAGAGCTACCAGCACCATCTTGATTAATTATATGCAATGAAATTATCTTGGATGACAAATGTTTTTAGCCATTGCGTCACTGTTTTTTAAGTATCTCGCACCATGAGCACTGAGTTTTTAAGGCATCATTATAAGTTTCAACTTTTATTTACTTTTGAAAACATGTCTGAAGATCACTGTGTTCCATCTAGCTATTTTGAACTCATCTTTTCTAAAAGTCCCCTAAGACATGCATCTGATGGGGATCATGTGAACCTGAGACTAGCCTTAAAAAAATCGAAAGATGAAAGTTTGCATATGTGATTTTTGTTGAGTATCATATTTGATATGTCACGCTTTCATAGCTTATATAGCATGATATAGGAGAATATGGAGCTCATACTTGAGGAGAAAAAAAATCTCTGCACCAAACTACATTAAATACAATTTGGTGCAGTTGCTGATACTTATATGGCCAACAAGTAAGATGAAATTCTGATAGCTTGTAAATCAAAGAGATTGTATAGCAGTATGGCAGACTGTAGTTTTTATTATGGGGGCAAAACATATAATGCAATGTAATACAATGATGATTGAGAGATGAACAAAAAAAAACATTCCTCAAAAGTCTGATGTATCATATTTGATACATGATTTCCTAAAAAAAGTTGTATGGATAATCATACACTTCATACAATCATACACACATCATACACACATAAAATTGATGGGGTTGTTTTTGACCCAGCTGTTGGGGGTAACTGCTCAGAAGTTTGGGTTAAACATTTATTAAATCGCTGGGTTTGTCCATATTTAACCCAGCATTTTTTTAGAGTGTACATATTATTATATGTATGATTACATGTATGTATGAAAACTTAAACCTAAGCTGGTTCAGTCCAGTAAGTATTAATCTTGAAATATTACTAACAATATAACATTTATTCTTACATTTACTTTATAAAAATCTATTAAGACTTCAGAGCAAAAAGACAAAAATACCATGGCCTTTAAGTGGACAGTGTAGGAATTTTACTAAAAGGCCATTTACTTGCAAAAAGTATAAACTATCAATCAGATGATGGAAGGCATGTAGAAGATTGTGTACATCAGGTTTTTCAGCAAAGTTGTGCACATGTTGATATTTAAATGGACTTAGAAATGTGCATACTATAGAGCTGCACGATAAATCGCATGCGATTGTCATGCGCATCTCGTCAGTAAAGCCGCTTCTGTGATTAGTAGTAAATCTCCCTCACGTGCTTTCAGATGAAGCTGCATTTAATACACAGAGCCGTAGTTCGTTGACAAGTTCTCGTTGATAATCGCAGATGAATCGCCTTCGATAATGAATGCGATATTGCGTAACTTGTCAGTGAACTACGGCTCTGTGTATTAAATGCAGCTCCATCTGAAAGCACGTGATGGAGATTTACTACTAATCACAGAACTGGCTTTACTGACGAGATGCGCATGACAATCGCATGCGATTTATCATGCAGCCCTAGCATATTATGATACAGTAGGGTTTATAGAGTTAATACTGATAAATTACCCAATAGTTCAGGCAACCTACTAACTAATCCATGTTAGTTTGGCAAAATTCTTTACTGTAAAAAAAAAAAACTATCTTTCAGGATTCCAATAATGCACTTCATCCAGTAATTTTACAGACATGTATTAACCCTGAAATACAACACAATGAAGTGCAATACAGGCAAAACACCAGTAGAAAACAATTCCTTCATATTAATACATTATATTGTGCCCTATTTCTACAGTTTTTTACAGTGATTTTTACACTTACAGTAGTGTTTTTTTTATATGGTAATAGTAGTAGTGTTCGATTAGTTTTTTCTTAAAATGTATTTTCTTTTTATAATTAGTTTAATTGTTTCTTCTAGTTTGATGCCAATTTCCTTCAGCATCAAACGGAAACAAAAGATCCGTCATAAACCCACAACAGGGACTTTCAATTACTCTTTAAACCATCTTCTTCTTCGTTGGTGAAGGTTAAACCAAGCGCATGGTAATCTTGGTCACTGATTTAATGTTATTTTTTTCTAGGAACAGAATTCCATTGAAGTTTTAATGTTTTTTGTGTGCTGTAACTGTGCCTTTAAATTGCTCTTGTAATGAAAGAACGAGCAATGAAGCGTGACAATGTCAATTCGATTCCACTTTTTTTTATATATATATCTAGAACAAACCTATGGAAAGAAATTTAGAATTTTGCTAAATGTGTCACAGTTGCATTTCTGAAATAAAACAAACTGCCAAACGAAATCTGATATTCCATTTGAGCACATAACTAAGCTGGTATTTTCTGGTGTGTGTGGCACTTCAGTTGGAAGCACGATTGGTGGGCAGGGTGTCCGAATATGATTAAAGAGTTTTTTCTTCCCTCCCCCCCATCTCCATTCTTTCACTCGCCCATGTCACACATGGTAGCGCTTAGCTGGGCCTTCAGAGCTGAAGGTGTCTGCCACACTAATGAATGGAGTTTGGCTCATATAATGCAGACAGGCTTTTGCCACGGCCTTTCCCCTGAATGGGAGCAACACAGCGACTTGGGAAAGGAAGAGGGTTATAAATTTTGTCAGTTAGCCTCCCCAAATAAAATGAAGCCATGTGGAAAATGAAATCCATTTCATTCTAAAGAGTGCCCAAAGCCAAGCGTCTCCCCCAGCCCCCATTCACCGCCTTTCTCCCTTTTCAATGGTGGTCATCTCGGCAGCAGCTGTGGGACGTTCGCTGTCTGAGCTCATGAAAAAGAACATTTGTAACCAAAACAATAACAAAAAAGAAAATATAAATGCTAATAACTGCGCTATTTCAGTCCGTCTTACTGCTGTCAGTCTAACGTTTTTATGCACAGCCGTGCTTTTCTTTGCAGCCATCTTTTTGTGGTGACTGATGGGCGACCACTGTTGTGTTTTGTAGGAAGAAGAAGAGGAGGAGGCGGAGCAAGAAGAGGACTAAGCAACCACAGGATTTTACCTCTACCTCATCCAGCTGTCAGCTCTCTCCAAGGGAAAAGACTGCCTTGACCACTTATTGATTTCCCACTTTCGTTTGATCATTATCGTTTGTTTATTTTCATTTTTTCTCATTGGTTTATTTGGGTTTGGATTCGTTTTGTGATCAACACACACAACACCTCAGAGCATAACCCGAAAAAAGACGCAAACGCAAACAAACATCTTGCAGATGACAATTGGAGCCGCCTTGTTGTATCCACTTCCAACAAAACTGCTGAAAGCACAAAGGTGCAGGGGTTAAACACGCAATATGTGCTACGGTGGTTCTTTGCGTCACACACACACACACACACACACACACACACACACACACACACACACACACACACACACACACACACACACACACACACACTTGTTGACTGATTTTCCAGGCTACATTGGTAAAGAAGAAAGTGAAACTGTCTGGTTTTGTCATTCAGCATGTGGTGCTTCTTATATCTGGGTGGAGCTTTAAATGGACACGCCCATTCACACAAGAACCCCCCCCCCCCCCCCCCCCCACATACACACACACACAGTACCAAGCCACCAAAGACCATTTTCCCTTCTCTGTCCACTTCATTTTGATGTTTTGACTAAAATGACAGCGAGCTTTAAAAGTATTTTCCTTAAAATTGCAAACAGAGCCTGTTAGTTACTATAATTGAAAATTTTGCAAGTGGATACCTAAAAATTAATATTCTGTCATTATTTACCCAGCCAAAACCCATTTGACTTTGTTTCTTCTGTAGAACACAAAAGAAGACATTTCAAAGAATGTCTAAAGCCTTATTTGGATGCGACTATTTTTCAAAACTACTTTTGAGTTTCGATTCTTATCACCTGAGGTTTGCGATTTTCATGTACCAATTCAGGACTAACATCTCCATGTTTATTACAGAGGTGGGAGGGTCTGTTTTGTTTTTCTGGGCGTTGCAAAGATCATGCACTCATGCGAGAATTGCGTATACTCATTTGGATTTATAGTATAACCAAAGTTTTACTACAAATACCATGGTGAATCTATATGGCTAGTATAGCAAAAGCATGGTTAATGTGTGGTTAACAATTTTTTTTTATTTGAAGTAAAACCATATTTAATTTTCATAAAGGTACATATGTAATTAAAGCATTATGTGATTGAGTGCAGAAATGAAGGTGAGAAACGTTAATCTTACCTGACGCTGATATTACAGTAGCCAGTATTAACAGTTTACGTGATCTGGCTCTTGATTTTATTGTATTTTTTTTATTTGCCGGGAGGCAAACATACAGTATAAAAATGTGTTCAGTAGTAAGAATGTCTATGGTAGTTCACATTGGCCAAAACACACAAGGAAACGCGTTGTGAAAATAATATCGCCGGCAATCACAGACATTTGCATTTGGACAAGATTAGTTTTCTCAGAGGATCACTAAGTTTGCCGAAAAACAGTAGGTAATTTGCTCTGGAATTATTACAGTGTTTGTGTGAGAAAAACACAGACATCGTAGATTTGGACGGGATTAAAATAAGTAAAAAGTACATCTGGGAAACACAAATTTCTCTAACGACCCCCTGTAAAACTAGTCCCATCCGAATAGGGCTGAAGCTGGTGCCCACGAATAGTGACCACGGTTGCTGAGGAAGTATTTCATCTTAAATTTCAATCTATTTCACATCCAAAGCTGTCATTTGGTTTGAAATATTGTACCTTTTATAGTGCTTTTTGGAGCCCTTGGCCACCATTCACTTTCATTGTATGGAAAAGAGCAATGTGAACATTCTTCAAAACATCTGTTTTTGTGTTTTACAGAAGAAAGTAAGTTTGAAACGTAAATAACGGCCGAATGTTTATTTTCTGGTAAATTATCCCTCTACTATTGTATCCATGTCCCTTGTGTCCTTGGTGGTGATTTTTATGGTGGTGAACATTAAATGTCTCGCTGGGACACCGTTTTCAGCATTACTGCAGAACGGTAGTTCTACTGTACATATCTTCGCGACTTCGGCTTAGCTTAATTAACATACGTGTACATAATTGTGTTTTTATCTTCTTGTACGACATAGCTTTAAGAACATCATTTTTCAGTGAAAGGGAAATCTATCAACTCAGTCAAGACCTAAACCTCAAGAAACACCCAAACCACAGGAACAAAACCACACTATACCTCATTACACACAAAAATACCTGAATCGCATCGACGGCGTCAAATGGTATTTGGCTAATCCTAATGTACGCCAACGCTGTCACCAATGCAATATCTTCTCACAATTTCAAAGCTACCTCTGATTTCTTCAACCAGAAAACCAGCTTGAAAAGACATGCGCTGCTATAGAGTTCTCATTACAAAGCAGGGGATGGCAGCGGGTGCCAACATTGAAAACAAACCTTGTCGTAAGAGCTGGCGAACGCTCTGCAAAATGCTTTATGTGAGAGTCGGGCAGGTAATAACTGAATTCTGAGGTCTGTTTGTAATCATATATAGAACTAATCATGCAGCTAAGGGGAAAAAAGTACTGTGTTTGTTTTAGTTAATTTTCTTTTTTCACATTAGCATATATCTGACGTTTGTAACTAGACACTCTGTTTCTGCAGCTGGGATGTCTGTTTTACATTTTTAACATGAATATATATTTTGTACTGATTACTCAATGGTTTCTAAGGATCAAGTGCTTGTATGACACTAAATGATATTGTTGAGAATGGATTTTTATTTTCCTTCTCTGTTTTTTTCCTCCACTATTGCTCTGAATTTATAGTTTTAGTTCCTATGTACTATTCATATATGTACCTCAAAAAAAGGATAAAATGGACTAATAATCAGCTGACAAATACCTACCTCCAGTCTTGAAAACGGAACGATTTTTTTGCCTAGTTTCTTTCAGTACGAATGTACTGAGAAAGACTTTAGGACTGCACAAGATCCTGTTTTACAAATTTTTAATTAGAATTTTGCTAATTTTAATTCAGCTGGGGGAGAAGATGGCTAAGAAAACAACTACACACAAATATCACATTAAAAAAAACAAAAGAAACTTGAAAGGCTCTTTCAGGTTTTCAAAAATATGTTCGGGTTTTGTATATTGCATATATGAATATGTTTTTTGAAAATTAGTAGGTATTGAGATTTACTTGATTAGCGTTTTTTTGTGTACTTTACACAAATGTGATTTTCTTTTTTTTCAGATGTATATGTAATGCTTATGTAGTGAAAGAATACACATTTTCAGCCTGTCACCATGAAAACCTTAAGAAAAGTTAGCATGGTAATCTCAACTGGGCCTGAGGTAGAGCCTCAGAGGAAGCTAATGGAACTGTTGGCATGCCCCTTGAACTTACAATGGCATGTAATGACCGTCTTTATATGCGGCAGCTTGGCTTTTGCCACAAACCAACATTGAACGTTACTCAAACACTGTAATGCTACTACCTAAATGGTTACAGTTCTTGTAAAAGTGTCAGTTTTCGATTCGGACCGCTTCTTTACTCTCCTACGAGTTCAACAGATGAAACAGTTGCTTGCTTAAGTGGATGGATGGTGCGTCTCGGCTAGACCTCAGTGATTTTAACGCTTTTTGTGAGATCTGCGCATAATGGCAGCCGGGGCGCACCGCTTTTAGCCTTCCCGAAACTTGGCATTGTGTTCATATACTTCCTATGTTGGTTTGAATGTGTATCAACAGGAGCCACTGTTCATGTGCTTTCAGCTCTGGGTGTCTTAATGAAGATGAAGTTGTATTTTCATGACAACGTGTTCTAGTACAATCGAATACACTTTTCTACCTCCAAGAGGGCCTCCTGTTACCTCATTTTTCAAACTTACTATCTGCTTAAATTCAGGTGCCTGAGTCCAGAGAGAACGGCGTAATGTTTTAAATTTATATAAATAAATATATATTCATAGTTTATTTTTGTGTGTTTTGGGGGGGATTTTTTTTATAAGACTGTACCTCTCTGCCTCTCAGTCACAAGTTAGGTAAGACTGGACAATTTGACTTGTTTTTAAATGCTGTCTTACATTTATGCAATGTTTTGTAGTTTCTGGAGATGGAAAAGTATCACTAGGTGGTTACTCTCAGCTCTCTTCACTTGATATAACATGTTGTCTAACAATTATGGCTGTTTCACTTAGTATTGCTGTTTGTGATATCACTTAAAATTGCTTGCTTGTTTAAAAAAAGGACAAAAAAAGAAAACGTATTAGAAAAAATGTCCTCTTTATACGTATCCACTTCTTTATTCAGCACAATAAAAAAGGTGCCTGTGACCAATGTTGTGTATGAAGTCAATATTACTACTGCATGCTTTATCTACAAATGTTCTTCTCCTTTGTGCCACTTTTACATTTATTTATATCCACAGAGACGGACATCGCATTTAAGGTTTTTTCAATTCCAAAGCCCTGTTCACACTGATGGTGATTATAACACAAATAAGCAATTCATTAGATGTTCAGGCATTTCTACTTTTATGCCGCATATATTCTCACAACTTCTTCATTTATTTTATTTTAGTAATAGCCATGGTGTACCAATTCATTCTCATGTTTTGAACATGCACAACATTTTCAAGGGGAACTTTTTTGCCCTGACGTGAAACTCCCATGTATTCATATGGCAAAAATATATGTATCATGGCCACAAATTAAGAATTCATTCCTTCATTTGATTAATTTGTTCCCTCGTTTTAGTTCAATCGTGGCCATGAGTTAAGAATTTGTTCCCATGACATCCATTTGTTCTGTCATTTTAGTCAATCATGGCCACGTTGTAATAATTTATGTCCTCATTTTGATTTACATGGTAAAAAATGCTTTCTCTCTTTGAATATGAATGATATCAGTTCATTTTATCATTGAAAATCATTTTTAATATCTTGTTATTAAAGGTCCAGTAAGGGACCGCACAGACAGAATGTGTTTTTGTGCTATTTTGTCTATTGTTTTTTTATGTAAAAAAAAAAAATCCTACTGTGCTAGACTAACTGAGACTTGTCATGGCACTTGTATACTGTTGCTCTCTCAAAGGTCTGATTGCTTCTATTATTCTCCTCCTTTGTACGTCACTTTGGATAAAAGCATCGGCTAAATGATTAAATGTATATGTAAGCATGCTAGATGGAAGTTTTTGATCGTTGCCCTTCTGCAGTGTCACTCACATGACAAGGTCCTCAAGTTCAAATAATTCAACTTTTAAAAAACAGACTGCCTCATTTTTTCAAAGCAAAAATGCATTTTGTGTGAGCGGAACAAGTACATTTTAAGTTTTCTTTTGATCTTTGTTTCTGGTGTTCTTCTAAAAGACAAAACGAAACATTTGTATTCTTATACAATACATATTCATCTACAATCTACATATTCATTTCCTTATGAGTGAAACTTTGGAGAAAGTTACTTAGTGCACCCATTTATTAGAGGCCCTAATTCCTTTCTTAATGCACATGTATATGTATACAAGCCAGCACTGAAGTGTCACAGGTCATTCCAGGAAGGATAGTGAGGCTGCACGTTTAGAAACACAGAGGCCATGTATGGAGCTTCTAGGTACACGATGTTACAGAATTTAGACGACTGCTTTTTTTCCCTCTCCCTCCCCCTGCTCCTCTTCCATGCACTCTTCCCAATCCCAAAACATCTCTTTAACTCCCGTTCTTTGGTGTACTCACGGGGGAGACGTAGCCCACCCTGGAGCCCCTGACCTCTGCTCCGCAGCAGACTCTGTGAATGGGACGGCGGCCCCCACTTCAAAGCTCCGCCGTTCTGTGCACTCTGACAGGGCGCCTCACTCATCCCCCCCACACTCCCCTCCTTTTTGCAACCCTCCCCCCCACCTCACCTCAGCAATTCACCCTATCCACCACAGTACTGAGGATTTGATTGTTAGTGCCAGCTCACATCGTCAAGCTGCTCAGTAATTCCGCCAGATTGACCCGAGTAGAGGGAGGGAGGAATGGGTGGAGAGGGAGTTCACTGCTACCACAACCACATTCAGAGGTGGTCTTGCCACCTCTTCCTCTTTTCCGTGTAAAAAGGGTCTGCCTTTGTGTGAGAGAGAGGAGAGGGTGAGAGCGTTTCCCTCCTTTTTCCTGCTTTCTCATTAACAAACATCCAGCTGTTCAGGGACAAGGCCTCGGACAAAAATCTGGTTTACTTACGCTGCAGAAAGATCTCACAACTCGTTAAAAAACATCTAAATTCTCACATGGACTCTTCACATTTTTGGGGATCTGAGAAGCGCAAGTTGTCATAGTGGTCGATGGAAACTACAACAAATCTAATTTTTGCATTCCCATTTGCCCTAATAGCAGTTTTATGACTTTACAAAAGAAGAAAATAAAATTGAAAGATTGATTATATTGGGCAGAATAGAGAAAGATGTCCACTTTGCCATCACTCCTTCAGTCTTTAGAAACACATGTTAAGCAGTTTTTTTTGTAATGTAAACCAAGCAAGTAACAAAACACCAAGAGTAGTGTTAAAAATGTACATTCTTTCATTAAACACTTTTCAAAATACCGATTAAAGGCGAAAATATGCTTCCTCTTCAGTTTGGTGCCATTTCTGGCCTATGCTACACGTGTTTACATTTACATTTAGTAATTTTGCAGACGCTTTTATCCAAAGTGACTTACAATTGGGGATTACAATTACAGTTTACGTAAATAAAAAGGTTTGAATCGTGCACGTGATTAACGCCATCTATCTCCCGCTGTTTTTAAAACCATTTTTCCATGTAAACGAATTTCTCGTGAACAATGCGACTCGTTTAGCTTCGTTTTTAGGGTCTCGTGCATTAAGGGCCGCGATGCAGTTTCACATAATTGTTCATTTCTTGTATCTTCCACACTAAAGGATGTCCGTCGACTCTGCTGAGCAAATAAAACAGACTTCCTGTCGTCTCTTGTGTGTCTGGGTGCAGCTGTTGTATCCCTGGCGCAGACTCAGATATCCGCTTCAGATCATTTTAAATCCCATTTCATGCTTTTCCATATAATCCTTATCACATTATAATCTTATGTATAAGCCTTTTCAAATATTAGCATATTTCCCATACTCCTCGTAATTGTGTAAACGAGTAGCTGACATGACATTTCAAAACAATGTCCTGCAGTGTGATGTGATACTCCATCTTAAACTATATTAAACAACCTGTTTCGAATGCATATGTAATTATTATTATACATGCAATTTATATGACCTCACTAATTGTGAAGCCATGTGGAATATAAGTAATTTTAAACATAATTTTTGTCTCTCTGAATATAAAATTTGGTCAACCACCATACCCTTACCGAAAACGTTTTTTATTGTTGTAAAAGTATAGTTACCATGTTTTTTGTTGTATTGATTCCTAATGAAGAGGAAACAACCGCACACTCACTTAAGCATAGACTATTTAATATTGTTTCTTCTTCATTTGTTCCTACAACCTGCACCTCTACAGGTGTGCGTTTGCTTTGCCTTACTCACTTTGTTGTATTGATTACCATATGTACAACCACAGTTTAACTACACATACCATGGTTAAACTACTGTTAGTGTAGCAAAACCATGATTAGTTTGTGGTTACCATGGTTTAACAATAGTAATCATGTTTTTTTTTATTATTTGTGGTAAAACCAGGGTTAGACACTGACACATTTTATATTTAGGCTACTGACTGTTTAATATATAGAATATTATCATATTATAAAAGCCATGAAACAGAATGTATAGACTATATTATACAAAGGGGAAAATAATGATTTATGAATATAATACATTTGTTAGAATAACTATTAAAAATGATTGTAAATAGTGCTTTTATCATTTGTTTCAAATGTCGACCCAAGTTTTACAGTGATGAAGAAGCTTCAGGTATAAAGGAGGTGTACTTGGATGGCATTCATGGTTTAGTGACTGTGCATGAAGTGCAGTCCAGGGTCCTTCTGAGTCTTCAAGTGGCATGTCTGATCCATGCCAGCACATTTGGACCACATTGGCCTCATTCAAGCCTTCAAAGATCAAAACCGCTCAAATTGAGGTGAGTCAGCAGCACATTTGTACACTAAATTCTACACTGGTGAGATGTTTGAATGGCCCATCAACACACGATCCTCCTCCATTCAGAAGTGTCTGTTTATAGGAATGAGTCACACGGGACATCAGAACTTCAGGCTGTGTAATCCTGCCTGCTTCCTTCTGAACATGGAGCGGATGTGACCGTGTCTGGTTTCGCCCAGCCTGTGTGTGTCAGAGGCCGGTCGTCGTTGAATCTGTGCCGGCGTGAGCTGCGTTCAAGGTGGGCGTGTATTTTTATGGGTTCTAGAGCCAGCGTGTGGAGAGGTGGAAGAGTGGACGGGATGAATGGAACGAGTGGGTGGCTGTGGGTTTGTGTGTGGGAGGTGTGTTTCCTAGTGAGACGACTGTCTGTGTGTGTTTGGGACCTGTTGAAACTGAGTATGTTTGTGACTGTGAGTGTGTTTGAGCACATTTTCATGTCTGTACTATGGGAAGGTAAAATAGGGCACTTGAAAACTGTAGCTTGCAGGCTCCAAAACCTAAATATGTTTAGATTTGTGTATTCACAATGTCATGATATTTAATCTAAGTACAGGTTACATACAGTTGTAATGGGCTACAGGCAATTCATTTATTATTTTTACCGTTTTTAATTCAATTTAATTTCTTTATATAATTTATTCTTATTGATTTAACATTTTATTTTTTTTCAACTTTATCATAAAACATTTTTTCTACATTTATTATATATTATTATTATAATTATTATGATATTATATATATCCAAGACTATAATTTTTAATTTACAGTTATATTTATGTAGCGAGTAGATGCTGTGAAAGTAAACTTCACTCCCCTGATCTCAAGGATGCACTAGCGACAGATGCTAGTGGCTGCTGTCATTTAGCCTCCTTGTTAGAGTGTCCGCCTCCCATGCAGGGGAGAGAGAGAGAGCCGAGAGAGACCGTTACACACACACACACACACACACACACACACACACACACACACACACACACACACACACACACACACACACACACACACACACACACATATATATACATATATATATATACATACATACATACACTTTACAATTATATACACACACACACACACATATATATATATATATATATATATATAGTAAGAGCAAACTGTAAATGATCAAGAAAAATTATATAATAAATAAAGAATACATGTTAAATTATAATTAACTTTTTAATGTACTGTGACTGAACACTTTTTTATTGTTTAATATTCAGTGAATAATCATGTGGTAATTTATCATTATTTTATTATTGTTACTGTTACTATTTGTTTTTATTTATTATTTTATGTAATATTTATTTGTTATTGTACTAAATTTTATTTGTTTTTCTCTTTTTTTTTATAATGTGCAATTAGTCAGGGGTCTCGTATTATCCAGAAGAGGTTTATTTTGAAATAATGACCGGCTGACTGAATGCTACTCTGACAATTATACTGCTAATTACCAAATAAGTAAATACATCATACATGGATATAAAATAGTGATTTAGAAAAAGTGTGAACAAGAAAAAGTGTGTATATACATAAAAGACTTGAAACTATAGGAGATAAATACATAGTTAACTGCTCACTCTTTAAAATAGACTGTGACTTACTGATCAGACTCAAGTATTCTGGAATATTTCTATCTTCTTTCTATTTGAAAGACTGAAACACAAACTTTTTCAGTTCAACCTCAGTGTGTCATTTATGTGTGTAAGCCCATTAAACTGTGTTTTTAACTCTACTATATAAATATGAGTATGATTTTCCATCTTTAATGGGTATTTATGGATGGTTTTCAAGCAGTGAGTGCACCAGGCTGCATGAATGTGTGTTTGTTTACGCTGTGTGACTGATGGGTGTTTGTGCACTTCTGTTTGAGGGTGTGTCTGACCCGGGTGTCTTGCTGCCAGTGACTCACGCCAGCGGTCCTGACTCATCCCGCCGTCACCAGCGCCGTGAGCTCGCGTGCCGCTCCGCACAATCCGGCCACGCTAGGACAGTCATCGAGGAAAGATTTCCCTTTCCTCCTCTCCCTCTTTCTTTCTTGTTCTTGGTCTCTGTGACTCATCTTGGTTTCATTTTGCCACCCCGCTCCACCCGCCACCCAACTCGCCTCCATTACCGCCTCCTCCCTCAATGAGTCTATCTCTCTTTTCACTCGCCTGCCTCATTCCTTCGCTCCCTCTCTTTCCCTTTCCTTCCTGGCTCTGTAAATGACCTCATTTTAATGAAGCACAGTCTTGGCGGGGAGACCAAACCGCATGGCTGGAACCTCCCTCCCTCCATCTCTATAAACCACCCTGTACTCCAGAATCTGGCTTTTATTCCCAAAGCTAATAGAACCCACTGGGAAGTCTGGGAATTCTAGAGTAACTCCCAAGAATTCCACGACAAATGTTTGATTGCATTCCATCACTTATGGCAACAATACCACATGTAATATTTTCCAAGGCTGCTGCAACATTGTCCCATAAACTAGGAGAAGATTCTACACAGTCTGAGGATGAAACTTTGATTTAAACAACATAGGTTTTAGAATTTGTTTAACCTTTAAAACAAGGAATCATAAAATAAAGAAGAGATATTTAAGACACATTAAGCAAATTTGTGACACCTACACTCTTAAAAATATACTTTCTTTATTCTTATGCATTGGTGGTTCCACTAAGAACATCCATGGACACTTGACACAAACCATTGCACAAAAAGGTCTTCATAGAGGAATTCTTCAGATTATTAAAATAGTCTTCACACTAAATGGTTATTTTAAGAACTGTTCAGTCACAGTGAAAGTTTCTTAAGATAACTCTAAATGGTTATTCTGTTACATTGCTACAAACCTCCTTTTTGAACCTTTAGTTTTAAGAGTGTAGATGTCTGGAATTTTTTTATGGCTCTAGCTGCAACAATGTACCATAAACTAGGCGACGGTGTACGCTGGTGTGGTTCAAAATCTGAGAATGAAAAATCTAAAATGAAAAATCTGAAAAAATAAAATTAGGATTTTTTCAATTTTACAACAAGGAAACATCATTATGTAAAATTAAGGAGAGATATTAAAGATTCTGCACTATTTGTATGACACAAATTTGTATTCATTCTTAAAAATATAGTATGTTTTTTTTTGCATTGATAGTTCCACGAAGAACCGTTTACATCCGTGGAACCGTTTAATTGCACAAAAGGTTCTTTAGATTATTCAAAATATTATTCACACTGCAAAAAAAAAATTCTTTCTTTGGGGATCCCAAAATAGTTATTCTATTACATAAAAAATCCACTATTAGAGCTTTTATTTTTAATAGTGCAGAAGCCTAGACAAGATTTTTTTTTTTGCAGTGAAAATAACTATTATTGCACAGATAGACTGAAAGTACGCCTCTATTGTCAGTGCAAAGTGTAAAATCCCTCCTAAAGCCTGAAGGTTTTGTTATGGTCTCTGTCTGCAGCCTTTATGAGGTTGTGAACGCTACCACATGCTTGCGCTGCCGTCCTGTCCCAGTCGGCTACACCGCAAACTCTCAAGATTTGTGGCACGCTCTAGAGACATGAAAAATGAGACAGGTGCAACAATGAGTCAAAACAAGGTGGTGTTACGTTTGAGTGAACGTCTATCTGAGCAGATAGTCCTGACTTCCTCTGTTTGACATTAACTGAAGGCTGCTAATTGATCTTCAATTACAATTTAACCTTTGTGTTGGATAGGCTGAACATTGGACAGAGACTTTCATGATATTTATCACAGGATGTCATATGATCAAGTCAACCATTAGATTTGTATAGCTTATGGTGAACTTGTTTTTAAGTTCTGGTGGATCAAATCAAAGTTATTGATACAATGACATAAATCAGTCTAAATCTGAGGTATGTTCAGGTCCAAACCTCAAAATGTTCACCTTTTCCTCAAAAGTTTTCATTGCCAGGCTGGAGATTTAATTCTGTGCATGATTTTAGTTTCACCTTCAATGCTGGTACAATGCTGACAGCTAGTGGGAAAAAGTGTGCCATTACAGGCTGCCCTATATTTTAAGATCTACAAAAGCACCACACTTTCAGGGTTTGACCACAGAAAAAAAACATACAGATAATCAGATGACATTTGTTTACAGTTTTTCAATTTCGGTTTAGATATAGAGGCAGTGTTGGGTAATAGTCATTGATCTCGAGATTTACTTCCGTATATGTAATATAACGCACAATAAAAAAAAAATCCAAACTTTATCACATGATTTCCCGGAGATTGTGTTCGAGCCTTGGAATCTACTTTCGCTTTTTGTTTATACAGTGGCCACAAATGTATTTAGGCACTTAAGACACACTCAAACATAGATGAATTTCACGCCTCTAGATAAGAGGTTATAAAACCAATTGGCAAGTTCACATATGTGTACTATAGGGTAGCAACCATACAGAATAATACTATAGTGGAGTAACCACACAGTTCATCAAATCAATAATGGACATGTTAAATTTATTGAATCTTAACAAGTTAGCAAATGTTACTTGAGTTGATATGCATGATTATAGAGATATTTTGACTCACTGTATGCTAATAATTTATCAGAAAATGAAACATCATTTGCAAAGGTGCAAGTCATCTGAAATGTGCCCAGGCTGGTAAATCTGCTTTGGTTTCATTCAAATGCACAAACAAACCAATGCACAGGGAAGCATCCTTAAAGTGAAAGCACTTCCAAGCAGACAGAACAGAAAGTGCATAAAGAGCATTATACATTTTTTCCCAGCAGTTTAATACATTGGATTACAGACCTACACAAAGCATGCTGTCATAATATTGTGCTTAGTATCCATAGAGACTGAGATGAAGAATGTTGTGGCAGGGAATCTGGCATCCAGGCCAAGCCACAATTCATATGCGTTTCTTTATTGCTTTGACTCGCCAATATATTCCATACAACCCACAAGCCTGAGGAACAGGGATAACTTTAACATTCCTATGGCTGACGCTTTACTTAGCTCTTCCTATTTTTACCAGCCTTAGATTTATTTGGACATTCAGTTTGCACTCTGCCCCAAAAATAAACTGATATGAATGGGTTTTACATTTAACAAAAAATTGAAACAAACACCAAGTAACACGTTAAATTAAATGTGAAATTTTGAAGTAGACTGAATTGGCATTTTCTTGTAATCCAGTACCCCATTTAAAGTCATCTGGGGCTCTTGTATAATCTCTTAACATCCTTAATGTATAATATACTATAAAAGCCTACTATTTTAAAAACTACAAATATACCATTGTCACTCAGTTTTGTAATTTTACATGTATTAAAGTGAAAATGTTAAGTTAAAATAGTTGGTAACACTTTACAATAAGGTGTCATTGTGTTAGCATTAGTTAATGTATTAACTAACACGAACAAACAATGGACAATACATTTATTACACTATTTATTCATCTTTGTTAATGTTATAAAAATAGTCGTTCATTGTTAGTTCATGTTAATTCACAGTGCATTAACTAATGTTAACAAACACAACTTGAGATTTTAATAATGCATTAGTAAATTCTGAAATTAACATTAACTAAGATTAATGTTAACTAATGTTGTTAACTATACCTTGTAAAGTGTTACCACATAGTTTAGCACACTGATATTTAACACAGTTCACTAACCATTTGTTTTTTAAAATAAAATGAAGATATATTTGCCTATTTACACAAATCACTTTATTATTATGGTAACAATTTACATTAATGTTCAAGTCTCCTTTGTTAACTTAAGGTAACTAAGTTAACATGAGCTAACAATAAACAGAATGTTTTTTAAACATTTATTAATCTTAGTTAATGTTCTTTTCAACATTCATTAATGCACTACAAGTTCATTTTATTTAATGGACCTGAGCTGACATGAACTAGTTGTATTTTGGCCTTATGGTAAAGTGTCACCACTATTATAAATATTGTTTTTCAATATACTTTTGGAATTGTCGATTTGCATTTTTCTAATGTTTATGAGGGCAAAGAAGAGGGAGGAGTCTGTTATTGTTTAGGTAAGTTGGGGTATTTCCAAAGGGATTGTTTTGCGCCAGACCGATGCCACTGTATAACCTCTCTAGATCAAATCCACCTAGTAACAATGTGTTGCAGTTTTGCTATTGGCTGTCTGTTGTTTTGAAGGCTGGGCTTGTGTCGTTGGGGACAGTGCATTTAAGGTTACTGGTCGTTTACTTTCGATATTAACCGCTTTGGACCTGATAGCTGAAGCATATTCTTTTTGGTGCTCGCAACTAAATCAACAAAAATGAGAGCAATCATCACTTTCGCCCTGTTCTGTGTGCTGTACGTCACTGTACAAGCTAAAACATGTAAGTAGTTCATATTGAACATGTAAATACTGTATTGTATTGTTTGATTATTGTGTTGTGCTACTCTGTTGATAGTTTCTGATATACAATAGACGTTTCCCACAGGAATTATCTAAGTACATAAATTATAAGTTTTTTATTATTAATTTTTTGTGAAAATATTTCCCTCAGTTTCCTATGTCTAGAGTCAAAAAGGTTGAGATACTATTTTATTTGGTGATTTATGTTTATCGTACTTTAAATATGTTACAGTAATATTTATTTCCATGCTATCTTTGTAAACTAATATTTTAAATTCTAATTTCAGCCAGTCCTAAAGTCCAGGTGTACAGCCATTTCCCTGGAGAGTATGGAAAGGAGAACACCCTGATCTGCCATGTGAGTGGCTTCCATCCTCCTGATATCACCATTGAACTGCTGAAGAATGGCGAGGTTCTCTCTAACACCCAGCAGACTGACCTGGCCTTCGAAAAGGGCTGGCAGTTTCACCTCACCAAGAGCACCAGCTTCACACCCGAGAAAGGACAAGAATACGCCTGCAAAGTTCGACACATGAGCAACACAAATAGCTATTCTTGGGGTGAGTGTAATGTGTATGTTTCTCGAAGATACGTTGTGGTTTGACATTGCATGTTTAGTGAACATCTCGTGTTTTTTTTCTGTAGAGCCCAACATGTAAAGCTAAAACAGTCAAATCCGGAGATTTGGACAGTAAGTATTACCTTATTATTAATGGAAAATATAGCCAAATACCAAAAACGGTTTTCTACCATTAAAATGTGGCTTTTTGGCATTGTAAAAATGAGTAAAGGTGTGTTTTTTTCTTTTCATAGGTTAATTTATGATGTTTTGGACTTTTTCCATCATCTACAGAAACCATAATATCATGCTGTTCCAATTTTACATACCCAATGTTGCTCAAGATGCACTATTCACACAAATGGCTTTGTAACTTCCGCGATTCATATATTTGAGCTTTTCCTTAAGTTGACATTCTTTTTCTCCATGAGAGTAAGCATACTTTAACCAAAGCAGCTGCTACATGTTTTGGATAAGTTTGGATCATTTTCCGGGTTCTTTTGACTGTATCATTCCTCTGTGCATGCGTAAGTAAATTTTGTTTAGTACAAGCGGTAGCAGTTAGGAGATTGTATATGTAAAAAGAATTGCAATGTTTATGCCTAATTTGGGGCTTTATTTTGTAATTAAATGCTAATAACACAATCAAATCTCTCTTTAAAACAGTTAAGAATACTGCAAACAAGGTATTTAATGAGTATAAATGATTCAATTTAAGAATGATTCAATTGGGTAAAATAAAAATTTGAAAACCTAATGGAACAGTTGTGTTAATTTTGTTTCAAATCTGTACTAATCCATGTACTTTGAAGTTAATTTAACATTATAGCGAGTTTCAATTATTTGCCTAACCTAAAACATGAATGTCTGCCTAGCAACCGAGCAACGAAAATCGGTGATTGGATTAAAAAAACAGGCAACAACAACAAGTAATAGTTTCGCTTTCTAAGAGGCTATTTAAAAGGTAAAATACTCAAGGTTTTTGTATATTTTGTCATATTTGTTTCATGGCCTGAAGTGTGTTTGGCAGAAAAAAATACAAGTAGTTTGTATCACGCGCCATTACGGAATCATTACGGAGCCAGCACGCCATTATAAAGTCACATGACTTCCCGAAAAACCTGTGACTTCGACAAGCCTCCCTGATCCTCAAGCGCATGAGCACAACTGATATCAAGAGCGCATATTAATAATTTGATAATGCTAAAATGAAACTGAAATGCTGTGAATCATACTGAAAATTGCCAGCTTTTGTCATTTCAGAGACATTTTGTAAATAAAGATGTTCAGTCATGGCCAAAAATATCAGCACCCTTGGTAAATATGATCAAAGAAGGCTGTGAAAATTAATATGCATTGTTAATCCTTTTGATCTTTTATTTTTAAAAATCACAAAAATGTAACCTTTCATTGGATAATACAAATTTAAAATGGGGGGAAATCTCATTATGAAAATAAATGTGTTTCTCTCAAACACATTGGCCACAATTAACGGCACCCTTTTATTCAATACTTTTTGAAACCTCCATTTGCCAGTTTACCAGCTCAAAATGTTCTCCTATAATGCCTGATGAGGTCAGAGAGTACCTGACAAGAGATCAAGGACCATTCCTTCATCCAGAATCACTCCAGACCCTTCAGATTCCACAGCTCCATGACGGTGCTTCTTCTCTTCAGTTCACCTCACTCATGTTCTACAGGGTTCAGGTCAGAGGACTGGAATGGCCATAGCAGAAGCTTGGTTTTGTGCTCAGTGACCCATTTTTGTGTTGTTTTTTGAGGTTTGTTTTTGGATTTTTGTACGGTTGGAATATCCAAACATGGCCCATTATAATATTTATAACAGAGTCAGTAGCTTATTGATTTTTTTACCTGTTGGTATTTTATAGAATCCATGATGCCAGCAGTATATTTATTTAATTCTACACATGGGGTACTTTTTATTCCTGTGTTCACCAAACCCATCTTGAGTGTTTGCTGCTAAAAAGCTCATTAGTTTCATCTGACCATAGAAGCCAGTCCAATTTGAAATTCCAGTCGTGTCTGATAACTAAACATGCTGGAGTTTGTTTTTGGATGAGCTAGGTTAATTTTTCTTGAAACCCTCCCAAACAACATGTGGTGATGTAGGTGCTGTTTGACAATTTTTTTAAAGGTTTTCTGACCCCGAGACTCAACTATTTTCTGATATTCTCCTGCTGTGGTCCTTGGAGAGTCAACTCTCCTTCTCACCGTGCATTAGGACGCTATAGACACACGTCCTCTTCCAGACAGTTTCGTAACATTTTCTGTTGATTGGAAATTCTTAATTAATGCCCTGATGGTGGAAATGGGAATGTTCACAGCTCTAGCTCTTTTCTTAAAGAGAAAACTTCACTAATTTGTGATGCTCAATTATCTTTTGCTGCACATCCGAAATATATTATTTGTTTTTTCTCATTGTGATTGATGATTAAGGGAATTTGGGCTTTTTTTCCCCTCCTATTTATATTTCTGTGAAACAGGAAGCCATGGCTGGATAATTTCATGTTCATAATCACCCTGGAGTGCTCAAAATTGTGAATATGAATGTGAATACTTCAGAGATATTTTACTCATAAGAATTTCTAGGAGTGCCAATAATTGTGTCCAATGTGTATTTGAGAAAAATATTTATTTAGTAATATTTTATTCCCATTTTAAATTCTTATTATCTAATGAAAGGTTACATTTTTTTTAAATGTTTAAATAAAAGATCAAAGGATTAACAATGCAGATTAACTGCTTTTCACATTTGTTCACTGCTTCTTTGATCATATGAGAATTACCAACTTGGGGTGCCGATATTTTTTGGCCTAAAGGATGATCACCAACCATTGCTGTAGCTGCACCTCCAGAAGAAGTTTCCCACTTTATATTTTTTTAATATCTGCAAAGCCTTTGCTCTTCCACAGAAGAGAGGGGCGGGGTGAGGATCTTTAAAGAGTTGCACCGAAACGAGTCGCTGTGTTCTTTTACACGCCCACCGAGACCATTTCAAGATTACTAAAGATTCTTGTGGAAAATGGGAATGTCCTCTTTGAAGCACAGTAAACAACTTACATTAATAAAATATTTTAAAATATTTAGAGAATGAAACACGGACTAAATGTCTTAGAAAAAACAAGTTAATCTAAAAAGCATATACATAAACCCCCTAGATTTCTGAAACAGTGTTTAGAGCAGTCATGCTAAAACATCAATTGCATTTCTAGTAACTGTAACTAATTACAATTCATTGTTTTACTAAAAGTAGCTATATTAAGACTGATAGTTTGACACTTTAACGATTTCTGTTTATTCGATAAGCTAGACTACTAGGCCTACTTAATTTTGACTAAGATTCTCTTGTCTCTCTGTGGTACATAGCAGAGATGTAAATGAACTCTATCTCTGACTATTGTGAGAAGGATTCAGACACTCAAAACATCGTTTACAGTTTATGTAGGCTACAGAGAAAGTATCAATCACATATCAACTGTATCAATTTTTGATACAACCGTATAATTGTATCAAAAGTATCTTCACATTTCAATAGCTTTTTTAGATTTTGTTTACCAGTATGTATAGGTTACTTATTTTATTATTGCATTTTATTTTACTGTCAATTGTTAAATTAATAGCTAATACAAATCTATAATAAAAAAATTTTGTATTAGTTATTAAATTAGAGCTGCGTTTCCATCCACCTATTTTTATGCGCATTTTAGAATATCGCATAAAAAACGCTGGATGGAAACGGCAAGATGCGCATAAATTCTAAAAATGCGCATAAAAAACTTATGCGCACATTTGAGTAGGATAAACGTTTTATTCGGTAAGAGAAAATGCGCATAAACTACGATGGAAACACATTTACCAAATAAATCCCTCCATGCGCATCAAACAAGTCATGTGACTTTGCGCTTTGAGACGGGATAACTTGACTAGCCAGCGGACAGATCTCGTTCACAGCATCTATAAGTTGTTCTGGTCATTCTGAAAAGGCTGAGGAAAGTCTGTCATCAAAGTAGTTCTGTATAATTGTCTTACAAGACTGCATTCCCAAACAGCAGCATCCACCTCCAAACGCAGTGACAGCATTGTGTTTCGTCTGCTCTCTCTGAGGCGCAAATCATTTATATCATATATGAAACTATTATATTCAGTGGCTTCTCCTATATTCTTAGTGATATTTAGTGCCACAGTTTACCAGGAAGTGGCGAGTTTGTTCTCTTTGACTCGTTGGATGGAAATGGTGCTTTATTCGCATGTGTTTTATGCGATATTCCAGTTTTGCGCATAATTTAAATTCGAATCTTTGGATGGAAACATAGCTAATGATACAAGGATGTAATAATAATCACTTGATTTTTGTGTGCGTTTTGTTTTGTTGTATGGGTTGCCACCTTTCTCACACAAGCAAATAGTTGAGAGTATTATGCTGCCTTCTATTAGTCAAGTTATTTAGAGGAAGTAGGTGGGGTTTGGGAATTTCCGTGTTGTAACAAGAGTTGTCAACACAAGAGAGCACTGTAGAGTCATCAGTCCGAAAGGAATGAAACATCTCAACCTAGTCAAACTTCACACACCTATCGTCAAGACAAGCGGATCATGTCAGGTAAAATAGACACGTCGACTTTCCTCTTCGACGTCCCGCCGGTGCTGATGGGGTCTTTCTGTAGACTGATGGACAGCGGGGTCGACGGTCTGGGATGGAGAGCTTTAGGTAAAAAACAAAACGCACTTTACCGTCAAAACTTTGTACGACCGTTACCTGTACGTATGAGGTTCAGCTATGACCATCTTATCAATTACTCTGTATGTCTTGTGTGTAGGAATGTATCAATGTTAAATAGCGGCTGGAAAATGCTGTTCAAGCTTTTGTTGTTTTTTTATGTTGTAATATTAGCTGAAAATTATAATTGGTCGAAACTGGTAATTAGTTGGTACTGCCAGTGCAAGATGGTCATTAATTGGTCCAGATTTAGTCCAAGATGGTCTGCCATAATTAGGTTGGTTTTCAAACTATAATGATCAGCTTGGACCAGCTAGAAACCCAGACAGCTTAAGCCAGATGTTTTAAACAGAGTTTTATTTATTTATGTGATCTTCATCACTGTTTGATTCCTCATAGCTACACACATCCTTCCCAGTCAGCTGGAAGTGAGATGCATTGAAATGTACGTGGCTGCTGGGAAGAGTCCGACCCAAGAGCTTGTGTGGTTGTGGGCCCAGCAGAATAAAACCGTAGGAGATCTGCTGAAGGTTCTGGATGAGATGGGTCACGCTCGAGCCAGGAGTCTTTTCCAATCGCAAGGTAACATCTTCATTGCAAGACTCTTATTCTGGTTGTTATGTTTCCCTTTGCGAAAATGTGCAGTAGCCTACCATGCTAACTTTTGGTTATGCCAAAATAGCTACTACAGCTATTGTAGACAGTAATTTACTAAATAAAAATTATATTAAAAGGCAAAAATAGTCTGAAAAGTAACTAATATATTGGTGGAAACTATTGTAGGGATTGTTTACATTTTACTGCCTCCTTTTAGCTTCCTCTTTTAAGTCATAGAAGGAAGCCACAGTATCCATAATATATAGCATTATTATAAAGTATTTTTACATTTAAAAGCCCAAGACCGGCTGTCCACTGAAGCTAAGCAGGGTTGAGCCTGGTCAGTACCTGGATGGGAGACCTCCTGGGAAAACTAGGTTGCTGCTGGAAGAGGTGTTAGTGAGGTCAGCAGGGGGTGCTCACCCTGTGGTCTGTGTGGGTCCTAAAACCCCAGTATAGTGATGGGGACACTATTCTGTAAAAAGCACCGTCCTTCGGATGAGACATTAAACCGAGGTCCTGACTCTCTGTGGTCATTTAAAAAATCCCAGGATGTCCTTCGAAAAAGAGTAGGTAATGTCCCCATTGGCCTCTGACCATCATGGCCTCCTAATCATCCCCATACACTGATTGCTTCATCACTCTGTGTCCTCTCCACCAGTAAGCTGGTGTGTGGTGGGCGTTCTGGTGCACTATCCAGGTGGATGTTGCACATTGGTGGTGGTTTAAGAGATCCCCCTCACAATGTAAAGCGCTTTGAGTACCCAGAAAAGCGCTATATAAATGTAACAAATTATTATTAAAAAGGAACCTGGCAAACCTAAATATGAAGTGAACTGTAGCTAAGCAAAGCAAAACAAAACGTGATTTAAATAACCACAGCTGTGCATGTAAGCCACAGTGCAATTCTAACAATCGTATCACCCGCAAAACCACAATTCATCGGTACACAACGTATAATGAAACTGCTAGTTATACTGCTATGAAACCATAACAAACCTTAATCAAACATATTTAATTATTTTCTAGACTCCTGCATGCTGAAGTCATCCTCGCCCCCTCTCGTTGCTAAGGTAATGTCTTTTTTGATGCTGCTATAAACCTGCAGATGTTGGTCAGCTACTTGACTTTATTTATTCTGGTTTAGGTGTGTTATAATATAAAAAGAATGTGCACTCACTAACTGAGCAGTTTTGGTTTTACTTATTAATTCACATTATGTTTATATATTATGTGTTCAGATTCGCCCTGTATTTAGTATTTTTCATTTTTCAATCAGTATCTGCCAAACCCTGAGGAATCCGGTCAAATCTCGCCTCTTAATCCAGAGTCTGTGTCTGTTAAAGGTAAAGTGCATGTAGCATTGACCTTCATTGTGTTTGTGTCAGTTAGCATTATTGTACATGTAACTGTAATTCTAGATATTAGGTAGTTAGTTTCATTTATACTTTGAGTGGTTTCATTAGGAAATGAGATTAAACTTTATTTGTCCATCTCAGATGAAAAACAGAAGTATCTCATCACATATTCTGACGTCATAGAGGGAACGAGACATTTCCACCAGGAATTAAAAATCAGAGCAAGTGCATTCGCCGAGGTCTACTGCGGAAAATGGGGAAACAGGTCTTTTGCTGTGAAGGTTTTTAAACAGGTCATAATCTATTAATATCTCAAAACATTATGCAAATTGTATAGAGCAAGTATTGACTTCATTTTCACATTCCTTTTTTTAACATTAATCGGCCATTCAAATTGACCATTGTATTATTGTGCATTAATCTGCCATTCTTTTCTTACAATTGTTCTATTATAAATTAATAATAAAATAATAGATAAAAACTACAAGACCATAATAAAATTGTTAATGATATAAGGACATATTATTATTATTGTTATTACATTAATCTGTAATTCTATTATAGTTTTTTTCTGGCAATTGTTCTATTATATATTAATAATAAAACAATATAATAAAACATAAAAGGCCATTATGAAATAGTTGTATTATTTTTGTTATTATTATATTCATCTTCTATTATATTATTGTATGTTTTTTTCTGCCAATTATTTTTTCTGCCAATTTTTCTATATTAATAATGATAATTATTATTATTATAAAATAATACAAGACCATGGTAATAATAATAATAATAATAATAATGTACTAATTATTTAATTATTGCTGGAAATTATTTTACTATATAAAATGGGGAAACAGATCTTTTGCTGTGAAAGTTTTTCTACTGGTCCTAATTAATTAATATCTGATTTCACATACATATATCATGCTGTTTTGAAAAACACTGATCACATTTTTTATTATTATTTTAACAGGAAAACAAAGCTAATTGGAAGGCATTGTGGGAAAAATTCACCAAAGAAATTGAAGTCCTACAACTGTAGGTTCAGTAAATGGTTGCTTGATCATATTCCTATGACTCTTCAAATGGTGTTTATCATTTTTTCATGAATCTAATTTTTGTCTGCTTAGCTACCAGCATCCTAATATCTTGGAGTTATGGGGCAGCTTTTCAGGGGCAGATCGCTTCTGTTTAGTTTATCCATACCTTCATAACGGATCACTGTTCCACAGGCTTCATGAGGTAAATCATCTGCCAGCAAACTGTAACATGTTTCATCATAGCAGTCTAAAGTTGAAGCTTTCATAGTGTTTACTACTCGTGTCACAGGAAGTTCAGAGGCCTCTATCGTGGCAGGAAAGGCTGAACATTATCAAAGGCACCGCAAAGGCAGTCCACCATCTACACACTGCACAACCGTGCATGGTCATTTGTGGAAACATTACAAGGTGCCAGTGTGAAGCCATATCTACAGCTTCTAGATGCTCAGTGAAGACGTTGCATTGAAATAAGCTTGTTTTGTGTTGTGTTCACAGTTCAAACATACTCTTGGATGAGCACCTGCAGCCCAAATTATCAGATTTTGGATTAGCCCGTCTCAGACCGCACTCTGTCGACCAGAGCTGCACTATAGTCATGGATACAGCCTCTCATAGCAACCTTGGCTATCTTCCAGAGGAGTACATCCGTGATGGCAAGCTGTCAGTCAAACTTGACGTGTACAGCCTTGGCATGGTGAGCGCAGCATCCTGTTTAACTAATTATATTCTGAAGCCAGGTATAATTTGTACAAATAAAGATTATGTCTGCATTTTAATGCTGATAATTCGGCTGCAGAAAACTTTTTTATTGTATTACATTTATTACTGGCCTGTCATGACTGGCCCAACATAATTCAGCATTTTTCCTTACATTTCTTTTAAATGTTCTTTTTATGCTTGTAGGTTATATTAGAGACATGTACTGGACAGAAGGTGAAACAGGAGTCAGGAAAAAGCCTGTTTTTGGTAAGCAGTAAGAATCCACTTGAGGAATAAAAAGTTACTATATAGAAAATATAGACATGTCACTTTAAAGTGGTCATATGAATAAAATGTATTTTACACATATCTGACCCTTACTTGAGCACCAAATCAGCATATAAGAATGACTGACAGATCATGTGACACTGAAGACTGAAGTAATGATCACGGAAATAAGTGACATTTCAAAATATATTAAAATGAAAATTATTATTACTACTACTTGTTTTAAATTGTAATGCTATTTAATTATCAATATTATTATTATATTTTATTTGTATAATTTAATAATTGAATTACTTTTTTAGATTGAGTTTTTTTTAATAAAAAAAATACTTTAAATTAATTAAGTTCTGTCATTAATTACTCACACTCATGCTGTTCAAACCCGTAAGACCTTTGTTCATCTTCAGAACACAAATTAAGATATTTCTGATAAAACCAGAGAGCTTTCTGACCCTGCATAGACAGCAACACAACTACCACGTTCAAGGCCCAGAAAGGTAGTAAGGACATCGTTAAAATAGTCGTACTGTCATGAACATGTGTTGAAGATTGGCGCGGAAGAAAATAAATTGTTAAATTAAGTCATTATTTTTGTTTTCTTTGTGCACAAAAAGTATTCTCGTGGCTTCATAACAACCAGTGACAGTTAACAATGTCTTTTCTGGGTCTTGAATTTGGTATTTGCATTGCTGTCTATGCAGGGTCAGAAAGCTCTCGGATTGGCATCAAAAATATCTTAATTTGTGTTCTGAAGATGAACGAAAGTCTTATGGGTTTGGAACGACATGAGGGTGAGTAATTAATGACAGAATTTTTATTTTTGGGTGAACTATCCCTGGAATATAATGTATAACAGAACTTTGCCTTTCACTGACTAATGCCATTGCATTTCTTTAGAGAGATTTACTGCATTCAGAGTTTGAGGAAAAAGGCTCTGTGGATGCCTGTCTGCAGTTTTTAGATCCCAAAGTTGAGCACTGGCCTGCTGCGGTGGCACTTTGTCTGCTCCGAATCGGATTAGAGTGCACAGGCAGCAAAATGCGAGTCAGGCCGAGCATGGAAATGGTTAGTAAATACTCTCATTTATGCAAACATGTACACACATAAACTTATATAAACTTTTATTTTATTCCTCTTCAGGTGCTTCAGAGACTAAGCCAACTTCTTCCCCTGCCTACACCGCCTGAGGACCAGCCGCACACTCTAGATGATACAGTCCCTCTTCAGCAGCCATACAATGGCCAGAGTCCACGTCTAAGCTTCCCCATTGAAGATGATGAAATGTGCAGCCCACTGGAGGAACCGCAGCCTCACAGAGTTCCCAGTCTGGCAGAACCCTGCGAGTACAGCCAGTCTGAGGTCACTTTTTTGAGTGTTGGAGATCCCAACTTGTCGCATTCCCTCAGGGAATGTCTTCAGGAAAATGACAGAATGGTTTCAGCATCACAAAGTTTGCTGTCAGACTCTGCAGCTCGGCTGGACTTATATGGGAGCTGGCCTGTGGAGTGCAGCTGTAGCACTGGAACCGAAGCGCAGGGGTGTGAGGACTGCTGTGCGAATGGATTCAGTCAGTCTGTTTTATATGCAACTATAGGCAAGTAGAGTGAAGAGTCAAGGAAGAATTCACAGGGAAATCTGTCTAGGAAGGGTTTTAATTTCATTGTCGGTTCAAACGAATTAATGTCCAGCCACGTTTATATCCAAATTAAAAGCTAATATTTTTTTTCTTTTTCAGATGATGGTGCCCAGTCCTCTCAGAATGACATTAGGAATCCAGCAAAAGAGAAAATAAAGAATAAAATTCATCTGTACAACCAGGGGTTAATAAAAACAGAAGAACTTCTTTCGCTTAAGTCAGAGTGATTCAGCTATAAGAAAAAAGAACTGCTCTAAAATAACTTTAATCAGCAGTGGAGAGTGTTGGAGCACATTTTGTTTAAATGTTGTTGTTTTTTTAGGTGCTTTGAAAATATCTTAATAAATCGTATTTTTTATTATGTATCTGCTTTAAATTAATGTAGTTTAGAAATATATTTATATATATATCAGTGCTGTCAAATGATTAATCGCGACTAATGGAATCCAAAAATAAAAGTTTTTGTTTACATAATATATTATGTGTGTGCTGTGTATATTTATTATGTATATATAAACACACACACGTGAATGTATATATTATTTAAGAAAAAATATCTTATATTTGTATTTTAAATATATTTATATATAATATAAATATATACATGTAAATATTTTCAATATATATACTGTATGTGTTTTATTTATATATACATAATAAATATATAGAGTACACTACGTTAGTGTCTAAAAATCTGTCTAGGATCTAGGATAAATTTTATGAAGGATTTTATAATGAATCTCCTTAATCTTGTTTGATATATAAAACTTACTTGGCAAAAGCCAGGCCTTTCTCCAATTAATATTTGTTATAAAAGAACCCCAATAGAATTTCCCTCTTGGAGTAATCTTTCTCTTTGTTTGAAATATTCGATGAATATGTCTGTTATTGCGTTTCCGATCTATATCAGAATATATTTTTACTGGGTTAAGTCTGCTGGGACAGCATTCATTAATGTAAGCTATTATATTCCTTTGATGGGACTGGGAAATTATGGAGATTCATAAATTGTGAAATATTTAAAAAGGTAAAATATTACCAAAATCATCAAATACACATAGAATGCTGTTCAAGGCAAGTCAAACCATCTAGGTGAAAAACTGAAACTTATTTCTAATGGGGGGGGGGGGGGTACTGTAGACAAAACACAATTCAATTTCCTTGAAAGAAGACATAATGAAATAGCCTATGGGTAACTTGCCAGGTAACATTTTAGTAAGAAAGACAGGCCCTCAACTTTGCCAAATATATTATTTGGAATATATCTCCAACAAAGTCCAACAAATCCAGGCCACCTTCGCTTCTGGAATTAGCAAGCAGCCTACTTCTCTTTTTAATTTGTAAGGTCTATTTTTCCAAATCAAAAATATTGTATTTATTTCCTTTATAGCTTTATCGTTACCAAACAAAGAAAGAGCAGAATATACGAAGTGAGAGAGTCCTTCCAGCTTCGATACAACTCTGCTTTTCACTTCCTGCCCTTCTTCGCGCGTCTTCAGAATCACGTGATTGCAAACAAGCTATATGTCTTATAACAGCGATATTAAAAACGAATCCTTTCATCTCTTTGTTGTGGATTCAAGGCAGAATGTCGCTGCAAATTATCCAAGATGAAGTTAAATAAACGATCAGACAGTGAAGAATTGCCTATGCACATACAGTATGGCTCGCGCGCTCCTGTTTAAGTCACGAAATACGCATTAGGATATCGTGACAACATATTCCTTTATTTCATAATACTCAGTTAATTGTGGTAAACTGAGATTGGTGTCTTTAGAAGACATGTATGTGCTGAATTCTACACAAATAATCCACAACAATCCCGTGCTGTGGGCACAGCCATTGATAGAGGCTGCAGCGGAAGTTCTTTTACGCTACGTTACAATATTTGAATATTCCGCTTTTCGAACGCGGAAGTGTGATAAAGGCCTATTCTGTTATTCTTGGGTTCATTCTGTTGAAAGAAAGCGACGGGTGTTCGGACTTTTATTTTGACGTTGATGCGATTGGCTGTTGTTGGCAGTGTTTACACAGGCAAGACTCAAGAAATGAACCGCGAACTGTCCAAATCTACAAACAGACTTTAGTCAACACGAGTCGACATGCAGCTGCAAAGTCCCACCGCTGGATTAAAAACCATAACTGGTTACATTTTATCAGAACGTCACGTTCCACAGTCAACCAAGAAGATGTTTCAGAAAGTGAAGATGAAGAAGAGGAAACACAGCCCGAGTTTCTGGACATGAAAGAGATGGATTCTGTTTCATCTGAAGGAGGAAGCATGTTTAAATCTCATATGCCAGCGTCAAAAGACGGTATGACAACACATTTACTAACAAACGTTTGTTATTGTTTGTTTGTGTATTCGTTTTGTGATCACAAGGTGACCAGATGAAACCGTTCTGTAGCAGTAACTGTTACACTTAACAAGTAAACAGATGTGTGTACAAAAAATGTTTACAGTTTATATTGCTACAAGTAACCATGTTTACGTTAAGTGTAACCATGTTTACGTTTTACACGGTTACAAGTTACAAAGAAACCATGTTTATATTTTGCGTTGTTATAAGAAACAAACTACCCGTGTTTAAATGTTACACTTAAAGGATTTTAAATTTAAATTAAGTAAACAATACTTTATTTTGTATATTATATTGTATTTTGGCGTAACAATGTAATCCTGTTTTACAATCTACACTGTCAAAAGAAAACAATCATGTTCGTTACAAAAGAAGCCTGTTTACAATTTACACTGTTTACACAAGTAGAAATAATTGTTTACATATTTACAAAGTAAGCCTGTTTACAGTTTTCACTGTTAAAATAATCATATTTACAGATTATGTTGTTAGTAAAAACAGCGTGTTGTAACAGTGTGAATTGTACATCTAATCATTTTTAAGTTTACACTGTTTTACTTAAAAATCAACATAATGTGTCTCACTTCTTCAAGAGAAGTAAAGCTTATGTAAAGCTTATTTGTACATTAACTCACTTGTATTATTTTTGTTTATATACATATGTTCTTTGTTTAGGGACCAAAATGCATCATGCCTGTCTTATCCTCTTCTTTTGCAGTGGCATTGATGGTTGGTAATAAGACGTATCCGGTTGAGGGCCGTTTTCCCCTCCATGATCCCTGGTGGGAGGTTACCTGTACAATTCGCCAAGGCCGGCTCAAAAATTTTGTCAAAGGCTTCCCCTCCTACAGGCTCCGCACTGATCTGGGAACAGAGGGCCGGTCACTCGTGTCTCTCTTTCTTAAAGCATGTAGGGCAGCACCTGACTTTGTTAACATGTTTATGGAGTGGTTACCCAACAACATACACGTGGAGCCTGTCAATGTGCTGGACGTCCTGCAGGACTTTGAAGATTCATCTCCTGAGAATAAAGCTGTGGCGGAACAGCTCAAGTCAAATGTCAATTGCTCAGGTTGGAAATGTATACCATGTTTACTTATATAATTTGCATGACACACAAAGTTATTCCTGAACCTTAAATATACACTTCTGCATGCATAATGAATATTAAAAAGTGATACTGAAATCATAATCACGTCCTTGATCTTTAAATGAAACAGTGACTTGGACACACATGAGAATTGCCAGCTTGTATCCTGAAATCATGAAATACTTACCAACATTGCTACCAGGCCAGTTTATGGACATAATAAACAAAGGAAGGATGGAACCCATGCCAGAAACGTCTGAACGAGATGATTCTACAACACAAGAACGAAACGATACAAATGTATTGGCCAAACTTGAGGAGCTCATTAAAACTGATGTTTGGAAGCTGGGCTTCAATTATGTAAGATTGCAACTCTGGTTGTTTGGATTTAAACCTTAAGCTAACTTTATTTCCTTCATTATTTTGTATTGTTTAATATGAATATTTTTCTAACTTTTTCAACAGATCATGTTTAAAGAATTACATCTGGTCCGGTGTGAAGCTCAAATGGAGGCCTTCAAGCTCTGTCATTTATTTTGGAGTATCCCGGTGCTGCAACGTAACGCCTTGCTGTTGTATACAGAACTGAAAAGACACTGCAGAGCGACTGGCAGCACATACGCCGACCGGGAGCTGCTGGAGAAGAAGATATCGAATGAGACGGGACATCTGGGTGCCTGGGAAGCTTTAGGTTTTCTTGTGGAGCAGGGGGTGCTTAAAAGAGAAGGTGACAGGGTGGCACTTCGGAACCTCTTCGGCTACGAGAAAGGCATTGCCGAATGCTTGAGAGGCCTGCTTGAGGGAGACCCCTGGAAGATACACGTGGATGTGAGAAAGGTGCTTCGCGATGCTCAACTGGATAGATTAAGGGCGAAGGCCCATGGAAAACACAGTATGACCGTCTCAGAAGCACAAAATGACATTGTTCAGGAGGTTACGGTTGAGCAGATGGATCTTGCTTTTTCCCAGCCTGGTAATCCAAACGTGGTCCACCACAATGGAGAAATGACAACATGTGATTATCCTCAGTCCTATGAAATGACAAAGCTCACCATTAAAGAGGAAAGTGGAACCTCAGACTCCTCAAATGACTCCACTTACTTAGACATTGATCCATCAACTATAGAGTTAGACCCTGATCAAGTGCGAGCAGCAGAAATGATGTGCTCCAACCCGGTGACCGTGATCAGTGGGAAGGGTGGTTGTGGGAAGACCACAGTGGTCAGCCTGGTGTTTAAGGCGACCATGGAGCAACAGACAAGTGACAGAGAAGAGGTGCTGAAGGCCTGTGAGGACTTTCAGAATGACTCTCACGAGTCCAGTAATGGGCTGCTGTCAGATGTTCACGTGGAGAAAAAAGATAATGAAGGCAGTGACAGTGTTAAAAAGCCTGTGGAGGTTCTTCTCACTGCGCCTACAGGAAGAGCAGCTTCGCTCCTTACCAAGAGAACCGGTTTCACTGCTTATACTATGCACCAGGTATAGTCTGCATAACCTAACATTACTTTACATTACATAGAATTTCCTAATGTAACCTTACCTAACTTAAAAATTACATGTAAACATAAAAATTAAAATACACTAGATACAATTTAATAACAACTTTACATGACTTAAACGATAGATGACATTACATTTAAAATCTTACACTTCTGCAACATAACATTTGATAAAATAGTGTTACTTAAACTAATTGTACACTACATAACAATATTAACATATATTTACAATACATAAGATTTCATAACAACTTTACATATATCTTTAACTTTATATCTCACAATGTTGCATAACATTTTATATCAACGTTACATGTCTTAAACTTTACATTACATAAATTACATAAAATTTATAATACAATAATAATAATAACACAACAATTTTACATTACATTAGTATTTCACAGCATGATATGCCTTAAACATTACGTAACTTAGCATTTCAGAACTTAATTTTAATTATTGTATTACTTTTGTTTTTACAGTGGAACATTACATTTCATAGCATGTTACATATAAATAATGATACGCTACATGATATTTCATGACATTATATGATTTAAACAACATTTACTTAAAAACATAACTTTAGAATACATTTCATACATTACACTTGTACAAGGTTTGTCAGTGGTTAATGCGCTTTTGCTCTTTTAACATATCTTCGATGAATAAATATTGTGCACAAAATGTTAATTTTAGCATGTGTTTCAGTCGCTATAAATACCTTGTATTACTTACATATATCACAATAAAATCCCCTTTCTTTCAGGTTTTATGGAGTTTCATGACCACAGAAAAAGATCAAAGTGGAAATCCAGAAGAATGGAAGTTCTCGAAGGTGCGGGTGCTGGTGGTCGACGAGGGGAGTCTGGTGTCTGTTCAAATCCTTCACTCTATTCTCAGCATGCTTACCAAACACGCAGAACTCCAGAAGTTCATCCTTTTGGGTAAAGGCAACTTGCATGCATAATATTTCTTATTTAGAGCTTATTTGCAATGTATTTTATCGGCATCTTTATTCTACAGCTTCTTGTATTATTATTAAACAAACAAAACATTTTTTTTTTATTGTGTCTGCAGGAGATGTGAGACAGTTGCCCAGCATCGAGCCTGGAAACACACTGTACGATCTGTTTGAAGGTCTCAGGAAGGTCCGATGGGCCATTGAGATGCGAACCAACCATCGTGCCGAGTCTGAGCTCATCGTCAAAAACGCTGGACTGTGAGCAGATAGTTTGTATTCTTAAATGTTTTATGGGGTTATATAAATTCATACAACCTAACTCATTTTAGTTCCTTTGTGGTTTGCTGACTATTGTGTGTGTATGTGTGCTTATCTAATATGGACTTTATTAATTTATTAATTATACTTTTGTTATTTCCATAAACGTTCAGCATCTCAGAGATGGGTAAAAATAAACACTACAGTCCTCTGGAGTTTGATGCCACTGTAAACATGATGAGACCTTCCACAGTGTCAGCTGACAAAAGGTTCATTTTTGTCAAAATCTGTGGTGAAAATGATAGATTTGGTAAGTGAGCAGTTATGTAATATGTGAAAATGTTGTATGTTTTTAGTGGAATTATTATTTTTTATAACACTTCATTATTATAAGCTGGAACTGTATAATGATGTGTGGTATTTACACTTTGCCTCGGAAGCACATCAATTGCTCATGCACTAAAGGTGTGTACCTGACGGCCCATACAATCAGAATAACAAAAGAAACACACTTAGATCACATTTTGGTTCCTGTATGTCTAGCATTATGCAGGTTTTCAATGGATAGTTCCTGAAAATACACTTTCTGTCATCTGTGACACATTCGACACCTTGGGTTGAGATCAATCAATCCAGAAGCTACACAGCCATCTTCAATACATTTCACTCCCCACAAGCACCTCAGTGCAACTTTATTGCAATTAGAATTCGAATACATTGTTGAAATGCCAAAACAGTAGAAGATCTAACACTGACCAATAACAAAAGCTCTTGCCTAACATTATTGGATGCTGTGAAATTTTACTTATTCACTATAATGGGCAAAAAGTCTGTATTTGAAGTTTATTTAATCTTGTTTTGCTGCGTAGACCTCCAGGATGCCATTACATTCTTACTCAAGGAAGGTCCTGGACTGGAGGATCATAAGTTGTCACAGTTTGTGGCATTCAGGAGGTAAGACCGATTACGCTTTTGTCACAGTATGCTGAGTTTATCTTGACGCCAAAATTGCTGTTCTTATTGTTCACAGGATGGACTGCGAGTTGATTAATGAGCTTTGTTGCAAACATTATTCTCAACATATTACAAGGTGTGTAAATACAAGAAGTTAGTTTTCTTACAACTAAATAAGCATTTTTAATTTTGGCAAATATTTTGGTGTTAATATTCGGTTTCATTCATTTCAGGACTTCCAAAAACAAATTGAACTTTCAACCAAAAGATAAAGTTTGCTGCACTAAGAATGGCTACGTCAGAGACCATGAGAAGAAGCAAGAAGGGACTTCCTTCGATACTGCCAGAGCTGTACAAGATAGCGCTCGATCTTCCCATGATGATGCCGGAAATCAGAGTCAAAACGAACAGATGAAAGAGAAGAAAGAGCGCCTGTGCAATGGAGAAATTTTCTTCATTAAAGATGTACTGATGTTTTATTTAACAATTTATATTTGTTTTTGTTTAATAATCTCCAAATTCTGGCTTGAGAAATATAACGTTTTTTAATTCTAAATGCTTGGTTTTGAGTAAGCACATGAGTAATTATTGATTCATTTAACTTGCCCTTGTTATTCTACATCGATCACAGGAT
This sequence comes from Ptychobarbus kaznakovi, assembly GCA_027422405.1. Lineage (NCBI taxonomy): Eukaryota > Metazoa > Chordata > Actinopteri > Cypriniformes > Cyprinidae > Ptychobarbus > Ptychobarbus kaznakovi. Next base: position 37,806,558 of record CM049795.1, read on the forward strand.
GTGACTAAGCAGGACGAGGAAAAAGGGCATAAAATGATACGCTACCTAACATTAGATGATGACAACGGATGCGTGGTGACTTGTAGCTACAGGGAGCTACAGAGAGTGTGTAAACTGCGCCATGCTTGGGCAAGAACCATTCACACCTTTCAGGTATTGATGCTTTTTGTTCATCTACGGCCACGTTCACACCTGACATTAGCATTTGTCTCAGCTTCATGCAGCTAATGTTTCTCACTTTAGGGTTCAGAGGCCGAAACTATTGTGTACGTTCTTGGAGACAGCATTGCTCAAAACTGGCAGCACGTATACACTGCAGTAACACGTGGGCAGAAGCGTGTGTATGTGGTGGGTAGAGAGCAGGATCTAGAAGGAGCCATCAAGAGATGGATCATCCCACGTAACACACGATTGTGCCGCTTCGTCACGAATGCAGTTTCCAAACAAGCTCCTGAAGACTCTTTGACTCAGTCTGCCTGCAGTCAGAATCAAGTAGAAACTCCTGTGAAGGGTTTTGGCCCTTCACAGTCCACACCAATGGCCTCGCAGACCCCTAGTCGCCACCACTCGAAACCCTCCAGACCTTCATGTGTACGACACCTCTACGAGGACGAAAATGAACAAGGCCATCAAACGTCCAATATCTCTTTACAAGACGATATAGCATTCAGTCAAACCTACTCTTGGTCACCTATGGACAGTTGCGCTGAGCCAAGCAAAATGCAGAATGAAAATGCATCCGAATTATCCAATCGTGTTGAAAAGGCACCATTGTTAGCAGCAGTCCGCTCTCCCTCGAATGAATGCAGTAGGAGCTCTAAACGGTTCATTCCTGTGGACCTCTGCAGTACACCAACTAAACAACCAAAGGTAACGCATGTACTAGAACATCTGGAAATTATCGTCAGAAAATGTGCCATTATGTAACTGATAAAAAAATTTTGTTTACTGAATGTTTGATAGATGAAGATCTCAGCAAGCTTTACTTGCCACATGCATATTGTTGCAATGGCATTGTAATTGTGCAATGATGAAGAAATATACATTTGCACAAATAAATTATAAATGAAATAAGATGCAGCCAAAGCAATGAAATAAAAAGTGCAAACAGTTGTCCATGTAATATCAAACACTCAATTGAATATGCAGAGATAATAATTTTAATGGGATGTGTCAGATCTTTAAGATTATAAAAGTCATTGAGAATTATTTTCAAAATATGTAATATAGAATGTCCCTGTGATATTATTGGAAATGTAAGTCCTGTACAAAAGGTTTTTGGCTGAATGTTCATAACATTCTGTCATCTCTGCAGCAAACCACTTCAGAAGAGTCTCCACTGGGCAGCTCAAGGCTGAAGCTTCTGTCCATTACCAGTCCCAGCCCCAAATCCGGCAGGCAGCTCTTCCCAGACAAGTCATGATCTCACAGGGAACAGCCTTAGCCTGGTCAGTGCTAAGACCAGACATGCCACAGCTGGAAAGAACGTAATTAATGCAGTTTATTTGGTTTTTCAGAGGATTTGGATGAGCATGAGTTAGCGTTTACATAATGATTAATTATGAATAATTTGCTAATGTCACTCATTACTTCTGTTATCTAAAATATCACTTTATTGTATAATAATAATCATAAGAAAAAGAATGCCAAAAATAACTGTAGAAGAAATGTGTGTTCTATCTGCTGTCAGAGATCCTTAGAAAAGCATTATTCTTAAATCATATGTAACTAACAATTGTGGAAAAGAATGATAAAATCATTTTACCAAACCTACACAAGAAAACATTGTATGTATATCGGATTTGTAATTGAAGTCATAACTTGTCCTTGTTTATTACCATGTCATTTTAAAACACTTTTATGTATTTATCTCATATCTTACTAGCAAACGTGTTAAGGTACAAACATGTTATGCAGGATTTTTTTTTTTAACTCCCCGCTGTGTTTATATAATGTAAAGTACAGAGTCTCAATCTATTAGGGCCAGAGCAATGTTTTGATTCTAGACAGAATAATTTAGGATGTCTTAGCCACTGTCAGGGAGCACTTTAAAATCTCATTAAGGTTTGAATCTCATTGTATTGTCATTGTTGCCATAATTTCACTTTTTTATTTAAAGCCTGAAGCATGTGACGGGTTTATTTCAAAAGCTCAGTATGACGGTTGTCTAACAATAAACCAGACTGAACAGTAGCATTTTTTGTTTGTTTTGTTGTTTATTCAAGTTAAAATGCATGCTTGATCTATGCATATGAAACATTTATTTAATGTTTCTCATCTTGTCCTTTAAACTTCTTCACTTGTAATACATTTTGTATACATTAAACATTTAAGTTAATTTCAAACTGCATGGGTTAATCATGGAAATATTTTACGCTGACATCAAATAATTCATGTTATAATGATTATCGTTTTTTTATACTTTTAATTATGCATATTTTCGCATACAGGACAGAGAACGTCAATGACATACGCTCTTATCCGACATTGACACTTGTTAATTGACTCTGGTTTAAAATAAGTAGATAAATATATGATCTCTCTTTAAAAAGAAATCCCAATGCTCCAGTGTGATTGTGGAGCCTTCACTAGTAAATACAAAAAACGTCATTATTCTACGCCTTGCTTAGTTGTGAAATGATTGGCTGAAAGAGTTTGCGGTGACGTATCAGTGACGAGAATCCCGGAAGAAGCGTAGTGTCGTTAAAGCTGTAAGTGCGCGGTGACAATACTTGCCAAATTAACTCGATTATTTTCTATTCATTTCATTCAGTCGTTTATTTTTCATCATGTCCGCTAGAAACCCAGGAATGGATCTTGGTGAGCTGTTTTTTTATTATTATTATTTAATTCTATCGTATTATCTTCTCTAAACGAATCAAAGCTTTTACATTAATCTTCCAACTTTTCCACGTGATACTGTGAGCATTAGATTAAACAGGGCAGAAAACATAAAATAAAGTTTTGTATTTGTGTAAGTGGTGTAATTTAGTCTATACGTCTAATATTGAACATGTAAAGTGCAAAATATATTCTTGGAGTTATATGTAGTTAATTTTTAACTCATCTGACCAGTTATGAACTCCCAAATCCAACCCTCTGCTGGCCTTTGTGATTAATTTTAAATCTTGTTCTGGATTTTTTTCTTCCTTGCATATATACTGTTGATTTCGAACCATTTACAGCTGAAATGCACTTAATGAATCTCACATGACTTATGTCTCATGATTCACATTGAGCAGAGGCAAACAACAAGACAAAACTGACTTTAAAACCTCTTTTATTATTCATTCTTGCTTTATTTTAGATCTTGAATGGGTGTCGAAAGTCCGAGTCAACACTCAGGCTGTTCTTAAACGAGCTCAGCAGATCCAGGGACCCAAAGTGGCTAAAAAACAGTGGCAGGTAAACAGTTTACTGTATTTATGATTTTGCTTTATGTCAGCTCAAATACATCTTTATTGACCTGCATTGTTATTGTAGGCTGCCTGGCTGCTGAAGGCCGCCACATGTATCGATCTTACGACACTCGCTGGTGATGATACACCTTCCAATGTCCATCGACTCTGTATGAAGGCCACACAGCCGATCCGTCGTGATCTGCTGAAGAGCATGGACATGCACGACAAAGGTGCCTCTGTCTGGAGGATTGTTTCAGATATCACATCATCCCTCTTGGTGCACTTGAATAATATTGCACATATCTCTGTTATCTTCTGTTACTAAGATTGCAGTTTGCAATAATGTAAAATGATTTTTTCCCCCTTAAACATAGCTAAAAATTAATTTAAAACCATTTAAACATATTAAACAAATTCCTGTTAGAAGCATTTTAGATCATAATAATAATAATAAATCAATTAATTCAGAAATTTAGATCTATGCAGATTTACTAGTACTACAAAGGACAGCTTAATTACAAATAAAAACAGTCCTGATAAACTCACTATTGTAGTAAAGTATTCTAAATATATTTCCATTTTTCTAATGTCAGTAGTTGTGTGCAGATTAATGCTGTAACTTTTAGGTATATTTTTGAAAGAAAATAATGAAAAGTGATAGTAAAGAGATTTATAATGTCACAAAAGATTTCAATTAAATGTTGAAAAAATAATTACAGTTTCCACAAAACATATTAAACAAGCTCTAATGTTTTCAAGATTGATAAAAATGTGATACAAATATGGATATACCATTTTTCAAGAGCTATTTCTTATTTGTTATACTATTTAATTGTATTAATGTTATATCTAATATATTACATTTTATATTGTATTTATGGTTTTCAGTAACACTAACATAAGCTTGTCACTGTAGATCTGCTCACAAGAGGGAGACAAAGCTCTTTTCACAGAAGTTGATCAGTGATCAGTGACTTAACAACAACTTCAATTATACCGTTTGCTAAATAAATCCGTAGTATGCAACATAATAAACAGACATTAACAGGACTTTTAAGCATTTTATTATATATTGTTTTTTGTGTTTTTTTTTTTTACAATTGTGTTTTTACATTAAATTCATTTTCGTGTTTGCTGACTTGAACAGTGCGTGTGGTGTGTGTGTGTGTGTGTGTGTGTGTGTGTGTGTGTGTGTGTGTGTGTGCGCGTGCATGATTTCAGGAATAACAACTGCAGCAGTCTGTGTGTACCCATCTCGGGTGGCTGATGCTGTGAAGTCTCTTAAAGCAGCCAACTCTAGTCTTCCTGTTGCATCTGGTTAGACGTTTGAAACTGCTTATCTTAAAACACATTTCATTTCTACCTCAAACATCTTCCCAGAGAGGGTGCAACCGCATTGTCTCACCTCATGCTCTCTTTTTCTCGTTCTCATCGCTTCAGTGGCCACTGGTTTCCCTGCTGGACAGACGCCATTGAAGACCCGTCTTGAGGAGGTACACATGGCCGTGGAGGATGGTGCTACAGAGATCGATATTGTCATAAACCGGACTTTGGCACTCACTGGGCAGTGGACAGGTGTGTGTAACCAGAGCACTAAAGGAATTTAGATACCAAAAAACCCTCTTAAACAACCCTGTTGCTCACAGGTTTCTTTCAGACTGAACAGCTGACATTGACCATAACCATCAGCATGGTTTTCCTTAGTTCTAGTGTGATAGTTTTTGAAAATACAACTGGATGAGAGTTCATTTTTGTCTCCTCAGCTCTCTACGATGAGATCCGGCAGTTCAGAGAGGCCTGTGGAGACGCCCATATGAAGACCATCCTGGCAGTGGGAGAGCTGGGAACCTTCACGAACGTCTACAAGGCCAGTCTGGTGTCCATGATGGCAGGTGAGAACATTAAGCGTACATATCAGATGTGTAATTTAGTTTTAAATCGCAGAAAATGAATTTCTGCAGGAAACTGCTTGCAGTTGTGCAGCCTTGAACGTAGAAATAATAAAAAAGTCTAGATTATTTTACATTATAATTTTTAAGTCATTATCAAAAAAGGTTTTCAGACTGTTTATTTCTTAACAAGACGTTAGGAAATAAGGTGTCAAATATACGTCTGTGTCATGTCTTGCACCAATTAGCATTTTGTGTCATTGCCCTTCGAGCTTTATTTGCTTAAATGGTATTAATATTCCTTATTGCAAAATATACGTAAATGTCAGAGGGCATGAGTTATTATTATTAATATTATTATTATTTTTGGTAATTTCTATAATTTAATTATTGTTATCATTCATTCAGTCACTCCACATGACTTTGGACAGTGTTTTTTTTGGACACGTTTTTTTCAAATATTAATAATTAATATTTGTATTATATAAATACTTAATTGTTTAATGAAATAATAAGTGTGTCAAACTATTATAAGGTTTTCTATTTAGGAATTAATTTAACTTTTACTTATTTTAATATCCCCCCCCATATTATATCAGGACAGTTGTGTCAACCTGATATTTTTAACTTCATGCCTTTCAAAAAAAATATTAATTTTAATTCAGAAATTAGAAATATTTTTACATCACATTAATATTTTTAATTGAGGATTTAGTTATTATAAATATTTAGTTAAGTATTTATTTATTTTAATATATATGTAATTGTTATGGAACAAATTATGCAACATAGAGTTGTTTAAATTATCATTATCCATTATTGTGTTATTAAGATTTTACTTATAAATATTAGTTTTTAGTATTTATTTATTTAACATAAATAATTATTATGTAACAAATTATTTAACACATTTAATTGTGGGAACATGTTTATTTATTTATTTTACTGATTCAGAAAAGTGCAGGAATACTGTTTGGGTGCCTGTGCAGTAACAGCATTCACCAGCAGGGACTAACTGCACACGCTAACAGTTAAATCTGACCTCCTGGGTTGATCAAAACTAACAGTGACGCTTGCCTTAGCAAGTTTGATCTTCTGCCCACAGCATGGCGCCATTGCTCATCATTTCTGCGCTCTACATCCAGATGTACACACACACACACACACACACACACACACACACACACACACACACACACACACACACAGAGAGAGAGAGAGCAGGCCAGCGACTGTATGCTTAAATAGCCTTTGCACATTAAGCCGATTACTGTACCCAATTGTCAGCGGCTCTGATAGGGATCGTTATTAAAATGCATTGCTTTTGTCGCCGCGCTCATTCCTTAATCTCCCCTTGTTCCTATGAATTGCGTATGAGGTTTCTGAAATTGAATGATAATTTCACCTATTAATCTGCGACGCCGGAGCTATTTTACTCCCACGCTCTCCGGCAGTGTCCCCCTGCTCCGCCGCAAATGAATAGAGCTTCATTACTGTCGCCCGCGTTTAATAACCGTTATCCATTATCGTGTAATTAAGACTCCCCAGAACGAATCTCAAGGATTATGTCAGTTTGAGGGAGAGGGTGAGCAATAGAGTGAAAGAGTGTCGGAGGAAAGGGGAAGGGGTGGAAAAAAGAGTGGAAAAACACATAGAACGTATCTTTAATGAACTGGAAAATGTTCATCTTGTTCTGTGCGGTAATGAACAGTCATTAGACACGAGGAAGGGCAGGTGGGACTCGGGTGCTGGGGGTTAGAGCTGGTCCACAGTTTGTGGTTCATCCATTAGAAGCGTCATTTTATCTTCTATTTTTATCGGAACGCTGATAGACCGTAATTGGCTATGAAGGAGAGGAAGGGAGAAATGAAAGCTCTTATTGATGAACGAACGCACACCCTCTGCGCCCTGCCGACGGGACCATATGTTCTTGTCTAGCCTCCCCTGCCCTCGCGACTAATGTCCTGTCGGGGTGCAAAAATCTGACGCCTCTCCAAAGTGCTTGAATGGAGGTGCTAAAAATGTGCAGGACTTTCTATTTTCAGAGCTCGTTGGAGTGAACTTTGACCTGTCAGTCTGAACAAAACAAGTGTCAGATGGAAGTTTTTGGGGTTGTTAACGAAGTTAGAATGACTAACGGTGTGACCCGGAATATGCAGATGCATTCTGACAATTAAAAACATCTTGTTTTCTTTGAAATCTTTCACTCTCTTTGCACTCATGACAGTTTTGAAGATCTTAATATAATGTTCAAGAAAAGTTTCAGCTTGATGAAAATGTCATGTGGTGTAATCCTCAAGTAAAAATGAATCGCTTATTTTCCTTAATTTGAATACATGTGATTGCACACATCTTGATGATTATGTTCAAAAAGGTTTATAAAAACAGGGTCAAAATTATTCACAATATGGTTAGTTGCTAAATGTCATGTGGTGCGACCACAAAACCAGTCTTAAGTCGCACAAGTATATTTGTAGAAATAGCCAACAATACATTGTATGGGTCAAAATTAACGATTTTTCTTTTATGCCAAGTATAAAGTAAAGATATTTTAAATAAAGATCATGTTCCAAGAAGATATTTTGTAAATGTATTACCGTAAATGTATCAAAACTTAATTTTTGATTAGTAATATGGATTGCTAAGAACTTTATTTGGACAACTTTAAAGGCTTTATATTTTTATATACTGTATATATATATATATTTAGATTTTTGTTCACCCTCAGATTCCAGATTTTCAAATATTTACATCTCAGCCAATTATTGTCCCAACAAACCATACAACAATGAAAAGCTTATTAATCCAGCTTGCAGATAATATATAAATCTCAATAAAAAAATTGACCCTTATGACTGGTTTTGTGGTCCAGGATCACATATGATATATGACTTCAAAAATATAAAATGTAATTTGTATTTATTATTAAATATATATAATTTATGTTTTTTAATATCTTCAAGATTTTAATTATCTGATTTGAATTGCTTAGATCATTAATAGAGTATTTTCCTTACGTATACATTCAATAATTGTCTACATCTGCTTTTTTGGCCTAAATAATCATCAAAGTGAACCAGACCTCATGCCAGTAGTCAAAAGGTTTTGTGTCTCCTGTACTGTGTAACCACTAGGATCTGACTTCATCAAAACTTCAACTGGCAAGGAGTCTGTCAATGCCACTTACCCCGTTGCCATAGTAATGGTGCGGGCCATCCGTGATTACTACTTAAGGACAGGCTATAAGGTAAATGACCCATAGTGCTTCCAAATCACCTTCTTTTGCATAAATCATCCAGCCTGTTTGACTGATTTGTTGTTCCTCAGGTGGGTTTCAAGCCCGCGGGAGGCATCCGTACGGCGCAGGAGTCCCTGGTGTGGCTGACCCTGATGAAGGAAGAACTTGGAGACGAGTGGCTCAATCCTCACCTTTTCCGAATGGGAGCGAGTAGCCTGTTAGCTGACATCGAACGGCAGGTAATTAAACCAACACAGTGTTTCACACTCTCAAAGCCGCTCTATTCTGGCTTCAGGTGTGATAAACTGATAATTACCACCCATTATGGATGGAAACAGACACTATTCAGGGAGTGCGGAGTCGTGACCCTGGTCTCCTGTGGTGAATAGGATATAGATTAGCCCTATTATTTATGTATTACAATAAATGTAGCTGCTTTTAACAAAGCTTTTATCAGCTTAGATACATTTGCTGAAGCTGAATTATTTTTAATCTTGTCTTTTTATTGTTACAGATTTACCACTACGTGACCGGACGCTATCCTGCATATCATGAACTTCCTATGGCCTGAATCTGTGAAAAATCAGGGGAGATTTGAGCCAATGAAAACTGTTCAGATCAGCCAGTGATGTAATGGAAAGACGTCACACCTGTTTATGAGGTCAATTATAAAGAAAAGTCATGAAAAGTCACCCAAAAATGAAAATTCTGTCATTTATTCAGTTGTTCCAAACCTTTATTTCTTTTGTTGAACACAAAATAAGACATTTTGAAGAATGTTGGTTACCAAACAGTTGACGGTAGCCATTGACTTCCATTTTGTGGGGGGGGAAATATACTATGGAAGTCAATGGGTTCCGTCAACTGGCTACTAGCAATCTTCAGAATATATAGTTTTTCAATGGAAGAAAGTAATTTATACAGGTTTGGAACAAGTAGAAGATGAGTAAATAATGACAGATTTTTTATTTTTAGGTGAACTATAACGTTAAATGTAGTCCAGTATCTATCATAAACTAAGAATATATTTTATTCCAATGTAAAAACTTGAAATATGAATGTCTTTTTAAAGATATATTGTATAATAATTCAAAGCCAAGAGCATTTCTGGATGACATGGTGCAACTTGAACCATCAGAAGTAAAAGAGCTCTCTTTATGTCCGTGTAAAGTTCTCTTGCATCACTTTCTCATATCTGCGATTCCCAGCAGTTGTTCCTCAGACAAGCGTACAGATCTCGTAAGCTGCACCTGGGGTTACGCTATCACTGTCCGAGGCTGATGTTATTTGACTTCCGCTGAGCTAATTTCATTAATCAAGCGCTGGATGTCAGAAGTGTGTGTTTGGGATTAATTAAGAGGGGTTAAGAGAGTTTAAATGATCAGATAAAGCCGCGTGCCAGTTAGAGCTTCGTTTGAAGACGGAGAACTTTCTTTTTCTTCTCCCTCTTTCTTCTTTAATTAAGAGATCTCGGGCCGTGCCCTTGACTGGGATGGAGGATAAATGACTGAATTAATTGTGGAATGGGGAATGAGCTGAGAGGTGCGAGTGGAGCGAGAAGGAAACTTCTGTAAATTTAGTCCGAAAACTGGAGCACAAATAGATTTGTATTCACGGAGAAGCGATAAAAGCTGTTCTCACAAAAGCTTAATGATACCCGCATAAGCTCTATTGTAGAGCTTGTATTAGCATTCATAAAAGAGCAGAAATAATTATTTAGAACTTGATTGAAGCCCAGATTTGAGAAAAAAATCTATCTATATCCATCTATCTATCTATCTCACATGTTGATTGTCAGCTGTGTGTTGTGCCTGTGTTTCATTAGCAGTGACTCTGGTAGTTTATGAGGCCACACTGGCAGGGCTGAGTAAGAGTGATGGAGCCCCAGCGCTCCGTCTGGCTCTCCCCACCTCCCTCAGGCCATGACAGATTAGCTTCACTTACATAAAGGCATGTAGATCATCTGCAATCTGGACCCGTGGCCCGCGCCACCAAGCCAGATAACGCTGAGGGATTGAGTTAGCCTTCAGATTGATTCTCCCCTCCACAGACGAACACTTCTTCCTCTCCTTTGCTTTCTTCCCTGTTTTTCTTCTAGCTCTCGCCTCTCTTTTACTCAATCACGTTCTCTCCTTTAGGCATTGTATCAGTTGCAGTTGTACTTTGAATTTCACACAAGCTCATATAGCTGGTACTGGCAGATATGTGTATTTTATTAATCTTCATCCTCTCTACTTGTCCAATACAAAACAGTGCTTTAATTATGCATTCTAAGCCAAAATAAACACATCGGATTAAATAATACACGTGTAGAGATATGCTGTTGTATATTATACAGCATTCAAGTGCCAGGAAGTTATATCTAGAGCTAGGTGATATACTGTAGTGTCAAAAAGCCTAAATACGATACTTAAAGTATATATTGATATTTAAGGCAAATAAAATATAGCTAAAATCTAGTTTTCTATAGTATTTTTTTCACTCCGTGAACAGAAATAAAACATTTAAACAAATATTTATACATTTTTATTTTACAAAAACATTTAGAACATATAAAAATGCCAAATGGAGACATTATTTTATGTGAAATAATGAACTGATTCACAACTGTAATTCAAAAATATCAGAAAAAGTATTATGAATGTACTGCGAATATGCAATATATTGCCCAGCCCTAGTTTTATCAGTTTCCGCCATATCGCTTTCTTTTTCTTTCTTTCTTTCTTTCTTTCTTTCTTTCTTTCTTTCTTTCTTTCTTTCTTTCTTTCTTTCTTTCTTTCTTTCTTTCTTTTTCTTTCTTTCTTTCTTTCTTTCTTTCTTTCTTTCTTTCTTTCTTTCTTTCTTTCTTTCTTTCTTTCTTTCTTTCTTTCTTTCTTTCTTTCTGAACACATCCATTTATTCCAGCAGTCTAATTTGATTATGAGGTCATGCAGGGAATGAAATGTAAATGAATCCAGGAAACAGCTGAAATGCCAAAGGGAATGACTGAATTACATGTGAATTATTCATTAGAACATGTAGGTCTACTGTTGCTGTTTTGCATTTGAAGTGTTTCATTACATTTGACATACAATTCTTAAAATCCCATAGAAATCTTGTAATGGTAAAACTTGGGGTTCACAACAGCATTCCCAACGGGGTCCAAAATGAACACTCACCAAGTGAAAATTGAAGTAAATAAAACTTGTTTTTAAGTTGACTGGTAACTTCACCTTAAGAACAGTAATTTGATCTTCAATGTGATTGATGTAAATCAAAACTCCTGTCACTTGGAATAGCGTCCAAAATTATAATATGAGGACTAAACAAACTAAATAATATATAAATGATGCAAAACAATTGTTACAATTTATGAACTCCCTCATTTATTTTAGCTGTTTTGTTTATGGAATTTAGTTATTTTTATGTCAGTTTTGAATGTGTTTTGTTTTGTTTTCATTGCAGTTTTTTTAACTCATTTTTTGTTTTGTTTTGTTGTCAGTTTTCGTGGCTACATGTGGAATATTTTTCCTTGCATAAAGCTTCCAAAATTAATGAGTACATAATCTAAACTATGCAGTTGTTATTATTATTAATAGTGATAATGGTAAAATTATAATAGATGATTATCAATTATGATTAATGATTATAAATACATATTTATGAGTGTATTTATGGACTGCAAATGGATCTTACTTTCCTGACAATTGACAGCTGTGGCAAAAAGTAAATTTGGACCCCGATTGGCAGCATTATCAGTCCAGGTTATTACTATTAAACTAACATGGGGTCGATCTGTCATATATGTTTAATCCAGTGCGTGTGGCATAGATTAGGTGGCTGGTGCAAACGCTCTTGTATATTGTGGCAGGAACCCGGTTTCTGACTCTGTCAGCTGGTTGCCTCTCACTCACTCGCTGACAAATGTCTTTCTTCAGATTGATTGCTTTTCTGCTGTTTTATTCATAAATGTTTTTTCTTTCTCTTTGCTCCTTGAAGCAGTTGTGAAAAATGGTGTGCTCAGGGTGGTGTTTCCAGGCTAAAGAAAATCATTTTTAATGACACGTGAGTCACCTGTCAACTACATTCATCACAGGCCGGGATTTTGCGTGTTGGAGGTTTGTGCGTGTGCTTTTCACATATTACCCAGCGGCAACACCAGCCTAGCTCGTAATCAATTGCAATGGAAACATGTTATTCTGTGTGATTAATAGCATACACACATCTTATGTTTCTCTCATTTGTCTGAGAGTTGCTCAAGGATGCTTAAACAGAAATATCCAGCGCTGTGCTGCGTTCATTCTGATAGCGCGCCTTTGCTTATCATTGGCAAGTCATCTCTCGGCTGCTGAATTTTAACATACTGAGAAGACAAAAAGAGCAAAACGATTGTAAAAGAACTGTGACAGAATGTCTTTGAAACGCAGGCGGTGAGATTATGAATAATTGGTAACATTTGTTGAGCTGACATATGACAGTGAGGCCTGACAGTTTTGTGTCAATTGTATGTTAACATGCTTGTTTTGACATCCTCAATTTTGGAGTTTGACAAAACTGATATTGTCCATGTATACGTCTGGTGTGTGCGCCATGCCATGTTGGCAAACCTGCTTTTGACAACTTAACTTTCCAAGCTACATGCTCGTCATAATCTAATATAGTTTAGGGGCAGTCAAGCTACTCTTATGCTGAAATAGCTGTCAATGACTAGCTATCGCTATTTTTATCCTATAATAAATCTTACTTTTTATATAAATATGATTTCTTTTTATCTTTGGAATCTGCTTTGAAGATTAATATATTATTTTAATTTTGACCGCCAGATCCTCTCCATCTGGGACACCTTTTTATTATATACTGTATTTGATTGCATACAATCATTTAATTTTATTTTCATATCAGTTATATGTGCTTATTTTTTAAGTTTATTTTTTTGTTTAGATTTTTTGTTTGCTTTTTTGTTTTGTTTTGTTGTGATCTGATTTACTAGAACATTTGTGGGATACTTTCTTATTTTAATACTATATTTTATTACATAAAATCATTACATTTTATTTTATACCAGCTATATTTTCATCTTATTTTTTTGTTTTTGCTTGCTTGTTTTGTTTCGTTATAATCTGATCTGATCTACAAGATAATTTGTCAATATTTCCATGTTAAAAGAACAGCTATTTTAATTTCAGTTATATGTGCTCCTTCATTTATTTATTTGGTTTGCTATGATCTGCAAGAAAATCCGTCAGTATTTTCCAGATTTTCATGGTCTCCAACTTAATATTTCCTTCAAAGCAGCAGCTCTGCCAGAAAGGTTAAAAGGACAGAACTTAGAATGAATAATAGTTTTGGAAAATGAATCCTGCACATAAGAAAAGCTGTCCTTCAAGTACACATCAAGAAATTCCATTCAGCCACTGGAGAAAAGATTTATTTTGTTCACTTGGGGTTGAAGGTCATCAAAACTCGCACTTTGCGTCTCATCAACACATTAAAAGTGAACCAGGCGGAGAAGACAATTAATCTCTAATGATATTAATGATGCAATTAGAACGTATACTAGTTTTCCTGTGATGGGGATGGAAACCGTTAGAGATGGATGCTATCCGGGGACTTCGCTATTGTCAGTAGAAACCTCTGATGCTGCTGTGATGCACACAACAAAAGAGCCACGGCTTGCGCAGCGCTGCTCGTGCAGGAGTGTCTCTCGCTGTGTGCAGTTGTCTTTGAATGTTGACCTTGGCACAGAGCTCCCTAGCGACCGAGTAGTGAAGGAATACATGTATATGAGATCAAACCTGTGTTCGGGCCTCACCTGGCACCAGCGGTCTGATGTCTGACTCTCCGAAGAGCCTTTGCTCCAGCCACACTTGTCAAACGCTGCAGCTGAAATTAATGAGGAAAAGTTAATTAGCTTTGATCTCTCTCAGATATGCAGAGGATAAATTATTTGTCATTGACAGATCAGCCAAGTATTTATAATCCATTAAAATGCTACGTGGCTTACAAAGACTAACGTGAGTGTAACTGTTGGCATTTACCCAACATCAATAAATCCTCATTCAAGTAAAAGGTTATGTAGGCTGACAATAGAAAACTGTTCATAAAATGTGTTTAACTATGTTCTTTTAAGGTTTAATTAAGTGATATAGACTGTTTATTATGAATCACAGCTAAAAGATGTTGATTAGTTTTAATTTTCCAAATCCTCCATATTGTTCCTGACACATGATCAATTTCTAGCTATTAGCTGGCTAGTTTCACTAGCTGTTGCTATACCATCTATGTTAGCATTAGCATCCAGAACTGATGTTGTGTAATGTCCTGCCCAGGTCAAAAACTTTTCAAGTTAGCATTATGCTAAGCTAGTGGGCTGCACTGTTACACAAACAACCAAGGCCCATTGGACAAAAATGTGGCGACAGTTATATAAAATGCTATTTCATTGTTTCTTGCCCATTTTGCAAGAAATTAAGCAAGTGCAGTGCTGTACCAGGTGAGCTACCGAGCAAGTTTAAAATGTCATAAAATCCATAAATATGGATATATTTATGTGTTGCAAACTTTAGTTTACGAATCATGTGCTATGATAAATGTTTTGATGTCATAATATAGTATTGTACATGAAGAGTCTTTATCATCTTTATATCAATAATCTGCCCCTGTAATAATTTGTGTGGATAAAAATTATTGGTGTTTTACTACCACTGTGTTCATTTTAGCTGGAAATTGCAAAATGTACCTATTTTTCATGATTAAGATAAAATAATCGTCTGTCATTTCTAAGTAGGCACCTAATTGAGTACCCATTAAATGTTGTCTCAGCCAGTTGAATCCATTGGATGAATTTTTGTTTTTGAACATTACATTTTCTCTGGCCTTTTACGACTGCCTGAACATAAAAATATTAATTGATAACTGGTGTTTGCAGTGACCAAACTCAAGCCCTCAGCCTCTTCATAAGTGATAAACTGAACATCTGCAACCTGACATACATTAACAAGGCCATATTTCAGACTGGCTTTGGGTTTTTATCAAACAAAAGGCCACATTTGCAGCACAATCAATATTGAAATACTTGTCTGTTCTCCATATAAATGAAAAAAAAGGCTGCAGGGGAGGTTCAGGTGGTGGAGATGAGTTTCAGGGAGGGGCACTGAAAGATCAAGCTCCACTCGCAGATTACAACATTTGATGGATACTCCAAAAACATGGCGGTGATCTTTATTGATCGTCTTGGTTCTAATCAGTGAGTGTAATTATTGACTCCTGTGTGGCCGTGTGGGCAATTTTATAAATGCTGTTTTAAAATTCAGGTTTGCACATCATGAAATGTGCTTAGATTGGACCAATTTGCCTATTTTAAGTTTATACATCTAGGCTTTTGGGGAAACTTTTCCCAAAGTAAAATCAAACGAGACTAAAAAGGTTCAGATTAAACTCTTAAAAGTAATGGCTCTTTATTGACATTGATGTTCCACGAAGAACCTTCAACATCCATGGAGCCTTTCCATTCCACATTAGGTTCTTTATAGTGGAAAAAATATACAGTGGACATTTAAAATGTTCTTCGTTCATTAAAAAAAATTAAAATCTTTCTTTTAAGAGCTGTTTACTGAAAGGTCCTTTGGGAAATCAAAATGGTTAGCTTTGAAAACCTCCACTTGGAGGCTTTATTTTTAAGAGTGCACTAGAGAGGTTCTTCACATGCGCATCTAGAGAAGCTCGTTGCCCACAGTGGATCTGCGTTCATGCAGCCTGACTGCGGACAGGTTTCCTGAGGTGTTATACCCCAGCTTTAATCTATATTAAATGATTTAGTTTCACAAGATGAAAGCCTGTTGTTTGTTTAACAAAACTTACCCAGGTACAGTCACTGCCTGAAGCCTGCCAAAGGTTGAAGATAACGAGAGAGAGTGAGAGTGTTAACGCAACCCAAACACGTTCTTCAGGCATTCTCGGTTCTAGAAATCAGCATCAGCGCTGCTCGTTCTTATATATTAAACATATGTAAGCATTACTATATTCAGACGGACCAACAAGGGGCAAATTTATCAGCAAGTCCACTGCATTGTTGACAGGTCAAAGGGATCTTTTTATTAGCCGTAATGCTGGGAAGAGGTCTGCCGGCGTGTAGGAGACGAATAATTGTTTGGAATGGGGATTCTCAGCGGACTCTTCTGAGCTTGTCAGCTGGTGTTTGAAGTGTGTGCTGACATTGGGAAAAACTCAAGGGCAGGGGTTGAGCAGGAAACAAGCTCTCAAATGAGAAAGGGAGGGGAGCCAAAGAGAACAGAAGAGGAAAAACAAAGGTAAAGGCAACTTCACACTACTTATAAGTGGTGTTTGTGTTTTAAGTTGCTTGTGTATGTTTGTATATGTGTGGAGAGAGTTGCTTCTTAACTTTTTTTATTGAATATGAGATATAACCGTTTCCCTCAGAGACCTTCGAAAGGCTTAAGAACCTCAAAGATCTGGCAAAAAGACCTTCAGTTTTCCACCTGTTTATAACTTTGAGAATCAACCAACATGAAAGAAATGGAGAAGGATACTTCACTTAGTCTACACTCAGGTGTGTCTCTCTCTTCATCTGAAAGTAAAGAAAGGAACCAGTGTACTTTTAGGAACTTTGAACATGATATGAAACGCCAGAGGGCCTGCAAACTTCCCTTCTGGGTTGGGATGGTGTTCAGTTGATTGTCTTGTTGTGTCCACAAAGGTGTGTTGCAGCCAAGAAGATGCCCTTCAGTTTGAGGTGAATGTTTTTATAGGCTCTTTTGAGTTTATCTTAGTTAAAGTTGTTGTACTCGGTAGCACAAGTTTTATTAACCATTGAGGTACAAGAGGCCACACTATATTGTGAAAATAGTCAAAGGGTGTTTATGCCATGCAGGTATTACTGTAATTATGAGATGACTATTGATGTTCACAAACGAAATTAGTAATAATTTGTTTCTACGCTAATAATACCAAATTGGATCCATGTTCAACTTTCTGTTTGTGACGTATATAATTGATAATGTATTTTTATGTCTTTTATTTTCAGATATTTAAAAATGTATTTTGTATTGTTTTAGCTATTATCAATAGTGATACTGCATTATGGTAGTGGTGATGCTGTTCATGTTGGCTTCCTCCAAGATGCTGATGTTAGTGCGTCTGTCTTTCCAGCTGATCCTCAGAATCTTTCGTAAGGATCTTTGATGGTATTGTTCCATGGCACTCAGATGCCTGCTGTAGGTGGTCCATGACTCGGCTCCATACAGCAGGGTGGGGAGGACGACAGCTCTGTAGACCATACGTTTTTTTTGGGCTGATAAGTCTCGATCTTCGAAGACTCTTCTCCTGAGCCTGGTGTAGGCTCCACTGGCACAACTCAGGCGATGGTTAACCTCGGAGTCTATGTCAGCTTTTCAGGAAAGAATGCTGCCGAGGTAAGGGAAGTGGTCCACATATTCAAGAGTGGTGTTATCCACTTTTTTGTTTGGTTGGATGGCTAGCTTGTAAGGTGGAGATTGATGTAGGACCTGGGTCTTCATAATGTTTAATTTTAGGCCCAGGGCTCTGTACGCCTTGGCAAAAGCATTCAGAATGCCCTGGAGGTCTTCTGCGGAGTGTGCGGCGATAACATTATCGTCCGCATACTGTAACTCCGTAATTGTGGTGCAGTTGACTTTACTCTTGGCCTTAAACCTGTTAAGGTTGAAGAGTCTGCCATCAGTTCTATAGATGATTGAAATCCCTATGGCAGCTCTTCGCCAAGGAGGTGGAGTATGGCTGCAATGAAAATGGCAAACAGCGTGGGTGCAATGACGCATCCCTGTTTGACCCATGTTTCCACTGTAAAAGGCTCAGACTTGGTGCCGCCATTGCTAAGCACTGTGACTTCCATGCTGTCATATAGAAGCCTCAGTATTCTGATATACTTGTCATGGCAGCCATACCTTGATAGTATACTCCACAGGGCCTGGCGGTCTACCATGACAAAAGCCTTTGTCAGGTCAATAAAAGCCATATACAAAGGCTGCCTTTTTTCACAGCATTTTTCTTGGAGTTGCCATGCTGTGGATATCATGTCTGCTGTACCTCTGGCTGGGCGGAAGCCACATTGTGATTCTGGGAGTACTTCCTCAGACAGTGGTAGTAGTCGGTTTGCAAGAACACGAGCAAGAACTTTGTCTGTTGTTGACAGGAGCGAGATGCCCCTGAAATTTCCACATTCAGCCTTGTCACCCTTCTTAAATATGGTCACTATTAGAGCATCCCTGAGCTCTGAGGGAAGTTCTTCTTTTTCCCAGACTTTGAGGAGTAGGGCATGGATGAGGTACAGGAGCTCTAATCCACCTTCCTTTAGGATCTCGGCTGGAATCCCATCCGGACCGGTGGCCTTGTTGTTCTTAAGGCTCCTGATGGCGTCTTGAACCTCTATTATAGTTGGAGGTTCCCCCATGTCTTCTCTGATGGGACCATGGGGGATATGTTTGGTAATGTCAATTTCAGTTGAGATGTCACTGTTGAGGAGATCTTGGAAATAGTCTTTCCATTGGGCATTAATGGACTCATTGTCCTTCAGCAATTACTGACCATCTTTTGAGCACAGAGGGTGTAGGCCACGATAACTTGGACCATAGATGGCCTTGGTGGCACTGAAAAAGCCTCTGGTATCAGCAGAGTCTGCCAGTCTCTGGATTTCAAGAGCCCTTTCTGTCCAGCAGGAGTTTTTTAGCTCCCTTACCCGTCTTTGGACATCTGCCTTGTCTAAGGAGTGAGCCAGCCTTTTGGCCTTGCAGGTTACATCATTTTGCCAGGTACAGAAGGCTTCAAACCATTTGGTTGCAGTGGCAGTAATTGTTATTGGTTAATTATTATATAAATTTGCACCTTTATTTATACATGTGACCCTGGGCCACAAAACCGGTCTTAAATCACACAGGAATTATTTGTAGCAATAACCAACCATATATTGTATGGGAAACAATTATCGATTTTTCTTTTATGCCAAAAATGATTAGGATATTAAGTAAAGATCATGTTCCATGAAGATATTTTGTAAAATTTCTAAATATTTCTAAACTTTATTTTTTAAATAGTAATATGCATTGCTAAGGAAGTTATTTGGACGACTTTAAAGGCGATTTTCTCAATATTTAGATTTTTTTGCACCCTCAGATTCCAGATTACAAACCATACTGTACATCAATGGAAAGTTTTTTTTTTATGTATACATGTCAGAAAATGTACTAATTTTTGGGTCCAGGGTCAAATACAGTATCTCACAGAAGTGAGTACACCCCTCATATTTTTGTAAATATTTTATTATATCTTTTCATGTGACAACACTGAAGAAATGACACTTTGCTACAATGTAAATTAGTGAGTGTACAGCTTGTATAACAGTGTAAATTTGCTGTTCCCTAAAAATAACTCAACACACAGCCATTAATGTCTAAACCGCTGGCCACAAAAGTGATTACACGCCTAAGTGAAAATGTCCAAATTGGGCCCAAAGTGTCAATATTTTGTGTGGCCACCATTATTTTCCAGCACTGCCTTAACCCTCTTGGGCATGGAGTTCACCAGAGCTTCACTGGTTGCCACTGGATTCCTCTTCCACTCCTTCATGACAACATCACGGAGCTGGTGGATGTTAAAGACCTTGCGCTCCTCCACCTTCCGTTTGAGGATCAATACGGTTTCGGTCTGGAGACATGCTTGGCCAATCCATCACCTTTACCCTCAGCTTCTTTAGCAAGGCAGTGGTTGTTATCATGTTGGAATACTGCCCTGCGGCCCAGTCTCCGAAGGGAGGGGATCATGCTCTGCTTCAGTATGTCACAGTACATGTTGGCATTCATGGTTCCCTCAATGAACTGTAGCTCCCCAGTGCCGGCAGCACTCATGCAGCCCCAGACCATGACACTCCCACCACCATGCTTGACTGTAGGCAAGATACACTTGTCTTTGTACTCCTCACCTGGTTGCCGCCACACACGCTTGACACCATCTGAACCAAATAAGTTTATTTTGGTCTCATCAGACCACAGGACATGGTTCCAGTAATCATGTCCTTAGTCTGCTTGTCTTCAGCAAACTGTTTGCAGGTTTTCTTGTGCATCATCTTTAGAAGAGGCTTACTTCTGGGATGACAGCCATGCAGACCAATTTGATTCAGTGTGTGGCGTATGGTCTAAGCACTAAGAGGCTGACCCCCCACCCCTTCAACCTCTGCAGCAATGCTGGCAGCACTCATACATATATTTACCAAACACAACCTCTGGATATGACGCTGAGCACGTGCACTCAACTTCTTTGGTCGACCATGGCGAGGCCTGTTCTGAGTGGAACCTGTCCTGTTAAACTGCTGTATGGTCTTGGCCACTGTGCTGCAGCTCAGTTTCAGGGTCTTGGCAATCTTTTTATAGTCTACGCCATCTTTATGTAACTAACGTGTCACATGACACCGGGGAGAGAAAATGGCTAATTGGGCCCAATTTGGACATTTTCACTTAGGGGTGTACTCACTTTTGTGGCCAACAGTTTAGACATTAATGCCTGTGTGTTGAGTTATTTTGAGGGGACAGCAAATTTATACTGTTATACAAGCTGTATACTCACTACTTTACATTGTAGCAAAGTGTCATTTCTTCAGTGCTGTCACATGAAAATATATAATTAAATATTTACAAAAATGTGAGGGGTGTACTCACTTCTGTGAGATACTGTATATAAAATGTGTGTACATACTATAAATGCTAGACCTGTTCTCTGAACTAACTACCAACCGATTCCAAAGTAATTTTCAAATTTCCAAAACTGCTGTCCCATTGCACAATATATATAAAAAAGTAGTATTAAAATCTATCATTTTCTGTTACAAAATGTATTAAAGCAAACTCTGAAATGATTTGTAAATATCCAAGATTTGCAGACAAATAAATAATAGTGTTTTCTTAGGGGAGGTTTGTATATACAGTGTCAAATACTGTCGTTTTAGGCCTCTCACAACACATGCTTGACACTGAAAGTCTGTGCACTCCAACTTGGAACAAGGGGATCAATTATAGCAAACAACAAAAAGTAGCATGAAGTTTCCCTGGGTGTCCTTGTGACAGGCAGTGCACGGCATAAAATGGCACAGTGCGAAAAAGAGGACAACCCACTAGACGAGAAAGGAAACAGTCATGAAGAAAACATGAGACTTGTATTCTCTTCCTCGACACATATTAAAACCGAGCGAGGCTGGAAACGATTAAACAAAATCTACTGTCGAGGGAAAATATATATAAAACTTTTTTTTTCTAGCAGTCAAAACTGTGACAGAATTGTCACAGTCTCCTTTGAAGTTAGCGATGGAAGTCAACGAGGGACTTCGCGAGCGGGTAAATAAAAGATGGAGCATTTCTCCCCTTTTTCCTTCACTGGTTAATAGGGCAGCCCCCGCTGATCAAAAGAACATTAGCTTTAATTAATCAATCAATGCCCTGGCGGCCCGCTCCTTCCTGCCAATGACTGGGGCTGCCAGCTAGCACACGGAATGGAGGTTAGTGTATGATCCAGACCCCTTCTTACAGCGCGGCAAACATCCGACTGCCGTTCTCACACTGTGATGCTAGCCGAAATCCCCCACAATCGATCTTTAGTCCCTTTTACGGCTTTAATTTGTGAACCCTTTCCTGCTAATGACTCTGTTTGAGGTGTATTCATTTCACCACAGCAGACTTCATCCTGTCTGCGCTTCCATGTTTGAAGTCATTTGAAGTTTTATTGTTGCCATAGAGGTGAAGTTTAGTGCGAACAATAAGCAAAACATTACAGAATATTTAGAGTGATGCCAACTTTTGCAGTTTATAGATGTTCACTTTATTATATAAAAGTGGCAGTCCATCAGTGATGTCTTTAAGTTGATTTGCTAATTTAAAAAAAAATATATATATATATATATATATAAACATTTATTGGTGAAGTGGTCTGTCAACCTGAGAAAGGTGCTTTCGCATATAACGCATATAACATAAAGAAAGACCCATATAACATAATTTTGTTTTACATTGTTATGCCCAGTAGGTGACAACAAATAACTGTATTTTTGATTGAGTCATTGACTTATTCACTCAACCAATTCATTAGAAAACATTGATTTATTCCAAAATGAAACAAATAACTTTATTTATGAGGGAATCATTGACTCATTCACTCAACCAATTTGTTAGAACAAATAATTGTATTTATGCATGAGTCATTGAATAATTAACTCAACTGATTTGATTTGGAATGAAACACTGTGTGCTGTTGCAATGGATCTGCTTTGCTTTCATGGTTAACTTTTTTCAATTTGTGAAGCAAAAATACAGTACATATTGTGTCTTAGTCTTAACTTATTGCTTTTATACAAAGTTCAATCAACAAGATCATATACGCAATTGTACTGAATATGAGCATAGCTACTCCGCCAAGGGCTGTTGAACTTTAATGCTAATGTACTTATGTAAGGGAATATACCTAATATTTACACAAATCTCTGAACAACTAAACACATACATAGCAGTTTTTATAAGTAAGATGAGCTAGTCAACAGTATGACCAACCTTAAAGATCTTTCATATGCTTCACAACAAACCTCTTGGTTTCCATTCTAATGGACTACTCGGTAAATGCAAATGTAATTTCATATGACAAGGAAAGTAAACTTTTTCTTTCCGGAGTTGTGTGTGTAGGGGAGGGGGGGCTCCCAGTGGGGGACGGAGCACTGAAGAAGCCCTGTTCCAATTCTGTCATTGTCAAAGTTTGACATAATAAGCGATTGTTCATGCGCCTTTGTTGAGTGATACAACACAAGAGCAGGGTCCCAATTCCTCACTGTTAATTTTTTGTTGTTTAAAGGGAAAAACACAAGATGTCTATTCCTTTAAGGGATGCTTGGCAGTGCTTATGCTAAGTAATATAACAAACCTGTCGTGATGTCTGTTTGAGCACCTTTTATCTTTCCAAATCCACAGGAGGGCTCTACCTTTGCCATGTCAGAGAGAAGCGGCATCTCTGAAATAATTTAAGTAGCCCTTTTTGAAAGCCCAGACAAGTTAAAGAGAATTCACATCTAAGATCAAAGCTGTGCTGTTGCAGTGCCACTAGAGTAAGTATTGGCTCTCTTGCTTTCTATGTTGCGATCAAGTGTTGTTTTTATGGTTAAAAGGCTGTGCTAGCTTTCCCTAGCATTTAACTATAAAGTTGAGTGTGACTACATGTTTTCTGCAAGGTGTGTGTGTGTGTGTGTGTGTGTGTGTGTGATGTGTGTGTGAAAACAGCAAATGAAGTGTCAAGATATATATGATGTCCACTGATGGAAAGCAGGTGTTTATTATGTACCTAGCCAATGAGACTGCTTTATCTCTAACACCAACGTAATGTAAAGTCAACAACGGTCATTCATTCTGTTACTTAAAATTATTCAATACTCCAGCTGACTTTAGAAAGATTAAATGGTTAGTGCACTGAAAAATGACAATTCTGTTATCATTTGCTCACACTTTTTTCATTACAAAACTATGATTTTCCCCCACAGAACAGAAAAAAATAATATATATATATATATATATATTATTTTTTTTTGAATAACAAATTTAAGTCTAAATATATTTAGTTTACTTTTTTACTGTTTTGATGTTTGACAAACTTTGTTCTTTGACATTTTATCTGTCAAGTATAAAAGTACTTGTATTCGTAAATTAAAAAAAGGTAATTTTGAGATTAAGTTTTTAAATCACATTGTGAAAAATAAATGAGCAATTGTGAGATATAAAGTCAAAACTGTCTTTTTGCACACTGTGGCAAAAACTAACTTACATAATCAAGCTCCAACAAAACCTAGCATAACAGCAGTCTGTTTGAGTTGTGTGCTATATTTGAAGTCTTATATATATGTTTATTAATTTAGCAGATGATTTTTTCCAAACCTGCTTGTAGGATAAAAGCAGAAGATTTAAACCAAGCATGTAACACAACATAAGTAATTTTACCAAATTGTATTCCTGCAAGCTAGACCAGGTCTAGTTAAGAAGTGATTTGTTTAAAGAAAAGATTGTTTAGATAAAAATGGTTTGTTGAGTGCTATCGGAAAAGGTCTTCAGAAATTTTGCAATAACATTTTATGGAGAAAAGTTCAAAATTATTCACAGATAATCTCAACATTGAATCTAGCCCATGCTCCAGTCTAGAATTTAAAAATGGCTTTTGCAACCAATGCCACACAAAGCCATTGTATGACTTCAAATGTCATGAAGTATTGTGCATCAGTCATGTTGAGCCATCTGTGCAGCTTTTTAGATGTTTTGGTGCATTTTAGAGCTTTACAGATATGGTCACTATCAACTATGTGGCAAGAGCTTCAAACATTTTATTTTCACAGAAAAAAAATCATATAGACTTGGAACAACATAAGGGTGAGAACTTATACATGTGCATCCACACATTTGGCAGATGCTTTTATCTAAAGCATCTTTGCATTTATATTACACATATTTTATCAGTTTTTCCTTTCCTTGGGATTCAAACCCATGACCTTCCGCCATGCTGTACTGTTTGAGCTAGAGGAAGAAGTTATATTTCTGTATAATTCTATGAATTAATGACAGAATTATCACATTTAGGTGAACCGTTCCTTTAAGAACACCCTGATGTTTGTATAAGATTCATCCGAACACCATTGTGGGTAAGGTTGAAGACAAGAAAGTTCTTTCCCTAGTTTCTTTATTCATCTCTTTTCATTCTTGACAGATAAATCTGCTGGGATTTTCTCTTTTTTTTCTTACACAAGAACATCTCTAATTTCATCAGCTCTCCTGACTGACAAGCATCATTACGGATAAAATTATCTTGGTAATTATCCTGCCGAAAAGAGATTTATTTCCCTTTGTGAGGAGGAGAGCGGATCCATGGGGCCACGCAGTGATCTGCAGCGTGGAGACGCTTCGTTAAAATAAGCATCCTAATGAGACGAGCCCTCCTGCAGAGCGCCGAGGCCCAAGCGTTACGCCTAGCAGGAGCACTCGCTTTTGTTCAGATGTGCATTAAGTAAGCGTGAACACGGTATCGTCTGCATTTGGAGGGCCACTTATCGAGAAATTCACAGTACGTAATTATCTTAATTTGCACCCTGGAGCCATATTCGATATGAGACCTTCCGCCCATGACTACTCTGACGTAACTCACTCGTAGGCCCGTGCCACAGAAAGGTGTCAAGCTACTGTCGGGAATATGAGATGATTAACAGAGAGTTCATTGACTGAAAGACTTACTTTGAGTTATTTAGTTTAGCAAAACTTTGCATGTAGTTGCAGTTTTGAAAATGTGAATATTAGTTAATATGCACTGCTTAGCTGAATTTAAAACCATCATAAACACTAGCAATATGATTTTTCAAATAATAGCATTGTTTCTGTTTCTTAGGAAATCCCATTAATGTATGTTTTTTGGCTGAAACATTTATCTAAAGTGATTTACAGATGCGCTTTATCAGTATGTGTTGCCTGGGATTCAAACTCACAACCCGCTGCAAGTGCCATGCTTTCCAAGTGCATCAGACATATTTTCATACAGTGCTTTTTGAAATATGTACATGAATAGATTTGTAATGTTTTCTAAAAGTGACTTTTGAGTCTCCACTTAACTGGCATTTGTGTGTTTGATTTTCATAATTGATCATTAGCAATTGTGCTGGTTGACTAATTTTGTCATTAAACTCAGAGTTTAGGTGAAGCTGATGGGGAAACAAGCTCTTTACGATAATGAGCACCAGTGTTTGCCGTAATTAAGTGCAGAACAAGTGGCCTCTTTTCCTAATGGCTCTGCTAGTTAAGGGTCATTGTCGGTGGATAGATTATTAAAGACTGAAAGAACTTAACAGACGCCTATGGGAGCTGTAGGACGTATTTCAGGAGTACACAAGATTCTTAACCAGAAGCTGTTATGTTGTTTCTGTGATATTACCTTTTGGTATAACCTCAGGTATCATTGCAAGATGTTTGCAGTTGCAGTACAGATAAACACAGGAGATCTATAACATTAAGCAAGGTCCATCCATCCATTTGCCATACTGCTTTATTCTTTGCAGGGTTGTGGGGGGCTGGATCCCAGCATCTTGGACCACAGGCGGGGGACATCCTGAATAAATGGTCAAGGTAAGTGTTAATTGATTTGTATCTTTATATCTTTAAAACAAATAGTATGCTTCTTGTTATCTAAGGTTTTATATGAAAGCCCAGTGCTGCTACATTAGAAAAAAAGATCATGCTTTGGTAAATCGTAATTATGGCATAAAAAGACTAAATTATTAGATACCCCAAAGTCACAATTATTAGATAAAAAGTCTTTTTGACTTTTTATCTCAATATCTGTCTCAACTTGTCATAATTTTATTTTTTTGCCTCAAAATTCTGTCTAACCATTTTGACTTTTTATTTAATTATCAACTCATATTACCACGTTGTTTTCCTTAAGTTGCAAAAATGGGCAGTTTTATTATCACCATATACTAAAATGGCAAGTTCTCCAAGGCTATTCTGCAGTATCTCATAATTTTTTTTTTAAATCTCATTATTAACTCACATTACCAAGTTATTCCTTCCTATGTGGCAGAAATTGGTTTTCATAGTTTTATGACCAACATATACTAAAATTACAAATTCTCCGAGGCTATTCGGCAGTATCTCATAATTTGTACTTTCATCTCATTATTAACTCATACTAACAAGATTTTCTTTCTTATGTAATGGAAATGGGCTTTCATAGTTTTATGGACAGCAGTCAACAGTCTCTGACAAGAGAGAGTGCAGAATAATATGAGAGTAGGGTATATAAGAGTATATCAAGATGGTTCACTATTACTATGAATGGGATAAACTGCAGTATGGTGGAATAAATCTAAATAATAGCCAATCGTCAGTTAGTAAAGTCTTCACGTCACTGAACTTGCCATTAAGCTCCCATTGCAATAGAAAGTTGTTCATGTACATGCATATACAATTTTCTCTGAAATGCTTACACTCTTCCATATATATATACTTTTTAGGAATGTACAAAGTTCCAAGTCTTTTCAGCAAATTTTGCTTTAAAGTAGTTCATTGTTGGCTAAAGTAAAAAAAAAAAGGGACACGTCTGCCATTGACGTGTACAAACAGGACTTCAGTGTCATGAGACTTAAGAAACAAGATTTCAGTATTTCACAATTCAAGTAACTAGGAGTTGGTCTTGCATGCCTGAAATAGCTTCCTGGAGGGAAATGCAAATATGGCCGCAGAGTGACCTGACTTTCCTTGAAATGGACAGTGGCCATACATACTGTTTAGTATTCATTATGCAAAAATATTTTGCATAATGCCACAGTTAGCAAATCAGAATCAAGTATCCTTGAGAACCATTTAATAAATAGAGTAGATGTGTTTTGGCGACATCTTTCAGCCCTGTTAAAGCAGGTCACCTTCACATGCTGATTGCATTATGTGAAATTTATGGTGTACACATGCACCGAAGCAAGTATTTGTACAAACTCAGCGTTCTGCTTTTGAATGTCCAGGCACAGCGCATGTGACAGTGCTGGAAGAAATGTAGACGCCGCCTTGGGTCGATACAAAAATGTATGTGCTTGGAGCCTAGGAGGCATTCAGTAATGAAATCAATAGCTGTGCTTGGCTCCTAGCATTAAGATCATTGGTCTGGCTGTTATTTAGTCATCGTTGTCCTACAACCCGGGTGCATGTTGGCTACCAGTGAAAAATCAATAAAGTGACACCACAGTCTGCATCCCAATTACTGGTGAGACTGGTGAGAGATCAAGTCATGTGTTGGCCATTAACAGGTCCTTTTGGGAAATCATACTGCATTATTTGTGTTCGGTCCTCTCTCGTACAAGCGCTCTCCTTCCCTGTCTCGCTCTAAAACAGTGAATTATATAAATCAACAAGAGATCGTACAGCCAAAGACCTAGTTACCCTGTTTTGCTGTGCCTCATGCGACCCTCACATCAATGATCTCGCAATAACATGTATTATTAGGTTTCTGTGTGCTATAACCTACCAGAGTTGTTGCAAAATGTCACTTAAACAGTAAATATAAACGTATAATGACATTTGGAAAGACATTAAATAATTTGAAGCTGTAATTAATAGATTTTTTTGTGATTTTTAAAGGGAAGAAAGAAAATGCTAGTTATAAAACGTCCTGACTGAATTGTGATTTCATGAGTAACGTGCAGAGTAGAAAAAAATAATCAATATTTTTAAAATAGGTTTCCTGAATATTACCTCATCTGCCAAATGTTGGACAAACAGATGCTGGTTGGGATGTTTTGAGCCTAACTTTAACCCTAACCCAGATATGCAAAATATTTTAACATTAAAAATGATCTTGTCACCCTGAAATGTGTATATAATGATATAATATGCTTTGTTGCCCTTACAAAAAAAGTAAATTCATAAATCATGTAATTGTAAAACTGATATTTACATTAAATAAATAAATGAAGGGAAATAAATAAAAGGAAATAAAACAACCAATAAATCCTGGAAAATGTGACATTTGTTTAAATGGTTTAAAATTAATATTCATGTCACCCTAAAATTAGCATATATGAATATGTTTTGTTGCTATTACAAAATAAAAACAATTGATTGTAACATTTAATCTCGTGGTTTAAAATAAATTTTTATTTAAAATATTTTTATATATACACAATAAAAAGTGTTGGTTTTTTTTTTTTTTTTTTACATTTTACATAACTTTTTTTTCAGCAGCCATTACTCCAATCTTTAGTGTCACAGCATGATCCTTCTAATATGCTGATTTGATGCTCAAGAAACATTTCGAACAATGTTGAATACGACTGCTTAATATTTTTGTGGAAACCATCATGCATTCTTTTTTCCAGGATTTTTTGATGAATATAATGTTACAAATGTCACATTTAATTAATTGAATGCATGCTGAATAAAAGTATTAATTTCTTTAAAAAGATCTTACGGACCTAAACCTTTGAACAGTTGTGTTCTATGCTTACCTTTCCAATGTATAAAATGCATTCAATTAATGCCAAATCAAATAAAAGGTGCTTTGCCATTTACCAAACTGTATTATAAAAGTTTGAAACATTTATACTTTGTTGTTTTTAATTAAATACTTTGTATTTATTCTGAACACCATTCAAAGATAACCAATTTCAACTTGATAGAAATATTTCATATAATTGAAATTCATAAATGCAAAAGTGTTGAGCAGCCAAGAAGATTTTTTACACTAGGCAGCCATACAGTGCTCAAAGTCTATTTATTTTTAATTAAATGTGAAACAACTTCTAAGTCTAAAAGAAAAGCAGTTAGCGTTCTTCAGGTGAGGTGCAAATCAAACACTAATGATATGTGTCTCGCAGCATTACTATTCTGATGGTGAGGTTGTTGACACCTGACACAGACCACACTGTTAAATCTCTGAGTGCGGCACGACATCTTTAAATCCCTTGTCCCATGTTGATTGACATCTCTCATGTGCTCCTCTGGCAAAGTAGCACAGCCCCACATTTCTCCCTGGAATGGTAAACACGAGGTAAAACATATTACTAGGAGAAGCCGGCACTCGGCAGCATGTCAGTAGGAGAATATCTCATCATTCCACATTCTTTATCAACTAGCTCTCCGCGCCGCACTTTCTCGTGCAGCTCATGCATATGTAAAGACCAGAATATGTTCCAGCAGCGATAAGGATGTTGCTCGCACCTGCAATGCCTTACAGAAACATGAGCACAATGGCAACATGACGTGCAGCTGTTTAGCGTGACAGTGGTGTAATTGTAAGGAGGGAGAAGACGTCTTGCTCTTCACTCAGCTTGAGACAAGACTAACTTCTCGCTTCGAAGATAGTCTGCGGAGGAAGATGACAGGAGCAGAGAATGACTGGATCTTTTTAGTGCCTACAATTACATGGCATGATGCCTTATGTGTGCAGTCAACAGAATAAGGCCTAACGAAGCAGATATCTTAAACACATAGCTGCAAGATACCATTAGTGCACCATGCAGCGTTCAGCATAACACTGAAAACATCTGAGGTAAAAAATAGGCATATTTATATAGAAGTTGTAGAGCACAAAAAGCATATTTGTTCAGCTGGCAGGCTTTTTATCCCAAGCAACTTCAAAAACTACTCCCATATAAACTGGTAATAATTTGTATTGTCAAAATTGTGACTTCAGTTATACGACTTAAAGTTTTTCTCAGAATTTCCTATAGCTTCTCATGAGACCGGGTTGGAACCTATAGCCTTGCTGCTGTTGCTAGCATCATACCAGCACTTTAATTTCTAGACGTGTTTTGTGGTAGGTAAATCAATAATTAAGTACTGAGTTATGACAGATGTATGCTACAAATTATACCTTCAAAGCTAGAAAACACTGTTTAATTTTAAATTGAAAGAAAACTTCCCTCATACCTTGTTTTATTTAGATATTGATCCATAAGATAAGATCCATCTCAGTAAAGTGGAATACTTTATAAAAAATATATTTAAAAAAGTAATGGTAACTTTTTAATTTTCTCAAGAACTGCAGTGCTACATATAAACTCAGAATTGAGACATTACTCAAACTCAAAATTATGAATTCCTCACAATTCCCCAAAATTAAAATTCTGTCATTATTTACTCACCCTCAAGTAGTTCCAAACCTGTATGAATGTCTTTGTTCTACCGAACACAAATAAAGATATTTTGAAGAAAGTTTGTAAGGCTGTTTAGGAAGAAAATACTGTGGAAATCAATGGTGCCCCAGAACTGCTCTGTTTTCCACTTTCTTCAGAATATCTTCCTTTGTGTTCAGCAGAACAAAGACATTCATACAGGTTTGGAACTACTGGGTGAGTAAATGATGACAGAATTTTTATTTTTGGTTGAACTATACCTTTAATCTGTATAAAAGTGGTCATAAAAGTATGTTGTGATTACATGGAGAATTCTTATAGTGTTACAGTGACTATTCACAGAAGCACACTTTACCTGCCTGGGTAAAGAGCAGAGATTATATTCAAGATAAACTGTGGGTTGAAGTCAAAATCATTTGCAAACCTTGTTACATAACGTGACAAACAGGCTTAGGAAGTCACCATAAAATGCAAGCTTGTACTTGCCAGCAGTGTTATGCACAGTAGGAATCTACAGTGTGGAATGATTTGGGAAGAGCTTCCTGTAGATCAAAATAAACTAGGATTAATCATTGATCCACAAGACTCCAAAGTATTAACCTGTCAACTTTACTACAAGAAGAAAGCAGTCAGGCTAGAAAGGAGCAATGGGCTGGCTCTGGTCCAAGTAGGCTGTCTATGGGCTACTACGTGAACTTACGCAATAACTAAGCTCGACGATTTCAGATTGCAAAGCACTGACAAGCACTTGTCATTCGCAAGAATCGTCTCCCAGGTAAGCGGAGCAACATTTCTCCTGTTGTCGTTTGTTGTTATATTGCTGCCCTTTGACTGGAGAGGGTGTAACAAGCTCCAAATATGAATCCTGTAAACATTTGGTCAAAACTGCACGCGACGCCACTGAACTCGAATAGCAATAAGCTGCGCCTGTTTAGTAGTTATGCGCACTTGCGGTGTAAATATGTTCAAGTGTAAACTGCGCCTTGTTTTTAAAATAACGTTGAAACAGTGCGTCGGTGTTGATTTTGTAAAGCCTATCTGTGAAAATATGATCTTGATTAAAAAACAGTGGTATTTCATCAAGCATTCAACTGTTTGTTAAATAATTGCGACGTCCACTTTGTGAATGAATAGTTCTTTTGAGTCGGATCTTTCTAATGAATTGGTTGAACCGTTTCACAAAACGTCTAACTGTACCGAATCTGATGAACAAGTTTAATAACATATAGTAGGCTACTAAACAAAACTTGAGCGAATGGGTCTCAATAAACTGTGTGTTGTAAAACAAAACGTAGCCTAAATTGGTGAATTGTTATATGAACCTGTTCAAAAGAACAGTTCTGTGGTTCATACTATTCTTCAAGATGTCATGGTAGAAACTATTAGGCTACAGTGAATAAAGGAGAATCTTTTTCTACCTCAACATATGCATGTGTTAAGATTTCTCTGTCTGTTGTTTTTGCCCTGCTTTGTTGTTGTTCTGTAATATTCTATGTCCTTGGTAGGAAATTTTGTAAAATGGCTGACCTGATGAACAATGATGTGTTCCTGGCCTTCTCTACATATGCCACTATTGTAGTCCTCAAAATGATGTTCATGGCCCCTCTGACTGGATACTTCAGGATAACCAGAAAGGTGCAAATGATTTAGAAATTTCAGTTTTACATTTCTTAATGGCAAGGTTTTATATTATTGCTCCTCTGTATTAGGCCTATATTTAATGTATTTCTGTTCATCATACAGTCTTTTTCAAACTGGGAGGACACTGCGATGGTCAAAAAAGATCCAGAGGAGAGAAAAAAGATGCTCCAGACCAATCCTGATGTAGAACGTGTCCGAAGGTAATAGCAAAGTTCTCGTCTATCCTCATTTAACCAGTTAGGTGAAAGTATTTTCAGTGATTTTTGACATTTTGAATCACAGGTGCCATCTGAATGACCTGGAGAACATCATTCCTTTTGTGGTGATCGGTCTTCTGTATGCATTCACGGGGCCGAATCTCTCCACGGCTCTGCTGCACTTCCGAGTCTTTGTGGGGTCACGTTTCATCCACACTATATCTTACGTTTTGGCTTTGCCCCAGCCTAGCAGAGCTCTGCCCTGGGTGGTGGGAATGATCACAACTTTCTCAATGGCCTACAGGGTGCTCACCACAGCACTGCTTCTCTAAAGACACTGTTGCACTGCAGAACGGGAGAGGCCTGTTTTATATCATTTATTGTCCCTGGTGTTATCTCTTCTTATTAAACTGTGTGTAATTCATCATCAGGGCTGAGAATGTTACTATTAAAATGTATTTCACTACAGATTACAAAATACATGCTTTAAAAAGTAATCAGTAATGTATTTCGTTAGATTACTCTGGTTTAGTAACGTAATCTAAATACTTTAGAATACTTTGAAATACTTAAGCTATGTAACACAAGGGAACATATACTTGATGTCTTATTTTTATGTTTTCTAACAATCTACCAGTCATAAGATTTGTGTTTTCTTTGTATTTTTTAACAACATCAGTTTTCCACCGCTTTTCTATGAACAACTACAAAATGTTATGTCATTTACATCTACCAATCAAAATAAATTCAATTTGAATACAATGAATGGGATTCGGTTCTGTTTCATGCTGCATTCCAAGCTTCAAAACGACTCCAAACACACCAAACATATATTCATAATCCGATTCCTCTCTGTGGAGAAGTGATCGGCACAAAATAATCGCTGAGTCAAAATTAACAGGGCTCGTTTCTCAAAGCAACTACGGTCGCAAGTAATGTCGTTAGAGTACAACGTAATTTAACAACCACAGTTCGCCAATGATGCTTTTGGGAAACATACCCCAGATCTATCCAGTTTAATCTGAACCATTCACACTGGTTTCGTTAAACAAAATAAACGATTAATTTAAAAGATCGACTCAAAATAATCATCTGTTCACGAATCGAATCATGAACTCGCATTACCGCGCCAAAGATGATCTATTCTTGAACATTACAGATGAACTTGATGTCTTTATTCATTCGAAAGCACACAAAGCTATCGTTTGTCTTTATAAACTTTTATTTCCTGCATGATTCGTATGGATCTGTTAACTGAATGCAAAGTGTGAATTCTAGGAGAATTTGGTGTCATTTTTCAATAAAATTCTTAGAAATATTAAACATAATGATAACCATTCAACACTCAAAATATGAGAAAATAGAAAAACGAGTTACTGGAGAACATTTTTCAAAGATCAAGAACAACTTCCCTCAAGATGCTTTTTCAGATTAGACGTTGCTGATAAATTTTGTTGCAGGCAAAACTGCACTGCACTGATGTTACGTCCTTTTTTCAGATTTATAAACTAGTCTTTGTATTTCCACGAGAGAGATGCATTACGCTAATGGATTTCTGTTGTGTCGTCCATTTTTGTGTCGTGAAGATGAGCGTACTCTCACTAAGAGTTGCTAATTGAACAGGCAGCTGCATTTTGTTTTGGAGAATCAGTTACCTTATTGATTAAAATCCCCAAACTGTTTACTTAACCTGTTAACTGTTGGTTCGCCTTTTTGAGTATAGGCCAGAAAATGACATTTCCCAACTTAATTTGTTACACATGTTGAATGCTTTGGAGCAGAGACTCAAGGTTAGTCTCTTTTTAAAGAAGACACTTGGCAGATTATTGTAGAGGTTAAAAAAGTTATAAAAAGTATATTACAAAAAAAGTTAAGAAGTTTAATTTTATGAAAATATAAAATGTAAAATTAAAATATTAGTATTTTATATAAAATATATATTTTACAAAACATGTTTTACTCTAAAACTGCTAGAGAATCAAAACCAAAAATCTGAAGAAGTTGTGTTCCAAATTTGAGGTTGATATTAAAAAAATGAGCTTTCAGTGAAATTTTGTTTGGGCGTAGTACCAAGCTTTTCCTCTAGATGACCAATAAAACCACATCGTTAATCATATAAGGGCGGCTCCGTTTCCATTTATGGTTTGAGTGATCTGAAACATGTTTTTCCTTACTTTTCTCAACATTTATGACGTAGACATCACATTGTCACCAGTATACAGGTATTTACACATGAGTCTGGGAAGGTGCTGTTGTAATTTCACTGTCTCAACTAACAAATGTTTGTTAACAGTCAACAAGACGTTATCACAATGACAAATAGAGGGTTGCTATCTATCCCAACAGGCTTTTTAAGATGCATTCTAAGCTCTCAAGCCTGCTTTTCTCCATTCCTTATCTTGTCTACTTGAGGGTGCAAAGACCAGTTTAGGAGAATTTAGCAAACCCCCCTGTGTTACATAATGTGAAATGTGAAGTCACCATAAAATGCAAGCATACTTGCCAGCTGTGTTATGTAGCCTAGAAGGAATCAGCAGTTATGTTTGATTTGGCTGGAAGACCTTACTGTGCAGATCAAAATAATCTTGGATTAATCATTGATCCAAGACTCCACAGCATTAACCTGTTAACTTGACATTACTACAAGAAAAGAAAGCAGTCAGGCTAGAAGGGAGCGATGGGCTGGTTCTGTCTTATAGACTACGTGAAGCTATTTCAGATTTCAAAGCACTGACAAGCACTTGCCATTCACAAGAATAGCCAAACAGGTAAGAGGAGCAACTTTTCTAGTTGCACTAATGTTGATATTTCATTGCATTTTGACTGGTGAGGTTGTAACAAGCTCCACATATAAATACTTTTTGGTCTAAACTGCACGCTGGCGACGAGATCCATCTCGAATATAGCAATGAACTAAGCTGAACAATAGGCTATTTTAGTAGGTGTAAACTGCAAAGTTTTTAAAATAGGCCTAACTGGAAAAGTGCATCAGTAATGATTTTGTTCGATAAAAGGTGTGAAAATATAATTCTTGAAAAGTACATCGGAATTTTTACAAGCATAACTGTTGTGTGTTGAATAAGAGCGACGTCCACATTGTGACCGAGTCTGATCTTTTTATTGAATTGGTTGAACTGAACTGGTTCACAAAATGACAAATTCAACCGAGTCTGAATAAATAAGTTTAATAACAGATATATTACTAAACAAAACTTGACAGTTTGACATTTTTCAACATAGGCCTACAAAGGAATTGGTTTCAGTAAACTGTGTTGTAAATTTGATGGCGTAAAGGGTGAACTGGTTTATGAACCTGTTCAAAAGAACAGTTTCACAGAAATGCAGAGTTCCTAGTTTCTTGATTCTATTGGTCAATATTTCATGGTAGAAATGCTACAGTGAATAAAATATAATCTTTTCCTACCTTAAATTAATAACATTCTATGTGTGTTTGCTTATGTTAGCCTATATCTGTTATTGCCCTACTTTGCTTTTGTTCTGTAATATTCTATGTCCTTGGTAGGACCTGATGAGCAATGATGTGTTTCTGGTCTTCTCCACCTAGGTCTTTCCTGGGTGGAGGGAATGATTACACCTTTCTCAATGTGCTCACCACAGCGCTGCTTCTCTAAAGACACCATAGCACTGCCGAACAGGAGATGCCTGTCTTTAGGCCCATATCTTTTATTGTCCCTCCCTGGGGTTATCTTTTCTTATTAAAATGTATGCAAGTCATAATAAAATATGTCAGCATGTTAACTGTATTTTTATTAATTTCCAGTCCTCAATAACAATTACCAGGTGTTCACATATGAGTGTAGAGGTGCTGTTGTAATTTCACTTCAACTAACAAACTTTTGTTATCAGTCGACAAGGCATTATCATAATGACTCAGCATTACACAGAGGGCTGCTATCACTGCCAACAGGCTTTTTAGCATGCATTCCAAGGTCTCAAACCTTAAACAGTATTTTTATTTATTTTTAACATATCTAGTCTTAACTCGTCTACTTGAGGGCACAAAGACCAGTTTGGGACTTGGGAGACATTACAAAATCAAGTCAAAGTTTATTTATGAAATGCAAAACATTGCAGCATGCAACATTTCTGATGTTTTGTGTGTGTGAGTCATATTGGTTTTAGTGTTTATTGAATAGACTATAACATAATGCACAGCTTACACATGCAGTGTGACGATACTGCTGCATGATGTTACAAAAGGGCATTGTGTGTTCAATCTATGGTATTTTATTTCATGTGCCATATTTTTAGAAATAGCTTTAAGATTTGTGCTTAAAGAGTTACCAAACTCACCCTGAGAAATATATAAAAATGTGAAAGAGATTGGCGATTGCATTCAATATTGATAGGCTGTATTTAATAAGTTAATTTATTTCCTGAACCTTGGCGTTGCTATATGCGCCCGTCCTCGGGGAACTTTAGACCTCCGTTTGAATATTGCGCAAAAATCCCGTTGCATTAGAAACGGTTCGCTCAAATGTCGTTATTCTGACACGCCCACCGTCTCACGTTAGTTCAGGAGTGAAACGCTGTGAAACCGAGTGGAGTCAAAAAGGTGAGAAACTCGTCAAACCGCTAATATTGCAGCTTAGACGTCACTTTAACTTCCTGCTCTTGTACTTTTATTGGTTTCTTGTTAATATTAAGGCTATATGAAGTGCCTTGTCATACATTTTCCACATTCCAAAGAGACCGCCTTGGGCGTCCTAGTTCGCTCTATTGTTTCCATTATACGCTTCAACACACAAATCGACAAATGCACGCGCAAACTATATTTATTATGTAACACGATTAAACATCCGCAATTTAAAATCCTTTAAGTCGTGCGACATAATCAGTATTTAATGAGATATTTAGCTCTTTTCATGTACCTTAGCTATACTAAATCCAACTTTAAAAGGGCAAACTGCTATGCGCCTGTTTTAAAGAAATATTAGCTAATAACTGTCTTTGTGGATTTTGTGTCCATTTTCGGTAAAGAAGGTTCTATAAACACCACATAGTTTTTTATTTGGAGCTTGGCTGGGACACTACAAGATGCTGTAAAATCCGGTTTAAACTGGCAGCTGGTTTGGAACACGTTTTTGTTTAGCTCGTTCAAGCTGGGGTACATTGGCCAAATTAGTTTGGTAGGGCAATAGGAGTGGTGATATGAAATATTTCGTATCATATTAACCAGTATGTCATATTGCTTTTGTACGACTTTTGTGTATTATTCTTCATATCAAACTAAAGAAAGAATGACACAATTTGTCTTTAGATTTGATGTACTCATGTTTGCTATTTGTTGTTTCCATTTGTATTCACTGCTGTTTGAATAAAGATGGCAGAAGTTGTACACATGATTGACAGCGAGGTTTTCCTGGCCTTCTCCACATATGCAACCATAGTCGTCCTCAAAATGATGCTCTTGAGCTTCATGACCTCATATTTTCGCTTGACAAAACAGGTACGCTATTTATTGTGCTCAATTTATGCAACCTGCATTCTATATTTTTCAGTGTTTTTCAATGGGCTGTCAAGCACTTATTTTCTCAAATTGAATGGCTCCTCTTTTAGGTTTTTTCAAACCTGGAGGATACCACCTTGGTGAAGACCACAGAAGACAGGAGGAAGCTGGTCAGGGTTGATCCGGATGTGGAAAGAGTGCGACGGTAAACATATAAATGGTTTTATGTGAGCGATGCAGGTGCTACTGATATTGTCTCTCTTTCTGATGCCTTTGCTCTTGAATCACAGGTGCCATCTGAATGACCTGGAAAACATTGTTCCCTTTGTGGTGATCGGTCTTCTGTATGCACTCACGGGGCCGGATCTCTCCATGGCTCTGTTGCACTTCCGGGTGTTTGTGGGGTCACGTTTCGTCCACACAGTGGTGTATGTGATGGCTCTGCCCCAGCCTACCAGAGGTCTAGCCTTTGGTGTGGGGCTGCTCACAACCTTTTCTATGGCTTACCGGGTGCTCACCACATCGCTTTTTCTCTAATGGATAGCATTCACTTCATTTAATACCATATAGTTTGAGTTTACATGCTTTTTTGTTTTACAATGTTACATTAAAGAAATGTGTCGAGGAGCCAATAATAATGCTGTTTTAGTTTTTTCTATTGGCTTTCAGTACCACAGTCCCACAAATGCATTTTATAGTGCGAATGGAAAAACTAAAAATACGGCCTAATACGGCTGTAAATATTTAATTAATGTAATCTTTAACTCCTGCCACACATTTCAGGATGAGTCTAAAGCTTTGACCCGCACTACACTGTTTGTTTTTGACATTTGTTTCTTGTTACTTATTAATCACAATAAGACTTTGAGCAACAACTTTGGATTGTGTCAGGTAATTAGGCCTATGTACGTTTTTATGCAATTAATAGTTCCACAGTAGTAGAGAAGACAAGCAAAGGGAAATGTTTAATTTACCTACTTTGAATTGTAATGTTCATTGTCAGCAGGTTTAAAGAAAGTATGAACAATAACTAAATGGATTAAATAAAGTTTGAAAATAAAAAATAAGAATGTTTCTGTCAAGTGGTTGCAATGATGCTTTTACAGTTGCAAGTGTGCAAAAAACAGTGCATGTTTTGTCCACTAGAGAGAGCTATTTGAAAGCCAAAGTGGTACCAATGTTGAGTCCAATGTTTGTCTAATGCACATGGAGCACCTCTTTATTTGTTTCTAACGCACCCTTGGCATGCAGGCACAAACAACTCATTCCTGTGCACTCTATCTGACCGTATTCTGCCTCAGTAGATAAATTGACCTGTTTTATGTAGCCACACTGCTAACATTAGCAGATGTTTGGTAAAAATAGCCCTGCTTAACAGAACAAGGAATGCTTTCTTATTATTCATGCTTTACTTATTATCTTGATATGTTATGAATAGCTTCATTACTAATTTCATGCAGCTACGCACAATCACTGTAATCACTGTAATGATTAGCCTTAGACACAAATGAAATGTTTCGTTCAGAGTTTTTACTATATCGAGTGTTTCAGTCTTTATAAGATTTTTAAAAAGTTCTGTTTTTGTGGTCGAAATATCTAAGCTCCCTTTGTTTTGAAAAAAAAAATACAGGACCTCCACACAGCTATGACCAATATTAAATCTTCTGGAATCAACTCTTCAACTTTAAAGCAAAGCAAGAATATCTGAAATTCTCAACTACATGAAATAAAATGAAGGTAAGTAAAAATATGAATTAGCCTATTTCAGACTGTGAAAGTGTGTTATTTACCACTGAAGGAATTCAGCTCTACACTGTCAGACAACAGGGATCTTATGAAATGCAAGTTGTGTCTGATTTTCATTTTGTGACACATTTCTTAGTGAAATGGCATACTGAACAAGAAAAAATGTAAGATCTGTTGGTTGTCTATTTGGTTATTATTATGAAAAGGGGTTATTATGAAAAGTGAATGTTGTATGAGTCAGATCACAGGACTAGCAAGACATTTTTATAAAAAATTACCTTAAAACAATGCACGGATGTTTTGTTCACATTAAGACCAGCAATGTGCATTAAAAGACAGAATCAATTTTGATTGTGCTGTCTGAAATGAGACCATTTTTATATTAAGGGCTCCAAAACTAGCTAAACCCCCATGTGTCTTGAATGTACGAGCATCCTTCGGCTGCTTTGTCCTTCTCTTTAACCAGCCCTCTCTTGATGTCACAGTAAATACTACTACTTAGCCCCAAGGTCGCCACGGCTGGCCATGCATATGCCCCGTAAAGGCTTTTTCTCATTTGTTTTGGGTCTGTGCCCAGCTCCAGGGTGTGCAATATTTCAGTCAAGCCAAGCATTTTACAGGCTGGCCAGATGAAGAACAGCTAAACCTTGCTCTGTGATCAATAATGACTGATCCGCCCACAAGGGGCTCTCCCTCTGCTGGGCAAAAGCAGGGGTCCGGCCTAGCCGAGAAGATTTTTTCGGTTGAAACTCAAGGCTCTTGGAGTCAACCTTGAAGTTATTCTTTAGATGGACGTTCAGTAAACAGAGTCATGTGCTTGAAAAAAAAGTGCTAGTGGTCTATATATTGATAGACAGATGCTGTAATGGTGTATTCCTCTCACGCTGTTTCTATGTTACAACAGACACCATATATTTCTCAGATCTTCCCACTGCCTTATTGTAAGGCTCGTTAACAGTATGGCCGCTTAATTAGGCAGCACTTCAAAGTCATGGTGTGGGCCAGTATCAAGGTTTAGAAGAGATTTATATCACACAATGGCTCCACGGGTCCTGAAAAATTAATGAACGCTTAGCCGGGATCCGACTTATAGGCGACACGGTGCAATATAAATCAATTTGAGTTTGAGCCTTGCAATCCGGAACCGACTGTATCTGCTGGACGAGACGTTTTTAGAGCATTTTTGGAGGTGCATCGGCAGTAATGCGGACGAAATAGGTCAGAGGCGGGATGTGAATGCACGGTCTCCTGACCTTTCTTCAATGACGGCATGCTTTCTTTCTTGCTTTCTCACACGAACTAACGACTTGTGAGTTTATGTGAAGTAATTATGGGTGCAGAGATCAGCCATAATCACATTGAGACGGTAGCGAGCGCAGGTCAGGACCATATGTTGACTCCTTTCTCAGCACCAGAACAGACTTCAGTGGAATGCGAACATAATAAGGACTAACTAATGCCTTTCGCATTGCTGCTCTCTTCTCTGCCCTTCATCTCTACCAAAGCCCATTACTGAGCTCAGAGAGTTGCAGCAAACTCGCCATTTTTTTTGCACTTGTCAGTGCCATTTATCCACAGGAAGTCATATTATCTCATGTGGGGTAAAACTCACATTGAAATGGTCACTTGAAGGAGCAAATAAATCTACCTAAAATGCTCAGTGAAGCAAGTGCCCTGTGTTAACTCAATGATTTCAGCATATTTATCTCAGCGTTATGCCTAATCGATGACCTGTAGGCCAAAAGGCATGAGGAAGTGGTGCTTCAGCTAACATTTAAGCATAAGCATCATTTCAGCGCTTACGTTAACAGTGCTGAGTCTATTTTTGTTGCACGCCGGACAAAGAATAACCTGAAATTGCACTTGAAACCTTTTTCCCGGTGTAATCTTGTGCAATTTACACTTATGAAGCAATATAAGAGCTCATTGCTCACATGTTGTTTGAAAAAAGATGCATGCTTCCATGCACTTTCTATTCAGTAAATCTGCCTGAATCTGGATGATTTAAACTATTTATAGCTACAGTTTGGGGATTATTTACCAAATATGGCATTTTTGCTCATAAAAGTAATATTTCATGTTTGTAGTTCTCAATAGCAGGGTTGTTTTCATAATTGAATTGAGAATGCATTTTAAATTCCAACATGATTCCTGAATTTGAATTGAGGCAGCAAACAGGATGCAGAACTAGAAAAAAAAATTGTCAATTTGTTTTAAAAAACTTTTTGCCTAAAGAAAGCATTATTTGAATATTTTGGGGGAAGATATTTAAAAAGTTTTAAGTTTTGTGTGCCATACAGGAGTGTATTTAATATACTTGTGTTTAATCGTATCTAATAAATTAACTTTTACTTTTTTATTTTCTTTTTAGAATTGTAATTAACCCTTTGCAAAGACTCGCCCCCTATATTACTGTTGCTGTGTCAGACAAGCCATGGCACCCTTCTGTCACACATTATGTTCTCACGCAGTGAAAAATACTTAGAGAAATATGTATTTTGTATAAAATACAAAGAGAAAACTGACAATGCGACCGACATACAAGAAATATCAGGTTACTTTAGGTGTGAAACAAAGTCTCAGTTTTCAAATTTGGTCAATTTTTAAGTAATTCAAACAACAAATATTGTTTTGAGGCTCTTTAATGTGTCGTGCCAGATCACTGTGCCTCAGTTCATGCGGCCTGTGAACCAATCGTTTGTTCATTTTTACTAGTTATATAGTTATCTTGTTTCAACTGCGCAAATTCCTCAATGCACACCATTTTTCAAGTTCAATTCGACATTATTCTACTTTCTTATCTGGTTGGTTTGTCAGACCAAAATTATAGATTCAGTGTTATGATTGGTCAGATCGCCTGTCAATCAAACTCCAGGCAAAGGGTCAATTAAGTAAATACCCTTTTCTGTCTTTCCAATTCATAGGCCATTCAACTTCCTGTGAAGTGTGGTTAGTTCAATTTAAATTCCATCTTATATATTCAGTTCGAGACAAATCTTTATCAAATCCCTCTGCAATATATAGCTCACTCTTTATAATCTTATCCATCTTATCATTTATAAATTCTGAATTTACAAGTAAAAAAAAAACTAAATTCTGTTGTTGCAGTTACTCTGCTGTTTGTTTACATGTGCAGCTTGAAACAGGCCTTATATAAGAAATGATTCAACTCAATCCTCACATCCCATAATAACAGTCACTAAGGCAACGCCCTGACTCAATCTACTCCGAGCATTAGAAAGCATGACCTTTATACATGTGTTTCAGTAGGAGATTTGGAGTGTTGGAGCTAGGGGACTGTTAGACTTGGCTGGGGTCAGCAGATATCCTATGCTGATCTTAGTGATTGGATCGCAGGTGATTACCATAAGCAATTTAAATGATATTGATTTATCCTCTCGCCTGCTGTAATTGAACACCACGACCAAGCCCCTGCACCCTTATCCCTCTCTCCTTTTCCTCTTTTCACTCTCGCATTAACGAAAAAGCATTTGGCGGCCTGAGGAGCGCCCATAAAGAGAAAAGGATCCGGCTAGAAGGGCCAATCAATTGGCAGTTTGCCACAGCAACAATGGAATTGTTCAATTAATATCCTATCTCTAGTTAATTTAGCTGCTTAGCGTCCCGGCCCCCCTCGCATTATACACAGGGAATGTCAAGGTAGCAGTGGGACTTGCTCCAATTTGGATGCAAACGTCCTCCATGTTTCTCATCTGGACAAGAATAATAGAAGAAAATGTTGTTTCCTGAGAGCTTCCTGCCAGATAACCCCCCTCGTGTAATAACCTTGGGAGTTAATCAACTTCTTTTAAATCAAACGCTTAATTTGAACGATAATTATAATTTGGCATTTAGATAACATTGACTAAGCACTTGATTGAGGCAACAGGACAAAAACAGGCCTAATGGCATTTCTTCCCATGAAAGCACCGTCAAATAGGCTAAGTTTCGTATCTACAATATTCCGTCGCGCTCAGATGCGGAGCTATATTTGGCGCTCGGATCAATTAATGAATGGAAAAACTCCACCTGGGAGACACGCTCGTGCGTTCTCCATTTTTCACCCACCTTTCCAGCACCTCGGGAGAGTGCGCAAATTTCTTATTTTAATATTTTAGCGCTCTGACTTAAGCTTCGGAGTTCTCTGCAGGTAGTGTACTAGATCATCCTGACATTTCAAAGTACTGAAACCTTTGGAATAAAGTGTTTTTTATTTCATTCTATTAACATAATTTATGTTTGTCAGAGAGCCCACCTCTGTGGAAGTCAAGTAGGGAGGGGTCTTGCCATAATTCATCGTCACATGGCTCTCTGTGTTCACGTATATGTGTGAGACGCATGATAGTGGCTGCGCGACATTCGACTTCATTATTCAGGCCTGAAACATTGATGAGGCAGAGAATAGAATCAGCCGTCACCATTTGGTTATCATGAAAAGATCAAGCGTTTTTTCCCCACACGGACAGAAAGTTGATGTGATGTCATCTCGATTTCAGCCAATCACAGTAAAGATTAGACCCGATGACCCCCTAGGGAGTGGAT
The DNA here is from genome assembly GCA_027422405.1 of Ptychobarbus kaznakovi. Lineage (NCBI taxonomy): Eukaryota > Metazoa > Chordata > Actinopteri > Cypriniformes > Cyprinidae > Ptychobarbus > Ptychobarbus kaznakovi. The sequence continues at coordinate 37,851,333 of CM049795.1, forward strand.
GGTGGATAGCAAGTAAACATTTTTTCCGAACTGACTCTCTTCCGATCTTTAGAAAATTTGCGTTACCTTTTATGAAATAGTCTTCTCCACTTCTAAAAGCAAAGAAACTGTTCACTAAAGTTAATGTTACCTTTAAGCATGTTCCTAAAACAGTTTGAAGGTTATGAATACTTAGGTAATTTTATAACTACTAGGCTAAGTGTTTTAAGAGGCTGTTGCTAGGTCCACAGTTCAGGATTATGCTTTTTTAATGTTGCTTTGTTTTCAATATCTCACAGTCCAGTCTATGAGATGTTTTTTGTTCTCCACTTTTATTGATTGTGTTGAATAGAAAAGAATGGAAAGTCAAACTTGAATTGCATGGATGAGCATCAGAGCCCAATGTACCACTTTGCCAGCACTCAGACATATTTTCCATTGAAATGGTTTCCAGAAAGTATATTGACTTTTGTGTGTCAACTATTTATTATAGACAAATGTCAAGACAAACTTTAGATGTTGGTTTGTCAGTCATTTGAATTGATGTGGCTACGTGGTTGGAGCTATGAATGGTTTCTAGTTCAAATGTGTTCTGAGTGGTTGCCAGGTCCATAGTCAGAGTTCATGTGTCTTTGTTTCAAATATCTCACAAACTAGGCTTTGGTTTTGACAGCCTTTCAGTATTGTCCACTTTTATTAATCATATAGTAGTGGAAAGACAAGAAGATTATGGGGCCTATTTAAATTATGTACAGAAATTCACTGACATTTTAGTGTCAACTATTAACTAAAGAGCAAGAAATATGTTAAATGCTTTTTCGTCAAAATGTTTAAATCAGCTCAACCCTCTGGGCATCTTCAATTTTGGGTCACACTTGGTCAAAAATGACCGAAGCCTTGGAACGTAACTTTTATTATTTAGAATTTTGAGAGGATTTTATGATGCGATGCAATATTTATACAATTTGTATTAGCTATTTTTCCATTCAAATTATTTCAACTATGAGCCCTTTCATTTTTGGGTCACATTTGGTACCTTTATGGTCAAAAGGGATCGATTTGTGTGTGTTTTTCTTTCAGTAAAATCAATGTAATTATACATTTTTATCCAATATTACTTTTTAATTTTATTTTGAAATTTGAGGAGATTTTGTGATACTTTAATTTTATAATTTTATTTTTTCCACAGTCATTTTTTACCACCAAGGTATCATTTAACATATCCAATCTCTCCATCCAAGTTTCATTCATTCCGATTAAGCAAAAAAAAAAGTAACGAATTTAGATGAATTTGTTTAAAAATTAGGCGATTTGAAGATAGGTTAGATGTTTTAAGTGGTTGATCTGGAGCTATGAATGGTTTCTAGCCTGTTTCCAGGTAGTTAAATAGACAGAAAATGATGGCTGGAATTAAAAAATGCTCGCCAAAATCAAACTTGAATTGCCCACATGAGCACTGCAGCTCAGTGTACGTGGTCACGGCTCTGGCATGTTATTCATTTGGATCATTGGATTCAGCCAACCTAGAAACTTGACACTCTGAAAATTTGGCATTGAAGACTCTGCACACAAAATACAATACACTACCTCAACAATGTAATCTGAGGGAAGGATGCATTTGATTTATTTGACAATATTTTGTTGTATTGATTAGAGCGTATAGATTCTTTCCATAGTTTTGTGTGGATCCATTCAGTCAGTTCTCCAGTATATGCAGTAGACCTTCAAAACTCTTGTTTCATGACCCCATTGGGCGTACACATCACATCTGAGTCCTTGTGCTGTTACAATGGCAAAAGATTTAACTGATTTAGCTTCCCCAACTGCTTAAAATGCTTCAGTGTGAGTGTTTATAATGGTGCTTTTCTTGAGAGCGTCCTACAAAAGTTGTTTCCTCTGAGGGCGAATCTAGACTTTCAAAGTTCCAGTGAAACAGTATGTTGCACGCTACAGAGAAGGTGCAATGGGATTGTCTCTCAGCATCACTTCGGCTGCACCTTCATGCGGCCATGATCAGAGACGGAGCTGAAGCCAGTCAGAGGCCCTGGTTTGGAGCTTCGCTGCCTTCTGAAGGAAAATCAATAACCTGGAGGCAAGCTAATTAACTGAAAATCATTTAACCCTGTCTCAGCAATACATAAAAATGTGGCTGCTATGAGGAGCAGAGTTAATAATAGATAAATCTGCCCGGTTTTATGAAAGAAATAAAAGCTGCTTCAGAGGCGATGAGGGACCCGAGGGAGACGGCTAGCAGCTCAATCACTCTGGAAATATCATTCAAATCCATTGTCAAAAACTTACGATCAGAATAGTACCGGACGCAACTGATCCAAGATGTCATAATAGAAGTGAAATTGATGCTGTTCGGCTCTGTCCATTACAGCCATGGACCATAATAGACTGCATGTTACAAAGGTGTTGCAGCATTGTACGTGCGTCTTTACAGAAGAAAGCACAGTCCTCTCAAACTTTTTCTGTCTGGTGGAAAAGCTGGGAAACTCACATTTTGAACCTGTGGTGCAGATGTTTGATTTCTTCCTGACTTGACAAATAATTGTGGTTTTAGCATCACCATTACCATCGTAAGTCCAGGGTGTCGAAGGCACAGCCTAAAAAGTCCAAACACAAAGATTTATTTGGTCTTCGTATACTGCGCATTCGCGCACCCTGTGGCATTCGCCAATCAATAATTGAACAGACCGAGGATAATAGCTTCTACGCACACCGCGAACACGAAGGAACACGGGAGAAACTCATCTGGAGGTGAAATAAATTGCTGCTTGAAATCCAAATGCAGCCTGAAGGATAGAGAACTTCAGAATGACTAGTGTATTAATGTTTGGCTGCACTTTATTTAAGCATTAGAGGCACAAATTCCATGTTTATTTCTTTTGCGAACATCTTTTGTTAGATATGTCTGAAGATCAAAAAATCATTACCTAGCCAGAAAAGTATAGTTTAATCGCACCAAATATCTGTACTCACTTCCCCTTAACTTTTAACAAAAACATAAATATTGAAAAAAAATTCAATTGATTTAATCTTCAATATTGAATCGATATATGGTTTATGTATTTATTAATTTTAGTGATCAAAACATATTTTGATGTTTCACATTCTGTGTGCAACCCTGTTACTGCATCGTTTTCACCCATTACAAATAATAATAATAATAATACAAAAATTCTTAGAATTGCGACACTCAGGGCATAACATCTGAAATAATTATTTTTGAGAACATTTATTAAGCACAACCTTCAACCCTGTTACTCAAGTTATTGTAAAACTATTTTTACCATTAAATTATGGGAAATGTATTTTTTTAAATACTGTTTTCTTTTATATTTTTCAATGTATATTAAGTTTATGCTAAAAATCTTTAAGCCCTATTTTAGGCCCATTGTTGCAGTAGTATGAATTTTAGATGTAAGACAGTCACAATAACTTGAGTACTTTTGTGATTTCATTGTTGCTATTAAATGTGTGAACCCTTAATTTTTGGTACTTCTGCACAAACATGGTTAAAACAGTATGTTGGTGTTATTTGTTTAATTTGATTGTAGTTGTAGGACCTCAATGTTGTTAAATTTATGCATAAATATCGAACGTTCATGACTAATGATGCCTGATTTGTCAGGAGTTCAGTGCTGGGGTTCAGACCTGGCTTGGGAGATTTTGATCCAAACAATGACAGAAGTCCTTCTAGAGACAAATAGGGATGAACTCACTCCGTGAGCAGACAGGCAGGTGATAACACCATTAAGTGCGTGGCCTGCAAAACCTCCATGAGCTGTGAAAAAGCTCCATTACTTTGGTGTAAATGGGGTGAAACGCAGAAAGGCACTTTTCTGCTGGGAGCAGGTCTTAATGTGGTGCAAATGGACAAGAGTGCATTGTCACCTCCAGACTTGATGCACTACCATTCCGGCCTGACAGACGCAGTGCTCTTATTATCCATACACGCATGCTTTTACTACAGACACCGAGCAACACATCCAAAGAATGGATTGTGTAACACCCATCAAGCCTTTCAAAAATACTCAGGGTTTAGGGTGTATTTGAGCCGTTTTTAACACATTTTCGTAGAGCTAATGGTTCAGTGCACTTGCCAGTAGTTAAAACACAGCAGGCTTTCCACCCAATTACGACTTTGTGTTTACAAAGCATCACAAAATTGTATCTCAAAAGGGAACGTGGTGGACTCGCTATCATTGGCCCAGCCCGTCAGTCATCTAAACCAATTGTCGCAGCAAGGGTACATGGTCTAGATTACTCTGGATGTCTGTCCTCTCCAGCTAAAACATCCCTACATGCTGAGACCAAGAGCAGATTCCTGGGCAGGAGGAAGAAGAGAGAGCGTAGTCACATGAGTGCTTATTACTTCTCACAAACCTTGGCAGCGAGTCCCAGGCGCAGGGCGGCAGATTAATTTTTGACGACGCAATCGATTGCGAGATACTTTTTTACCCCCGCCCATCTCCCTAACACAGACAGTCTAATTTGTTGCTTATCTTACGCCGACTTTGAGCATTGTTAAATCGTACCTTTCAGCTGTTTAATATCGCTTGCTGCCTCCCAAACACTTGATATTTTACCAGCAACCCTCAAAAAGGGAGATGGAGAACGCGGAATCAAGATGCTTGGGTGTGCGATTCAGATCGTTCTCATCTTAATATGGCCTCCACCTCCCGCTCGGTGTCTCTTTCATGACGGAGGTGCTTGTGTGAAATGCTGATGTGGAGTCTTTCCCTCTTTGCACCGATTCTCTCCCTCAGGTCTTTCTTCTCCCCTTTCTCCCTCCTGGCAATAGATCCAATCTCCTCAGGGGAAATCATTACATGGCATCATTACCATCCCAACACTTTCATCCACCAAACCTTGTTTCAAACCCTCATCATTTGATTAACTCTAGGGAGGAGAGTGTGTGTGTGTGTGGGGGGGTAAATGGCCGAACTAATAAATAGCTCCTGGAGGGCTCTTTTTAAGATCGGGGTGCTCGTAGGATACAGAGTTAAGTATGATCCACAGGGAGGCTTTTTTCTTCCATGTGGTGCTTGTTTTTGAGCGGAGAGCTGTGACTGTGGGTGGAGATTCGGCCTAGCAGATGTTCTGCGACTCCTTGGTTTATTTGCAATGTAAATGAGTATTGTGGGCTGCTTCAAGGAGGTCATTTGTGTCTAATATTTTCAGTTATCCAACTTTGTTTCTATCAAGCACAACAAGAGAGGATAGAAACCAGATTTTCACATTTTCTGAAGAAAATTGGTGTTTGCCTGTGTGAAATTCATGCTTCATGGATCATAATTTTGAGTGGTTGCCAATGCATTGCTATGTGGTTTCTAGAAGTTCTGAATAGTTTTAATGCTGGTTCGCACACAATGCATTTTTGTAAGTTAAAGGGATAATTCACCCAAAAATGAAAATTCTGTCATTAATTCTGTCATTAATTATTCACCCTCATGGAACACAAATTAAGATTCTTGATGAAATCTGAAAGCTTTCTGGCCCAGAAAAGTAGTAAGAACATAATTAATATAGTCCATGTGACATCAGTGGTTCAACCTTAATGTTATGAAGCTACAAGAATACTTTTTGTGTGTCAAGAAAACAAAAAAAATGGACTTATTCAACATCATTTTCTTTAGTGTAAGTCTCCGTTGAGTGTTCACAAGAGTAACTCGACACATGCCACGTGGACTATTTTAATGATGTTCTTATACTTCCTTTCTGTGCTTACTTCTGAATGTTTTGTAGATTTTGAGCACTTTATATAAGAGTTTAATTTAGGATTTAAATATGGAAACTCAGCATACGATAGTCTGGTCTTTAGAAATGGCTTGTGCTCCATCAGTGTAAAGGTGTGGTCATCTTAGCAACATTTTGGCAAATTTTGTTGGGGAAAATGGTCCATTGCGGTGAATTTGTTGTGACCATCTGTGTGGGAAACTTTTTATTCTCAAGTGACACTCCAAATCACATGGATTCCTATTGAAATGACTTAGATTACTTCGGTCATGAAATTTCTTAGAGAAATGTGACTGCACCTTAATAGCACACCTATTATTCATGTATCTAGAACTAATTATGTGATTAATTCTTGATTAATTTGTTCATTATTTTCTTCAAAACTTTTCTTCAAATTCCTAATCCCATGTAAAATTAAAGTAGCAGATCATTGGAACTCCATGTGTTGAACATTTGTTCGGTCTGTTGCGACAACTTCTGTTGTGCTGTCCAGGTCTCTGAATTGTTCATGTGCATAGTTTTCTAGGAGGTGCTTGCCTTGAAGGTGACGTGGAGAGACAGGAAATAACTGTGTGCTTTATTTTCCCAAGCCTGCAGTGGGCTGGCAATAGTAAAGCTTTCAGACAACCATCCAAGAACTAATCACTCACATTTAGAATTTGCTCGGAGGTTCAGAGCGAGCGACACACACACTTTTTCTCTCCATCTCACAACTGCTCTCTTTGCCCAACCCACGTATCTGACCCAAGACCAGAAAGCACAGCAGGAGTGTGGGTGTACTTTTCCAGCTTCATCCAGAGGTCCCGGGTCACCAGTCGAGGAGGAAAACAGACGTCTTTTATCGCCATTTACTAATATAAACACATTTAGCCGGCAAATAAACAAACAGCGGAGATGAGCGGACAGCAACGTCTATTATTTTGCACATTTGGTGATTGAGGGAATGAAAAGTTCTTCAGAATTCGCTCGCTGTATTGCTGCTTGAAGAACATTGTCAACTTTTTTCTTGATGTTAGCTTACAATCTCTGATCGGTTAGTGATGGGTCACTGATGAGACCCCAGTCTCATGTCCAGTGTAAAGCTAAAGTCTCGTCAGGTATTACAGCCGTCACGAGCGTGATGGTGGGCAGTAATTACACTGCTCCGCTGCTCTGCTTTGATTCCTGTGTCAAAACGGATGCCGTGGATTGGAAGGGTCCACTGGCCTGGGTCCCCTGGGTGCCCATTAGAAACATGGCTCACTGGTCTGATTAGCACCCCATACTCTACTTTCTTCTCTTTTCTTTCTTTCTTTTAGCTAGCACAGTGGATACAAGGTACAGAATGCTTACTGTAAGACTTATCGGTTCGCAACCTATTTTTATGTTTCAAAAGTCTTGCCACATAAAAAGTACCACACAAAAAATATAAAGTTTAGCATTTTTAGTATTTCAAAGGTGACAAATTACAATGTAAGGGGCCATTTTTTTTCTTTGAATGAATATTTTTTTTAAATCAAATATTTACTAAAATCTGCTGCGTTTTTAGAATGAGACACTGCAAAACACATGAGATGTGAGTGCAGTGGTCAAACACGTTTGTCTAGCACGTGTTTACAACAAAAACAATGGAATAATAACGCAGTGAAATGGAATGGAAAACTTTTTTTCTGCTGTTTAAAAAAAGTGTAATAAAATAACTATTAGTGTTGTTATTGTTATTAATTTATTCTTAATAATATTTAAGAATAATATTAAAATGAATAACTATTATTATTAGAATGTTATGTAATTTTGTGTATATATAATTTCAGAAAATCATGCTGACATTTTTCTCCCACGGACTCTTATGTAGTAATAATTAATAGATTTACATATACATTTCATTATACTGCATTTTTAAGGTGTTCATCTTCTAGTAACCCATGCATTTTGAATCCAAGATCATGGCCTGTGTGACCAGTCCCTCACAGTTGAAAGCATTCATTTAATTTCTGCTATTATATGCTGTATTATATCTATTGGATCAGTATCTGGATTTGATACAAATAAATAGTTGAATTCTGAAAGAATAAAGTTGTTTTAGAGCACTTGGTAACCTTCACCTATTGCTGGCTTATTACATTGAGTTTTCCTTTTCATCTAGGTCACGATTTAGCCTCCATGTCGTGTAATTAAAGAGAAGCTGTGTATTTTATATATAGCTCTAGTCTATTATTCTAAGTCAAGCTCAGAGTAATAAAAACAGTATATGCCAGATACAGTTCACGACCTGCAGCTCTGGTGAGCCCAGAGTCGAGAACCTCTGGCTTATTGTGTTTGTTAGGACTGCCTTCGAGTCCACGCTTAGTAGCAGAATTTGGTTTACGCAGCTCAACCCTACACCTGTTAAAATCCCAGCAGTAGTGTGCAGAAATCCTTGGGCGCAAACATAACCTTCACAGATGTGGTAGTGCACAAGCACTCTTCCAGTAAATGAGGCCATAAAAGCCAGGAGTCCAATTATGCACCTGAAATAAAGCTCTCATCCAGCGACGGCTTCGGCTTGACGCTCAAGGCCACATGTATACACCGGCCCGAGTCTTCGAGCACTTATGCCTAACAGATCAACATTCTTCTCATATCGCTCATCGGGTGCTGGAGAAATCACAAGCCTATCTGCCGCAAATAAGTCTCGGAGGAGGGTTTGCGCTTGTTTCTGAGGTTGCTCGAGATGAGGTAGTGCTGTTCTTATCTCACCGGACTTCAGTTTAACAGGCTTTAGTCGGTTCCCGTAGCAGTGTAGCAATGTTTGATTACTCCTAAATCACCCGCTGAGAAAACCTGGAGCTCAGCTCTCCCTGTTGCCGCAGCCATTTCAGCCTGGCAAAATAAGATGTTTCAAGTCGTTACGCCTGTCCTGAGTATGTAAGCTCAAAGTAGGGAAGGTAGAAAATTGCCTTGAATAATCTCAAATATTTGCTTTGAAAGGTTTTGTGAGGGTGTTGTCAGGAGCTACGTGTGTCTCGCACCCCCTGCTGAATACAATCATCTCTCCAATTTAGTATAAATTAGGTCAAATGGGAATAGCCCATCATAAACGGCTAGAGCTATTCTCAGCTCCAGCTGTGTAGATGTACTTGAAAGAATGTGTTAACTAAGACACTGAAATAGCCATTAGCACTGCTCTGCATGACTGGATCACATGCAATCTTCATTTAAATTCCACAAATCTGGATCTTTATAACCCAAGGTCTGCAATAACACAGTGATGCATGTTTGCTGACCTGAGGTGTACATCCTGGTCTGTGGTTTACTAAACTGGGGGCCACTGAGGTGTGTAAAGTAAAAAAACAAAACAAAAAAATCCCCATAGAAGTAATGATGATGAAATACATAAAATGCCTTGCACGCTTACGGCTTTATATAGATATATATATATAAAATGCTAGTTTAAATACAACCCAGTGCTGCATAAATATTGGACAGAACACATGCTGGGTTGTTTTCAACCAACAGTTGGGTTAAATGCTCAACCCAACCTTCTGGGCAGTAACCCAGCCGCTGGGTCTAAACAACCCAATCGCTGGGTTCGTCCATCCCATCTGGGTTCGTCCATCTGGGTTCGTTTTGCCCAGCGCTGGATTGTATTTAACCCAGCATTTTTTAGAGTGTACATATATACATACACACACACACAAACACAAAGTTCTGGCGTAAAACTAGATGGCGCAGTCCGATAGGTCTAACTCAATATGACATAATGACATCACGTCACAGCTGATCGGTTCTCTCCTATATTGGTAGGCGATGAGCTTGTTGCTCAACATTGAAATGCTTGGCTGGTGTTTGCTGTAGCAGTAGCAGCATGCTTCAGAAATCCTTCACCTTCCCCAGCTCCACCTGTATAGATCTACTATGGGGTAATCATGTATGCTATGGGGGCTATTCATAAATAAGACCTTGCATGGACCAAGAAACCAGTCATAAGGGTCATTTTTTAAAATTGGGATTTATACATAATCCTAAATAAGCTTTCCATTTATGTATGTTTTTATGATAGGACAATATTTGGCCGAGATACAACTCTTTGAAAATCTAGAATCTGAGGGTGCAAAAAAAATCTAAATATTGAGAAAATTGCCTTTAAAGTTGTCCAAATTAAGTTCTTAGCAATGTATATTACTAATCAAAAATTAGTAGCAACAGCTGCATGGCAGATCTATTCTGCCAAGACCAAATGCATTAACATAGCCTTGTTGTTTTGTACTTTCATATGTTTCTTTGAATGGGTGAGTTTCCTTATATCTCCATTTGTCTGGCATGTGCATTTCAGTGTCACTGCTGGGCATTCCTGGTGGACCAATCCTGGTCCATCTGGTATAGGTTAGTGTGCCACATCAAAAGGGAAAACTTCACAGGGCCTGCGAACTCCGAATCTCTCTCAGTTCGTTGGTCGGCACTGTGCTATCCAGAGCACATTACTGATAATGGCAGGCCGCCTTTGCAGATCTGTCTGTGTCGATAACACGTCTTGCATTCTTTAAATAACGGATCACAGATCAGCTGAATGAGCCGCATGGAATAAATTGCCAGTGACATTTAAGGTGAAATAACTAGCATTCTTCCTGCCTAACAGCGTATGATGAGCCACTTATGTGCATCTGCGAAGTTGAGATTGACGCGAGGATGGAGAGGCATGTTTTTATGTGCGTGCAAGCTTGAGTTTTTTTGTGGTGTGTGCATCTTCATTACGGACCCCTGGCAGGCCTGTGGTTGTGTACCATGTGCATAGATTGTTGTGTTAATGTTGATGGTAATGGTTTAAGCAGTGATAACAGAATCACATGACTAGTCTGATATATGGTTTGTTTCAGAATGAACATAAAAAATTATTTGGTTTTAGCACATCTAACTGAAATCTGTTTTCAAATTGACAGTCTTAAAAGCAGAACCTCACATACAACTCAAAATCATCCATCCATCTGTTTGTGGAACTTTAAATTAAATCAACAAGAAAACCACTGCTAGGGTTTAAAAGTGAATTTATCTTGTTTAAAAAAATAAAACTGTAAAGCAAGGCAAAAACACCCTTATATCATGTCTTACAATAAGCTAATAGAAATGTTTATGATCTTGATTCTTTATATACTCTTGACATACTTGATATACTCAATGAATTTCCTTTCCTGAATCGGGCTTGATAACAGTTGCATGTTTAGGTTAAAAATAGCATTTTAGCTTAGCTTAAGTTAACTAAATTTGATCAGTTTAAATTAATTGGTGCATGTTTAGACCATAGACATATAGACGCCCTATTCGACCGCTCCAGGCACGTAGATGCGACCGCCATCTTGTAACGGTTCACTTGCCGTCATTCACCATACTGTAGGTTCGCACAGAGCCGTTGGGTTCGCAGACCATTGGCTGTGCAGGATTGTGGCATCTTTCGAATATTCAGTGATTACTATGGTGAATGATGTCAAGTTGACCGCTACATGGCTTACGGGCGGCTTACGTATAGCGGCCCATAGAAACAGTCGCTAATGAGGCATCTACATATATATATATCTATGGTTTAGACAAAAAAATGTCATTTTAGCTTAGCTTACGTTAGCTTAATGTTGGCAGTTTAAATTAAATGGTGCAATTTTAGATAAAAAAATAGCATTTAGCTTAAGCATAAATTAAATGTTGACATGACAGTGTAGGCTTCATTAGTTTAACTATTTCTGCTGCTCAAATTTACTTTAAAATCCAGCTTGATGTATAAAACACCTTCTTTTACTGATTGTATGTTGATTCTAGTCAGAAAATATATTGTTTGTAGCTTTCTATTCAATGCTAACCAAATATTGTTGTGAAATTGTATTTTATTAAGCAGTATAGACAAACATGCTAGTGTCCTCATTTTTGATCACTCTTTTCTTATATAAGGATCTACATGGATCAGATTTGACTATTTAAATTTGCAGCTTTTCTGAACTAAAAGGATAGCAGAATCCAGATTTGTGAATGTTAAGTGTGATTAGGGATGTGTTTTATACACTGAGTACAGTGATTACCATTATCCAGACCCCATTACAACGTCGTCTTTATCAGGTTTTGTTTTCGAGTAAGAAAGTGTCATTGTGTTTAGCCAATACCAGCTAATGATCCGCTAATCAGGAATGGGAAAAGAGCTCGTTGAGCATCCATACTAGCCGTTGGCTAATCTATCCGAGGGCTGTTTTCCACTGGGTAGCGTACACTCGATTTGGACCAAAAATTCTTAAGTCCATTATCGGTGCTATAAAGAGCTAATGACCCAATGACGGGAATATATTTGCTGTGGCACCCATCTCTACGAAGAGGCCGAAGGATAAGGAGTCATTAAGACAGCGTTATCTGGTCCAGATAGCATTGGCATGTCTACGCAGATCATTATTTTCGCCCCTGGAGCCGTTTGCCAAACGAGAAGAGCCGTATGAGCAAAGCGGCCGCTCAGACTCGGCGGTCAGCTGCGGTGTGGGGGGGGAGCCGCTAACGATACGTGGCCTGGCAGCTAATTCTCTTTCTAAATGCCCCTAATGACTATTTAATGAAAGGATCTTGGATTTTATTATTCATTTTGCTTTAGTCAGCCTGCTGTTTGCTGGAGGTTTGAAGACGAGATGTTTCTGCGCTACACACATGTTATCTTTTATTCTTTTGTCGAGCATTGGTCTTAAACAAACGCCCCTGTGAATAGCCCTGATAAAACAATAACAGTGTGTTAAATAAGACAGTGCTGTCTCCCTCAATGCTTTCAGAGTGTTCCTTCTCTCAGCGTAAGAAGACGTGATAAAAGCTGCGTTTACATAGAAATACAACAATGCAAGGTTAGAAGTTCTGACAGAGGAACAAAAACCCAAATTTGATGCTATTGTATCTATTTTGACTGTTGAAATAGGTAGAAAATAGCTTTTTGGTGCAGCTGACTCAAATCAGTTTAGTTTTTTGTTGTCTGAACAGCCGAACACATGATCAAGTTTACAGACCTGATCAAAACCATAACCAACAATTGAAATCTGATTTAATTCATTCCTTCATTCATTCATTCATTCAATTTCAAGATCTGATCCAAACCACATTCAACAGTTAAAATATTATTTGTTTGTTTGTTTATTTACTGAAATTCAAGATCTGATCCAAATCACAACCAACAATTAAAATGCAGTCAAAATGTTTGTTTGTTTATTTGATTACATCTTGTATATTTAGTATGTTTTTTTTGTTCATTTTGTTTAGTTACATTTCAAGACCTCATTTATTCATTAATTTATTTGAAGAACTGATTCAAATTAAATGTACTATTTATTTTAATTTACTATACTATTATACTATTTTAATTTACTATACTATTTATTTATTTATCTGAATATCATACCTGACCCAAACTACATCTTAAAGTTGAAATCTGATTAAAATGTATCTATTTATTTATTTACATTTCAAGACCTGACCCAAACTAGATCTAACAACTGAAATCTGATTAAAATGTTATTTAAATAAGTTTTGTTTTGTACATTTTTTTTTACCATGTAGCATGCAAGTAGTGCAATGCAAAGCGTGCTCAAACTGTGTGCAAACACACTCATTTGTTGCTCACTCTTTTCTTTTGTAGCCATGTGATATTACTCAACAGCATGGTGCTTTGCTAAACTGTATTGCACATGATTGTATTGCACTATATAGTACTTATTTTGTGTAAATCTTTACATTTCAATGACCACAGTGTTACCGCTAACAGTATGGTTTCATTAAATCTTCCTTCAAACACTTCAACATATGAGACAATTACGGTAAATTAGCGTAGTAGCTCCCCCAGTTCCCTTCGACTGGATTGTTATCTATCGAGGTTTCAGAGCTGTCTCAGCTTTTATGGAAGGACTTAACAGCTTGAGTCTAATCAAAGACATTTTTCCCTCTGTGTTTCAGGCTAAAGAAATTCAATTAGTTTAATTGGTCTGCTTATTATAGGCTGTAATGTGATGTGAGTGCCGCTGTTGTCAAACTTCACAGGCTACTTTAAACAGCCTCCTTAATTAGATGGAGAACTTTAATCTCAGTGTTTCAATTGTACAGTGAAGAGGATCTTCAAGCAATATTCTGGCTTTGCTTGCAAAGCAAACTACAAAAGCTTTAAATAGCTCAAGTGTGGGCCTTACATACTTCTATAGGTTTATAAACAGACAATATTGCAAGTTTTCATTACACTTCTCTCTGGAATACATCATTCTGATTAAATATTTATGCAATGGCCATTAATATGTATCTGATTATTGTCTCATGCAGATGATTTACATACAGTAGCTATACTAGTTTCATGTCATCATTTTGTGGTTGATTTTAAATAAAACAATTATAATAATAAAAGCAATCTCACACTTGCATTTGTGCTGTAGCTCTAAATCACTGTGTAGTATTCAGTATATTCAAAACTGCGCTCCGCTTGCATCATATTGCCTAATCAAACCCCAACAGGGTAAACTAAGAGCCCTCTGCTTTATTTTAGGGTCTTAATCGCCAAAGTCAAGGTTAATTTTGACTGGCTGACCACCTTTATGTTAAAACACCTCTCTATTAAACATGCAGCTGTTTTTAGCCGGACTGGTGGATCTATTTCTTTCTCTCTCACCATTTTTTCCTTCCCCGGCCTAGACTAAAGGGGTGGACATTTTTGAGGGGCAGTGACAACAAAATGGATGACAAAATGACAAATTGCACTTATGATCAATCACAGAACCGGAAGTGCAGCATGGTCTGGTGGATAGGCTAATGGAGTGGAGACCCAAAGGTTCACCACTGGCTGATCGGCATCTACAGTTGTGCCCTTGAGCGAGGCACTTAACCCAAAATTGCTTTAGTAAACACTCCGTCTTAAAAATGACAGTGTATGCAAACCGGCCCATCGGCTTTCTTTACAGACAGACAGAGAAAGAGAGAGGGATCTATTCTCCAAATGGCATTTTCCATAAATGTAGGTGTACCTTGACTATTTTTAGTGGCGTAAATCCAATGTTTGTAACTGTTAGAGAACTATTGCAAGTTTTAATCAAATATTATCTAACCTGAAGGTAACCGAGCATGAAAATCAGCTAGTTTTAAATGCATAATTTCTTTCCTTAAAATAGGGTTTTTGACCAGTTCCACCTCAGGTGTCTTGGTCATCTTGCTTCTATCCTAAAAAGAAAAAACAGTAACATTATATGGACCCATTGCGGAATCTCAAGTTCAACCATTACATAAATAATACGAATAAAAAAAAAAAAAATATATATTTTTTTAATTTATTTAAATGTAGCATTTTACATTTTGTTTTCATTATTTAAAAAAAAAATTCTAGCATTTTTTTATTCATTTTCTTTTTGACAACAAGGCAAAAAATGTCAGATAATAAAAATGGCATCCTGATGTTGGCAGTCAACCTTTATTTTACCCCTCTTTCTGCTGACCATTTGTTGAAAAACAAACCAAAATCAAAAGTATTTCATGTTCTATTTAGTACCGTTTGTGGAAAGTGCCAAATGCTTTTTGTGAAATAACCAATAGGACACAAAGAAAGCCACCACACAGTGCTAACACAATAAAACTGTATTACATTTGTGCTTAAAATGATTACAGTACAGTATGTACACATCCTAAAAATAAACATCTCATGCTGAATAACACATAAAAAAGAAAATCCATATACAATAGCAAGCAAAAATGAATATTTTTTTAAATATGTACAACCACCATATACAAATTAAGTTTGCCCTCATATTTTCCAAAGGTAACCGTAGCCCGTAAAAGGATTATCAACGTAGTAGGCTACAGTAGTGATTTACGCTTGCGTGTCGCCTTGAGTCGATAGTAAACAAAACCCGGTAAAGGCAAATCCTCCGACCAGGTATTCACGTGCTCCAGTAATGACTAGTTTATGCGACCTGATTGTGTTTAAAGAGGATTATGTCAGCTGATTGGCATAACATTGGCCGCACAAAAAAATACGAGGTGAAGTTCGTCACGTCTGGAGGAAATGCTTGGCGACTGAGCGGTGATTCAGTTCAGGTATAAACATGTCAGCCTTGAGTTACACACAATGACGAAAAGCCTATTAAATAAATACCATGAAGAAAGTAACAAACCCATCGTTTACACACGTGCCAAACCCAAATGTTCAAAGAGTTCGAGTTTGCTTTTAGGTATAAAACAGGGTAAGTTTTTCAAAACATCACTAATGAAATCACACCACTTGATGTTGAAGATGTCGAAGCTCAAAGATCTGTTAGAAAGCTAACATCATGTCTTCACAGGGCGCCATTTCGCAAAGTTGTCCTTAACAGCAAGGACATTTAGTCTATATCTGTAGCATTGTGCTGGGTAGCTCCGCCCACTATGAAATCTCATACTTGTAACTGTACATTAAACATAAAATATCTTCTGATTGGCTGTTTGTGTTTATCCAAATAGCTTGTTGCTGGAAACGCAATTGAGATACAATGTAAACGAAAAATAGAAAGGACAATGAGGAAACCCATTCAACCTGAGATCTTATGTTGACATGGCTCCTTTTCATCTCATTCGTCAATAAATACTGGAACTATTTTTTTTTTTTTACTGTGGTCTTCACCCTGTAAAGCAAGTGAAATGCAATTGCGATGTGGACTTGGGGTTGTATTTTTGTGTGTTTAAAGTTCACAAAAGTCGGGCCATTGAGATGTCTGGTCTTCATAAGGTCATCAGGCAGCGTCATTAAAAACGAACCACAGTCCCGGTCCGTCTTCGAACGTTCTCCCACTTACCAAAAACGTCTCTATGGCTAATCTGTACAGTACACCGTCCCTTATGTGGGCTCTTTGTATATACAATGTAATGGGGACAGGGGCTGGAGAGGACACTAGTGCTTCTTGTGTCTGATTGCATGTCCCCTTCAGGTCCTCTCGCAGCTCTTTCCCCTCCTGCGAGCGGCGGGGTCGTAGGGTGGTCAGCGGACCTGCGGCGCATAGCCCTCCTTCATCAGTCCTTCCTCGTAGTCTGTCTGGCACAGGATCATGTTGTTCTTCAGGAAGAACTTGTCTCCGACGCAGAACCTGCATGGAGGCGAAACGAGAAACAGAAACATGGCGTTTACGTAACTCGAGAGGGACGCAGAAGGACTCATTACTAGCAAAACTTGCAGGCTTCCCCACAGAGCCTTATCCCGCCCCCTCAAATATTAGCGTACGTTATCCTGCGGATACGTCGCTCGGTCTGGAAAGAGTATCTCTAGAGTACACCTAGCATCTTCTCCACCTGCAGCTGTTTCATAAATATACCCCACAGACAGAGCGCAGTCTTTAGCGCTGCCTGACGGGCCGCTGTCTCACTTGACCTTTTGGAAAGAAGATTATGTTGGTCAGGCAGAAGAGAGAGACAAAGACGGCGGCAGAGAGGGAATGAGAGCGAGAGCGAGCGCTCCGTGTGTTTAGCCGTCCTGAGGGCCGCTTATCTTGCTCATAGCGAGAGTTCGACAAGGTCGGAGCGCCAGCGAGTACTCGTGTATACTGCCCAGCGTTCCCTACCGAATTCTGCCGCCTGTGGACGAGGAGAAAGACGATGCGTTTGAGTGTCTGCTGGTACCATTTTAACAATTAAAAGTTAGTTTTGGGAATGCAACGTTAGGCAGATGTTAAAAGAATAGTCTGTGTTCATTCCGAGTTAAAGTCAGCAATGGAACTGTAAAATCTATTTTCTAAATGCATGGTATGGATCTTATTGTAAATTAGTTTTGACCTCATAATTTTTCAATATGTCAATGAATAGACTTTTCTCTGGTGACGTGTGCTGGACGTCTCCAGTCATTTCATCTGCACTCTCTTAGAAAAAAGGTACAAAAGTCACTGCAGTACCTTTTCAAAAGGTACACTCTCTTGTGTTTAAGTACCTTAAAGGAACACATTAGCACCTAAAGTGTTCATATTAGTACCTAAATGGTAGGTAGTACATTTTGAAAGGCATGAACCCTGTCCCTTTCTAATAATCAACGGCAAGCCTGCATTCAGGGGACTAAAACCAGGGGACTGAACCAACTTGCCCTAATTTTTTTTTACTTTTTCACTCTGGTGTACTCCATAATACGGAAGAAACGCTATTTCCATTATATCATGACTTTAAGTTTGGAACCTTTGTAGCATAACTTTTCATTATCAAAGAAAATAATTTAGACTCGTCCAAAAAAAAAAACATAATAAAAAAGCAAAAATCAAGGTTACAGTGAGGCATTAACAATGGAAGTGAATTGATAATACTTTTTGATAGTCCACTTTAGATATTCTACAAACTATAAGTAACTTTGCAACTACATTTCAACTACCACTCATAAGAATATTACTAGACTGTCTGCTTAATATCTGCCAACACTATATTTTGATTATCCGCCAAAAGATTTTCTACTGACAGTAAGTAACTTTGCAAGTACGTCAACTTATTCTACAAACCCTAACCTAACAGTCTACTAAAACTCTAATGAGATTTGGTTCACATGTAGTTGTCTAGAATGTCTCAAGTGGATTATCATAAAATGCAACTTGAGAATTTGTGCAGGATTTATAAGCAGAAATGTGAACCTCATTTTATAAAAGCACTTATTCATTCTTGATAAGACGTGTACTATTTTACCTGTAATGATGTTAAATCATCATTTTTAAAGTCAATTTTAAATTGGATCTTTACACAAAAGGTTAGTACTCAGTGCTTCAATGTGACAGATTTTTTTTTTTTTTTTTTAGGAACATTACATTTTTGTGGTAATCAACAGTATGTCTAATGAACATACAATATTCCTTCAAACATCCTCAGGAGGGGTTGAATAAGATCTAAGAGCCATTACCCTTTCCATCATGGTTGAATACAATGAGCGAGCGTTAGGACACTTTGTAAATGGCTTCCTCCTCCCTCCCTCGCACACACGCACTCCGGAAAACTTTTTTTTATTCGTTATACACGGCAATGTCAAGCAAGAAGGCACAGCCATTAGTTTGGACCAAGTATCAACAAGTAATATCCATTAATCGCGCTTGTTGACACGGTGATTAACACAAAGCAGAGGTGTGCTTAATGTAATGGTGTCATTCACTCCAATAAAAACGTCCTGTTTAAATGACACATTCTTGCCAGGAATCCATTAGTGTCTGTCTTCTCTGACATCCTGGCCCTCTCCACCTCCTCTTCTGAGCACCTCCATCTCGCTCGTTCGTTCTCTCGCTTTCTCGGCTAATAGGATCTTTCTGTGTTTATTTACAGCCTGTGTTTTCTGTTCCCTCTTAGCCTCGTCGCCGCCCCGTTTCGGAGCGCCAAATTGTTTCTGCTTGGTGAAATGTCAACAGCGTTTGTGACATCTGTGTGCCAATTATGACGAGGATATTGCAGTCAGCCCATCAGAGGTAGCGGTAATAAATGCCCTTGCGCTGCCCTCCGTTTTTCTGCTCGTGCAGTCATTACCGATCGCCACATGTTTCCGAGCACCTACATTACCCTTAGCTTGATGCGTCCCCCTCGCCCTCCCCTTTCAATCTCTCATCCCAGATGAGTTCAACTTCAGATTGCTTTAATTGCTTTTTAGTATTTCCCATCAAGTGGAGGAGAAAAAAAGTGAATGCATTTGATATAGTGTTTGCTCAGGTAAATTTGAGGCTTTTTATGCTTTTTCTAAGGCTGCCGTTTTAACACATTAATTGAGTGTGATTAATTATAAAGAAAATAATGTGATAAAAAATGAATACAATTAAGCATGCCCCTGACCCATATGTAAATTACATTCACAAAATACTAGCAGAGCATTGTAAGTAATTATTTAAAATATCAATATTTTTTTTTAAATATGGTGACTTTTTGCAACAAGGTTACATTTGTTAACATTATACATTAAATATCATGAACTAACAATGACTTCTACAGCATTTATTGTGATTTACTGGATTTTGTTGTGGGCATTTTTTTTCTTTGAGTATGAATTAACAATAGTATATTTAGAAATTAACATTAACGCAGTTTAATAAATGCTGTAAAAATGTTCATGATGCACGAACAAATGTAACCTTATTGTAAAATGCACAGTTTTTTTCTAACCGTCTGATCAATTTAAGAAGTACAACCTTATTTTTTGCATAATGTTTTCCGTATTTTTTGTGCAATCATAGCTGACTAGATGTAACTTTCCTTTGCCAAACTAATTAAATGATTAAGAAGTATGCCAGAAATAGTGTAAATGGCTCTTAAATGACTATTAAAAGTGTTCGGCTGTCACAATAATTATTTTCATAATTTATATAAATTAAAAAATATTTTTTAATTACAACAATTCATGAATAAATAATACTGTCAGGATTGAGAAAATAAAAATAGCATTATTGAGAGAAATTAAATCTAAGTCTTTCAATTCTCTTCATTTTCTGAGCAAAACACATTTATAGATATATGCAATGTTATCTGATGAATTAATCAGAATATCCTTTTAATTAAATCAGTATATTTTTGTATTGATTGACAGCTCTATTATTCTTAATTAACAATGGCTGTACATCTAGTCTTTCGCTTATATTCCCGTTCTTTCATTTCTACGTCGTTCCCTCTCTCTGCCTCTCTCCTTTTCCTCAGGTGTGACAGTAATGATGAATATGTCTATTGAGACCCATCTTGTTAAAGAAAAGATGGCTTCCAAGGCAGTGGACTTAATGATGTATGGCTTCGTCAGCTATTTGCCTCTGAGGTCTGTGTTAACTAGAGTAGTAACATTCCTCTTCTGTGAAATAACATGCTGGAGCTGAGTGGAGGAGAGAGGACTTGAAAGAGTGAGGGAAAAGAGAGAGGAAATGAATCACGGAGGGAGGTCTATAGACGGAGAGAATGAAAGTGAACGTCATCGGATGTGAACAAGACATTATCCGACAGAATAGAGTAGATCTGCCGCAGTGTCTGCAATGCAACCGTATGGTTTCCTCTAACGAATGACGACTAGAACTGAGGTTTGCTGACGTCTCTGAAGGGACGAGACCGTCGTCTGTGGTGTAGTTCAGTTACCGCAGTCAATGACGCACGTGCAACCCAATTTGGCTCAGACTTTCCGGCACGGAAGGTGACCCGTACCAGTGACCCCCCTGCCCTGCCACCCAGGCCTCGGCCTTCTCCGGATCTCCCGTGGGGCCTCAGAGCGCCGCGGCCCGGGCTCATCACCGGGAACTGGGACTCCTGAGGTTGGCTGATGAGGCCTGAGCGGACGACAGGCTCATCGATTAGCTGTCCCTTCAGGGCTGATCTGTGGCTAACGGCCGGCTAGAGTCTCAAAACCACACAAACACACTGCGCTCATGCTCACCGCCACGGCTTTCGCCCCGAACCCTGTTAACCAAGCTGAGGATATAACCTCAAGCCATGTGAGCAGATCATATCCAACTTATGAATAATCACGCCAGATTAAGTCCGGCTGCGCAGAATGATGGGTCACTTTAGGGAGGACACAGATCATGTCTGATGTCATAAAAGTCTGGAACGTACTGTACTGTTCAGTGTTCAGTCAGTGATTTTGCAGTTATTGTTAAATAAAACTATTACAAATCCTTGTTTATTAATTTAATTTCAAATGTTTATTATTCCATATATAGATAGATGTGTGTGTGTGTGTTTCTGTTTCTATCTATCCATTGATCTATCTATCTAGATATTAGATAGATCGATAGAAACTTAATCGAAAAGTAGAAATATTAAAAAAACTATATATACAATTTTTTTTAAGTATTAAATGTGACAATAAAAAATATAAACTCAAAAATTTATAATTTTTTAAAATGTAAATATTATTTAAAACATTCTATAATATTATATAAATAATACTAAATAAACATGATTAGTTAACATAAAACTTCCCAAATGTATTTTGTGTAGAACTTGATTTTAATCATCACATGATAAGATTGTGAAAAATGCATTTTTAACAAAAAGAATGAGCACAGCTTGCTAAATAATAAGTGAATACGATTTTGATTCATCTTAGTAAATCCCTAGAGTCCAATCCTCCAAAAAGATTTGTTCACTGATTCGCTCAAGGACTCTTTTTACAGGTCACATTGTTACAGAAGTAGGTGGCGACAATGTCTTTTTGTGTGTTTTGAACGAGCCGACTCATTGACTCCAATGAATCATAAAGACCTATCAAAGCTACTTTAAAGAAACTATGAACAATGACAGCAACAGGGTCGTCCTTTGGGCAGTGCAACTGGTGTGGTCGTACTGGGCCCTGCGCTTTGAGGGGGCCCTGTGGTGAACGGGCCGAGGGGAAACGCAATCGCGAGGAGGCCCCCGCGTCAGCTAAGGACGGCCCTGGACAGCAGTACACCAATATACTGCAATTTTCCTTTCAAAAGCCTCGTTAAGTGCCTCTGAGCTTCATTCAGACTCAAAACATTGATGTGTTCAGTAAAGATTTAGTTGCTCCAACTAATCAGTCAAATTCACAATCAAATGCTAGTCAGTCTTTAAGGGCAGGAAAAGCCAAACAGTCACATGCTTCAAAAGTGAGAGATTTGACTCTTATGATTCGTTAGCATATTATGTAGAAATTTCTGGTTTTCATATACGTGAGCCAGACATAGTTCAGCACTCTTTTTGAGGAAATCAAGCTAATCACGGGCAGTATTTAATGGTGCTTTTGTGTGGCCTGACTAATGAAACGACTCTGTAGGAGATGATGGCCTTGCTGATGTGTGTGGGGAAAGGAGGGGTGGCCCAGCTGTATTAAAAGCTTGATTGTAATAATTTAAGCATCAAACGGTAATGTCGGGACATTACTGACCCTCATGGAGAAGCATAATTATACGGAGTGACCTCTACCATCCCAAGCATCAGAATGCCTGTCCCACATCACTGATGGCGAGGAGAGCGTTTTGTAAGATGGATTAGATGGCTCTTTTAAAGGCCATGGCCTCTTTAATATTGTTTGAAGAGGGGAAATGAGAAGGGAGAAAGCAGGGTAGGATGTATATGAAAATAGATTGGAGGGGAATAGACGAAAAAAGGGATTTGAAATAGCAAAACAACCCTTATTTAAAGAGAGGATACGGGGAATTTTTATTCTAGCGATCATTTAGCGATCACAGGATGAGTCATCAATATTTGTGACTGTAAATATTACAGTTAATTTTGTACAAGGTTTTGAAATATATTAGCATACAGACATGGAATATAAGCCATAAAACAATTTTTTGATTTCAGGAGGTTCTTGAACTACGAAAATTAGTAATTTTACCCCTGATTTATTCATAATTTTTATTCAAGCACTAAGTGTATAGAAAAATACAAATGTGAAAAATGAAATCAGGCCCAACTGGCTAGTGAAAACAATAGTGCGCAATGTGTTTCCCTAAAAGATCTCCTTCCATCAAAGGCTCTTGAGACAGACTTGCTGTTTGTGTTGATGTTTATCAAAGAGCATCACTGGACTGAGGCTGTACTCGGGTAATTCGGCGAGCTGTCACAATGACGGACGCGTCATGAAAAGCCCCGCCATCCTTTTCTCTTTTGGAGGAGTCCATCAAAATTTGCGAGGCTTTCTCGAAAGGCACTGACAGAACAACAAAGTGTCTGAGACGTGTCGGGTGGCGGGTGTCTGTGGAGATAATGTCTCGTCAGCTTGTTGACAAATGAATTTTTTCTTGGTCAAATGGGGGGTATTTGCATATCAGACTGTTGATGCGGTGCTCTCTCGGGTAATGTTTAGACCATAGGAGAGGCAGGAAGTTCTTTACGATCTGTGTAGGTTTAGTTGAGTTTAATGAGGATCAAATCTGCTTTCATTGGTCTGTATATGTATACTGGGCCTAATGTGTATGTTGACATGTACTAGTCTCAACCCACGGACCGCTGGCTGAATGTCTGGTGCATATCGCACTCAATATTGGAAACACTTTAAAGTTTCGAAGTCGTCATCGAATTGGATAAATTATACATGATTTCTGGGAGACGTGTGTGTCGCGTTCTTTAAGATGCCATGATGCCAAACCCCCTCATGGAGTTAAAAGTCTGTCCTGTTTACAACTGTGACGATAAGTGCTTAACAGGATCAACTAAATGCTGGATTTTCAAAAGTATGTGAACAATTTAAAGTTTGCGGCATATAATCTTTAAAATATGTCCAAGAGTTTTACACACCGGTCTGTTATTGTGGCGACATTTCCACGCCCCTAAACATGATGGGGCACAAAACGGAACATGATTGGTTGCTTTGCCTGTCAGTCATATGGCCTCTTGGGCGGGCTTTGGCCATTCAAAGCAGCCAATGTTCCCAGACCTTCTTCCATCAGCCTGAAGATCTGGTTATATGCGAGACTAGACATGTACAAGCTGCATATATGAATTTCAGTGCATTAGAAAACTAATTGGTTAATTAGAAACCAAAGTGGCATCAAATATACAATGACCTTTTTACAATTACTTTTCACCAACTTGTTCCAATGTTCCAAGGCATGTAGGAAATCAGTTCTTCTCAAGTCCAAACGTTTGGGGTTTGGGGTAAGATTTTGAAATGCTTTTGAAGTTTCTTATGCTCACAGAGGAATTTATTTGATCCCCAATACAGTAGAGTATTATTGTAAAATATTACAATTTAAAATGACTTATTTGTATTTAAATCTATTTATATTTATTGAAATCAAATGTAATTTATTCCTTTGTGCAAAGCTGAATTGTCAGCACTCATTACTCCAGTCTTCAGTGTCACATGATCCTTCAGAAATCATTAGAATATATTGATTTGGTGCTCAAGAAACATTTTGTAAGATCAATGTTTAAAACCGTTGTGCTGCTTAATATTTTTGTGGAAACAATGATACATTATTAATGGATTTTTTGATTAATAGCATTTATTTGAATATAAATATTTTGTAGCAGTATAAATGTCTGTGCTGTCACTTTTAATCAATTGAATACGTCCTTGTAGAATAAAAAAATATTATTTTCAAAAATTCTTACTGATCCCAAACTTTGAACAGAATATATTGGATATTATTTAAAAAAAAATGTTATGTAATGCAATACATTTTTAAGCATGGTGTAAGAATCCAAATACTTTTTAGGACCGCTGAATGTGAGTTTGTTGCGAAGGACACCTATGTTCATCCATCTCTCCACCAAAACATCCCAAAATGCCAATAAACTGACAGGAAATTCAAGCTTCAGTCTGAGATATGGGCAATTAGCACCGGCTCTGTGCTATAAATCTTGTGGTGGACACCGGTGAAATTGTGATGGGCGAATGAAAGATGCATAGAGGCCTCGTCAGAGCGTGTAAAGCAGACTGACGCCGATTTTATTAAACAGTTGATCGGCTGGCCTAATGTAAAAAGAAAGTTTTGCCTGCCTCTAAATGGGCTGTAATGCCGGGCCGGCAGGTAGACCTGTCTGTGACTCTGCTGATGAAGATTAGCTGACTTCTTAGATTAGGTGAGCGTGGTTTGTGCAGTCAAGTGAAGTGGCAAGACAATAACCCAGTGTTAATTGAGCGTAACCGGATCCTGAAATCTGCCCCTCTCATGTGTACTGCTCTCTGGCACCGGTGTGATTGTATGAAGCAGGTATCTAATGAACAGCCGTGCATGAGATTTATTCTTTATTTGGCCACGTTCTAAGACAAATGGCCTCTTCTTCTTAGACTGAATGAGGACAAATAACACAATTTGCCAAAGTAATGAAGAAAACCACAAGCCACAGACTATTTAAGTGTTAAATTGCTGTTTTTGATAGTGAACCACAAAAAAAACCCAATTCATTTTGACATGAAAAGACTATTTAGGACGATTCTTGTTTTAACATCCAAAGAAAAATTTGTGTAAAAGCATACCGTGGTCCTCTCATGACATACAGTTGAAGTCAAAAGTTTACATACACCTTGCAGAATCTGCAAAATGTTGATTATTTTACCAAAATAAAAGGGATCATACAAAATGCATGCTATTGTTTATTTAGTACTGACCTTAATGAGATATTTCACATAAAATGTTTACATGTAGTCCACTAGATAAAATATTTTGAATTGATAAAAATGACCCTGTTCAAAAGTTTACATACGCTTGATTCTTAATACTGTGTTGTTACCTGAATGATCCACGGCAGTGTTTTATTTTTTAATTTTTTTTAGTGATAGTTGTTCATGAGTCCCTTGTTTGTACAGTAAAACTGCCTGCTGTTCTTCAGAAAAATCTTTCAGGTCCCACAAATTCTTTGGTTTTCAAGCATTTTTGTGTATTTGAACCCTTTCCAACAATGACTGTATGATTTTGAGATCCATCTTTTCACACTGAGGACAACTGAGGGACTCATATGCAACTATCGCAGAAGGTTCAAACGCTCACTGATGCTTCAGAAGAAAAAAAGATGCATTAAGAGCTTTTTTCTTATTTTTCCTAAGTATCATATTTTTTCTTCATTTAGTACAGCCCTTCAGAAGCTACAGAAGACATTTAAATGTTTCCCAGAAGACAAAATAATTCAATTTACCCTGATCTTCAAATTCAAAAAGTTTTCACCCCTGGCTCTTAATGCATGGTTTTCCCTTCTGGAGCATTTGTGAGTGTTTGAACCTTCTGTGATAGTTGCATGAGTCCCTCAGTCATCCTCAGTGTGAAAAGATGGATCTCAAAATCCTACAGTCATTGTTAGAAAGGGTTCAAATCGGGTGTGTCATCCTGGAAAGTGAAGCTGCAGGCTCTTTGATCGGCCCCTGGTTGCTGGCTGCAGTAAAGGTCATAAACCCCGCCCTCTCCTTCAGTCAAAATAAAAAAATAAATTACACTTCCATTACAATTTTCCGAAATATGGTTTTGGTCATTTAAGGTAGTTGTTATCACGCTGATATATGTTCAATTGTTCGTTTTTGTGATAAGCTCTTAATTTGATGCTATAAAAACGGGGCGTGTCGTTATGGCTGATTGGGTCTGCGGGAGTTGGTGCGGGAGTTTGATTCCGCAGCTCCACCTCACGACACTACCGCGCAGACTCAGGCTCCAAACTAATCTCTACTGTTCAGACTCGGGCTCCAAATGACGTCATTTACTCAAGATGGCAGCAGCCATATAGAGATGCATTCGCTTCACTTTTCTATAGTGGAAGGAAGCAGAGACGCGTCGTCCATCTTTTTTTACAGTCTATGGTTCAAATACACAAAAATGCTGAAAAACCAAAGAATTTGTGGGACCTGAAGGATTTTTCTGAAGAACAGCAGAAGTTTTACTGTTCAGGACAAACAAGAGACTCATGAACAACTATCACTAAACAAAAAAATCACAGCTGTGGATCATTCAGGTAACAACACAGTATTAAGAATTAAGCGTATGTAAACTTTTGAATGGGGTCATTTTTATAAATTCAACTATTATTTTCTCTTGTGGACTACATGTAAACATCTTTTATGTGAAATATCTCATTCAGGTCAGTTCTAAATAAACATGCATTTTGTATAATCCCTCTTATTTTGGTAAAATAATCCACATTTTGCAGATTCTGCAAGGTGTATGTAAACTTTTGACTTCAACTGTATGACAGACTGCAACAAAAAGGATGTAAGCAAATTTTCAAGATTAGGGGTGACTGAATGTAAAAAACGAATTTAAAAACACAACAATGATCTACTATTTAGAAGTAAATTTAATAAAGTCAAATTTAAAAGGAATACTTGTTTACTTTTCAAGCCTAACATGATCAGCAGTGGTTGTAACTGTCGAAAGTCATTTGTTTAAACCCCAGAAGGGGCAGTTCGTGATTTTGAGGGATATTTTGTTCCTCATAATCACTGTGCCCCTGAGCAAGGCATGATGCTTGAGGGTGAGATATACTATAAACCACTTTGTATATGTACATGTGTATTAAACGGCAGTTTTTTGTGGTAGGGTGATTGTTACATATGTGGGCTTGTGGTTCAGAGATGTTGGTAAGAATCACTAGAAATTGCGAATGATGGTGGTTCAATACTTGAATATTTCTGTGCCAGCAATCCAAAGGTTGCTGGTTCAAACCCCTGAAGGGCGATTCATGTGCTGGAGAGTTATCCCCTATATCACTGTTTTGCCCTTGAGCAATGTACTTCTTGCTCCAGGGAGACTGTACTTGTAGTAAACACACTGATGTAATTTGGATAAGAAAACATCTGCCCAAACCGTCTTTCGGTGGTAGGGTGCTGGGCTTTAATCCGAAGGTCATTTTTCTAAACCTAGAAGGTTTGATTCATGAACCGGAGAGTTGCTGGGATTCCCTATCACCATTTTGCCCTTGAGCAAGACCCGATAGAGGGCTTAAGTGGGACCGTCCTTGAGGTAAATGTACTGTAAGATGCTTTGGATTTAAGACAGCCTTTGAGTTTTAAAAGTCTCAGCACGTCTGCACAGAGATACATATGTTTAAGTTCTTTGAAATGTTGAAAAACTGAATATGACTTGACTAACCTCTGGTTACACAGCTGGCAGGCAAAGCAGTCAAGGTGATAGACGTTCTCCTTGGCTCTCATGACCATCTCGAATGCTGGGATGAGTTTACTGCAAGCCGCACAGTTCCCTGTCACACCGAACAACCTGATAGATTGAAAAAGAAGTGAAGTTTTAGAGTCAGAACCATTGGATCAACCATATAATAAAGATTGAAATGGGACTGTAGGGGTGATTCATGAACAAATTAATCTTATGAACCATAGTCAAAGATATATATTGAACAACCATTGTAGTACATTTCACAACTAGCTTTAATGAACCGGTTCTTTTACGTTTTTTTTTTCTAGTGAATTAAAAATATAAAGTGTAGCCTGCTTAGTATAGTTCACTCTTATGAACTCTATTTGTTTTAGTAAGTCCAAAACGTCCACCAGTGTAATCCGATTCACAATTTCTCTCATGAACCGGTTCTTTCTAGTGAATCAAAGACATACTGATCAACCAATGTAGTCCGGATTCACAAACTAATGACTCTTATGAGTCTGTCCTTAAATTAATAATCTTTTTTTCCATTCCCATTTATGGGGGTTTATTACACAAGTTTATCATATTATATAAATTATTATTGTTTTACCCAAGACTGATTATAATATTTGATTACAACTGTTTGCTATTCATTTTTTTAAATTAATATTTTTGTCAGAAGGTTTCCTGTATAGATTGATATGAAATGTATTAAATATGAACATAAAATGGACTACATAGCTATATGTATATATATATATATATATATGTATGAATCAAACTGAACAAAGAGCTTTTGAACAGAACCAAAAAAACAGTACCGATACCAAGCCTACTTCAATATTTCCCCCTTTTTAAAAAAAAACATATTTAAGTTTGAAGAAGACATTGGTGCATTTTGTGCATTGGACAAAAACACATAAGTGGAGTGCGATGTGACCATCGTGGAGATGTCCGGGCCGGGTGAGGTTAACGCCACAGAGCCCCTGCCCAGGGACGAGCCTATTATTTTCCAGCCCGCTCGTGGGACATTACGGAGAGGATTCATTAGGGATTCATGGCTGTTACTCCACGAGACCTAGACCGAGTAAAGGGGGGAAGGGGGAAAATAAATATCTGATAACGAAATCATATAACAAAATAACCTATTAGGCGGACTTCTTCAGGCACTTTTAGCCGTCGTTGTTAAAATGATAAAACTGCATGCCACTCTCCAGCTCTGTAAGAGATCGCAATCTGATAAATGATCTCGGGGCCTGGGATATGCAGGGTTGTTTATTAACCTTCAGAAACGATGTTTCCCACAGGCAAATAAAAAAGAGCCGAGCAGATAGATTGTACTCTCATGAATACCTACAAAATTAAAGGCTACTGTCAACACAGGATATCTCCAATAGCTTTCCAGGTAAGAGGAGAAAGAAAACGAGAGTTCGTCCTGTGGATTGGTGCCGATTTAATTAAAGGAATTATGCCTTTTTCTTTGAGCTGTCTAAATATAGACACGTTCACGATATCACGTCTCCACTATTTTCAGGAAAAAGTGCATAGCCAGAAGGCCTCAGCATGAAAGAGATGACATGATGAGCCATATTTTCTTCCACTCACATCTTGCAATTATGCAAAGATATCAACTTTTATCAAAGATCTAAACGTAAATATAAAAAGGATGATAGATTCACTGTACGATAACTCACTTATATAAGGAAAATGATTGTCGCATTAATGCATGTTCTGAAAAGAATAGACGCAGTAATGCACGCGCTGGATTTCAGTTGATGAATGATAGATAATATCCATATGAAAAAATGATGCTTAAAGGTCTTATTGTCATCAGGTTGAATCAAACTATTGGGTTTGCCACCCTAGCGAGCTGTGAGCTCAAAACATCTCGTCTCGTGCAAATTTAAAGCAACCAATACCTTTCCTGGAATTGGACAGTCATGCGTTTTTGCTTTGAGCATTTGAGGACAGAGGTCTGTGCTTTGCAAACACACAAAGCATTGAGTGAAGACGACTGCGCTCACTTGAGAATCTAGCTGTGTATTACATGCGCTGCACTGAGAAATCAATAGATGTGTTTTTATTTAAAGAACTGGCTGTTTTTTTCTATGTAATGGATTGTGATCCATCAGAAACTAGATGTAAGTGGAGTATCTTGATGTACAATGTGGTCTTTGGGGAATTTGTTTTGCAGCTTCATTTTGACTGCTTGTTTTCGCTATTCCCTTGTTTCGAAACTGACAGATTTAGTTTTGGCTCATATTTTCACACAGCACATTAATATACTCCTTTATTTTTGAGTTTCGAGTTGAGCTAGATTGTGTAAAAAGGGAGAGTCTTGAGAATTGACTGAAATGGTTTTGGAAACCAGAATATTTACGTATCTGAACTCGTCTTTGATGAATAACCACTGTACATCTTTTTGATACAAGTTCAGCTCTATTTACAGCTTTTGTGGCATACTGTTGATTAGCAAAGAACATTTGCTAAAAGAAAATTGTGAAATATTACAAATTAAAACACTTTTCTATTTTAATAAATTATTTTATTAAATTTTTTAATGAATTTTCAGCGGCCTATACTCCAGTTTTCAGTGCCACATGATCCTTCAGAAATAATTCTGAATCACTCAATATTCTGATTTGATGCTCAAGAAACAGCTTTTATTTGTAGAATTATTTATATAATATAAATAATGTACGGTTACCTTTGGTCAAATTAAAGCATTCTTTCTGAATAAAAGTATTAATTTCCTAAACAAAATGTTGATCCCAAACTTTATAAAATATATAGAATGAAATATTTATATAGACCTACTGTACATCGTACAAATATTAAAAGACCCACTGATGCTGAAAGTAGGGAACTGTGCCACAAGCATCCAACGTCCCTCCGTACAGGAGACTCTCGGAGAGCTCTGTTTCTCAGCCCAACAGGAAAAGGGGAGGGGCGGTAAGACGGATGAAGCCCTACCTGCCACTTGTCTTTCACCGGTCTGCCAGTTTGATGCCGCAGACGCTAATGGCTCTCAAGGGAGGCGGCAAATTAAGCGTGCTTGGCTTGTAATGAATTCGGAGGTGCATGTTCTCTCAATGCAGTCTGCAAGAGAAAAACCTGAGAGTCCGGAGACAAATGCAGAACTGTCTTCCCATTTATGTTGCGTAGGGTGAAGAAAACGTACCACGGTTCACCTGAGTTTATCACTCAGTCCGGTTTTCAGTCAGTGGCTGTGTAATATTTGTAGTGTTATAGAGGAAATCAAACTCCTTTCGACATAAAGGCTGACAAAATAGCATGTATATTTTAGCAGGCTGAAGAGGCAGCGTGAAATTAAAATTCATGGCGGCTCGGATTCATAAGTTAAAAGAGAATGCGCAATCAGTACCACCTGATTGGACACAAAAGGTGTTGGAGGTGCACAGCGGCTTTTCACAGTTGAATGGCACTTATTTGATGAGAGGAAAACAGACACCAATTAAATTATTCCACAAGGCTTTATCCTAGTGGTTGCAGAAGTGAGGCTCAAGCGTGCAGCTTTACTGTAATCATTAGACACTGCCCCAATGGAAAATGCATGAGCAATGTCACCAATATTCCCATCCAGCTCGACAAAATCCTTGTAAATTACACCCTATCTAATGAAACCCCTCTGGGACTCTAATATGCAAGTGATTGAGATAAGACAAAGAAACGAGACACACTCTTATGGTCCAAACTGTGTCATTTTGGGATCTTTTACACTCCGGGTGTTCAACCAGTGGTCCATGGAGAAGATAATTAAATTTTCCTTTAACTTCTAACTATTAACTAATTTCTAATTTTCGACGTAATGATCCAGTGTAGTAATCAGGGTTCTGCACCATTCACAACTGAATTAAGAATGTCTTTTATATTTTAATTCAGTTCCTGAATTTAAATTGATTATTAATTGAGGTAGCAAACATGATGCAGAATTGCAATTCGAGTTTGAATGTCAGGAAGTAGAGTTAAAGGTTACTCTTTTTTAAGGTGTCCTTGTTACAGTCTATTTATAAAATTAAGTACTGAGTAACTTAATACAGTTTATTCACTGTAAAATAAACTGTTGCCACATTTTAAACTGTTTTGAAAAGCTTTAAAGAAGGATACATTTGAATGAGGTATGATATGCCACCTATATAAATTCATATTTAGTTTAATACATTAACTTCTGTGGGAAAGTGTGCAAGAACACTTCATTTGTCTTGTCTTGGAATTTCAAGTCAGTTACAGTTCAATTCTATTTCTTGTCATTCCGATGCTCTTGAGTTGAATCATAGTCTGAATTCTGTACAACCTTGGTAGATAATGTTTTAAATTACATTTATAATGGAGAAAATATAGCTTTTATGTTCTCAGATTTCTAGCTGAGAGTCTGGGGGGGGGGTCCTGGGCCCTGTAACGGTAAAAATAATAATAATATGATTTTGAACAGAGCAAAGCATAACATTTATCTGAAACGTCAGGCCCATATTCTTTTCGCTTCATTTGTTTGGGATATTTTCTGAACATCAAGGGCAACACATTAAGTATTACTTTTTCCTTTCTGTACCTCTTTTTCCCGGGAAAATAGAAAGAGTGATAACACCGCTACCTTCAGAAGCATTTGCAATTCTGACAGTGGCTCCTTCTCTCCATCTTGCCGCCGCCACCCCCGCGACTTCAATCGCTCTGGCCTCAGCATGCATTCATCAGCTGCCGAATTAGAATTTGTTTCCTCACAAACCATTGATCATCGGCCTATTACCAGGCAAATGACAGTTAATTACCCACTACATTAACCACCGGGACCCGGGGACCGGCCGCCTGTGCCATCAGTCACAGTGATGAATGTGGCAAGTTCAGTAATGCGCGGCCGTTCTCGCGTCCGCCTGCCACGCTGAGAGCAACCCCTGGATCTCACTTCTCGGCACCCAGGGAAAATCTATGGCAATCTGCATAATTACAGGCTCAGGGTTAATAACAGACAAATGATTTGTTGCGTCTTGAGCAGAAGGCTCTCTCGCTGCTTCCGTGCGGAGCTGTGTCTGCGGTTAGCATCGGCGCTAACTTTAACGTCAATGTTTGGGGTGCAGTAAGTTGGGGCTGGAGAGCCTAAAAAAGTCAGGTTATAGCTTTAAATATTGATGCTTGCGTTATTGATGTTGTAGAAAGGATCGAACCTCGAACCCCATACAAATATCGACTTGTGTTTGGGATCTTGAGTTAAAAACTTGCTAGTGATTTTATTATTTATTAGCAAAAAAATGCATGCGTAGCATGAGCATCGCTCATAATACTTACCTAGCAGCAAAAAGAAGCATCATCTGGATTTATTTTACTTTACTAAAGTGACTTTTTTATAGGATTTTTTTTTATGTTTGATATAACTTAAAACAATAGAAGATCCTGTTAAATTGCTTGATTGGCACAGTTTTCTGTCCTAGATGTGTTTCCTATTTGTTTTTAAAACAGTCAATCATGATTTGCTACTTGCTAGTCAGTATCAGGAGTTATTGTGGGAGGGGCATTCTCACTCTAGAGAGCATCTGATTGGACAAAAATCTCTGTAGTGTAGAATGAGTCATCAGAATTATTATCCTGACGAGAAAGATGAATTTGATGAAGAGATAAACTTTTAAAAATAAATAGTCTGCTTTTAGAAGTATACACTCGCTTACATATTACCTGAAAAGCTAGTAGATATGGAGTAAAAGGCAAACAAGTGCAAAAATATATTTCTTGGGGTTTCCAAATTATTGATTATGCTCTATAATTATTGTTAATAAAGGCAAAAAATTAAAAGTTTGATAATCTGAGGTTTTGGCCTATTTTGATACTATTTGGAGAGAAAAGTCATCCAACCCTAATAAAAAAAAGCTGGAGGGATCAGTTGGCAGATGCTATCAAACGTGTACTTTCTTCAATCTAGCGCCTACACGTTTGATTTTCGAAGATTAAACAACTCTTGGGGCAAAATTATTTCAATTACAGCGGGCGTGACCTGGGAATTGTCTGTGGGATAAGATTTTCCTCCTTGAGTGCCCTGACTTTGCCTGGCTGCTGGCTCAATCAGTTCTAATCTGCACCTGGACTCTGATATCCTAATGATGAATTATGGGCCTCTCAGCTTTCCACTGCAGGGCAGATAGAACAGCTCTCCGCTGACCTGTCAGCCTGCTTAGGCTGAGGCAGAGACCCGTGATAATTACCCAGAAAAGACCATGTGCGTGTTTAAAACTCATGAGCATCACATGAACATCATTCACTCATTAGGCCTTCGCTCTGTCTCTTTCCCTCTCTCACCTCGGTAAAAGCACCGTGGAGATGGTTTTTTCAACCGGGGCGTAAGATCGAGCACAGAAATTCTTCCTGAAAGTAAAGGGTAATTATTTTCTGACATTGAAATGTACTGCCTCTATCTGCCTCAACAGGGTAATTGCTGTAAACAGCTCTCTAAGAAGACAACAACTTGAGGAATTGACTCGAGAAACCGCTATTATAAGATAATAACGTAGAGACTCATATCAGGAGATAAAACGCAGACTTTAATGGAGTCCCGAAAAACAATGGCGGTCAAATATTTTCACGCATCTGTGTATTCAATAAACAGCCGAGATGAAAGGTGCAAAGCCTCTTTCACAGTGAAACGCAAAATAATTATGCCCTCGCCATACAAAAAACGTCCAAAAGCTTTGGAGGGCTTTTCAGCAAGAAAATCTGGCAGGGGTTTGCGGGGATTTGGAGGGGTATTTTGAAGAGGGGCGTAGTGAAAGTTTTCAACCCCCGCAGGGCCCAGATGTGCACTTTGATAGGCACTTCTCGGTGCCAACCCACCTGCAGTTGCAAGCTGGGCACCGGGGTGTGCCACGCTAGCCCTGCAATTATCTGCACCAAACATGCGCAGTCCCACGAGTCATTGCTCTTCACAGCTAATTAAGCTAATCTCAACTGGAGGGGACCATCCAAAAACATAATGTGTCCAGGCGAATGATCTGAAAACCGTTTAGCCCGAATGGAAATGCCGCCATTGTGAGCTTTACGTTCTTGAATGCAAACAAAATGGCGGCTGATGCAGAGGTTGCGTTCACACTGTCAGTGTTTAGGATTGACAACCATACTTTCAAACAGGTATGACTTTCGATTCGTCTTGTTTATAAAATTAAAGTCAGAAGCGAATCGGACTGGAAAGTGTAATTAGCCAACTGATGAAGATGCCAACTTCCATAACAATTGATAACTGGAAATTTGAAATTGACAAATTATTTAATTCAGTCATCAACAGTCTATATGAACAAATAACTAGAATTTGATTTCTTTCTGATGTTTTCAATTGCATCAGTTTATTTTTGTATAGATTTTGAATTTCAAATCATTTTACAAACTGTTTTCTTGTATTTGTCCTGCATGCACTGCAATTTTCAAGTCTGTGAGTATGATGAAGCAACAAATGCTTCAATAAAAGGTTTCCTAAGTTGTTTTGAACTGCACAAGCTTTAATGTGCTTTAATGTGTTTATGTTTATGTTGATGATGTCATATTTACTATGCTGAATGTGCTTTAGTTTATGTGCTGTAATTAGTGCTTTTATTATAATAAATGTCATATTTAGCTACCTGTGACCTTCAGCAACTGGAAATATACAGAAATTGAATAAAGTTTTCAAACACTAAATTCTAATAGCCAACTAATTGTTGAGGATGCCAACTTCTATAACTATTGACAACTGGAAATTTGAAATTGACAAATGATTTAAGTCAGAAGCAAAACAAATACTGTCTGTATGATAAAGTAACTAAAATCTAGTACCGTTTTTGTTCCTGCAATAGCCTACTAATGATTAAAGATGCCAAATTAAATAACAATTGACAACCGGAATAATAATTTTCAAAAAGCTGCTCTCAATGCACATGCTAACCAATCTTTTCTGATTTACCTAACAATTTCAGGCAGTCACTTTTGTTAATAACCAAACTGTTTGAGAACTCATGCATTTAGCACTTTAAACCAGGGCTGACAACCTTATTCTGCTGCGTTGTTAATAGAGAAAAGTGATGCTGAAAGAACGTCCTACGGTTGCTTATGGCATCTCCGAATAATCATGTTGAGCTGTTGCGTTAGGGCATTGTGTAGGTGTCGGCACATTAAATGGATCATTCTAAAGGTCTAACTTCATAGAAAATTCAGGAAAGATGCATTGCAGCATATTTGGCCTTTGGTGAATGATAAGTTATGGCTACATGAAATGCTTTGACGTATACATCACCTGGGAGCGAATGTCATTTTACAGAGGGAGCAAAACAACTTTTCGATACTCTAAATCATAATCTACTTGAGAGATGGTGTCTATATAAAAAAGAGAGATGCTCTTTACTCTTAAAAAGTTGAAAGAGCTGTCAAAAATGAGTGTTTGTTGTATGTTCTTCGTTTTTGCACAACTCATTTTCTGCCAAGGATTGAAAAGATGGAGAAAACAATACCGTCCTACCCCTGACCCCTTAGCTGAATCCCTGACCTTTCCATCAGGACAATTTAGCATGGAAGAAAAATAGAGGATTAAGTATTTGCACCTCTACTTCAGATTCGATCGATGGTGATTACAAGTGCCCATTTTGACCTCTCCGCATTTCAGATTACATGTGAAAAGCCCAATTTAATTACAGGAAGTCAAGAACACACACATTTGCAAGAATGGAGCATTATTGGCCACGTAATTGCCAGACATGTGAAGTGAATTGTATTGAGGAGAGGTTAATGGTGGCAAAGCTTTTTTCCAAGCACAACATAGCAATTACAGGACGCCTTCAGAGCTTTTAACATCTCCACACCATCTCATTTAACACAAAATAGAGGCGAGAGGGGACGCTGGATTTCTTTGTTCTGTAGCTTTATCTGTTAATTTATTTCCGAAGGACGCAAGTCTTAAACCATCTGTTCCTCAGATGAGAATTTGTTCGTAATATGGAGGCCTCCTGCTTCGAGCCGCTGTTTGAAATGTCACAAGACATGAGAAACTGTGAGAAAGGGAGAATGAGATGAAAGGAAAAACATCTTGGGCCTTATTGAAGGATCAAAATCACTCGTTTGCAGCCAGAAACTGGACAGTCAGACTCTGTTTGTATTTCAGCCACCAAAGAATATTATGAGATTTAATTTTACATTACATAAACATATAGTCATGCGTATTACATGTATGCACAGTACATTTGTGACTTATTAATTTGCTTTGGATCAAAGAAAATATATGCATTTGCTAAAACCATGGCAAAGAATTGCTGCTGTTAACTGACAATGAACAGCGTTGTTTTTAATCCAGTAATGATTCCTAAATCTATAATATTTATGATTAAAATAATGGGAAGAGTTTCTATCACTTGTATGCAAAGCTTTGCTGTGTTTGAGAATTATATTCAGTCCTAAAGAAAAAAGCTGGTATTATGTATCAGTGCAGAATTTCAGAAAAAGGATTTCAGGTTATTTGATGCTGGCTGTGTCTAAAATACAAGTTTATAGATATTTATATTTAATTGCTTCAGTTTATTGTTGTATAGGTTTTTTTGTTGAAACTTCCTGCATATGATGCAAATTTGAAGTCTGTCAGTACAAGTGAAGCAACAAATGATTCAATAAATGTTTCTTAAGTTGTCTTGAACTGTACAAGCTTTACTGAGTTTGAATAGATGTTATGTTGTTGATGATGGATGGACTATTACTATACTGAATGTGAATCCATTTATTTGTATCCCTTTTTGAATTCAGCTGTCTTGCCAGAGAAATTTAATTAAATTACAATTATATAAGTAACAAAGAATAATCAAGTTTTTAAATAAATGATGTGTAAAACAATGTCATTTTTAACTATGTAGAACTTTGACTGTAGGAAAGGAGAAAATCAAAAGCGCCATATTGTTGCAGCACTAGATTTGCAGATCCCATCTGTGCAAAGGTCTTCAAAACTAACCTGATTAATTTTCCTTTCCTTTCTTTTACTGAAAAGATCATTAAGAAATATTTAATGTAGGATTTTAATTAGACAGAATCCTGAATGCTGCCCCACATTGAGCTTGAGGGGTGTTTTTGTGGACCCAATGATTGAAATGTTTTAATCACTGATAAAATAGATTGGATGTATTTTTTTTCTCCCAGGAATTCCCAGTGGCAGATAAAATGAAAACCACCTTGATATTATTCAGAGTAAAGTAATTAGTAGAATGAAGATAAAGCCAAATGAACTCTTGATCAATACATTAACCGGCACCCCGCTCTCTCCACCCACCTCTCTCTTTTCAAAATCAAATTAATTATACGCACTCCTCTCAGTATCAAAACCCTCTGTCGCTTTGTGCCAGGGACATATGGGTATCAGAGTAATGCGTTCCGGACAGCAGCACCTACACTTCCCGCGGTGCGATGCTTCTTTTTATGCAGATTGGTGGTAGAGAGAAGCGAATCAGTGCAAATGATCTTGCTATCCAAGCCTGACAATGGAGAGGTCTCTAATGAACAGGCCAAGAGCAGACAGCTTTTTTTTAAATGAGAGCTTACAAAGGCCATGGGTCTGATCAAATCCAAATATCTGGAACGGATAGTGTGGAGGGATGCCGCAGTAACTTTGATTGGAGGGAAGATGCTTAGCAATTTCATGACAACCTGCTTTGCCCATAATGTTCCTTTTTTATTTTTTGTCTATGTGAGCGTATCATCTCACTGTAGAGTATAATGTTAGCTCTTGTGACTTTGCTTACTCTGAATTGGTCAATGCTATACAACAATAAAAAAAGAAAAACAGACAAGACTGCAGTTCTGTTCTCTTTCTGTCCTAAATAGCCAGTCAGTGATAGCGTTTAACATGCAATGTGCACAGAGTATTAGTAGTCACAGGACAACAACTCGACACTCTCTCAGACAGAGCTGCCATAAAGGAACAAACCGGTGTGTGCGATTGATCAGGACACGTGTGGCTAATGCAGAGGAGCTAGGCTGAGAAAACATAGGGCTGACTTTACAGACTTTGGCACACTTTGCCTCTTTAGCATTTAGAGATTAAAAGTAGATGGAAAAGTGTTGTGATTCAGCAAATTCAATGTGACAGCAGCACCCTTTTCTCTCTATTTTTATACATTTTGTTCCCATGTCAGATATACATGTAGTGAAGAGGTTGGTTGCGATTTTAGGAATGCATTGATTATATTATAAGGGGAATGAGAGAAAGGAATATGGGAAGTGAAAGGAAGGAAGAGGGAAAATGATAAATGTATGAGAAAAAAAACTAGATCTAAAAATCTTAGTAATATGAAGATTCAGGTGTGGTTGATGGCTTCTCTAGAGCAGTAATGTTTTAATAGAGTTGCACAGGAAGTATCCGCCACACTTACACAATGGCTATATCAGATGATTTAATAAAGTTGTTAATTCTTTTGGTGAGATGGACTTGTTTGTGGATGTGTCCAGTTCAAGGGCAAACCTGAGCGCCTCATTTGCATTCTTCTCTTTCTTTTGGCTCTCTCATGAATAAATCAGGGCGTTAAAACGGCTGAATTTACATCTCATTTTACACAAGCACAGTTGAGCGACTGGGTCTGACTGGTTTCACCCACATTATTAACACTGAGAAAAAATACTTATAACACCTAAATATAAAGGGGAACGCTACATTCTAATAGTCTGATTATAGTCGGTAATTTTGAGAAGAGAAACCATTTAATGTCTTGCAAGCAGTGCTCTTCAGGTATTTACCAATACCGAAAAAAATGGTGTGCCTGCTGCACTTTTCACTTTCAGTCAGGCTACGCTTTGGTCTGCTGCTCTCGATAGAAGCATGTGTATTGATGTAACATCCACAGCAAAATAAGCCTGACCATGTGATCATATGAGATATTTTGGAAGATGCTGTGTGCCTGAAGCTGAGGGGCTGAGGTGAGGAGCATCCAGCGGCGTCTCACAGTTCCGCTAGGCAGCACACTAATTGAGAAGTCGCTCAGGGGTTGAGCGCAGGGGGCTCGCTGCACTGCGCTCCCTATCCAAATCAAGCCCCTGTAAGTGGGGCTGACATGGACCAATCACCATCTGGAGGTTCCTCCACTAAACCCCCACCACTTCCTGACCACCATGAAAGAATCTGCTGCAATCCTCCCCCTTCTTTATCTCCATAAAAGGCTCATTACTAAG
Source organism: Ptychobarbus kaznakovi (assembly GCA_027422405.1). Lineage (NCBI taxonomy): Eukaryota > Metazoa > Chordata > Actinopteri > Cypriniformes > Cyprinidae > Ptychobarbus > Ptychobarbus kaznakovi. The sequence continues at coordinate 37,891,655 of CM049795.1, forward strand.
GTTGTGCAACTGAGGGTCTGAGGCCAAGCCTGTCCTCGCGAACTACAGTGTAACTGTCGGCGAGCTGAGTTGACTGCCTTGTGGAGGTCCGTAGAGCTGCCAGTCATACGTAGGCGAAGACGGCAAGGTATTCCAGAGTGGGAGAGGGTAACACATATAGAGCCCTAAAGCTAACATTTCAAAGAAGGTCCGAGGTTTAAGTTGGTGCTGTGGTGCTTTGTTCTGTTTGGTTGCTAATCTTGCATGTGAGAGAGACAGCGGTTGATGGTCAAGTTGGGTACTGAGAGGCATTGTGGTACCTGCAAACGTATCACTGTAAAAATGAACCAAGCATAGTGGACAGGTCTAGAAGAGGCAACTTACTTGGACCAGGGACCCACAAAGCTGTACTAAATAATTGGATGTTCAGAAAGTGCGAAGGCGAGGAGTGAGAACGCCTTAAACAATAAGTGTGAGATCTTCGATGTGCTTCTCAATCAAACAGCTGGGATTTAAAAAAAGAGCTTGCAGATTTACTGAGTAAGCCACTTGCACTTGAGGAGAAAACCGTAAACTGGAGGTGTAGGTTTCATGAGATTGCGATGCAGACCAAATCGAGTTTACACCTAACGGCAAAGCACCAGCCAAAATAAATTTGAGCGTGCGTCTGATCATACAACAACACTGGCTGTCTTTGTTACTCTGCACAATTCCACATGAATAGTTTAAAAGCTACCAGGCCATGCAAGGCGATGCTTCAGAGAAGTAGGGTTTATTTTTTCGGCCTCCCTCTCAGGGCAGGGAATTAATTCCTCTCTTGTTTGCTGGACTGGGACTGTTGCTTTATCACAGGTAAAAGAGGAGTTGGTTTCGGAGGGATTGGACTAGGAGGTTGGAGAATGAGCCGCAAGGTTTTCAAATGGCTGTGTTTTGAGCCAAGATGGCGGATGGCTTCCAAGCGCATAACCCAGAAACAAAAGCCGATCAGTGTCTGCCAAAGCTCTGGGGGCGGCAGAGGAGCTTTCATATCTCGGCGTGTCAAGCGACAAGGCTGGTTATCACACTCTCGCATGCCGGCAGAGAAGAGATGCCAGCCAAGGATACAGTGGCACCACATCCCAAGCCACAGCTGTGCCAGGCAATGCTTCTTCTTGTAAAGAACACTGAACTGAACACATTTAAATTGAATATTAGAAAGACAGTGACACACCATACAGACCTAATAAACTCTTCTAAAAGCACACATATTTTGCTTGCTGATGCTCAGTCAGGCCTCCCTAAAATGATATACTTGATCTTCAAGATTTCCCCTCAATAGCAGATATAATACGTGGCGATATTCTCCAGCCGCACCTCAGCTTAATCTGTAAATCCGAGTGGATCATGGACACACTAGAAGCAGAGAAGAGCTAAAATGAGGTAATATATGCATGGAAATGACCCATGGCAATCCTCGCAAAGAGAGGGCTGAGAAAGGTCAAATAGCCTTCAAACTGTGCTCAAGTTTAATTAAAAAGACAAAGACGAGCGGTAAATCCATACGCTCAGCCTAGATTACGGCTTCTCGCTTAGGAGAGCCCAGGCCTGGGCTCTTTTAGGAAGCTCCCGGACCTCTTCCCAGACGGCCTTGTGCCATTTTCCCCATTCCTTTGATGTCAATATAGAGCGTTTATTAAGGGCATAAAGGTTCATCTCTAAGGAGCAAGGATATCAAATGGTTGGGAGCAGAGGAAAAAAAAGTCCACATAAATGTCTTCTGGAGAAAGTTAAGTTCAGGGTATAGGAGCGATCGCCCCGTTGAGTCCAGTCAGCAGGTGCAGGATTTAATTTTGGCATTAAGCGATGACTACATTGTCTGAAAATTAATGTAACGACAAGAGCGCGGGGAAAAATGAAGCACCCATATGGTCGTAATGCCTGTGGAAGTGCTTTCGACAAAGAGATGTATCACGACAACTATTTCAGGAAAGTCATCTCATCAAAAATGAAGCCCCATAAGGTAATAGTTTATTCAAGCCCAATATAACCTTGTTCAACTGCTTCAGGGACTTAAATAGACGGGGTAAAATGAGGGTAAGAATGTATTTAGGTGCAAATGTACTCGTTCATCCGGTGGAAACTTTGTTCAAGAATCTTTTTTTCTATGTAACTACTGTAATAACTGATTGAGGCCTGTCATGAAAGCTGTGCTTTCTCTGTTTCTATTCTGTTTTAAATCTTACAGAACTGTAGACATATACAAAGAAAAAGCAGAAGAAATCAATACAGCTGAATGTGCAGGTACTGTAAGCAGCGGAAAAACAGTTCCTCCAGCGTTACAATAACAGATAATATCACACTCAGCAAGTAGTTGTGTTTTAAGAGCATGTGCTCCTCAGCTAGCAAGGTGTTTTTCCACGGCCAACCATTTTAGCTGTAACAGTCCTACACGGTATCACCGGCTACCGTGAATACGAAATAATGGCTTTCTGCAAACACATCGTTTTTCAAAGCCATTTGTATAATGCTTTGTGATTGTCCATCTTGTGCATGACTGTCCGGCCAATTTCACTCTTGGGACAAAGTAAACACATTAATTTGGCAGGTGCAAGTTAAGTTTTACAGTAATACAACAACTCTAATAAAAAACTCCAGTGAAGCGAAACACATTAAAATAAAACCACATTTAGCGGTACAAAGCAATAAAACGAGGCACGCAGTGGATATTTAACTTCAGCGAAAGGCTCGCTCTTTTGTTGTTTTCGCAGGGAAACGGTGGCAGTCCACAGCAATAAATCCACAGGGGTTCCTATTCCTGCTCTGAACCAAATCAAACCCATCTGAAGCCCCTGGGTGGCCCTTTCCGATCAGCAAGCAGGGTCAAAGTTGACATTTAATCTAGCCTTGGCCTCATGGAGTCTGTCTGCTTGTGGCACAGTTGAAGCCATCCAACATTTTGCTTCCCATAAATCCACAAAACAAATTGGACTTGAAAAACAGTCATCCCTCTTTCCACTCCTTCCTCTCTCGGTTTATTACAAGGTTCCCATACGCAGGCTCAAGAGTGCAGCAGTGCCTGGAAAAGGTAGGGCGGATTAGGTCTTTATAGTCCTCTCCCAGATTAGATGGAAATCATAACACAGACCAGTGCGCTGAACTCTGACCCCTCCAAAACCAATTTCATTTGGAGAGATTGGAGTGATGTAGCTGGATGTCTATGTGGTACAGTGGAGAAAATTAAAGCAGGATTTGTAATGCATTCAAAGTGAGAGTGCACGGGAGAGGAGGTGAGCACAAATAAATTGCTGTCACTACCCTCCCACACACATCTTCGGCGCCCTGTTTCAGTTATAACATTCATTTTAATGGAAACTTGTTGGATTAGAGGTGGTGTAGGGAGATTGGAGGAACACTTATTTGGAATTGCTCTGGACCACAGAAATGCAGCTACGCAGAGAATGACAACATCTGCTATTTTAAAAAGAGCGAGTTTCTGCAAAGACAAAAAAACTGTGCAGAGCTAAATTACTTTTACATATCCCTTGAGCTACAGGTTAATGCACTGTAGCTCACTCATTCATTGGAATTGTTCATATAATTAAAAAACATTTTTTACAATACAATGCCTTAAATTATATTATAGTAATAAGCATTATATTATGTATTGTTACATGTTGTATAGACACAGTGCATTTAAATTAATCAATTTAAATAATTAGTTTTCCATGCAACATAAGTGGATGATGGATTTTATGTTATTATTTTATATCTATCTAGAATTATATATTATATTATATATTGTTACATGCTGTGTAGACACTACATTTTTATATCAATAAATGTGAATTTATTACAGCAGAAGTGGATGATATATATTTTTTTTTGTTATTTTACATTTATAATAATTATAAATAAATGTGAAAAAAATTATAAATATAATATAAAAGTATTTATATTATATTATATATTGTTAAATGTTGTATAGACACACACAATAAATTAATACATTTAAATTATTTGTTTTCCATGCAACAGAAGTGGATGATATATTTTATGTTATTATTTTATATCTATAATAAATATAAATTAAATTTTAGAATGATATATTGTATTATATTATATATTGTTACATGCTGTATAGACATTACATTTAAATCAATAAATGTTAATTTATTACAGTAGAAGTGGATGAGATATATATATTATATAATGTTATTTTACATATAAACTAATTATAAATAAATAAAAAAATAAATACTAAATATTGTATAGACAAAATAAATTAATTTACATTTACATTATTTGACAAAATAAATTAATACATTTACATTATTTATTTTCCATGCAACAGAAGTGGATGATACATTTTATGTTATTATTTTATATCTACAAAACATGTATAATATTATAATTACATTTTGTATTATATTATATAATATAATATAATATATAGTTATTTTTTATAGACAGTGGATGATATAAGTTTATATGTGGTGATAAATATTTATAAAAACATATTTATATAATAAATTATATGTTTTATACATTTATAGTATAATCTAATATTATATTATAGTACTAAACACTGAGTTAAGAAAATCATGATTTTGTTGTATTTTTGTATGAACTATTCTTTTTTTGTTTTAGTTCACGACACATAATCAGGTAGGATGAGGGGAGGAGGCGTGTCTGTAGGTGGAGGTGGGAAGGAAGACATTCAAAGGCTGTCTTTGCTCTGTCCTGTTCTAATAGATAGCTTCGTGCTCTGGCAAAAGGTATGCTTAACAGTGCCAGGTGGTGACATCTTCATTTTTCATGGCTGGAAACATGGCGGTGCCCTACTCGCCAATCGCTCCCATGCATTATTCCTGCCTTAAGCACTCATCCTCTGGGGAGGGCGGGGGGGTATTGTTTTACAAGGCGCCCAGCTGCGGCCTAGTTGCCATGCCCTGGGTTATTTTCAAGGAGTTGTCATGGGTGACCCCCTCTGGCTGACAGTTATTAATAATAACGCGCAGCGGGGAATAGTTCACCTTGTGGCGATGGAGCAGCCGCTGCTGTTTAGAGGCTCGCTGTGCATCCTCCAGGGGCATGAATCATACAGGACGCCATGGGGAACAAATAAAACAAACAGTGGGCAAGTGCGTAAAAGACGTTAAAATTCTTACTAACTTTCGTGGTTCATTATTGTAGTTGTAGTGGATTTATGGTATCTTGTGACTATGTTCTGTTATTTTCACAAACTCCCAGGAGCCTACATAGGTGTTTGAAAAGTACATTTTAATGTGCATTAATCTCATCGATGTGGATAAGTTTAAAAGCATCCCAATTTTTTAAGCAAATAATAAAGGAATAGTTCACCAAAAAGGAATCTGACAGGAACTTTCATGCTTGAGATGGGCGTAAAAGCACCAAATCTCAAGTTTTGTTTACTTTTAATTGCATGGAAAAAGGCAACTTGTACATTCTTCTAAATTTCTCCTCGTTTTCCACAGATGAAACAACAGCAAACAGGGTTTTTAGGACCAAACAAACTTACACTTGAGTGACAACAATAACCTGGCCTGCATGAAAACTGGTCATCACAAGGTTTCAATCGCGGTATCAAAGACCGAAGCTCAGCAGAAAGGAACAGAAGACGGTCAGGGGCTGTCTAATGAGACGAGGGGGATAAGGAGGTAAAGTGTCCAGAACCGCAACACCATTAAAACCTTCACCGGGAAGAAGCCCTTTTGTACACGCTGAGTGCCCTGTTGTAACGAGTGCCGTTGAGACCGAGCGTTATCCGCGGCTGGGAGAAACGGCACACCCGCTGAATCCACACCTCAAGTGCCTGTGATCCCGCAACACTAAGGGCCACTCCTATTGGAGCACCTCTCTACAAGGATTTACCTCCAAGTCATCAATATTTCCTCTTTTGAAATCAGAGTTCATAAGGCTGCACAGTCTTGTTGTCTCAAAATGATGGCGGGCTAAACCAAACTTTCCAGTAAGTACCGACAGAAGTCTGCAATGGTTTTGACATTAAATGTTGATGCATAAAACTTTTTAAACAACACTTTGCTAATTATTTTTTATTATTATGGATGTTGTGACCAGGCAAAGTACCAAAATTATAAATTTTCTCTCAGACATTCATTCAAATTTTAATCAAAAATGTTGATGTTGATTTAAAAAGGTTCATGGAAATGTTATGAATCACCTTCCCACATAATGGAGAATTGTTTTCTTGAATAATTGGGCTGTCTAGCTTTTTCAAAGCCATCAACGGATGAACCAGAGATGGAAAAAATCATGCAAAAACCACAATAAGACTTTAAAACAGGAAAATACTATGAATATATAAAACAAAAATGTGTTTCACGTCACAAAGGCATAATGACAAATGACAAAAAATACTATGTCTTTCATTAGCTTTAAGAAAAAGCCATTCTTTTAACAGACAGATGAGGGGAAAAACAATTAACGCACAGGTGCACCCACAGAAAACAGCTTTATAAGGTGCAGAGTGTTTTCAAAAGCCGACCTTGCAAACACGTCCCCCAGGGCTTAGAAATTTGTCAGCTAGAGATGGCGCAGACAACAAAAGTAACGCGGGATGCTCATAAAGAGTCTTAATGTTTTAAAACCAAACAACATGCGTTTGAAGTGTTGTGTAGCGTTTTAATCACACTGATGTTCAATATCTCGGCATGAATGGTAAATTGTTCTTCTGTCAACGGTTTTGTATTATGTGTGTCATTAAAGGATTTTTATATTAATACAGATCTTTATTCAAAGAGCAGATTTCACCTTTGTTTCTTTTTTTTATTTGCTGTAGATGAGAAACGGTCTTCATGCGGATTGGATTTCAAAACAATATATTATCTGAAAAAATGACTTTGCTGAACTATGCTAAAATGTGTAGTTAGCTCATTCCAAGCACTTCGCCATCTCAATTTTTTTGTAAATAAACATTAATATTATCTCAAGGACGACAAGCCATTTCACTATATTCATTTATCATACTGTGAAATAGCTTTTCAAACATCTTCTAAATGTAAATTAAAGCTGCTGTTTATATGGCACAAAGACAACACAGATCTCATTTAAGGATAATCTTGAATAAGTAAATGTGTACTAAATACATAAAAACACTAATCTATATAAATGAGTCAAAAACATAGTGACAAATGGTGGACTTCAACTAGATATTTCTTTGAAGAAAAATAAAGTTTGACCGTGAACCGTTCAAACTGCTTCTCTAAAATAAATCTGAATTTTTCCAGCGCTAAACTGATTCATATCAAAGTTGAAATGAGACAGAAGACAGGCTGCTAGTTTGTGTGCATTACAAAAACAGCAATTTACCATTTAATCTTGCTACATAGCTACTTATGTAAAAGTGACTAAAAAGCTTCAGTATTTAGTCAAGTCCTAAACTACTGTCAAAATAGTTACTTCTCAAAACTAATTCTAGAAACACAAAATGAAATGTTAGCAATGCTCTGTTTTAGCGTTCCGTGTTCGTTATAACCGATATCCTGCTTAATGTCCTTCAGAGACCGAGAGCACTGCACTGTTTGTGAACATCTGCACTGGTCATTAGACCAAGAGATGGCCTCAATCTTTCAGCTAGCTTCAAAACGACTGAGGAAAACACAAGACAAAGTACACCGGGCTGCACTGCGCTAGTCCCGCCGGAGAGACCAGCCTAACCTTAAACAGACAACACGGCAGCAAACAATAAATGCGTTTATATTTGAGAATAATTGCTCTTATCAGCTGAGGGCGTAAACTAGAGCACTGGAGAACTTCTGAACTAAGAAGTTACGTATTTCTGACCTTTTCCAAATTACAAGGAGAGTGTTCGCTTAGGTTAGCCGAGGGGGGGAAAATGAGCATTGCACACCTGCACAGCACCCAAAACATAGATTAAACTAAAATAGCTGATTGGACACAGTTTGTGTTGAAGTCCACATACTGCGATTTTTCAAATAATTTGTCTCTGTCTCCTTAGGTGGTGACTCTTTGGACTTCTCCATGGCACAGACCCAAGTATGAAGCTTCTCGTGTTTTCAAGGGCAATAGTAGGCAAACTTCACTGCGCATGGTGGCGAAGAGCAGCGATTGCATCCGAGGTATGCTATTTTTTCTTTTATAGTGTGTAAGCCACCTGCAGTTTTTAATACAGCTACTTTATCTTAACACCATCCTTTCGTTCAAAATGTGCGTCCTGAAATCATCATTTCATCAAGCAACTAGGTAATTATAACTTTATCTGTAAGTGTGCGACCGAAATGAATCACAAAACCAATTCCGTTGAGCTCAATTTGTCAAAGTTCCTGACTTCAAAGATTACTCACATTTTGTTGACCTACAGATAAACATATGGCACATCCATAAATGCATACAATCTACGGCGTGACTCCAGATGCAAATACTGTACGAAAAAGTGAAAGATACATTTTTATGGTTCATTTCCAAAAGTTTACACAGCACGAGGTAGACGGGTACCCCAAAGTGGTTCCTGAATGAGGGGCGAATGGGGGGAAAAAATACAAGTTATTACAACCAAACCATACTTTACATGTTGGTTATCTTTCACCGATAGCCAGCTTTCCATAACGGTAATAAATCCAGTCATGTTGACTGCTCTGAGTTTGCTTGCATTTACAATCTTAGTAAAACCACTGTAGAGGAAAATTGAAGTTGGATTAAAAAAAATGAATGAATAGATAGATAAATAAATAAGTGGTCACCCTGTGCTGTCTTTAAAATGGATGCCTGAAATGTACAGTTTTCCATTAACTGATGCCTAACAGCTTCCCTCTCCCTGCTTGCATCCTGGGCTTTCCTGTCTGTAACTACTTTCTGACAGGGTTCATTTTTGCCCGTTTCTCAACTTAAATGTGTCCGTCGCTTTTTTGTCTGCTGCTTTTAACTTTATCGCTCCCCGCTATGAAATGTAACTGCATCGGCATAAACATTGGCATGCCGGTTATTACCTTTATCATCAATAGAGATGTCTGCACGGTATCAAAAGAATCATTTGTTGTTGATACGACAGGCCAACACCATTTACCCATACTTTGAGAGCATTACGAGCATCGTGCTTTCCATCAATAATTACTTTCTCGATGCTTTGAATATGAATCGAATGATATCCTTTCCTCAGACCAAAACGATTTCTGCCTCTCCCTTCGACTACAAAAAACCCAAAACATATTTGATCATATGTACTAAGGGAGACAGGTCTGGGAAGGCATAAATCTTTTTTTTTCCTTATTTAATTTGTTTTTGTGTGTGTTGCGATAGGGATTATTATTTCTCAACTGGTGGGATCACATCGCTCATGGTTGTAGACCCCTGAAGATTTCTATTAACCCTGGTTATGTCAGCCTTAATAACATGCCACACTGCTAAACAGGACTGGATTGATTCTGTGCGGACGTGGGGGGGGGATCTTGTATAATAAATCCAAGCATAATTTCCTCGGAATAAGAACGGGTGAAATAGAACACAGAACAAAGAGGAAGGGATTAAGTCTATCTCTTATCTCGCCTGCACTAACTTAAGAAAATAAATAAGGAAACGATCCAATCGAGAGGAGTGAGTCGGAGCGCTTTGTAGGATTGCCGATTGATTGGCTCGTCAATGGAGGCTGCTTTTCTTTTGTTGTGTTGCAGATGTGATTTGAGGAACTGGGACCGTGCCACCCTCACCCATAATTTGCTGCTGGTGAGGAGACGTCGAGCTGGAGGCATGGGAAGACCAATCATGTGATGGCTTGAATCGAATCAATTCAGTCACCTTGAACTTTGAAGATGAAAGAATCACATGGGCACAGTCGGCCTCTCTCTTCCCTCACTAGCAGTTGTACAATTATTAAAAGAGATATTACATGCACAAGAACCTTATCAGTCGCATCTGATACAAACCGACGCCGTACCACGAAGATGGATCTACACGTCTCCTAATGACACATCTGGTGCCATCTATCTCATCGCCGTTGTTTGAGGCACAAACTTGTGAGCATCGTCGTGAATGAAGATGCAGTTTAGCAGGGCACAGTCAATGAGGCTTACTGAGAGATGGTAATCTCAGCCTGCCTCTGGCCCTCTGGCGATGCTTTACAGTCGCGTTTCCCAAAAGCCTGCTTGTGTACCGCGCCTAATGGAGATTTTCTCATCGCCCATGCCAAAATTAAATGAACTGTGCCATTTCAAAGCGCCTCCTGCCTACTGTAGCTTCTAGCACTCTCACAAAGCCGTGACTCCCTGGAGCGTCCCGTTGAGCATTTATATCATTTCATATACATACGTTGCACACATGTGTACGTGGGTTTATTAACACGACTGTGTAACTACTAGGTAGAGACACTTGACAAAAAGTTGCATGATACATATTATGATATAATTATATCATTTTTGTAAATATCGTAACAATGCTAACTATTGATTTCAATGCATTAATCCTTAAAGTTTATGGAGATTCAGAGAATATCCTAGTCACATGATTGACTTATGTTAAGTTTGTGCACTAGTGACGTCATATGCATAGTGTAAACAATCAGTAGTGATGCCAATGTAAGACAAAAAATAGATAAAATGTTTTATTATATATTAGTAATTATTTGTAGATTTCATATAACATATTAATATTTATTTATAATTATTTAATTAGATATTAAAAAGCATTTACAATAATAATATATATATATATATATATATATATTTGTTGTTTGCGTTTAGCCAATCAAAGATTACATACCACGTTTTTTTTTTGATAGTCATTCATTCTGGAGGATGCTTTTTTTGCCGAATATCATCCTTTGCTGGTTGCTCTGAGAAGTTTTAGTGATGCCAGGAAGAGCCAGATATATGCATGTAGAATGTGTCTTTATTTTCTGGCTTTGAATTGCAGCAAAGGTTGATTGCATATCATGTTTTTCTCCATATCATGCAATCTTTCCTTTTTACTCATTAAGAGAAAACAAGAATATTTTTAGGGGTGACCAGATGACAGATATTGGAGTCTCTATTTGTCCGTATGCCGAAAATCCATACTTGCAGACTTGTTGCTTTAAAACTGATGCATGCTGGGCATCAGTTTTAAAGCAACAAGTCTGCAGATAGAAAAGCGAGAAATTGAGAGATTTGGTTTCTAAGGAAACCCTTCCATCAGTGGACAAAGGTAAGCTGATTGAACAAGAACCAGGGTGGTCTCTTGCTAAACAATGCCCCTCTATCAAGCCTTAGTCTGTTGATTGGATCCAACAAGTGAATCCATTGAAAACTCACAGAAATGGCAGCAGTTTATAGGCTCATAAAGATCCCCTTTGAGCTCCTTTTCTATTATGAAGAGCAAAGGATATCTAACAGCATGGGAGAACTCTGGGCGTTAAGGACAGCCTTTAAAGCCAGTGTTAACAGCAATATGGCTTTTTGTGGCACTTGCTTTGTTTGGGATTTGACGCAAGGCCCTTAGAGAGTTCTCTTTTGAATGTGGTACAGATTCAGCTGTTTTCAGTGACATCTTGTAACTTGCAAACTGTGGTGTGTAGAGTGCGTGTTACGACACAAAGAACAAGTTTTTCCTCTTACCTTAGGTAGTCCCTCCGACAGAGGATGAGGTTGGCTTTGGTGTACAGTGTGGAGCCCACCTCGCCGAGTCGGCAGTCGCAGCAGGCGCACTTGAGGCAGTCTTCGTGCCAGTACTTGTCCAAGGCCTTCAGCAGGTAGCGGTCCTTGATTTTCCGGTTGCAGCCGGCACAGCCCTTTGGCTTGGTGTCCGGCTGGACGGAGAGCATTTGTATACCTGTGAAGAGAGGCGACAAGGGCCGACACGAAGGTGAGAACATGGTTCCTGGTGACTTTTGACAGTCAGTCATTTGCTGTGTTTTTAAGTGTAGAGATGAACACACACTTTTTGGTCAACAATAACAAGAAACCAATGTAGCTAACATCCTCCTCCCCCCCTGCTTTAGGGGAGGGGCCAAAGCTTGCCCTCAGAGCAGGCATTGTGTAGCCCCTTTACAGGGCGTGAAAGGGCTTTGTTGGGTAGAGAGGGAACAATGTGGGCTCATGCTGAAGGCCTGTAATTAGTATTCTCCTCCATACAGAGGAGAGTAAGCTGTACCCCGCTCCCCCCTACGCCACCGCTCCGGTCCCTATTTTTTTTTTGTCCCGGCCCAAAAAGTTTTTGTCCTACATTTTTACAAGTACGTCTGATTCTGCCCCGTTGTCCTGCCACTGAGACAGTCCCTATTTCTCACCTTGTGCAGGAGAAGCTGTCAGAGCCATAGATTCCACCTAATGTATATGCTGCTCTTGGAGGGGGTGAGAGCGCAAGCAGTGAGAAATTGCGAACTTTGAGTGAAAGGGTCACCGAGAGATTTCTCAGCTGTGGTAAATTGAGTGTCTCTGTCTGAATTGAGGACCTCCCTCGGGATAGTTATAATGCGCTCGTCGTCGCGATGCGTTGTCCAGGCAATCTCGCTGAAATACATTCATAGAGGAATATGAGATTAAAAAGCCTTGTTTGGACTGCATGAATCTGTCTTGACAAGAATAGTTTGTGAAACATTTGGTATAACATTCAGGAAATTTGTGGCAAAATTCTGACATTATTACTCACCCTTATGCTATTAGAAACTTATTTCATTGTATTGGGTAAAATGCAAAGAAATTGAATTGAGACTTTTGCGTTCTACAGAAGAAAGAAAGTCTTACATGTATCGGAACAACATGAGGGTGAGCAAATGATGTTGGAATTTATTTTTGGGTGCGCTATCCCTTTAAATATGCGTGCATGTCAACACATTTGGAGGCTATTAAGACTCTGCCCTGCCTAACAGATAGAGAGTTTGCCGCTTTCTTTTTTTTATATATTGGCCTTGACGATAATTACTTTCAAAAATGATTTGCCAAAAGCGTGGCAGTTGGCCCTCACAGAAAATAAACAAGACAGTGCACCAATTAGTAAGACTGAGGACAGGTGTGAAATTGTTTCAATTCAACTGAGCATTACAATGCAAGGAAAGGAACAGCAGGTAGCCGATCCCTCTAGGGTCATAATTATAGCCTAGAGCAAATATCTGATGCAGTACCATAGGCTTAGACTGTGAACAACTTCTTTCTGCTGTAGGACCATGCTCGTTAAGATGTCGGGGCATTCAATGAAAACGAGGCGAGGGATAATGATGATTCTTTCGACCTCGCTGGCGTTTTTATGATGCTTTATTTTGAGTTTATTCAAAGGAGAGGGCTTGATGAGGGGAAAACAGCAAGGAAGCACATCAGACAGGTAGCACCGCCACACTGTTTGTCCCATTCTGTTTAAGCTGTTGAGCTTTTAATTGGCTGGATTGGATTGTAAGAGCAGCACACGGCTGATTTCCTCTGCTATGCGTCCTTGTTCTGTCCCACTCATCCGCACCGTCCCAGCTCGCCTGGTTAACACAACAAAGTCCCCGCCTCTCATTACCAAGCCAAAGAAGTTCGAATTTCGACTCCCCTTGGTCCGCAATCACAGTTAGTCCTAAATGAATCGATTGTGGCACAAACTAACTTGCCCTTCTATTCACAGGTTTGGATTCCCAATTCAGTTTTTTTTCTAATGGGATGGTGGGTTGTTCATGCCCTCGTCGATTTTCCTACATCAAACGGTGAACAAAAGATTAATCTAACATGCTGAAATTGTGCCTGGGTAGACATTTTAACAAATACAGAAACCGAGTGATTTTGATAATGATTTTCTACTGATGCAGAACACTCTATTGAACAACTCTGGTAGTGTTTTCTGTACTTCTGTTCTTTGAAGCACGACCACTTTAGTCGATTCCTGAACGCATGACTCTTAACTGGCTCTTTTTAATCATTCGGAATTATACAGCAAGACCACTGTAGTTCGATTGCTTAAAGAATTACTCTTATGAGCCGCTTCTTCAAGTGAATCAAAAACATACAGTGCTATAACCCGAATCCTGAGCCAATGACTCTCTTATGAATCGGTTCTTTTTAGTGAATCAAATACATGCAGCCTGAACAATGTAACACGAGTCCTGAACTAATGATTCTTTTGAGCCGGTTCTTTTTAGCGATTCAAACATACTTTTGTACCAGAAATTACAGAATTAATCTGACACTTGATTGAACCGCAAAATGACTTTTGTCATATTCTACTCTAAATTAACCAAGAACAGTCACTGTGTTGTGCTTAACTGACTGAATGGCATGAAATGAGCACTTTAAGATGCACATTGAGTCAGTAGGCATATTTTATGAAATAAATGAATGCTTAATGAATTAGGTCACCACATTTTTGTTGAACATTTTCACTTATATAAATGGGACCAATTATCAGATTGCATCTAAGCCACCTCTGTAAAGTCTACGACAAGTTATTACGTCAATCTAAACACATCATTTGGAAGAATTTAATTAAATTGATGTTGTTTGTTAGGCTATATCGGTGCTGATGAAATCTGAAATTATCTCATGGTTTGCCAATAGATTGCTGAGAGCAGTAAATGCAACACGAATTGCAGTTAGATATTCTTCCTCAAGAGTACTAAAATAATCATTAATGGAACCGTTACGGAACCCAAATCATTACGCGCAACCGAAATCGTTAAATTATCATCCCTACAGGCCTGGGATATAGTTTTTTTTTTGGTCTTTCCTCTCTCACTCAGATCTTTCATTATGTCCCATTCGCACAGTGATGCGATGCTCTTTGTGCGCTTCACTGTTCGCAGATACTGATGGAGAAATTTCAGGCGAGACTTGGCAAACACCGGGCGCAAAGTACCAATTTGATTTCACATCACAGCTGCGCGAGCCGGAGATGCTGACATTTCACCCTCTTATCAGTTTAATTACTGTTGCCATGGCAGCCTAGTGCACTGAAAAGGCCAATAAGGTTTGCAGCTTGCAAAACGACAAAATGAAACCGTTACCGTGTTAGAAACGGCGATACGCAACGGCACATATATTAAACGTTATTCACAATTGTCTAAGCAAACCTCGAAAATTCGCACAGGGGAATTGAGGAAAATGCGTCGCTTCGGTAAAATGCAGCTGTATGAGGTTAGACAAAACTGCCGCTGTATGCATAGAAACATCCTAAGTACCCAGCCACACATTTAAACACATCACAGTCGCGTTGATAGGATGCAAAACGCAGCTCTTACCGAAACTTTTCTCCCTTTTCTGCATTGGTTGACCCGCTTCGACTCCCAGAAACACCATGCAACAAGACGAGGCGCGAGCCAAAGATGCGCGTAAAGTGAGCAGCTGTATGCGCGCGAGGGTGCTTCGCTTTTGTTACTAGTAACAATCCACCTCGCTCCGCCAGAAAAGAGTGAAAACGACGAAAACACCAATCAGCAAAACACGGGAAGGAGACAGAAAGAAAGAGCGAGCCGCTATCGCTCAGCGCCACACGCTGTTAAGACTCCGTTTGTCACAACAGTGCTCGACTATGAAATTAGATCGACCAGCAGCCGTGGCGAGGCAAGTGGCGGCGAACAAATGACAGCGGATGACAAAGGCATATGCTTTACCCCTTCGCGCTCGCCGTAATCTTATAATCCTATCGTGCCTCTCGCTATTCGCCTATTTCAGTGCGCGTACTGTAAAAGGCACCAAGTTGGATGTATACAAAAGACAGCATAGTCGCATATACTAAAACGCAATCACATTTGGTCAAGATTTAAGAAGTGATGCATGCCATATTTTTAGAATATAAACACGAATGCTATAGTACCAGCACCACCTACAATCTCTTTCAAGCTTTAAAAACGGATCTTAATTGCCTTGTTTTTGAATGCACAGACTTTAATTCGAGTAAAGTGTGTATATTATCATACATGCATCCACTATTTGCACTGTTGTTCAAGTGCCCTCTTATTGTGTTGAAAGCTGTTGTTTGTAATTTATATCAGTCGTTACTGCCGTGTACAAAGCTTGGGTGTTTGTAATGCGTTGCAATTCCTAAAGAAACAACATTACGTTTTCGTCCATTGCACAAATTATGCGTCGACGTGAGGCATGCAAGACTAATTTTGTATTAAACATCAAAGAATACTAAAAGCATTAAGCAATTAGTTTCGCAGTGCATTTAGGACCAAAACGAATTAGAGCAAATCCGTTCGGAAAAGACAATTAAAGCACAACTCACTCACCTTCTTGACCAAGTTATGCAGAAGGTTAACTTGAGGATAGAGCACCGACTCCAACTCAATATTCCTCGGAGCAAAAGTTCACGAATCTGACATTGCACCGCGGATAAGAGTGATCTTCAGGTTGAAAATAATGAGGTCCACATGGATCATCAACGAGAAGTAGTTCGCTCCAAAAGCTACAGGTGTTCTCGTCATGTATTGAGTATTCTGAGGAAGCTCACAACAACTTGCCCATCAGTGAGTGAGGAACGAGGAACAGTGAAGCCTAGCTTTATTATCTTCAAACCCAATCCCTCACCAGTGAGACATTACACGAGGAGGAAAAGGTCATTCGGTTATTACCGACAGCCAGAGTAACGGAGCGCGCGCGCGCTCGCCAACACAAACTTAATGCTCACCTCTCTGAGACGCGCGCAAACACGCTATGAGCTCTGTACTACACATTTGGATTCGAGCTCTCTCTCTCTCTCTCTCTTTGATTTAGCAGCCAGGCAACAATTTCGTGGTGCTGCTTGGTGTTTTATAGCAGAACCGGTCGGATTCATAAAACGAATCTCGCACACAATTATGTATATGCATATGTCTGTCTTTTTGGTGACAGGTGTTTGTGCACTTGCATCTGTTTGAATCTTAATTATGTTAGTACTTCTGAATGCAGGCAAATACATTCTGATAAATACAGATTCCAGTTAGAACAAAATAGGCTTTCACACCCGAATGCCTTGTATAAGAAACAAATAACTTTATCTTAAAGACATATAACGGTATGCTGATATGGAGAAAATATAATTTAATAGTTTTTTTTATCTCTCAAAAAAGCAGATAAATAACTTAAGTATCCTATATAACAAAAATGGTACTTGAAAATGACTAAAAGATTCTTTGCTGATCATAAGGTGCTGCAATGAATCACTAAGGGACATTTCATTTTTACAGTGTAAGAAAATTCAGACTGCTTTATTGAATATGCACTTGAATAAGTACAGCACCTGTGAGCACATAAGGTGCAGATCAGTTTTTAAATCCAGAAATGTTTTGGTCTCGTAGTAAATCAACACACCTAATTAATTCAGTATTTAAGTGATTAATTTAGCAATACTTAATTACTACATACTTCACTTCTATGTTGGTTCAGAGCAGTTTTATTTGATTTAGAATCATTGATATAATCAAAAACAATTTGGCTTAAGCAGCAAACCATAAATGTTTCTTTTTAACTCATATTGCACTGAATATCATGTAGCATTAACTATATTGTTAGTCACTTAAAAAATCAAGTGTAGATGAGATAAACTCACCAAGTGTACTTTATACACACATTACGCACTATTTTGTTTTATACCTAAATCTTGGTAACCCCTGAAACCATTTAAGTGCAATCGGTGTCCGTGTACTTCTTGTTGGGAATCACAAAAAGTGCAAACATAACAATAAAGAGAAGAGCAGTAAAAAGCATTGCCAACTGTGTCATCTGCAAAAAAAAAAGACTTTTGCATAAACCTACAGTATCTAGCACTATTGGGTGATCTTGTCTGAACACATTATTGGTTTGTCTTCAGTCGTTTAGGCCTAAAAGTCATATTACCCCAGGACACACAATGATAATTTTCCATTATTGATCATAAACTTTCACGCTTCATGTATGTGATCGCTGTGCACCTGCAAAATCAAAGTCCATCAATATCCAGACAAAACTGTGCATATGTGTGTGTGTGAGAGAGAGTAATAAATGTAACTGTTTTAACAGTTTTTTTCCAGTCTGTGTTTCTAAAGCTATTCCTCGCACATTGGTTACACCTGTTCACTCTAATTAGCACTGCTTGATGCCCATGTTGCCGAGGTAGGATGAATCACAGGCCTTCAGTGCCACCTACCCTCCCTCCCCACACACATACACACACCGAGAGAGAAAAGGAAACATAACCACACACTCACTGGAGAGTTTATTTTCTGTCATGACACAAAATTAGTCATTTATCGTCAAACCAGTTTGGAAAGTGACTAAACCGAGAATGTGGAGATGGAGAACTGATGGTAACAGAGTTGGGTAGTGGTAAGAGTGTGGCCCCATGCCAATCACTCTCTGCCTAAAATACAGCAGTAATGAGATGGGTCATAAAATGCTCCTCGCTTCCATTATGAGTGATGAGATGCATTAAAGCTGACAGGGTATTACCTGCCAGTAATTAGGTTTTGTCATGGATTGAATTATTTCAAAGCGGGCTATCTTGGTAATCATGCAATTTGCGGGGGAGACGCTTTAAGCTGAGTAAAAGGGAGCGAGCTAGAGAGAGAGAGAGAGTGAGATAGAGAGAGTAAGGGACGCTGTAACCCCTTCTTCTTTCTCTATCCTCCCGCCACCACTTCATCTCGCGCATTATCTCGTCAATTATTCACCGAAGATATCTGAATTATTGCGGGTGATGAGCTAGAGAGTGCCATCACAAGACTGTGCCGAGCGAGGTGAACGCATCAGTCCGTCACGTTACGTGTTACGCGTGGCGGGAAGCGCGCGCAGTCTTGGCGAACGGACATCGTTACAACGAAGAGCTGCTTATTATTTTGCCTCACTCTCTCTCTCTCGCTCACCCCCCTCTTTCTCTCTCTCTTTCACACACAGACTTGCGATGTAACGTCAGCAAAGAGAGGGATATCCGACAGACGACCACCCCACTTCATCCGAGGAATGCAGGTTCGTTTTTGTGGTAGAAATGAAAGCGGGGGTTTAATTACCGGGCTTCACAAGGGGAGAACTCTTTTTTTCGTGGAGGATTGGAGTAAAAAATATATATATATTTCCTGGTACTCTTACCCTGGTTTAAGCCTCCTTTAAGCATCTCCAGCGTCCATTCATTTCACGGAAGCTTCAACTTAATCTCAGTTTTAAACCGCTGCTAGTAATTTACAGAGAATCTAATGCTTTCGCACACCCACCACAGCCACTCACATTGTAACAGACGCAACCGACTCTAACTCTTTGCTTCCTTATTTAGGAGAGAAACCGTCAAAGTATAGTTGGCAATTATCCCGAGATCCTTTATCCTAACAACCTTAATTAAAACAAAAGACCATCACCAATTAGTTCCGGTTTAGGGTCGAATTAAAACACTGCAGGAACAATCGTTTCCAAGCTTCTTAATGAGGCTGCAGATCAGAATAAGTTTGAGGAGGAAAAAAAAGATCTGATTGAAAGATACTGTACCGAGGAAAATGTGCAGATTAAGACGAGATGGTTGCTCAAATATAGCCGGTTCCCTTGTCAAGTTCCAAGCGAGCGGGTTAAAAACACGCAGCCCGCCTCGGTGCAACTCCTCCTCGCTCCTGCTCTAAAAAGATTCCCCTCCTTCTCCCCACGAAGGCTGTTTCTTCGCTCGCGGTCTCGTTCCCTCCCTGGCAGAAAAGCAAAACAGACCTGAGCCGGCCCGCACGTCTCCTTGCCTATTTAAGCACCTTCACCAGGTCCCTAGTTAGCAGCACACTCCAGCTCATCCAAGAAGCTGACAAGCACCGTTAGGGAAGGCAGCGCATGTTGCTCTAATGGACCTCATTAAGTTCTACTTACAGATGTTCTCTTAACATAATTGATCTGCAGCGAGTTGAGAGGACGGCAACCTATTCCCTAGCCCCCAATTATGGCCCGGTAATTAGATCCCCAACCTCCAGTTCTCCACATTCACCCTTCTAACATTCCGAAATATCAAAGTATCTCTTTCTCTCAAAGCAAACCCTCCTGCCTCCCCCACCACCTAACCTTCGTGTCTCCACCTCCTTTGCTCCCTCCCCTCCCTAAGACTCCATTCCTCTGACAGTATTGACAGTCAGATCTGCTAACCTTTGTAGTGAAGCCAGACTTAGTAGTGCACTCACTCCAATTGACAGAGCTCAGTCTAGCTTTTTTCCCTCTTGTTTTTGCGCTCTCTCTCTCTGGTTCTCCTTTTCTCTCCCTGCTGAAATACCCAGGGAAAGAGTGAAGGATGGAGCGTGAGACACGTATGGAGGGGGGGAGACAGATGGATAAAAACAAGTTTGCACTTTTTGATAAAAGGTTGTAATGATAATATCTGTCAGGGGAGGATCTCTTTTTTTGCACAGTGCCTTTTTTATCTTTAATAATTCCTCTGATGGTGAACGTTGAGAGCAGGAGGGAGAGGCAGGTGGTGGTGTGAACGGTGAGCAGAGATGGCGCTGCGTTTATAATGCGAATCAGAGCCACTCCCTCCACCCGCTTAATTATCCGCCGTGCTAAAACACAGAGCACTTTAGGGAAATGTGAATGTCACGCTTACGCACTTAAAAGACGAGACGGTTTCGTCACACAGGGAGAAGAGGAAGCTGGGGTGGGTGTGTTTGGTGCCAATCATAGGCATAATTTTTTTTAGATCATGCACAGTTTGTGGTGTAAACGTGACATGAACAGCGGAGAGCATGAACACAAAGGTGAGAGCACAAACATGGCAATATGTGATTTTTTCTTTTGAAGTCTTACAGGTGTTCGATTAAAGTTCAAACAGGTCCAGTCGGTAAATTTCCTTCCTTAAAGGATTAGTTCACTTTCAAATAAAAATATCCTGATAATTTACTCACCCCCATGTCATCCAATATGTTGGATATGAACATATTTTTGATGAAAACATTCCAGGATTTTTATCCATATAGTGAACTTCAATGGAATCCAAACGGTTGAAGGTCAAAATTACAGTTCAGTGCAGCTTCAAAGGGCTTTAAACGATACCAGACGATGAATAAGGGTCTTATCTAGCGAAACAATCGGTAATTAAAAAAAATATATGTATATGCTTATAAACACAAACGCTCGCCTTGCTCTATTCTACAATGCGCGCTTCACGTAATACATCATTACGTTGAAAAGGTCACGCTATAGGTCACTGTATACCAGAAACAGGGTTTCATAACAAGCGGTGGTAACCACATTTACAAGTGTGAAACATTGCTTTTCCTTGTTTTAAAAGACAATAACCTGGGGTAAAGCACATTGTGACAAGCATATGCAATTATATTCAAGATAAATATTTTTTTATCAGATAGAACCAATCAAGTTTTTTTTATGATGTATTGTCTGCAGTCATCATATAGCATGCGTTAGTGTCCAGATTCTTTGCCATGTGGTGATTTATATACTTATTTTACTGGTTGTTGACCCATTGAGATTCATGAATGCACCTTTATATTCATTCAGCACATCTCATCATCTTTTCCTAACACTTTTCAAAATCCCAAACAAGTTACCCACACTTTTCTTCCACAATCTAGTAAGCACCTCCTGACTCTAGTACAGATTCACATTCAATCTAATTCCACATACTCTTCTAGAGTTCTCTGCTCCCAGTGGACACAAAGGTACACGTGACTTTGCACTAATGACCACAGGAGCCTCTCCTTAAAGAGACACCCAATAATTGCTTCAGGTAGGTGACCCTCAACTAGGGTCAAGGGATGCCTAGTTTTAATGACAACTTTCGTACTCCCAACCTTGCTCTCTCTGCCCTGTAGACCAATTTTAGTTTTTGGCCAAGAAACCGCTAAAGCGAATAATAGAGACTCCTCGGCAAAGTCTGAAGAATCACCTTTAGTAATGGGCCTGAGGGGGGACACCTTTGAAGTTAAAGAACACCCAGACCACAATATACTGGCATATCCTATTGTCGCAGTGGGAATCATCGGAGATTACTTAATTCAACCAGCAATTCATTTGTTAAGGCCAGTCCGAGAGCTAGAATATCCAAGTGCAACGTGACTCCATTGCAGAAGGAGGGCGTTCCTTGACTGCCTGAAGGCCGGTTGTAAGTAGGTAGGTCTGCAGTGAGATCAGATCATTTTAATGTGCGACTACCTTTCACATTCAGAATGATTTTATGGATGTTGAAGTTCTATTGCTCATGTCAACCTTTCTGATTTGTGATGTTTGCGATTTTATAGTCATTATGTTTAGAGTAAACTGCTACTTTTTAAAAGGTTGCATAAATTTGCAGACAAAATAAACCATTAAATTAATTAGACCATTACCTTTTTGCTGAGTGACTCTGCATTCCACTGCACTGGATATATATTGAAGCATTATATATATATAAATGTAATAATACCAAAATAGAGATTCTGGATATTTTTAAATGTGAATGGATGCATGTAGGAATAGTTGTATGTCCTTAACTTCAGTTATTTTGTATGAATCCAAGTAACATAAAGTCCACAATTAAACATTTTATGTGATTAAATATCTATTATGATGAATATCTTGATGTCATTTGTACTTAAGCTTTTAGGTCACGTTGGAGTTTGGAGGTCAGTTTGATGCTTTCCAATTAAATCTTCCATCACAATGGAGCCTTTGCAGTCAATAAACCAGCCAGTGCCTTTTGAGTGTTAGGCCACACACAGCCACATGTTTTCAAAACCACAAGAAGATGAGCCTTTGAATAATATTTCTACAAGCCTTTAATGATAACCTTGAGCAATACTGGTACCTGCTACAAAATATCTATTGATTCTATCCAGCATGATTTCCTTGAGTAGCTCGGTTGAAATGACTTGTGTTTGGAACCAAGCATTTCAAACAGACTGCTGTATACCTCTGCGGCAATCAATCAGCCTTAATCCAAAACCAATTTACTCCGCCTGAAGAGGAAAATATCTTTTAATCTCTTGCCGACAATCCCTGATTGCAGTGCTGAGCATCAGTTAACAGTAAAATGGAGGCTTGCTTGTGATGAAACCTCTAGTTTATGTACTACACAAAACAGTCTTTAACAAGACTTGTTACACACCATAGCCAAAGAGATGCTGTAAATTGCAGTACAATTGTCGTTTGAGTTCATTCTGCTCAGAAGCGGTAAAATTATTGGTGCATATGTGTAGGGTCAGTTTTTTTTTCAGTTCAAGGTTTATCTTTGAAAACTCTTATTTCATTTCGAGAACAAGCACTAGTGCAAATTAAACAAAAATCTATTGTTTTCCAACTCCTAAATCGTCCAATGAATAAAAAAATTGTAAACTACAAATAAATCTTATTCCACTTTGTCTGTTTGTCCATTTTGTCACAGCCCTGAATATAAAATTGCAATCTTTTAAATATTCATATCAACTAGCACAAAGCTGTCATGCATAAAACACGTGCATTCAATCACATAATCTATAGTGAGAGCAGACAGACTTATCTTTTTTTTTTTTAAATCTTACGAAAGATAGAGATTTCATCCCAAAGCTAACTTACAACTAACTTTCGTTTCCTTGTGACACATCAGTTACTGTAAAAGCTACATGTATACTGTACATGGCAAAAATAGGTTTGTATTCATAATAAAATTGAGAAAAAAATAAGCTTGAGAAATGAAAAGCTTAAAATAAAGCAAACTGGAGGCTAAGGTGAAATTTGTCCCATCAAACGTCTCTTAATTACATCTGCTTTGTCTTGATTGCAAATAAAATGAGTCAAAATATGCAAGCAACTTTGTCTTGCTGACAAATGAGGCCCAGGAAGAAAACCAGACATTTCGTTGTAAAGTTTTGGTGCTGCTGATGCTGTTTTGGGGGCTGGGGGTTGATCTCAGAGTCTGTCAGCCAGTTAGATGAGGCTCTGATTTTCATCTGCGTGTATATCTGGGAGCACTAATTGGCAAGATGAAGCGATGATTGAAGTCACTGATGTTCTCCTGCGCTCTTGCTGCAATTTTCCCACCCACACGCATCAGTCAGTGTAATGACATGGTGTTGCTACCGTAAAAGTTGCCCTTTTACATTGATCTGAGATCAGCGCTGTGCATTTCTTAAAATAATTAAGCCTGTGATTCAAGGAGGGGGAGATAAACCTTGATCAGCACGAGAGGCAATGACATGATGGCCCATTCTCCATCTGCTTTGACATTGTACAGTCTCTCTTCCTTTATTCGAAACATTGAAGGACATCACCTCTCCGTTTAGTGACATTAGCCTCTAGCTCATTCTCTTCCCCAATGCTAATTGCTTCAAAAACACAGAAGGTGAGGTCCCCGGGATGAACTAAAAGCGTGCGCAGACGGGCCTCACAATGGCCTCATTACAAAAATGAGCTGCAATAGATTGTGGTAAGTGTTCAAACTCTTGTTGGCCATGGGAATGGAAGCATTTGCACTTTGGTGAGCTTTTCAAAACATACTTGGCATGAAATAAATGCTCTGCATGTCAATAGGTGGCATTCTTAGCACCTACAGCTCTGTTGTTTGAATGAGAAGCATTAACCTTCACCTTCAGCAAGGGCTGTGAATTTGGCAGATTCTAAAACTCATAGGCTTAAAACAAGAGACATAGTCAAAGCAATACACTTATTTCCATGCTATTGAGTGCTCTCAAGGTAAGGCTATGCAAGTAAGATTGAAAGGAAAATCAGCTGAAGTGGCTTTTAGATGTTATTATTTGACTAATATTTTGGACCCTGGTGGTGAATCTCTCTGATACAGCCTTGACTAACTTTGCAACCTTTTTCTAGTATGTAAGTTGGAGGCATAAAAAAGGATTTAAAGACGATTGCCTCTGCTTTGCTATGATCGATCCTTGGAGAACAACTTTCCATCATGCAGAGGGGGGCCTGAGCTGGAGACGACAGCTAATTAAGATGGCTAATCGCCACATTTCACAGTGGCTAGAACAACTGTCACTCTTTACAATCTGCTCGACGGCTGCTGCACAAGTGCGTGACATCATAAAACTGCACCAATTATCCACCCCAATGTCCAGAGTCAAGTCCTGCATTTGAATGTTTACTTCCCTTTAACACAGTATGCAGAACCGCTATCCCATAATGCCATGGTAGACGAGGAACCATCAGATTCAAAAGTAATTAAATTGTGCAGATGTATGTGAGCCAGGTGACTCTTCAAGTTTTACAGTTCTAAGAAAATCTGACTTTTTTGTACAGTGCCAAAGTAAATTGTATTTTAGGTTGTGGTTAGTATGTTTTAGGTGAAAGAACGTATGATTCTACAGAAGTAAAATGCTACATACTTGGATTCCTACAGAAAATACTTTATTATCAAGTTAAAGGAACAGTTCACCTAAAAATAAAAATTCACTTTTTAATGATTCTTAATCTGCATTAATGATTCACCCTGTCATTCCAAACCTGTAAGACCTTCGTTCATTTTCAGAAAACAAATTAAGATGTTTGATGAAATCCTAGACCTTTGATTAAATAGTCCATGTGAAATCAGTCGTTCAACTGTAATGTTATGAAGCTATGAAAATACTTAAAAAAAATGTAAATACTGTATTCAACAAGTTCTTCTTTTCCGTGTCAGTCTTCGATGCGTGTTCACAAGAGTACCACGATGCATGCACAGAAGCCGGAGTTCTATCGGAGAACCCAGATGCGTTGCGCCTTGTTTACAAGCAGAGGAATGCACATGCATGCGTTGTGTTACTTTTGTGGAAGTAAAGAAATTGTTGAATAAAGTCGTTATTTTTGTTTTCTTTGAACACAAATAGTATTCTCGTAGCTTCGTAAAATTACACTGATGTCACATGGACTATTTTGTCAATGTTCTTGTTACCTTGAATGTGGTAGGACCCTTGCTGTATATGGAGGGTCAGAAAGCTCTCGGATTTCATCAAAAATATCTTAATTTGTGTTCCGAACAAAGGTCTTATGGGTTTGGAACAACATGAGGGTAAGTAATTAATGACAGAACTTTTATTTTTGGGTGAATTATCCCTTTAAGTATGTTATTACACTACGGCTATTCAAATGCAGCCATGCTGTACCTTAAGGAGTGGTTTAGCTTCTCCAACAGCACTTAAAATAATGAACTCATGATAGATGAGCTTTAAGTTGTGACACACCCTGTAAGAAATTAGCAAGATCAGAGACTTTTGGATGCCAAGAATCCGCAAATATGATGGCACCCTTACAAGGGGCCCCTTCCTAACATATAATATTTTCATGGATAAATAACCATTTATACTGGTATAATAAACTGGACAAATATTGATTAAAATGGACCCATGGGTTCTCTGGAACCTTCTCACGGCCCATTGGGGCTCCAAAAGTTTGAAAACCCCTAAGCTAATAGAAAGCTATATCCGTACATCAGCCAGTTTGTCTTCATCGCACACAGTCCCTAGTACGGAATACAGAGAATATTATAAACATCCGGCAGACTCAGATGACGCACCCATTCCTTTTTTTTTTTACATTTGGTTTCTCATGTCACAACCCTTGTGAGCTTGATGGGAATGTGTTCTGGCATAAAGCTGCAAATTAGGCGTGTAGTTCAAGCTTCTTTTGGTGGTTCAAAGCCAACCAGGATTGAGGCTGTTTTCCCTGATTCATATGGTACACAGTGACGAAAACGGGGTTGATGTACAAGCAAACTGAGAATCTTTACATCTCACTCCTGTCTCTTCGTCTCCCTCTCTCTCGCACACACTACCCCTTTCTCTTTTTTATTTCCCTCCATGTTTTTGTGTAGGAGCTTGCGAGTCCCCTCCTTCATGTTTTAATTGGCTGCTCTCTTTGCATGTCAGGGGACCTGGTGGAATAGTTACTAATCCTCCAGCGACGATCAGACCGGATGCCGTTCTCGGGAAGGTGCGAAAAAGGCATTTCAGACACCCTCCTCTCACATCGCGCCCCATTGTAGTTCAGATTGCTCTGACGCCATCTTCACAGTAGCCCATACGGTTCACCTTCTTCAAACGTGCTGAATGATCTCATGTAAAACAACTGGGATGAATATATCTGCGGCTTTGTCAGGAAATGTAAAGATTTTAATGGCATATGAACAGAAAGAAACACCAAAAACGTAGTTGAGTGTAGAGAGACCGTACAGCACAGGTAGTTCAAGGCCCATTATTTTCCAATATGAGGCTGTCTGTCTTTGCAGGGACTCTTTCGCCATGATAAGAGAAGCAATATTGAAAATGGAAGTGGATGCGCAACTGAGCTGAAGCATTGGGCCCACCAAATTGAAGGCAGGAGACAGAGGCCTATGAGCCGGCGTCTCATCAAATGGCTCATGAGGCCTTACTTTTTTCTTTTTTTTTGCTAAAGCGATTTGCGCATCCTCTGTGCGGAGATGAACACCACCCTGGCTAAGCCCTGACGAGTGCTTATAAGAGAAAACTGTTTGGGAGTGATTTCCCATCTGGATTCAGCCCGGATAAGCAGTTTTAAATTGCAGTAGGACTTATACCATTGACTACATTACTGAGTCCGCCAGGCCACGATATTGCATCACTTGCTCATTGTCTGATCTCAGAATACAGCTAAGGGTAAAGAAAATAAGGCTGGCAAGAAGCGGATGTACCCGTTTCAAAAGGGTACAAAGTATATCACAAACTCACAGTACTTGCGGGTGAGGTTAGAGTAAATTGCAGAGGTTGCCTATATTTGGTTGATTGAAACATTCAATGAAAGAGGCATAATCCTGGAAGATTTGATTGATCTTTTTTATGTCATGTATTGAAGCCACTGCAATGTTCTTTCGGCTCTAATTTCTTTCATATCCTAGCAAAGTGAGTGATATTCTCAAATGCACCCTGGTCATGAGGGAGGGAGGACGAGACGTTTATATGTGCAGCTAGGGACTAAGTGTTCTTTCTGGCAATTTTTTAAAAGTCAATCTGTTGAGATTCTGAATGTTACAAAAAAAGAAAAGCTCTTGGAACGCAAAACATGCAACATGAGTTTTTGATTCGCTTCTCAAGTCATAGTGCCACTCAATTCTTCTTGTAGTTGGTTATGCCCTTGTAATTTTTGTTATGTTATTTTACTGCATTATGCTAGTGTTTAGCCAGCTGCATTGCTAAGGCATGTTTTAAAGCACCTTTCTTAATAAAACACATGTGAATGTTAACAAAATGTTAGCATTCAGTAGATTTTTAGATGTTATGCTCTTGGTTTTACATACAAGTGTGTGTATATATATATATATATATATATATATATATAGTATTTTTGTAATATTTTTTTATATAATATTTATACTGAATTGTGTAATATTTAGATATTTTTTTACAGTGTTATGTGTAATATTTTTCAAATAATGGCTTTTATTATTATTTGCATTATCTTGTGAATTATTCATAACTGTTTTTGTTGGATTTATAGGTAGCAGCAATAATTGTTCACATTATGGGTTTTAATATATTTGACAAATTGACAGAAATTGTGTATTTTTGTGTATTTAAAAAAAAAATAGTATTTGCCCTCTAGAAATGCTTTTCTTGGGCTTTTTTATTTAATATTTTAGCTCCTCAAAACAATAGCATAAATAATATTAAAAAAGTATTTGAAGTCTATCCATCACAGCATTTCCCCCTATAGTGTGTAAACATACATAACTGGAGTCAGAACTGGGCAAAGACTTATTCCACAGTGGGACATCCAACATATTAATGCCTTTGTGCAGTAGAAGACATATGATCGGCGTCTTTGAGTTCTTCAATCTCCATTTTGATGTGAAGGCCTGGCCCACTCTAAAGGCAACGCTGCTGACTCAGTTGCTTCCTTTTCGAGATTGTTTTTCTTTCTCGCTATTGCAACGTTCTGTTAAAAATTGATTGGTTCAAACCTGCGCTCGTGAATACTGAAAACCGCTACCTTGAGTTGACATCAGGGTACATTGAGCGCTTGTTTGCAGGTCTGCCTCCCTGAAATGAGTTCTTTCCTCTTTCTCCAGTTCCTTGTGTCCTTCAGTCAAATGCATTCTCCTCCAAACATGGCATAATCTTCCTGTTTGTGAGGGCAATGCTCAACTCCAAAAAGGGGTCGCCTCAAAATAATTGCTTCAAATAAATGAGCTCTTAAAGGTCCATTAGCCCAGCCTCTGCCTCAGCTAATAGCGTTCAGTGATATCAAAGATTGCTGGAAGGGGCTTTGCCACGGAACAGATGGGGCCATCCTCTCTTAGCTGTAAATGAGAATTCTGAATGGATCCCAGGCCTTCATCATTACCTGGGCCTCCTGATAAAAAGGAATCTAAACCTCTCCGATTATGTCACGCTTCACAAAAAGTAAATGCCCTTCACATGGTTCAGTCAATCGTTTTAGTGCATTTAGGTGTAATTGCATGCACAAGTGGGAGAGGGAGGGACTTGAGCTGTTTCTATGAGAGCACAGGTGCAACAAAAAAGTTCTGCCATCACACTTACAAAGGTACATTTACTTGTGCCTCCAAAATCTTTATTACTTTGTCTTTCTGTCTTGAATTTGAAAGAAAGTACGGTTACGTTTTTTTGGAACTTTAAAAAGGATGCCAAAGGACCATAAATGTATAAAGTAGGTTGTGATTTTGATTTATTTAAGTATTTTGTATGATTTCAGTTTAATTTGATTATTATTAATAGATTTAAATCATTGCTATAATTTTATAACATAAAATGTATATTTATTTATTTAAAACATTAATTATATAATAATTTACATGATATATTTTCATTTATTTAATTGAATTTAAATTAATTTTGCTTAATTTAATTTATATATTTATGCCATAGGTTGTTTTAATTAGTTTTTATATAATTTAATTAACAATACATTAATTGTATATTGTATTATATTGTGTATTCCATTTACAAATGTCAAGTAAAATGTCTAATTTGTGAACAAATTATTCTCCAATGAATATAATTAATTGATTCATTCATTCGCATCCAGTTGTTGAGTTCATGATTTGGTCACAGCACTTAACAGCCCACTGGAGTTAAAAAAGTATCAGTGAATAATTGCTTACATTTTAGTCTATTCTTAACATAAAAATATGACTTAAGAAGATTGTATTATGCTTTTGTGTCCTTTTTGAAGTCTCAATCATTTCAGTTGCATAGAAATAAGCATCCTGTCCAATGTTCAAAATTTCTCCATTTGTGCTTTCGAAAGAAAGTCTTGTTGGTTTGGAAAGACAAATGGGGTGTAGTTAAACAATGAAAAAAAATTAATTGTTGAGTGATCTGTACCTTTAACAATTTTATAAATGTGTTTTCACTGATTAGATATAAAATACAGACTATAAGCCAAAACCCTAAAAAAAAGCCATTGCTTTCCTGAGAAGTTGTAATTTATTTCACCTCTGACAGATTTGGATCACTTTAGAACAGAAGTAGGAAAAAAAATCCTCTTTTTGAGCAAATACATTTTTCATTTGCCACATTTGTGTTGCATTTATAAATGCAACCGCGTCATTAGCATGTTCAAGCAGTTGTCAGGCTGGTAGAACATCACTCAGCCTCTCAAGTGACCAATAAATTCCTCTGGGCATCTTCTCCCTAATCAGAATTTAATCTGTTAGCTGCCTCCTCCTCCCCCTTAGGTGAGTTATGTTTTTTGGGATGGTCTATTGGTCTCCAGAGGTCAACACCCACTTTTCCTTCCGGTAACCAATCTGGTAGTGATCTAAATATCCTGAGGCTCTCTGTCATCTTCAGCTCAGTCCTCCTGTAGTAATAGCACATTAATTTGGGCCCAAAATATTTCATAACATGTCCTCAGACATATACCAAGCAGCAGTTTGTTGGCAACAGGGCAGAAATGCATTGGAATGAGAGATGTGGCGTGTGCGAGAGAGACATATATATAAAATTTGCTTTTAATGAGAAAAACAAATAGCATTTCAAGAGAGCATCACGAGAGAGAAGGGGTGGGATGGCAGCAGCGTGTGTGGCTGCAAGCGTGTGTGTGTGTGTGTGTGGTGATGGGAGGGGTAATGATTTTTGAGAATTTCCCAGGGTGTAGTTAGAGAGGCAACAGAAGGCGGCCCTGGCAGAGTTCTCGCCTTCGATTATGTATACTCTTTTATTCAATCATTGCATCTCTCAGTGCCTGACATTTGGTCAATAGTGCAATCTTCTAGTGATCAGAAAACGGCAGACAGCCCACCGCACAGAATTCCATTAGTTTTGCTTTCAGTGGATGCACTTGAACAAGATAACTGGATATAACGCCACGTTTCTCACACTGATTGAATAGCAAACATCATATAAACCACATATTTTAATTGGACCTTCTTATTCTCTCCTATCTATCGATCTATCTATCGACCTACCGACCGACCGTTCTACCGTCTGTCCTTCCGTCCATCCATGCACATCCATCTAGGAAAACTGTGTAGCATTGTAAGAATCCATCAATTGATCTATACATCTGCCTATCTAGGAAAACTGTGAAGCATTGTTAGAAAAAAATCGGATTCAGTATTCTTGAAACTGGAAATTATATAATGAGAGCAAATACATGTGTACAAAAGGTTACACAGGAAAAAGCTTAACAAAGAGCCCTGACAAAAGCGTAAAATGAGAGACACAATCATTTAGCTAAATAATCTCCTATGGCATTTAAAGGACAGATGAAGTGCTTTCATGTAAAAGCAGCCCATGGTGGAGGGTTTTATTAAGATTCTATACATCCTTTCCTATTCAAGCACCATGACAGCCTTGATTCAAATGAGGCCACCTTGAAACATCTCACACACAAAGCAGCAAAAATAGAGGTGAAAGTAGTTTTCAGTTACGACACGTGTCGGTAGGATGGAGGTCATGTTTTAACCGTCATTTATTGAGCCTCTGTGTAGCAGCTTACAAAACCATTCCTCAATTCATCTGCGAGAGTTTTGTTGCATTGCTATTAGCGGCTTCCATACTGTGCCTTTGACCTGCTGAATACAATTCAGATACACGCTACAGGTTTGATGACCGTGGAAGTTTGCAGGGAGTTAGTGATTATTTTTGACATTTTTAATAATTAACTGCCATCAGGACCTCTCTTTCTCTTCTCTACATCGCTCTGGCCTGTGCTCAAGAAACGGCCAATGAGTCTCAACAGATTGCCACTGTGTGAATATTTAAAGAAAACAACATGAATAAATTAACGCCCCACAGCTACTGTACATGCCTTGCAAACTTGGACAACAGAAATCACTGTGATGTAACAATGCTCTTTAGTACTGTCCTAGACACGAAATGCTGAAATGAGATCACCGTAGCATGATATTCAGGTTGTGCAATCTGCCCTCGGATCGTACAAAACATTATAATTTCATTGAAATGTTATTTTCATTTGCTGCTCCTATATTTCTTCCTATACCATTAAAATGAAAAAAAAAGTTGTGCATATGCTGAGACCAGTCATGTAAGTGATAAAAGCACAGATAGTTCAAGGCCATATGCTAGGTGCTTTATTGTAAACCGGTAATTATTGAACCGATGGAAGTCTTAAAGGGTTAGCTTACCCAGAAATGAACACTTTGTCATTATTTAACCAGCCTCGTGGAAAATTGTATGACTTTGTTCTGTGGAGTTATTTTGCAGAATGTCTCAGCTATTTTTTTCCTACAATGAAAGTGAAAGGGGATGGAAGCTGTCAACCTTCAAAATGACCAAAACACCCACATAATCACCATAATAGTGGCCTGTATAACATATTTAAAAGAATTCAAGTTTAATTCAATGTGTTTCTTGCCATTTCTTTGTAATTATATGTGAAATTTCCCACATTGTGAAAAACATAGTTTTTGCTGCCCTAAATATATGCAGAATATATGTTGTAAATGGAGAAGCTCAATTAAATATATTTTTAAATAGAAAATATATTTGGTTTCAAACCATACATAGTATAATATATTACATGTTTTTTTTGTATGTTTCTTTCTGAATTTATTTTTCACATGTTCACAGATGCATTTCATGGATTGAAATATATAGGGCACTGTATAATTTAAAATGCTTTTAAATATATATATATATATTAAAATACATTGTCAAAAATATACAAAAATAGCCAAACATATATTGGTAGAAAGTGTTTATGTAAAAACAATTATGGGTTTATGGAAAAATATATTGGTTCCTTACAATTTCTCAGTGAAGTTTTGGTGCTTTTATAGTGTTTTTTGTGATATTTGGTGCTTGATAGCCCCATTCTCCATTTACTTTCATTGTATGGAAGACAGAAGACATCCAGAAGAAAGACAATTATACAGATTAGGAGCGACATGAGGGTGAGTAATTGATGTCCGAATTTTCATGCTTGGATAAACTATCCCTGTAACATTTACACCTGCTATGTTTGACTTTTAAATGAAGCGATATCTTGTATGTTTCCACTAGAAACCCAAAACCAATTTCAGCAGGACACGGGACATTGACTCTGAATTAACTGGCATTCACAGAACATACATGCGTAATACTTTAACATCTAGTTCTCACTCAGAAGGTTTACCCTTTACATTTTAAGCTTACAGTGTCATTCACAGACACATGCTCACATAGAATTACATTGGAAATCCCATCCAGTCTATACCTCAACTTGCACTACAGGCAAGTTCGATCAGCTCTGGGGTTAAAAGTCGACAGGGTAGAACATCGTGAGCGGTTTCTACGAATATGATGCGTTCCGTTGGTTTGTGCCTCATCTACCGATAATTCGCTGCTCACAGATAGGGATAAAAGTGTTAATCTACTGTATAATCATAATCCCTCTAGGAGGCCTGCAGGGAAATATAAGCCCTAGTTACAATAAGAGAACCGCTGACACCCGAATTCTTTTATCATCTCATTTCAAAGTTGTGGAGACTTAACTTTACGTCAAACAAAGAGCGAGCATGAGTCAGATTCAAGCTTTATAATAGAAGCGCGCTGCTACCTATGAAAACAGACCTAGCTTTGATGGTTCACCAAGGCCCTTGTGTATTATCATTCATATTAAACTATAACCCAGTGGCACTTATTTTCCTGACACAATCTCGCTGGTCAATCAATAATGCATCCCAGAGTTCAATTCGAGATGGATGGATATGCTTTATCCTGCACATAATATTGTGGGCAATCTTACAGTGCAGTCGTTGGTGGAGATAGAATTACCGGCTGCTAATCAGATGCTAAAGAGCGAGCGGCGTCTGTTTGCGTGCATGGAAGATGGCTTAATATTACAGGGAACATTAATGGAAGAGGAAAGGTAAGCAAATATCTGGCGAGATACCTGCTATCAAGCAGTTAAACAATTTCCGAACAGCCCGCATGTCAATAATGCGACTGCCCTCAGCAGTTAGGAAAGTTCTGCTTTATTGCCGATTTACATAGAAATTGCCTTATTTTAGACTCGATGGGCTTTTTTATGCATTATCTGCTACTCTGTCTTATCTATAAGATGGCGAGGGTCTGATTAGAATTATACACAATCAGGGTTGGAGAGTGCCTTTCGACTGTGAAGCGTACTGAAGTTGTCATAGGGTTCAGTCCGAGAGTTCTGCTTCTATTATTTATCTAATTAAAATGCAAGGTGATATTGGTGAAAAAAATCACAGCAGCAAAGTGCAGAAATAATGATATATATAAAGAAAGCTCGACCACATCGCTGTAGAAATGATTATTGATAGGAATGTGATTTCCCCCCCTTAGTGTTAAAGTGTTTGCACACAGTCCATAAGAGTAATTATTATTTCAGGAGAACAAATATCACCCCTTGGGCTCCAATTATTTTCATGCATTGTCTCCCTTAGCTTCTGACTAGGTCTGGTTGTTTTGCCTTTGTTCTTTATTTATTTTTTATCCATCTTCTTTTTCTTGAAGAGTTTGCGCTGTACAACTTTAACCCTTTGTGCTGTTGGCTTTTTGCAAGTGTTATCGTTTTTGTAGCACGCTGTGAGTTCCTATCCACTTATTAATGTTTGATAAGCTGTCTAATCTCATAAAAGAGTGACAAATACCCGAACATATTGAATCACCAAGTGGATACCAAATGTTCATGATGCTGAACAACATCTGAGTAGCTAACAGTGTATTAAACAAGCGGCGTAGTGAAAGCTTAGTCAGTTCTTTTGATCAATTTTATATGTATGCTGTATCTAATCTAATATACAGTATCAACATCAACACCATACACTGTATGCATATCTTGTAAATATAGTCCTGTTCGAAAGTTTGTGGTCAGTTTTTTTTTATTAATATTTATATTAATACTTTTATTTAGCAAGGTAATTGTTCAAGTAAAGTATGACAGTAAAGACATTTATAATGTTACAGATCATTTAGATTTCATGTCACTGCTGTTCTTATAATCCAATATAATTAATAGAATTAAAAACTTCAGTTTACACACAAATTTTAAGCAGCACAACTGTTTTTAGCACTGATAATTAAAAAAAGTTTATTGATTATGGAATCAGCATAATATAATGATTTCTATTGTGATACCGAAGACTGGAGAAATGGCAGCTAAAAATTCAGAAAAAAAGAAAACATTAAAAAAATATATATATATTAAAATAGGAAATAATGATTTTAAATGGTAATATTTTACAATATTCCTTTTTTATGCAATTTCAAATGCTATTGAAATGAAGATGCTATTTTTCACAAATAAATGCATGCAATGTTTCTATATTTAAGTACAAACAATGCAAGAAAAGGGGAGTGTTTAGGAAACCTGTTTGAAAACAGTTATTATAATGCTGTTTGGTGTTGATGGCTCTAACAAAAGTTCAAGGTCGTTGGGGTTATGGTCAGATCTCATTGAAAGTGTCATCTTCACTTTCCTTCGTATTGTCACTTGCACACCAACCAGTGTTAGATCTGCCATTGTACAGGCATTTGCTATGCGAAAATCATCATTGTCAAAGGCAACTTAAAGTTTACACCAACTAATTGGCAGCAACATAAAAGAGGAATTGAAAAATGACAGAAGACACCTTGCTTCCAACCTCCCTTTTGAAATTTGTCAAAATGTTTTCTCTTATAACGGGAAAACAAAGCATTCGCTCGTTAACGATGAAAGAGTTGCCTAAGTCCCCTGTTGATTGACGATCACTGAGATGTATGACACCTCTCAACTTGTCATGGAGGAGTTATTTGTACTCTGCTAAGATCCGTTCTGTGAGGAGAGACCAGATGTCCCGTCTTAATTAGGCCTGCAGTGATGTTTTTAATGACTTCTACCCCATTACGGGCAGAGCGTGCGCTCGTGAGAACGAGAGAGGAGTTTCAAATCTTCCTCCCTGTCCCTCTCGTCTGAATGCGTGTGAGCTCCAGGAAGTGTGCTGCTTTTTGTCGGATTGCGGTGTGTGATTTGAGATATGCTAAAACCCTCTGAAGAGCCAGGGAGGAACTTGGGGGTTTGGAGCGAGAGGAGTCAATGGAGAACAAATGCAACTTTTCCGCCTAATCTCCTCTCTGAATTG
The DNA here is from genome assembly GCA_027422405.1 of Ptychobarbus kaznakovi. NCBI lineage: Eukaryota > Metazoa > Chordata > Actinopteri > Cypriniformes > Cyprinidae > Ptychobarbus > Ptychobarbus kaznakovi. Next base: position 37,927,937 of record CM049795.1, read on the forward strand.
TTTTTGTATTGCATGCTTCATTTATATCTATGAGGGTGCACATTGTGTAATATATTTAATTAATGGCATCTGTTATGGAAAACTAGGCCAGACTAGTTGATGAGAGATGTCTAGTGCACAAAGACTGATATAAAACACTCATACAGAACTTAGTTATGCTCTCCCGAAAGGTTTATGTGCTATTCTACTGTTTTATTGCACGTCTGATCTCTAATTCTGATTCCACTCCAGACGACCGCCAAGAAAAGGAATCGTCTCTTACCTAGATTTGGCGTTCGCACTTGGAGATTCATGACAGGCCGCCGGTACATGGAGTATTAGAGCTCTCACTTACAATGCACAGATCAAATTTGAATTTGGCCTATATTAAATTATATCTCTTCCTCTGATGTGTCAGGTCGGTACATTTGGAGAACGGTGCAGAAGACTGTTCGGAAGGCATTACCTGTGTGCGAATCACCTCAAGGCAGAATCGAAAGTAAGTTTCTGAATAAATGTAATTGCTTTGCCATAATGAGGGTATAAAATGTTATTAATATTTTAGAACAAGTCCTATTTTTCATTTCTGAAAACCACTACGGGGCTCCTTTTCAAAGGGTTTCAGTCAAAACCCAATGGGAGATTCAATTGACTTTAATCTTGCATTCGTTTGAAAATTTGAGCCCATTAGTTAACTTTGCCTTTTCTGTGCAGTTTTCATTGCATTTCAATGAAGCCGCTTTCCTGTGGTGTTAAAACACTAATAGTTGCTTCAAATAGTAAATGAGGAAAGGATATATAGAGGGAGAGAAAGTGGGGAAGAGAAGAGTTGATGACCTAAAATATTGATATAAAACATCTGTGTTTTTACGGAGGTTGGAATAAAAAAAAGATCCAATACACAGCTACAGGGTACAGGAATCAAATATTTATATGCTTTAGTGAATAATTTGGGGATTGAGATGCAACTATTAAGCATTCTGCACCAAACGCGGTGCTCTGACAACATATCAATTGTGGCCAGGTGCACCAGCTAATTGGTGAAATGCATTGTGGTCGCTGGCCAAGGGAAAGTCAGGGGACCGGCCGTAATGAAATAGAGGGAAGGCCTGAATAATTCTTTTTGAAGTGCTACGGACCTCATGAGTGCGACGCGACTGTAATTGCCAACGCTCGGCACGTACCCACCCGCTGAATTCGTGAAGACCCCCCTACACCTGCTCAACTCACTCGGGACCAACAGTATGAAGGAACTGTATTTGAAACCAGTTCATTTTGACTCTCTTCAACTAATTTTGATTCGCTAGTGACCAAATCTCCAAAGAACAATCTCAAAGAGTGCCAGTGCTTCATCGGATCTCCACGGTAAACCATCTTCTCACTACCTTTCCTTATAAATCACGTAGGATGATTAAAACGTCTGCCTTGTGAAATGCTAATGCATAAAAAGCATTTATTTGACATCTGCTAAATAACAACAGTCCTTACCTTGAGGCTGACCATCAACCCCCCCCCCCTTAAGGGTCAGCATTTTGAATCCTGGCTGCTCAGCTTTGAATAAATAAATTGTGTCATTATGCTTTTCATCGTCTGATAAACAGCTCTTTTTCACACTCAGAATCTCCATTAAAGAAAAGTAGGTCAAGAGCAGAGGCTTTAAACGGCAAGCCAATACACTTCTCTTCTCCTTACTTCTCTCCTAAAAAAACCTGCAGAATTGCAAGCCACCCCAGTGGTTTATCTCAGTCCTAACTCAGCACTAGCACCAGTTAAATACAAGTGCACATCAAAGCATGCATCCAGATCAGGTTATTTTGGGTAAAGTCGTGGTATTGTTGGTAGCGATACAGCATATACGAGACATTAGGAAATATTATGAATTTAAAATGATAGCTATTTTGTGTTATGATCCTTTGGCCTTATAGAAATGCCTATGGCCAGATAGTATTTAGCTTATTACATGATTCTCTGGAATGCTTGAATCAGTTTTTCTTTATTTTTTTCTTTGGTGCTGTCAGATTTCCAACATATCATGTTTCTTGTATCACTTCAAGCTCTGTCTTCTCGTATAATAGTATCATATATGATTATGGTAATATGGTTATATGGTATAATTTATATGTATTATTAATATTAAAAGTATTCATAAAATCAGTAATTGTATTAATTAATAAAATACAATTATTAATTAAAATGAATGAGTTTTAGCAATGCACCAATATCAAACCAACTCTGGGACTATCTATCTCTCTCTCTCTCTCTCTATATATATATATATATATATAGCATATTCAATAATTTTTATTATTTAAAATGATTTGTCTAAATATATTACACATTAAATATAATCCAGTACAGAAACAAAAATATAAACTTTATATTTATATATACACACACACATACATACTTTGCACTCTAAATATATTAAATTCAATATATAAAGTAAATTTCATCACAATTTATAATGTACAAATGTAATCATTTTTTAAATGTAATAAAGATGTAATAAAGATGACCAGTGTTATTATTAGCATTTTCAAAAATTAAGTTTAAGTAAGTGTTAGATGGTGGTCAACGTAATCTAAATGTAAACATAGTCAGAATTGAGCATGTACAATTAAATATCCAATATCACACAATACCGTTAAATCTCCAAATCAGCTGATAAATCAAAGGGATTTATTTTTCTGTAACAATCATCTGAATGTGCATTTATTCCTTTCTTAACCCTAAATAACTGTCAGGAGCATTTTAATAAAACAATATGCATCACTTTAAATAATACATTTCCTCATGATTTCAGGTCTAGGGGAAAGCCAGTGTTCTCTGTCTGTCAGCACAGGGTGTATAATGGGGCATCAAAGCAGCCAAATCAACAAACAAATGCCTGTTTGCAGGATTGAGAGGATGAGTCTGACAGGACAGGATACCCATCCTGCCATGGTGAGTGTCTCAGACAGTCTGAGCTTAGGCCTGCTTTTGCCCATCTGTCGTGAACCCTGGCCAGCACAGGAAGGGAGGGCCACACCAGGACAGCAGTCATCCAATCACGTGCCTTGTGTTGCTCCTAATACTTTTCAAATGATGCTTCCTGTCTAAGACCGCACAAATTGGATGAAAGCTCTTTGTTTTCTGTAATGCACTGTCATGAAGAAGTTTTTTTCCGAGACCCTGAACTGATTTAGCTGGTAAACAACCTGTTAACCTTGCTTCGCTGTTGAGAACGGCCTGTTTCCACGCAACGAGATGTCATAATCATCTTACATCTTACATTATGCACAGTATTTTCATCTCTCGTCAGCATCCTTGGCAGAACGACAACTTGTCAGGAATCCAATATATCTAAAAGCGAGAACGATAGGATTTACATTTCCTCTAGAAACCACTTTGAATTGGCGTAAACATAGAGAAAAGTGCATTTTCCTTTAGATCTAGGTATATATGCGTTTAAATAACATCCCAGTTTGTTGCTCTGTATATATATGGAATATAGTAGTCTTCATAGGCGTTAAGGCTGGCCTCAGGGAGAGAAAGATGTGGGTATGTTAGACCAAAGTTACCGCGTGGGGTCCATATCAAAACCCGGCCATCGCACCACTATCCCTGTCTGCATCCAATTTCAGCATGAACGTTTCCTGTTAAACCCCCATCAAACAGACACACGGCAGCACAAAGGAAAACCTCATCTCCACAGGAAACTAATCCGCCGGTGTGCGCTGTAAGCCTGTCAGGGTTTTTTTTTTTTTATTGAAAGAAGTCATCACTCATTTTTGCCAAAGATTAAAAGTATGGCTAAATTGAGAAAATCCGCTTAGGAATTTTTCTGAATTTAAATTTGGACTGGGAAGTGAAGAAGCTTCTCGGGACAGAAAAGGTGTGTAAGGTGCGATAAATTAGAACATGTAGATAGAAGGAATGCTGGAATGAAGGAAGCAAAGCATTGCATCGGGCACAGAACAAGGTGTGTAAGGTGCGATAAATTAGGGTGTAACAACATATTTGTTTCATGGGGTTCTCTATATATTTCTATCTAAGTCTTCCTTTGAATGCTGAACAAACGAATGAGGTTAGTTGGCGACATTTCCACAGTTACCTCAAAAATCGCCCTTCCTGATTGGCAATTCGAGCATAAGAGACATGCATCTAAAATGAGTTCTCCGTCCCTTTAATTGCATCGCCACTGGCAACAAGGTGTTTCGGTGGGAGGGAATGACAATTGCTTGCCCGGGGGGGGCCAGCTACTGTGGGCTGGATACATTTACCTCTAGGGTTGGCCTGATATTACAGACATTAAAAAAAGATTTTTTTTATATTTTAATTATTATTTCTATGTTGACATGCTTTTGTTGTATTATTTCTCACATACTTTAATGGTCATCTATGCCACTCTTTGCAAGTGTACAAGGGTTCCAACAGTGCAGTCTGCTCTTACCAACAACAGTGCTTGTGAGTGCTCTGCTTTTGGATGGAACATATTGTGATTCCATAATCGCGGTCATCTTTCAAAATCCAAAGACCGTTAATAATCTTTAATACCATCAGAGCCCGAAAGGGAAACAGATAACAGAACTCATGAAGTTCGTAAGCAAACAAGCGTAAACAAGCCACAAGACAATATAATTAGCACAACACAAAGACAAACAACACATGAACAATTCACACAATGGAAACCAGCTAAACACAACACAGAAACAAGCAGCAACACGAAATTGGAAACAAGCAGCAACACGAAATTAACACAAAACAATAGAATTAGTCCTATGCATTGTTTTGTGGTAGGTTTGTTGTGTTATGGAGATTTCGTTGTGTTGTGTACTACTGGGTCACCATACAAATCAGTTTATTTGGCAGCTATCTTGACAAATCCCCCTGGGCGGCTATTCTTATGTAGACAACAGACATTCAAATGAAACTTATATTTACTTGAGTGAGGAAAGAAAGACGTCTCAAGGACAGTTTGAGGTATCATAACTTAGGTTTTTCTGGTCGAGCTAATATAAAAACAACACGTAACGTCTCTATCAAAAAGGCTTTTTTAACTGAAATCAGGACTTCGTACATTCGCCATTCATTCCAATTTCTTGCATTTATTTTTTCCAAGTGATCCAGCTTCTACACTGTAGCTGAACCTGAAATCACGTACTGTTGGAGAGATCTGCATGGGCTTACCTTTCGACCGCTAATAAAGCATATTTTATGAGTGTACATGTAATATGAATGCAGCTGTACATACTACCTCCATCGCGTCGCAGGTTCCCGCCATTAGCGAATGTGAAACCTGTTGAATAACAGTCATAATTTTGGAATTCTGTTTGGCACCACTAATGATGCAGACATCCAAAAGTGCAGCGCCAGCACTCCGTGATCTTCTGTATAAACTTCAGAAAGGCAGTAAAGATAGATGGATGTTGTAAAGAGAGTAGCCGAGCTTCATGTGTGCAGAAAGAGGAGCTAATCAGCGGCCTATCGCTCTCTCCTCTGCCATTGTTACTGGCCTCGCTGGCCTGTACCAAGCTTCTTAGTTGGTAATTATGTCAGCTCCAGCCTAAATGATTTATTATTTATTTTGCCAGACTGCAGCCTGAGAGACAGCTGCCCCTGGAGTGGTCATTAATGTGCTATCTGGCCGGGCAGGGCGCGGCTCCTATGATCCTGACCCAATCTCAGATCCGAATCCAAGGATGAAGGAGGCTGCAGGCCAGGATTTGGCAGCCCAGCTATCTCACTCTCTATAATTGATAGGTTTTAGGCGATTATACGCTTCACGTGATTAAGATCTATAACGATATATTGATCGGACTGCACTGGGATTCGACCAGGGGGTGTGAGACATCCACGACTACCCGCTCCGCCCCCCTTCCCCCCAACCGATGGTTTGACATTTTGATATCTGACATTAGATAAAAGTGCACGAGTGTGTATCTGTACACGTGTGTCTTTTCCTCCCCGTACGGCGAACCTGCAGATGAAAGGGACAAATGTTGTTTGAGTTTATGAGTACATACATATTTACAGTGTGCGCGTGCGGGAAACATGCACATCTATCAATCCGGGGATCAGAAGACGAGCTGGATTGGATTTTGAAGGTTAGGCTGAGAAAGCCTGTGGGTGGGTGATTATTAATTATGATAGCTGTAGACTCAGATTTTATCCTGCAGTCAGAGACCTGTGGGACATCAGCTGAGCCAGGTTGGCTGACACTGAGACAATCAGGAACAGGATGATGTGGCACTTGATGGGAACGCGGTGGGAAAAAAACGCCACTTTCATCTGTGAACATCAGGATGATCTGTAGCGCTAATACAGTACATAACTATGCAATTTCTGATAAAAGTATCATCTTTTGGAACAAATACTCTATTCGCTAAAAATGAAATTGAAATTGCTGCTTGCAAAGCTACAAGCTAATCAAATAGCTGGGTTACACTTTAAAAACAAAAGTTAGCTATGCTACAAGTTGCTAACAAAAAATGTGCTAAATACATTGAAACTTTTTAACTGTAAGGATCTGAATTTAGGATAACAGGATGAATTTTTACAATAAATACAGCTAATAAAACTAAAAACTAATTTATATCATTCAGAAAATTATAAACTTAATAATTTTACCAAAAAGTTAGGCTTCCTTCAGAAAAGATAACGCCAAGATTGAAATGATTTGAAGAATTGCTTATAGGATTGTTGAATCTTTTATTTGATCAGTGAATCATTTGTTTACCTAACTCAACTGAACAAACTGATTCATTAAAATCAGACCTCAAAATATGAGATTCCAGAGCTTTAAGAAAAGCATGTTCAATTTATTTTAATTGTAAAGGAATAAACATGATAAAATATACCCATGGGGTTAAGTGATTAATAACAAAAAAAATAATTTTGGGGTGGAGTAACCCTTTAAAATGTGTCCAAGAGTTTCAGACAGTTTTGTTATTGTGGCAACACTTCCACGCCCCTAAACACAAAGTGAAATGTGATTGGTTGCTTTACCTGTCAGTCATATGGCCTCTTGGGCGGGTCTTGGCCATTCAAAGCGACCAAGATTCCCAGACCTTCTGTCATCAGTCTGAAGGTCTGGGTACGCGAGACTATAATAGTTCCTCCCTAAATTGAGAAATACTTTCCCAATGATATGTAAAACATTGTTGTCAAAAGAAAAGATAGAAAATCTAATTACATGCAGTATGCTATATGTGCCCTATATAACTGCATATATCTGTAAGTGTCGTGCCTATTACCCAAAGCTCAAAGAATCTTTTGATGATCTAAGCTCAGTTCAAGATGGAGCTTTTCAACTGACTCTTAGGCTATCAACAAGCTTCCCTGCTGTCGATTTGCCATGCGAGAATCCACCCCTCTTGGTAAGAAACGGAGTGCAGAAGGGAAACAGAGCGAGAGTGGGGAAATTAAAGAAAAGCAGACAGAAGCATTTCTAGCTCATTCCTGCATTATGGCGCATTTCCCTTTTTTTGCCTCAGTCTTAATCTCCATTGAATGACTGTCATCACCCTCCAGCAGTAATTAGGAACGGACTCTGGACAACAACAGACAAGTTGGCCTAGCTTGTCTCAAGCAGCAAATTACCTTTAGCTTATGGTAAGCAATATTCCGTGCCAGGCAACTTTTACTGCTGATTAGCAATTAGCCCAAACTACCGGCAGCTGAAGAGCTAATGTTTAATTTGGTCTGCTAATGATAGACTCCCATCTAGTGTGTGCAAGCTGGGAAAGCGAACTCGAGGGAAGGGGGTTGGGTGTAGAAATGTATGGATTTCTTCTTAATTCCTTTTCATTACAACCTGACAGGCCCTAAGGTAGTAAGGAAATTTCTTAGCGATTAGTTATGTCTGCCCCTTTAAAGTGGCAAACGAATGTTAATGCTTCTCTTCAAGGCCTTCGCCCAGAAAACACACACTCCTGAGGCTAAATAATCATAGTGTTTTCTTTCACGAGCACAAAATCTCACAAAAGGTGACCGCGAAGAAATTAGCAGCACTACGTGACCAAAACTACATGGACGCCCCTTGCTAGTTGCTAAAAGGTGCATAAAATCAAGCATACAACTCCTTAGACAAACATTTCAGGTCTTAAAGAAATTGAAACGGCGTCTGGAAGGAAATAACTTGACCTGGACTACACAAAACCCAGACATGAATACTTGTTGGGATGAATTGGAACGGCTAATGCTAGTCAGATGCCATATTTAAAGAGTTACACAACTAAGAACTCTCAATGGCTCCTAAATACCTTGTTTGCTGTAAAGAGGCTCTGTGTTTGTTTGCAAACATGAGCAAGCGGTGTCAGCGGGGGCTTCAATGTATCCCATAAGACCTTGCTAATCATTCTCATGTAACCAAGCACACACATGTGGGCTGGACCCGCCAAATCAGGTGGACTAGCTGCAGCACTCACTCAGAGTAAGTTCAGCGTAGATGCTTGTTAAGAATGTGCAATGGTTACCGTGGGAATTATCCCATCCCTCGAGGCTAGGGAGTTATCGGCGCTAATGAACGGCAAGGATGATGCTCGTTATCCCTCTCTGTCTGTCTGATATTCAGCCACAGTGTCTCATCTCGTACACGCGCCTCACTCTAGTAAAGATGGAGGATAGATGATGGATTTGGCTCTCACGTGGACCTGAGCTTCGAAAAAGATCCCCTGCAATACGGTTAGAATGAGACATGATATTTCTCAAAGCAGCTGAAGGTCATCCTCTGCCAGTTTCAGGTTGCGTGTAAATATGTTTGTCACTACTAAGTGCTTAATTGCTTTCTGTACGCATACTGTTGTGCTATTTCAGTACCAAATTCTTGCTTTTCACACTAAATTATTGTCTGTTGACTGAGAATATAGTGTACAAGTCATATGGACCATGAATATATATATATATTATCTAGGGTTCCCAACACTGTATTGACTTGAAATATTAACTATGATATAAATATAAATACAAATATTTACAAATATTTAAAAAATAATAATAAATTAGTAAATTCTTTCCATATAAAATTTTACCAAGTAGCTATGGCTTTTGGGTTTTTAAATATAAAATACATTAATAAAATATATGTATGTATGTATATTGCTTGTTCAATTGCTTGGTAACACAAATTGCTAATCAGCCAATCACATGTCACTAACTCAATGCATTTAGGCATCTAGATGTGGTGAAGACGACTTGCTGAAGTTCAAACCGAGCATCAGAATGGGGAAGAAAGGGGATTTAAGTGACTTTGAACGTGGAATGGTTGTTGGTGCCAGACGGGCTGGTCTGAGTATTTAAAAAAACTGCTGATCTACTGGGATTTTCACGCACAACCATCTCTAGGGTTTACAGAGAATGGTCCGAAAAAGAGAAAATATCCAGTGAGCGGCAGTTGTGTGGACGAAAATGCCTTGTTGATGTCAGAGGAGAATGGGCAGACTGGTTAGAGATGATAGAAAGGCAACAGTAACTCAAATAACCACTCGTTACAACCAAGGTATGCAGAATACCATCTCTGAACGCACAACACGTCGAACCCTGAAGCAGATGGGCTACAGCAGCAGAAGACCACACCGGGTGCCGCTCCTGTCAGCTAAGAACAGGAAACGGAGGCTACAATTCACACAGGCTCACCAAAATTGGACAATAGAAGATTGGAAAAACGTTGCCTGGTCTGATGAGTCTCGATTTCTGCTGTGATATTCAGATGGTAGGGTCAGAATTTGGTGTAAAGAACATGAAAGCATGGATCCATCCTGCCTTGTCTCAACGGTTCAGGCTGGTGGTGGTGTAATGGTGTGGGGGATATTTTCTTGGCACACTTTGGGCCCCTTAGTACCAATTGAGCATCGTTTAAACGCCACAGCCTACCTGAGTATTGTTGCTGACCATGTCCATCCCTTTATGACTACAGTGTACCCATCTTCTGATGCTACTTCCAGCAGGATAATGCACCATGTCACAAAGCTCAAATCATCTCAGACTGGTTTCTTGAACATGACAATGAGTTCACTTTACTCAAATGGCCTCCACAGTCACCAGATCTCAATCCAATAGAGCACCTTTGGGATGTGGTGGAACGGGAGATTCGCATCATGGATGTGCAGCCGACAAATCTGCAGCAACTGCGTGATGCTATCATGTCAATATGGACCAAAATCTCTGAGGAATGTTTCCAACACCTTGTTGAATCTATGCCACGAAGAATTAAGGCAGTTCTGAAGGCAAAAGGGGGTCCAACCCGGTACTAGCAAAGTGTACTAAAGCAAGGTGTATATACTACACTAATAAAGTATTTTTCTTATGGAAAATTAAAAATAAAACATTTAAACATCTGTTGATTATATATGTAATATTTAATACAAACAAATAAATGTAAATTAGTCAAAAAAATTATAATAAAGTAAAATAAAACTTTACTGATTCACGTTGATTCATGATACTGATTCAGCTTTTTTATTTTGAATGTAAAATACAAAATTTCTAAAATATTTAAAAGCTTACTGTTTGGAGACAAGTCTTCTTGATAATATCAACCTTAATATATTTTTCACACCGTATTTTTAAATGGCAAAGTTCTTCTTGCTTACGTATTTTAGGTTACATATTTTCTTACATATTTTCGTTCACAAGAAACTCATCATTTTAAGGTCCATGGCATCAAAAATTTGAAATCATCTGATGTGAAAGAGAGCAACCAGTACAATGAATCAAAATTCCTCAGTTTGTGTTTTATGAAAGAAATACTGTATGGAAATACGTGGGGTTTGGAATGGCATTAGGGTGAGAAAATGACTCTAATTGATGGATGATAATTAAAGTAAATGGCTTTAAGTTATTCTGAAATGAATAAACGCCAATACTGGATTTGAGAAGCAAGTTTAAAAACGATAAAGTAAAGTAGAAACAAGAAAAACCACAATCCTTCCCTTAAGAAGTGTTGTTGTAAATTTCAGGTGCTTCATGCAGAGTTTAAAGGAAAGCAGTTTGTCCTCGTTGAGCAGTGTTGTATGTTGTTTGTTTACCTTTCTTTCCTAATTCTTCTTCCACCCTTTCTTGTTCTCTTCATCGGACACAACTGAGATACGGCCAAGGTGTGTTTTTTCTGCTTGGCAAGTTCAAAAGCAAAGGGATGTTTTCCTTTTCCTTTGCACAAAGCCAACTTTTTTCAAATCTGTGTTTCTGATTTGTGCAGGCTCTTGGGAATGACAGCAGTGGAAAAGAAAAGGGGCTTGTGGAATCGAGTGGTGGGAGAGGTAGAGAGGGACAGAGAGAGAGACAGAGGAATGGGATGGAGAAAAAGAAAGAGAAGGAGAAAAAGCACTAGAACATGGAACTCTCTTACTCATCCTCTCGCTCTCTCTCTTTCATGCACACACACAAAAACACAAAAAAGACTGACAGGCTGGAGCTTCAAAGGTTTAGCTTCTCTCTATCCTTCCTCTGGTGTGGAATTTCAATGCAGTATTTCATTTTTCATTGGGGGGTTGGGGAGGGCGAGGAGGTTGGGGCAGGATGAGTGTGTATTCTTTCAATGATTCACTTCTGTCCCACGGCGGCCCTCTTATAGTGCTGATGTGTTTTTGTAAACTAATATCAACACAAATCCAGCAGTGCTAGAAATGACCAACATGTGAGATTGACGGGAAGTTTAGGGCACGACATATTTGGAAACGACAAATTCAGCAGATGGCAGCAATAAAATGTAGCAATAAAATCGCAATTTACTGAATGTTTTATTTTATTTTTTAAATAATAATTTGTATTTTATTTATTTATTTAGGTACTCGTCAGAGATTTTCGACCTTAATTTCCAACATGATATCAACATGAGTTTTTTTGGTAGTTTTGCGGTTATCTTTGTGCTGGTCTACTCCTAAATGTTGACTAAATTCACTTTTACCGCACATAAATAGCCTATTTGAATTTTTTTCTCTTTGGAGCAGTGATGAGTCATCCTGCACTGCACAGATTTGTGTCCAATCAGATGCTCCCTTGAAGAAGAATGTCCCGCCCCCTAATGCCACATACAACCGACTAGTAAGTAATAATTCATGGCAGTAACATGGCTTTAAAAAAAATACAGTTGGTCCATTCAAATGGAAATGCATCGTCAACACAGAAAACACACATTTTTCTTACTTGAAAAAAAATCAATAACTATTTAAAAAGTAAGCTTATTTTATTTCAGATAGTTTCCAATACAACATTTGTCATTTTCTTTCGGTTTAATTTGATGTGCTAAAATAACTATAACTAGAATTGAAATAATAAAAATATAACTATATACGTATAATGACAAAAACACAGAACAATTAAAGCTTTAACAAAAAATTTAAATGAAAGAAGAAAATATAAAAATAAAAACTAATTCAAAGCATTTAATTAAAACTAGTAACATTTCTGAAACAGCTTTCCTTATGGATAAAATCCAAGTATATAATATATTTATTTTTTAAATAATTATTTTTATTATTTTATTTACTTATTCAGGTACTCATCACAGGGTATTTTCCCCCTTAATTTATTGGATATTTGTTACAAACAGTACAGGTCACTGTGTCTGCCTTTCTGTAAAACTGCTTCTATACAAAAAATGTAATAAATAAAACATGGTTTTGTTCATTTCCTTTTGGCACAGAGAGAGAGAGAGAAAAAAGTAATAACTTTTCCATTGAGATTATAAGTTGCTAGAAGATGCACAATTTATGACAGATGTTGTTCAGTTTGTAAGACGTATCATGTTGCAGTTCCTTTAAGGTTAACGGGCACAAAAGCCTTCTTTTTTAAACAATCATTTAGCACTTGGCAAGAGTTTATTTTGTACTCCGTATCATCACTTTGTATTGACACAATTGCTACATAAAAATGACCTAATTTTCTTTGACTAATTTTCACAGGTTGAACCCTATCTTACAGTGTAGCCCGAAAAAATCCTGCAACACTTTTTAAATCCTTCAGACTGTGCCAGGCTGAAATCCCAGCCTCTTAAACTCTATTTTTTTACCGAATTGTATCCATCTCCATCAGCCGGTTGATGGCTGGCCATAGACCCCTTTGAGCCACCATTATTTTATCTTAGCGTACTTAAAGGTCTGTAGGATCCACAAGCCTTTGAGGGTAAGTGTTGCCTCTAGTGGCACATCAAGGAGGTGAGAAGAGGTGGAGAGGTCAATGCTCAGGGGTACCTCGGCTATCTCGACCTCGTCCTGGGGTGCTGCCCATGAGGAACATGTCAGCGTGTTGTGCCTCTGATAAGGAAAGGTCAATCTGCTACCATCATCCCATGTCCCAAGGCCTCCAAAAATACCAGAACAGAAGTCAAAGAGACATAATACATCTCAAGTTTTCCTCACTTTAGGCCCAGACGTTGAGAAACGTCAAACCCAACATCACATTTCCTCATTTATTCCTTCAGCAACATGCACCGTTTTAAGATTCCCCTCCTCAAAGCACACGATCACGCACGTTCTTCTTGGTTTCCAGCCCCCACCCCCCAACCATCTCGCTCTGTTATTTCTGATTAGCTGTAAACGAGCAAATATTTTCCCAGTGTTCGCCAGGTTAGATCCCCATTTAATTAAACTGGCTCATTATGTCGCTCTCTGATTAGTGGAGGGGAATCAATTATTCAATTCACAAACATGGGCCGCAGGAGCTGGAGGTGCACAAAGAGCTGCTCATTTAATTCCAAGGACACTAATTAGCTACAAAGCAAAGCTGCAACTTTCTGTCTCTCTCCCCCACCCTCCTTCCTCAATTACCGCAAACGTAGGACACTGGGTGTGAGGAGAGGGGAGGAGGGCTGAAGCAGACGAGAAGAGGAGAGCATGATGGGAAACGTAGGTGGGGCGGGTCAAAGCATTCCTTATTTGGCAGGAATCCTGTCTTGTTAGGGGGGTCGAGATGTGGACGGCGGTGTTATTTGCTGATATGTAGATCGGATGGAGAGCTAAGCATCCAGGAAACGACCCGAGGGATTTCCAGCTGTTACAAACTCAAAGGCCTGCCACTTTTGTTCTCCGCAATCAAACGGCGGGCAATTATCCGAATTATTGACAGCAGATTTCTCATTTCAACTGCAAATTAAGGCTATCAATAAAGCTTTCTGATGCAAAAGTGACTAATTAACCGACGGAGTGGAGCTCTGAAGCCGTGGTGTAAAAAGAAAAAAACTCCAGTCGGTAGCACGTAGTGGAAACACAGGGGAACTAATTAGTTTAATTATCAAAACAGCTAATTAAAATTACACAGTTGCCTAATTAGTTCTGTGCTTCTTGCTGTCTCTCTCTCTCCCTGTCTCTCTTATTTCCTCTTTGCCCTCTCACTCTTTAATTGACAGGTTGAAGTTAAATATAAAACAGGAGGAGAGAGAGAGAGAGGGAAAAGGAGAGGAGAAAACGTGCATGGCGGGGTACCGAGAGTTTAACGCAATATCTCGGCTGATGCCGTCTGCGCGAGTGGCAGATCTCTGGAGCAGGAAAACAAATTGACTTTCATCCAAGCAATTCCCAATTTTCTCCCACTAAACTCATTTTGATGTGAACAAATGAAGAATTTGTCCTCTTCTTGTTACCCTGACCAAAAACAACATTGCCATGCTGTAGAAGACAAATTTAAAGTCAGCATGATATCAAAAATTTGAGTTTTGAGGTCATCTATGTGCTGGTCTACTCCTAAATGTTGACTAAATTCACTTTTAATGGATATAAATATTACAAATATTGTTCTCTTTCAGGAAAATGGAGCAGGGATGACTTATCCTGCACTACAAAGATTTTTGTCCACTCAGATGCTCTCTTGAAGGAGAACGTCCCACCTCTTTACGCCGCATACAACCGACTAGTAAGTAAAAAAAATGTGCAGCAATAACATGACTTAAAACAACAACAAAACCGCTGATCCGTTCGAATGGAAATGCATTGTCAACACAGGAAAACACACATTTTTGTTACTTTTTTTTAAATAAAGTTTATTTAAGAGTTTCCAAGACAACATTTGTCAATTTGATTTAGTTTAGTTTGATGTAATCAAATAACTTAAACTGAAATCAAATAAATAAATGCAGAACAATTAAAGCTTTAACAAAAATAAAAATGAAAGTAGAAAATATAAAAATTAAAACTAATTCAAACTGTTAATAAAAAAATATTAACATATCTCAGTGTTTCTAAAATAACCCTGATCTGAAACGGCTTTCCTTATAGAAAAATCCAAGTATATTACAATACAAAAATGGATGTAACTACCGTTTCATGTTGATTTTAAGTCCATTTTGATATGAAACGTGGCGCAATAGTATTTATAATAGAAAGGAGAATGAAAATGAAAGTGTATATTTCCTTTCTCTTTGCATTTGTGTGGCTGTGTGAACAACAATATGGTGACTGACTTGACATCACAATGTTCAATCCAGTGTCTGCAGGTGAAAAGTGAAGCTGTTGAATATTGTTGATGCAACAGCATTCTTGTTTGTTTTTTCTCGAACAGTAGCAAAAATGATCTGGCAGAAGAAAGGCACAATGTGAGACTACTGTAAGATAAGTTTACTGTATATAAAAACATGTGTTGAGGGGCTGGTGTCACCGTAAAAAGCTCCAGGGACCCTCTCATTGTATGGCGTGTCTCTGTGTATCAGATCGGCCTCTGAACATGCAAATAGGCCGGAGGCCCGTCCTACCACCTGGCTCCTTTTGGCCATGCTGGTATTTTTAGCAACGCTAATCAGGCAGCTTATTATTTCTTGAGTTCACAGAAACTTTGAACTCCAGACTCCCTCTGCCTAAAAGATTCATGAAGGCCGGGCATCGGGGGACCAGCTTAAGTTTGCAGTGGGGTCAGAGATCGGCGTTATCCCTTCGGCAAGTGCAGAAAAACAAATTGCATATGTTAAGGGCATGCCTGGTACATAGCGTATTGTTCAATTCACTCCTTCGTTTCCCAGTGTCCATCTTACACCTTAAGCCAGTTTTTAGGCTATACAGAGCTAACAAAACAGCTCCGTGAATAAGGGTAATAGACAGCCCCTAAAATGCCTGAATTGGGTTGTTTGGTTGACCTTCAACTACTGATAGTCAACCGTTAGTTATACAAACATTTTGTATCATGTACCACCCTGAACAGACACCAGGTTTGACCACAATGATATTTGATCCAGTGTTTTTTTCAGGATTATTTTCTGTATATACCATTATAGTGTTATAGTGGTTATTTGGTATTTTAAGTTAGCTTTTGTTTATATTTTTCAGTTTTCATTTCAAAATTTGTATTAATTTTGTTTTTTGCATTTGTCAATTTTATTATATATTTGGGCTAATAACGCGTTAACGCAAATTTGCGCTAACGGCACTAATTGTATTAACGCGTGATAAATGCAGCGTGTATTTTCTGTTTGATCCGTGGCCCAGCCCATAGTTGGAGAAATGGAGATGCACAGTGTTGCCAACTTAATGACTTTGCAGACCCCTTTAGCAACTTTTTTCCCTTCAAAAAAGCGGCCAAACCTAATTTAGTTTCTGAGACTCTCCGGTACTGCCGCATGAGCGCGAGGTCTTGTTTTCCCAGCACGCGCACACCTCTCTCTGTGCGTCTGCATTATTCAGCGAGCGGCGGAGAGGAGCAGCGCTTTCAGTTAAACACAGATATTATGTTGCTTCTCTAATTTTACATGCAAGTATAGCCGAAATCACAGCACAGCTATGTGTATTTGATTTCATCAGACGACGGCATGATTATCAGGATTTTTGTGCAGATTAACATCTTGGAAGGGAAAGCTTTAATGTAGTCTTAATGGGTCACGTTTCAATCTCTATTTCATATTCATTCCGTTGTCTGACAACAGAAATAAATAAATAATATTGTAAATAATATAGTAAAATAAATCAATGAAAACAGTTTTATTGAGAATTTAGCTGAATCAACATACAGTATATATATATATATATATATATATAGTTTAAGCTTAACAATAACAACACTGATTTGGTCAGAAGATGCACGAGAACCATGCTATATACATATATTATATATGGCGTGTATAGACTATTTTAATGAGTCATTATGAACTGTCATTGAAAAATTGCTTTTTCAATAGATTTTTTATTTCGGAGTGAATTGTTCCTTTAATAATTAAGCTAATTTCCATTTTATTGTTCCATGTGTAACAAAGTTTGAAGTGAATTCTTCAGCACACTTGTAAACCACGGACTTTATTAGATTGTGAGTGAATATGAAGGGTCTTCCAAAGAGAAGGCCTTTGTGTATAAAACACAATCTCGTCCGGGTCTGCCGGCGGGGGGGCGGATGTAGATTGCAGGGTGTATTGCCTGCAAAGCTGCTGTCCGATTTGAATTGTCAATGCGTCGCCGTTCCATTTGACTCATACGGAGACCACTTTGGCTCAGATAGTGCAAAGACAGATTCCATCAGGTCCTTATCCGTTACAACCTGCATTGGTTGCAATTGGATTCAATAGCGGCCAATAATAGTGTTTTTTTTTTTTTTAAACATTAGGATACCTGGATTTGATTTTTTTTTGCACTGGTCAGAAGAGGGGTGTATGGGGATGAGAAAAAGGATATAAAAGGGAACCTTATTATACCTTGTTTTTCCCACCTCCTGGCTCCTGCTGTCCGATGCCATGAATAGTGCATTATTCCGATCATTTTTCTGACTTTCAGGAGGAAAAAGTAATTTTATCTGGTAAAGGATATATTTTTTTCTTTCAGCCAGCCCATCCCAAGAGTGGTGTGCATTGTGCCGGGGCTGAAGAAATCTCCTCACTGTATTGATACATCACAAAAGCCAAGCGCAATCATCGTCTGTGAAAGATCCTCTGAGACCAATTTAGACCCCAAAGACTTTGACCATAACATTTAAATCAGCAAAATGGACTAATTTAGTGTTGGCTATGATAGTTCTGAATACAATTATTGTACCCTCAACATGGCAGAATTCATTAAAATAGCCATATAACTGATATCAGTGTTAGTCCAATATTTCCATAATTTTCTCACTCTAAAATAATTGGACCTAGATCTCGTTTAAAGGCCATGGGAGAACTTTGATGGGTCTCCCCTTTCACACCTCTGCCGGGTATGAGAGATAATTATAAGACACCTTATTATTATTTTATAGTTATTATTTTGTTTTTATTCAGCCATTATCAATCTTTTTTAATGACAATAAAACGTTTATCAAGCCACATTGCTTCAATCCCAGTATACATTTACCCAACTATTATCAAAAGTATTTCTAAATAAATACAACAAAATATTCTTTGCAACCTTACGTGAAGTATTATGACAAAATGCATTATGAAGTGGACCTGTTCTGCAGCTGCATTAGAGCTAACATTAGCATCATGCTTCATAAAACAATTTATGAGATTAATAATATACTTTTACTCAGAACTCACTTCAAACCACCATCGAGTGTTCGTAATAACTTCCTTTTGCGATCATATGTGGAATTTGGTTGTTTACTGTTGTTAAAATATGCTATTTATGGCCTTTTATATCGCTGCACAAATTAGCATTCACATTCAATTAGCAAATCACATACAAACCATATCCTATGGTAATCGTGTGTTTATTATCTTATATAATCTATAGTGGCTGTTGTCTGACTGAAACTCACGTTGTTTGTGTTACAACCACCTCTCCGTTCTTAAGTTGTCAGGTATACATTCCAAGTATAAAACACATTAGTAAAAGGATCTATTTTCAGTTTTATTTGTCTATATACACTTTGGGCGGCCGAGGTACATTATAAAAGTAGCCCAAAAACCACAACCCACGGCTCTGTAATTTTTACCATGACTGTAGTTTCAAAATATATATATATATATTTGACAGCTTTAAAGAATTAAAGGAATGGTTCACTCATAAATGAAAAATCTGTAAATATTTATTCGCCTTTATGTCATTGAACCAACCTGTATCACTCTCTGTCATCTGTGGTACTTGAAGTGTATATACAGAAAAATCTTCATGCAGCTCTTTTATTATAAACCATTTGATAGCTTTGTTTAAGGAACATGCTGATATCGAAGTCTTCGTTCACTGCTAATCCTCCCCTCCAGTGAGCTGTTAACTCAAGATTTACTATGAATGAATCATTAGTTAACACTGAGTCAGGTGAACATAAATGGCTTATGACTTTAATCTTAAAATGCTATGACTTTATTCTTGTAATTTGACGTTTCCCCCAAAATATGCTATGACTTTATTCTCATAATTTTATTTCTAAAATGAATACATTTTTCATGAACTATGTATGTATTTTATTAATTAACAAATGTTATTTGTTTGTATGTTTTAATTAATTATTTACTATTTTCTTGACGTTTTTACTATTTTAACTATTGCTTTTTAAATGTCATTATGCTTAGACTTCATTATGATAATTTCGCAAAGTATTACCAAAGTAAGTTTCAAGGAAAGTCTGTTCACTCGACGGCCATATTTGCAGCTCAAACAAGACCAAGTCCTATCTAAATGAATGGGGGAATCCTGAAATCTCAAAAACTGCTTGCTGAACTTGCAATTAAATTACATATTTCAAATCAGCAACACAATCTGAAATGAACTTCCCCATGAATGTTGCTTCTTATGCTCGAATAGCTTATTTTTCAGGCTAGACCAGCCAATGTGAATGTGTATGTGCAGTATTAAAGGGATAGTTCACCCAAAAATGAAAATTCTGTCATTCATTACTCACCCTCATGTCGTTTCAAACCCGTAAGACCTTCGTTCATCTTCGGAACACAAATTAAGATACTTTTGGTGGAATCTGAGAGCTGTCTGACCCTCCCACAGACCGCAATACAACTGAATTGTTCCCAAGTCCAGAAAAGTAGCAAGGAGATCGGTAAAATAATCCATGTGACATCAGGGGTTCAACTGTAATTTCACGAAGCTACGAGAATATTTTTTGTGTGAAAAAACTACTTTATTCATTGTTGAATAAAGTCAGGTTTTTTCTTTTCTTTTGCGCACAAAAAGTATTCTCGTATTTTCGTTTTTGGGTGAACTAACCCTTTAACACTGCACATGCACATTGGCTGGTCTAGCCTCAGGTTTCTATGGGAACCGGAGCTTCTAATGTCCACTGCAGTGATGCAATGACTTTACTAATCAGCGATTGGCTCTGAAGGCGGGACTATTGAGCCATATTGCACGTTGCAGTTTCTCCCATTCATCAGTATAGGAGTGAAACATCTTTGTATTTCTATATTTTTTGCATTACTACTTTCATTCAGTTTTAAAGGTACAGTTCAATCAAAAATGAAAATTTTGTCATCATTTACTCACCCTGGCGTCATTGCAAACCTGTATGTTTGGTAGAGTATGGGGGGGGGGGAATGCTGCGGAAGTCAATAGCTACTGTTTGGTTACCCACATTTTTCAAAATGTCATCTTTTTTGTTCAGCTGAAGGAATAACCTCATGCAGGTTTGCAGCGGCATGAGGGTGAGTACATGATGACAGAATTTGTATTTTTGGGTGAACTAAACCTTTAATGTTTAACAAAAGTATTGTAAAAGTTACGACTTCATACTATGACATTCTCAAAATTTAGATTTTTTTATTATGTTGTTTAAAATGGTTCTACTTTAATTTGACTTTTATCATATTATAATGACTTTTCAAAGTATTTCTACTTTAATAGTCCAGTTTCAAAATTACAGCTTTATTCTCAAATTTGTTTTTTTAAAGCATTATTAATGTGGCCATTGTGTTTTTATTTTTTTTCTAAATGAAAGAGTCAGTTTAAACTTCCATTCTAAAGAAAAGAGCTGCACAAAATGATTAAAAAATTCAACTAAAAAATTGCACAGCTTTGAAACGAGGTAAATAATGACAGAACTGTCATCTTTGGGTGAATCATTCCTTCAAAATCGCACATTAAAAATCTCCTTTCTCAAGATTTCCTCTAAAAAAACCTGATTTCCGCATGTCCTAGGAATTCCCATGCGTAAATGTAATACGAAGTTCTCCAAACGTATCATGAGTCGTAGTGGTACTATTCCCAGTTTCTAAGCGTGCTAAGGAACGATAAAAGCAAGTCTCAATTTGCCTTCATGTTAAAAGTTCAAGTCAAATATTCATCCTTTGCCTGAATCACATTCCGATTTTTTTGTCCTCTAGAGTCGAGCGTGTTGGTATCAAGTCAAACAATGTGTGCATCTGTTCAAAGAGTCAGAATAAGATGGGTGAAACTCTTTAAGAAAAGCCTTTTTTGATTGCTTCAGATGCAGACGTTCGTCTCTTGGAACAGAACAGAGCTGTCGCAAACTCCATCTTATTTACATTTTCTTTTTTTCCCACCCCACACACATACGCCGCACTGTTCCAGAAACGCAAAAGGGAAGGAGCCCAAAAAAAGAGTGTCTTTCAATGCCAAGGTGCCAGGGCCTTCTTTTAAGCCGTAAATGTTCTGTCGCAGGAGAAGAGAAGGCGATAATGAGAGCTGAGCTCCTTTCCAAGACGTCCTTATTGTTTTAATTGTTCGAGCCACATAACGGAAGAGAAGCGAAGTCTCTGAGCCGCAGCGCCAACATTTAAAAAAAGAACAAACCTGGCTTTTTCCAATGTGTTGGAGCAATTATGTACAAACCCTGTAATTATGCATATCTTTTTGAAACATGTAAAGCTGTATGGAAATGAGTCTGGGCCGATTTAACTCCACACCGTGCACCCCCCACCGGCAGCGCATTGTTTGATATTTCAGACAGTTTTGGAGAAGTAAAGGGGACTTTAAGTCAAGGTTTTGCGCGAGCATGTGCACGTGCGAACGTGGGTGTGAGCGCGCTGAGCTAAAAGGGGAAGCTTTAGGCCGTTTATTGCGGGAAACGGTGAGAAAGTGCTACAAAAACACACCCCGTGCGAAACTCCTTCTTGCCTTCCTCCTACTTCATCGTCTCTTCCCCTCCCCCTACGTGCACGAGGTCCCACCCTTAATTAAGTCTGCTGGGGTTTAAAAGTGTTGAATCTTGTTTAAAGACCATCTCAGCACATTTAGAGGACCACGCGGGTGCACGCACGCGCACACATGGTAATCAGGCCATCCGCTGGCATTTGAGTGGAAATCTTATTTTCAGACAGATTCACCCCCCCCCCCAGACTTGTTTTCCCAGCGATTTCTGAAAAGATGCGGCATGTCTGGAGATGAGAAAGCCAGGCCGATTGTTCCCGGCTATAAGTGAGAATATCTCTGCTCAGCACCTCTGTTTCGTGCAATTACCACTCGTTAATCCTTTCAGAAAGAAATTCAATTACTTTTATCAAGGTTATTTCATACGTGATAGACAGCGCTGATGCGAGGGCGCAGTGAAAGCGGGCGTTTTGTGTTTCTGGCCAAATAATTGAGCTACGTTTGCTCTTCCAGGAGAATGGTCTTCCCAGAACCACAACAAAGCGACTTGTAACAGCTCTATGAGCAACCAATAATGGGGACATTATTCCGGTTCACCAGGAGCTAAGCACCTGTTACTGCTCTTCAACGCAGAATCCACACTGACATTTAAAATTTTCATTTTCAACATTGATAACAGCTTATTGGCAGGAGTCGACGCCGGTAAACCGACGAAGGCTCTTTAAATGCACACAAAGTGGGAAGATTAAAATCAAATAGGTGTTTAGGGTTTCTTCCTCCCCCGTTTCTTCATTCCCTCCTTTTTCTGCTTGACTTATCTGCATTCGTTCCCCTAGACCCTCTCTCAGGAAGAGCAGTGGAATCTGGGTAGCTTCCCCCCTCCCTTCCGCACCAATTACCCCTGGATGGAATTTTTTTGGTGTGAAGCCGGATAATTGTGTAATTATCTGGCTGAAATGGGAAGTCTAATGTGTTAAAGTGGGATTTTTTTAAGCCATGGTGTGGAAGGAGTATGGCAGGACCAACCTGCCAGAGAGGTGGACGCTCAACCAAATTGATAAGTGAGGAGATAAGTCCCACTCGGCTGAAGTACAGCCAGGACCACCGATTCCACATTTGAGAAGGCCGGGAGACCCAGAAATTGATTTTTTTTTTCTTCCTGAGTGGAGTAAATCAACCGAGATAATCAGGTGATATTGGGGGTCCATATGTGCAAATTCATATATATATATATATATATGATTTCAATCAGTGTATTTATGATGATTGGAGAAACAGCCAGTAATTAAAATGAGGATGCACATGACTGATTCATTAAATAATACCCTTGCATCAGTTGTGCTTAAAACTGCAGAATCTGACTCAGTTTCACTTTATTATGCTCATTAAGGGGTGATCGCCAAGAAAATAATGAGTTTGACCTCTAAACCTCTAAATATCTTAAACCCGAGTAATAAAGCAATAACATTCAGATGAGGACTCCACTGCTCTAATCGATAAATAAAACAATGAACAAACTATCAAAACACAGAAATTCTGAGGAGATCTGTTCCCATTTAACGAGAACAATATTACATTGACCCTAAACCGCGCTTCTCTTCACACGTGATTTCGCGCTGGCAGATCTGAGATCTTGGCTCCAAGACAAAGCTGGTGGTAAACAGCAACTTGTGAAAATGAGGGTTTGGAGGGAAGAGAAACAACACAATGAGAATTCAGGGGAAAAGCAACATGAGATATGCTGTCTCCTTCAGCGGTTGTTAGGAAATAAATTGCTTTTGAAAGTAGAAATGTTTACCTCAATTGAGAGACGTTTTATGCCCTTGACAGGAAATTATTTCACAGCTTCTCTTGCGGTTGCTCTTTCCAATGGTCATGTTTTCTTAACCTTACAAAATAACTTGGCCTCTACATTCACCTCGAGTATAAACACTTATTCTATGTTTTGAGGCCTCTCTCAACGGGTTCCTTAACTAATTTCTTTCTTCTGTGGAGGAACTGCCAAGACAGAATGGATGGAAAAGAGGCTTGCTGATATTCTGACAACTCCCCATATTTGCCCTTTGTGTTGAGTATGTAGCAAGTGGCAGAAAGTAAATCGAATGTAGAATTGCACTGGCAGTCAAAAATGGGACGTTTTTTGCTTTTTAAATTTGTATTAAAAGTATGCACCTTACTTTCATAATAGTGCAATTGTTGTTGGCAAAACAAATCATATGAACTGTACAATTGAGTGTCAAATTTGTTTATGGCTGTTAATGTTAGTGTAGTGTAGACACCGTTTGCCCATTGTTGGCTTCCCGACCAATTTAGAACTTATCGCTTCAATTTAATTGAGCATGTGGCAGAACTTGGGGACAGACGGAGGACTTTTGAGAATATAAGGTGAAATCTGAGGGTACATCAGGGCCGAATATTGCTGCTATTCCGTGTTAGTCTGCAGCTCTAATGATTCATTTTATTAGAACACATTTTCATCTGAATAGCATTTGAAAAGTTTTGAACCACAAACTTGAACAAACAGACCGTGCAATGATGACAATCATTTCAGACGCTAGCAATAACAGACACAAGTTCAAGCCTCTAAACAAAACCAAATAGCTACAGACCTATATACATAAGAAATATCTATATTTTATGTATATAAATGTTTAAGTATATACCAATTCATTCATTCATTGATATAGTAAGATTCATTTATTCTTTCAGATTCATTCAGTAAAGAAATACGTTCAGGAACGAATCATTTGACTGCATTTATGAATTATTCACTTAACTACTGCTTGAGTGAATAATTCCATGACTCACTCATAATCCGTTTTTGCATTTTTCTACTTTCAACATTAAATAAAACACGAGTGAACGAATGATACACAGATTCATAGCTTTCTGTATGATTTGTTCAGAAACAAAACACTTGACTCCATACAATGAGCTGTGAATTATTCAAACATGCAAATTCATTCAGTAACAAAACAAGAGACTGCCATTATGAATGAGTCATTGAATTATTCACTCAACTAATTTGTTTAGATTTCTAGAAGGCCATAATCGCATGTTGTTTCCGAGTTTTTTTTAGCTTGTACTACTTTGACTTTGTTTTATTTTCTGCGATATTTTGTCAACTGGCAAGATTGTATATCAGTGTTAATTTCGTAGACAAAAATGACAACGAAAAATATTCGTCAACGAACCTTTTTTCTGTGACTAAGACGAGACGTTGACGAGCTAAAACTAATATCCGATGATAAAAACGATGACGAAATGTATGCCACGTCTTCGTTAACAAGACGAGATGGGACTAAAATGTTATTTGAGGACTACCGGACATTCAAAATACATCCTATAGGCTAAGTTAACTGTCTTGTCTTTCAAAATGTGAGTCTCTGTCATTGGATAAGGGGCTTTATATCTAGTCTCAGTATGACAGCCGCAGTGGACTGATAGGCTACCAAAACGCGAACTAGCGATCTGAAACAATGGCCTCAGCACCTGAAGGGTTAGGGATAGGGTGACCAGACATCCCGTTTTTCCCGGAAGTCACAATTCGTTGTCGATTTAAAGGCGAGATAGGCGGAATCGCTCTGATAGAAGTGCTCTCTCTCTCTCTCGTTCACGCTCTACTTCTTCAGTTCTCATAGAGCGCGATCAGTTCTCAGTGCTCACTGCTCAAATACACACACAGCAGTCCAAATGTCTATCGTGTAGAGTCAGAGTATCTCACGTAAATACAGTCGGTTATGGCTTAAACTGGAGCGTGAACTGGTGGGTGAAAACTGAATGCGTGTCAGTATTACATGCATACCTTCCGTCTTAAAGGGACAGCATTCCTAATTATCTGTCATGAATGTTAACCAACAAAAGATGTTAAATACATGTATACTTGTTAAGTAAACCTACTGTATCTGAAAAAATTGATTTGGTCTCAAGTCAAGTCAAGTCGAACTTTATTGTCATTCTGCTACATGTGTGGAGATATAGTGGAACGAGATGTAGTGTCTCGCAGGACCACGGTGCTACATACCAGTTAAACATAAGATAAACATACAACAGTTCAAGTATAAGAAAAACAATAGAGCTATACAACAGGTAACCATCTAACTATACATGTACTATAACTGCTATAGTGACTACTCATACACAAACTGAGACTGTACAAAAACTTTACATAACTGTATATGAATATAAATATTCATGAAATTGTGCAAAAGAGATATTTGTACATGAAATTGTGCAAAATATATATTTTGTACATTAAATTGTTGTGCAGAAGAGAGATTTTGTGGAAAGCAGAGCATAGTGCAAAATGATTTTGTAGTGCAATGCACAAGTAAACATATTATCTTATTAAGTCTTTGTGTCTTTGTAGCAGGGAGTGTTTATAGAAAGTGTCTAGTGTACATATAGTGGGATGAAAGAGAGAAGAATTGATGACAATTTTTTTTAATACTACATATAAAATAGCTACCAAAATAAATGTTGGTAACTGCAGTTTGACTAAAAGTTGACTAAAATGGAATGACTTTTCGTCGACTAAAACTATGAAAGACTCAAATGACTAAAATGTGACTATTATTCTAAATTAAGACTATTAAGCATTTTCGTCTCAAGATTAAGACTAAGACTAAATAAAAAATGCTTGCCAAAATTAACACTGTTGTATATCAAATCTAAGATACTCAAGATTTAGTTTATTGAACATTTGTGGGTGTTTGTGAGACCGTCTTTCTGGTATTTGCAAGGTGTTATTGCCCAATATTTGTTGATGTGTTATGTTCTTTCCTTGAGAGACTGCTTCTGAGATACCGTTTTCATAATGTACATTTAAATGGTGAACATAGACAGAATCTGGCTTGTTATGAAAGGCACAGGCGTAATGTCTTTCTGTCAAATGTTTATAGTTCAAAATTAATGAATGAGTCACACCTGGGATTCGAGATTTCATCTATTTTCACTTAAAGAGGCAACATCTATTAGCACCTCACACTTTAGCAGCAGGCGTTTTAAACAAACAACGTGCTCCATCAAACAAGTTAATGCTTTTACAGATCATACATTCAGTTTTACAGCGGATATCGGCGCAGCCTCTTTAGAGAGAGATGGCACAACAGTTTATCGAGCACCTCTCAACCACAAACACAGGTAAACAAAAACACAATGGCACTCCAACCAAAAGGGCCTTGTGTACAGTTGACCCTCTCTCGGTCCTCGCTGTAGCATATTCTGTTTAAAATGAGCCATGAAATTGACAAATTATATTAAATTAGGGCGCAAATGGATCTGGATTGTGCTAAAAAGTTGAATGTGGACATCTCAAACTATAGTGCTGCTGTCATTACAGCAACAGAGTGTCAAAGTTAACAAAGTCTGACATTTTAATTGAATTAAAAATTGAATTCAACTTTTCACTCAGTTTTAAGCATGTAATAATATTTTTCAATAAATGTTTTTTTTGTATATAATGCAAAATAAAAGCACTTTCACTAGCAGACTAAAACTTTGGACCTCTTGATATTTTACTGTGAACTTAAGATGAGTGTGCATTTGAAACAAGATTCCCAACTTTAAAACTTGGAATCTAGATTAATGCCACTGCAAGGAAAATGCAGCATCCTCTTGACAACATCACCAATAATCCTGATTGAATAGTGATGATGACTGTCATAAAGGCTACGGTTGTCTGATCAAGTTACTGCGTTCCAACGACAACTGCGGGGGGAAAAAGAATTGACGATAGCTAATTAGCAAATCCATAATGTTTCCCTCCTTTTAAGCATCTCCCTCGAGGGTGTTTTGAATCATTATGCAAATGATGTTGTCAAATGTCAATTAGTGCAGGAAGAAACTCTCATGATTTATTATTTTCAAGAGTACTTTTGCAGAGGGAAACTTCTCCCACTAGTCATCAAAGGAAATTAAAGATAAGATATATGTGGGAAGAGCGCACACGAGTCTCTCTCACCCGCTGTGGGGAGCGAAAACCTTCATTTGTAGGCAAAGGACAAGGGAACGCTTAAGTGGTCCACTCTGGGACCACACCAAACAGGCCTATGACATATGCCATTGTTTCAACTGGCGAGGGTTTAAACACAAGGACTCTACACTTGGACGCATTTTCGGCTTTTTTAATGCACCGCAGATGTTGTAATTAATGTCACAGACAAAAGATACTTTTTTGATGTGCCATAATTGCGAACAAGGACATAAACACATCAGAAGAGCTTGTTTGACAGTTGAAGGATCCTCTTCGTTTTTTTTGCTCCCCAGCGTGTTTCATTGGCATGACAAGAGTTACGCTTCCAAAACTATTCACAGTCCCGGGTGAAGGGCATTTCTTAGCAGCAGTGCAATTACCCAATAAATCAAGCAATAAAAGACAATGTCGGTTGTCAATTAGGTTTTATAATTGAATAATTATTGGACAAAGAGTCAAGGTAGCGTGATTAAGGCTGTGGTTCTCCAAATGTCACAAAGCAATTGAAATGAATTACACAACTCTAAAACGACTCCTGCGATTAGCTTGCAAAAAAGCCTTGCTCCGTTTACTTTGTTTAGCAAAGCCTTCCTCTTCATTCTCTTTGGTTCTTTCCCTCTGAACTCTCGCTCACTCTCTACTCGTTCTCATTGCTCAAAGCCTCTGGCTTCTGCAAAGTGGAGTTTAGAGGTTTCATTGCTATGACTGCATGCTTTAATTAACCGAGGACACAAGTCTGTGCCTAATAAACAGTTAAAGGCTATGTTATTATTGAGGAAAACTGTAAGTTAATTTCGTAATGCACCTGCAACCATTTTTTGTGCTACGCTTCACAAAATTGTAACAACATATGGACTTGATCTACTGTAAAATGTATATTATAGATTGAGCTAATTGAGGGGTGCTGGGAGATTATCTGGAAAAAGTACCGGGCTTCTTTTTCAAAACGCAATTAGGGATCACATCAGGGTTGTTAGGAGAATTATTTATTCATTATACAGAGGTACATTTAATAGGCCAAACTCATTTAGATGCTCATTATCAATCTTGGCAACAGATCATATTATCTGGACGTTTTGATCTTTCTGAAGCACAACCGTGTACAGAATGAAGGTGGAGCTCTGTGGAAAAAACACCAACAACATGCCAGATCCTGCCTTTGATTAAACATTGAGGATTGGCCTCTTGCAGAGAACAGAGTCATGGACGGCTCAGCAGACTTTCCCTGGACTCCCGTGAGTCCACTGTCCACCTCAGCTGGGGGCGTGGCTACAGGTGCCCATCCAACAGAAAACCAGTACAATTAAAGTAGTAGTTTGTAGTTTTAATATATATAGAAAGCGAGAGAAAGAGAGTTTACATTGGCAGTTTAAAAATTACATTACAGCCAACTTCAGATTTGCACCGAGGAAGAAAATACACCACAAAAGCACACTTTGAATTGGGGTTTTGATAGGCAGCATATGCTAAACATCAAGGTTGGAATTAATATGAACATGCTGATTCATGTTTGTCATATATCTGTTTAAGTCTAGAGGGATGGGGTCCCTGCGTAAACCGTGTCCCATTTTGATGAGAAGTACAAGAACAGAATGAATATATAAATGATGGGTTTGGTTGCCAGACGCACATCTTCATGGGTAATTTAGCTGCTTTTCTTTTTATTTGCTTGATATGCAAAACAAGGCGATATAATGTCACTTTTAGGAGCTTAGCCACATGTATGTGTTAAAAGTTTTACCTGAAACATAAAATGCTCAAAGTAGGAGCTCAAACTAGGATATCTCTATCTGGTTTCTCTGAGAGCGTTTGACTACTTTTAATGAAATCAGGGTTGGACAGTATTTCTAGTAGTTGGACTCCTTATATAAAAATTTAGTTTTCAAGTAACAAGTAAAGTTTACTAAAAGTGTATAGTCTTTATTGTGATTGATTGTCTTGGGGAGTTTTTGCATGTTGTAGTTGGTTTGCAACCCATTTTACTTCCATAATTTAGTGCATTTGAACATAAAACTGGACAGTTAACATAAGACTTAATTTTATCCATCTGGAATCGATTGGATCAACAAATGCTACCGTGATTACATGCTTTCAATTTCAAAACCAGACTAAAAAGACTTTTGCACTATATTTGATGCCATAATGATTAGACTACAATAACTTGTTTTCACATCTACTGAAGCTCTCAAATCAAATATGATGACTCGTGGCGAAATGTGTGATTTATGTTGTACCTCAGAAGTTTAGTTGTCAAACAGGTGGAAGCCTGTTCAGGAGATGAAGGATACAAACTCTAACCTAACCAATTAGCCCAAAGTAGACCTTTATTACTGTACGTCTTTCATTCCACTGAAATGCTTTTCAAGATCGCTTTTAATGAGAGCTCCTCTCTTCCGGTATGTGCTGTTAGTGAGCTCTATCAAGTGGTATAAATCTTTAATTTTCGAGATCAGCATTAATGGCCGAAACAGCCTAAGATCTCGGCTCGGCTTCTGCCTTTCATCCTCTCCGCTGGTGGAATTCCGGAGGGGGCTGCGCTCAATCGTTTGCTCCCCTAAGTACACAAAATTAGCTGCTTATCTGTTGATCTCCGTACATGATCCCTATGAAATCCTTTCTGTGTGTCCAAGGCTACAGCCTTTACAAGAGCCTATAGGAACCTCGTTGGTCTCTGTTTCGCTTGTGCTCGTCATCTCTCTCGCTCTCTTTCGCTTCCCTGGCCCACAGAGGGGAAACTAAGCCTAATTAAATTGCTCTCAAAGACAATGAGGACCAGGCTTCCACCTCTTATGCCTCCCCTGTCACTTCCTGGGGATTCAGGCAGACCTTAAGCCCCAGTATTTTACCAAGCTGCTTGGAGGGATTTCGCAAAAATTGAATTGTCATTCACATCCGTTAGCCTTGGCGTAATAGAGGCCGATGTCAGAAACCGGGGGAGCGGAATATGCTAGAAAAGTTAGAGGCTCCCGAGTAGATTACAACTAAGTGGAGTTGTTTGCTACGTCTTTGAGGTCCAGTTCAATACCGTTCCAGATCTTTTAGTGCCGCAACCCTGCATCTGCTCGTCCACAAACGGCCTCCTAAATCTTGCTGCATTTGGCCGCGTTAATGAGCGCCGGCTGTGGAATTAAGCTCGCCTCTGCCCGTTAATGCCGTCTGCGAGAGCCCAAGAGTGACTGTAGCCCTCGTTAGCGCTGCCTGCTCGCTATTGATTGTACCGGGCCACTGGGGGCTCTCTACCTGCAGTTGACTTTGTACTTCTTCAGGAGTTGTAAGGGGCTGCCGAACAACAGGGACCACGCACATCTCAAACAAGGTCTATGAAAAGCCTATCAATTAGGCTTTGAAGGTCAAGCAAACTCTCTCTGTGCCTCCTTCTGCAGTTCTGTCTTTTTCTTTCTCACTCTCTCTCTCGCTCTCCCCTGGCTGGACTTGCTCATCTCGAGCTGGCACTATCTCCAATGCTCTCTCACTTGCATCGCTCTTTCCAAAATACATCTGAAGACTCCATTCAATTAAATATCTCTCGGCTCCAGCTGCTCCCTAAGTGAAAGGTCAAGCAAGTCCAGGAGGCTAAAAGAGAAAGGCTTGGCTTCTTCAGAAAGCTCCCCTCCCTCATCCCCTCCACCTCCCAACAAAGCCTCTCCCAAGCCTGGGCTCTCTCTTAATGATCCCCACTGGTCAATCCCTAACTAGCGATGACAGTTCCCCCCAGAAGCACCTCTGCGGATGGGAGCCGATCGATCAGTTGGAGTGAAAAAAATACACATAATGATAACCCGCAGACATAATGTCAAGCCCTTGTGCCGTCCCAATTGGTTGACATTCAGGTGGATAGAGGGGAGGGCCAAGTGCCGAGACATCAAAAGAGAGGTGCAGCGGTGCGCTCCTTCACGCCAAGTGAGGTCTGTTAACCCCTCTCTCGCGTGACCTCTAATTACCTGATACGTGGCCTGAGTGACCTGAATACCGTCACGTCAAAACAAACACTAGTAATTGTGGCTCATTACTAGAGCAGTAATACAGCTATATAGGTCTAGTAACAGAAAGGAGTTTGTTCTCTTGTGAAATGTTAACCATCTAGTGGTTCTCAAACTTTTTAGACCAAAGTAACACCTTTGAGTAAATAGGATGATAAAAGTATCAGCAAGTCAAAACAGTGTTCCCCAGGGGTTAAACTGGTCTTGAAAGGCATTTTGGACACTTAATGGCCATTTGCTTGTCAGTTCAATCCATCCATACATGCTCCAGTCCAGTGTTTGGACAAATTTAGCAAAATCATTTTTTGAAATGCGCTGTATAGGTAAATTCGTAGTGATCTGAAATCTGTTCATATTGATATATCTATATTATTATAATAGGGGGTACAAAAAAATGCACTTAATAATACATCATTATTTTTTACATTTATTGTGACTTAAGTTGTTAAAACTGTCCTGTTGCTGTCATTCTGTTGCACTGTGGAGCTTCTGTCACTATAAAAAATCCTCGTATGTGTACACATACATGGCCAATAAAGC
This sequence comes from Ptychobarbus kaznakovi, assembly GCA_027422405.1. NCBI lineage: Eukaryota > Metazoa > Chordata > Actinopteri > Cypriniformes > Cyprinidae > Ptychobarbus > Ptychobarbus kaznakovi. The sequence goes on from CM049795.1 coordinate 37,960,267, forward strand.
TCATTCGTCTGCATTACTAATTGTATAGCCTCAAATTGTACAGTCCAATTCGAACTTGTCTCTGCCTAATGATCATCTATATGCTAAAATGCTTTAAGAGCAAACAGAATAATGTTTCACCTTCATTCATTCACCTCAGCTTTTGCTAACATCTTTCAGCAGGCAGAGTGTATAATGCTCAGCACTTTACCCATTCCCATCTTACATTGTGCAAGGTCTATTCAGGGCTATTCAGTTCTGCCCCTGAAAGGCCAATATTATGCAGAGTTTAACTCTAACCCTAATCAAGCACACCTGCCTATAAATTCTAAGTAATTCTGAAGACCCTGATTAGCTCATTCAGGTGTGTTTGACTTGTGTTTGTGAGGATACTGACCAAATTAGAAACATTTAGAGTTATTAGAGACGGAAAAAGATTTCTGTATCAACCAGAAATGACAAATAACACAAGGAAAAATAAAACTGCATTCTTTTTTTTTGTATTCACATTTTTTTGTCATGCCACATAGCACTTGGGTGTGCATTGCTGCAGCAAGGTAACCACTGATCTAGAAAAAAATTGGGTGACATTTCTTTGATTTCCTCTAAAAACAGCATTAAATCACAGTTTTGAATCCAAAGCTGAATTAATGATGTTAATAGTGCGAGTACATGTCTTCACATTCACCTCAGAGGGAAAGACTGCCTTTTCACACTCAAACTTCAAAAACAAATGGCTCTGATGGGACCAGAAACCCGTACGGGTTCGTCTTACCGTGCGATGCTTTGGCAATCTATTTCCCCCTTTAATTGCGAGCAGACAAGTGGAACCATACATCTGCTCTATGCCGCTCGACCCAATACATAAGCGCCATTGATCAGTCTGGCTTAAAAAGTGGTGCCACTATCCAATCCCTCACTGAAAGCAGGAGAGGCACTATCAGAGGAGTTGATATGATACACCAACTCCTGCCTGCCACCCCCTCTCCGTTTCAGATTAAATTCAGGGTGTCTCATTTTGGATGGGCGGCGGACAGACGGCCTGACTCCAGCACTAGATGAGAAAGTGTTGGGCTGGGCCGCCCCCCTGCCCCGAAGTCTCATCAATAGCCACTGGAATGGCAGCCAAGCCGCTGTAACACAGGACGCCTGTCGCTTGTATGCTGATTAGAACAGAGCAGAGGGATAGAAAGCGGCAAGGAGACTCTTGATCAGTACCTGTCTCTGTCTCTCTTTTACTGTCTGTCTCTCCAATGCTAGGACAGACTGGTGGGGGATCGTATTTCCCATACTATCAATACTATCTTACCTCGATCCCTGCCTCCTCCTGGTTTCATAACCTTGTGGTACACAGCGTCCTCTTAATTAACACCATCATCTCTGGACAAATTAAAGTAGACATTTTTTTAATAGCATTGATTTAAATGGATTGCTGTCCCAAAAATAAAAATGCTGCGATCATGTATTCTCAATGTCATTATAATAATGTAAAAGCTAATTATTTTTTATAATTATGTATTTTTATACATTATATCTTTACATAAGGTTATATAGCATTGTAATTTTAATATATTATATTTTTATTATGCATTATATTTTACTATAGATTTTTATTTTATAATCTCAGTTTACCTCTTGGTATTTTTAATAATAATAATTTATTATTTATTTGAAAATTGGCAGGGCTTTGACTGTAAGTGTTATTATATTCCTTATTATTATTATTATTATTATTATTAGCACTGTTGTCTCTGGACTACTGAAAGTGGCCATTTTTAATGACATTGATTTAAATGAGTTTAAAATCTAATTCTGCAATATTTTTTTCACCTCAATGTCATTCCAAACTCATTGTTTTATATGCTAATATAAATCTCAAATGTCAACTGACCCCAAACTTCATTGGTTCTTGCACATCATGTGACCAAGCATCATGACATTTGAGGTTTTTGGTGCTGTATTTGATGTAGCTTTTGTTCTTTTTATAGTTTGAAAGTTTTGTGTCCCATTGAATGAAAATCATGCAGGTTTGCAAAGACATGAGGGTGATTAAATGATACCATATTTTTCATTTTTGAGAGAAACATCCTTTTAATTTTCACTTTCTCCTATTAAATGTGTCCCTTTCAAATGTATTCGCCTCAAACCTGAAGTTGTAGGACTTCAGAAATTTCTTCGAATATTAGTTTTGCTCACAAGAGAACCAGTTCTGACTCTCTTCCAACGATGTGACAGATTTGTTGTCAGTAGCATTTACCACCTTAGGCAAGCATCAACCAACATATTAAAGTTAAAAGTATTGAAGAAGAGGCGCTCGTTTATTTTCCTAAATTCATCTCGTGCAGGAAAATAAATAGAGGAGGACAAGTTAAGGCCGTCGGATATTAAGTACATAAAGATTGCGATATTTAGCTTGTATCGGTTACGGTATACTGGAAAAGTGCTGTGTAAGTTATGACAAAAATCGGTTTCCTCAATCAATCTTCCTTGTCCCTCATCGATCCGAGGGTCATACTTTCCCTTGTGTCAAAAACAAAACAAATGTTGCAGTGCTCTATGATTTCTCATTAAGTCCATGTCTCCAATGGTCTCAAATGGTCTGCAGACACTCCCACAAATCAATAGCTCGGGGTCCCTATGAATTGCTATTGTGATGATGAGGAATTGATCTTTCCTCTTATGGGAATGTTTTATGTGACAGAGAGACTGGTCACATATTCAAATATCACAAGCAGCGCATGATTTCAGTAAACACCAAATCTATTACTGGATTTGAATTTCCTGTGGAGAAAACAAAACGATATACTATTGTATAAGTGTAACAATTCACTGAAGCAATCGAAACTCAGCATTGCATTCACGTTCAAGCATATGGCGAATCATTTCAGAACAATCCAGCTTGGGAAAGTTCAAACCAGCTAGAGTTTTACAAACCTACAACAAACTTCCACCAACCATCAAAACTAAGAAACTAAGTGGCATATTTCCAGGATTTCTACAGGTGCTGCACTCAACGTCAGACATTTCCTTTGGCTCGACGCTCTTCGCTTGATTTCAGAAAAAGTCCCTGCTTGCTCCCTTTGATTGAACTCAATGGGATTACAACAGAGTTAATCGCTTCTGGGTTTGTCCACTTATTACCATGTGAACTCCCCCTCGGCGCCCCATTGTTTTCCGCCCTTCCATAAAGATTACCTTGAGCGCAGTTTGGAATTGCTCTATTGTCTCCGTCGGAGTGTGGGAGCTTAATGAAAGCGGAGTGGCAGACTTCACAATGGAGACGGCTGCCGTGGCGAGAGGTGGCCGCGTGCTCATTAATGAAAGTGCCGCAACTGCCTTTAAAAATAGAATTGCTGCTTGGCTTCAGATTGAGCTATTAGGGACTTGTGATTGTATGTAAAGCTCCCCCATCCTCAAATGTACCTTCAAACACTTACCAGCTGGAAAAAGAGAAAACGGCACCACAGGCCACCTGCAAGGTAACCCAGACGAGAGCCAGACTTTTGATTTGTGTCTTTTTTACAGTAGCTGGGTAGCTAATGGCTTCTATTATACTGTGAAATTAGAATGCTTTAACATTATAAATAATTACACAGTTGCTACTTGTCTGCACAAAAGACATTTTTCAAGTTATAATAGTGTTTTTGTGTCAGATATTTCTGCATGTTTATAACAAAAGGTATCCAAGCAATTAATATATTAATATAACTTTTTAACTTTTAATGGTTAACTGAATATTGCATTTGTGTGTGTGTACATATATTTAATGTAATCAGAATACTTTTTGATTGCTTTTAGATTACCTTTGACCCTAGTCGTTTATCACACATTAGGATAATCTCGTACCATATTGATATTCAAATACAAAGGGTAAGAAAATATATTTCATTCGTTGTAATTAACAACATGAAGCGCGTTAAATATTATGTTATGTCACCGAGGTTTGTAAAAGAACTGCAGGGGCTTTGTGAGGTTAATGAAAAGCTAATAATTAATTAAATCATAAAAATGTCTAATTAAAATAAGTCATTTTAGAATAAAATTGATAAAAAATAAAACACTTACCAAAAAAACTATATTTTATTTGTTTACCTGCATGTCATGTGACCCACAGAGAACCGTGAACATGCAAATGGTATAGGCCTACTTAATTATTAAAATATGTATTTCTCAGGGTAAAATCTCAGGGTACTTCAAGAAAATATATAAGGTGACAAAAAAGTTTGGGACTGCCTGCATTACATGTAAATAAGAAATAACGTAAATTTGTGCATATATATTTAAAATTGTAAATTCTTTGCGTGAATGTCCACAAAACTAAAAGACTTTCTAAATGTATATAAGCAGTAGGCTATTTTAGAAAGGAACACTTAAACGATGAAAAAGAGGAATTAGGGAGAATCATTAAATTATAAATAAGTTATTGCTACTTTGTGAATAATATGTAAGCATGTAATCAATAAAAAGTAGCTGTAGTCTGATTATGAGTATTTTAAAATGTAATTTAATCTAATTACAAGTACTTCATTTTTGGAATCTGATTACGTAATCCAGAAGACATGCAATCAGTTACCCGGCTCTGTACAATAATAGCACTGCTATTGTGTTTTGTTATACAGTAATTCTGCACTTCTATGAAGTTTGTTAGTTATAATGTGAGTTTGGTGCATTGATATTTAAGTCTTTGGCGTTTTGAGTGGCATTGAGTACATTTCTTCTTCTCTGGTGAAGTAAACGCCTCTGATGGCCATTCCGTTCATGTGCTCAACAGAAACATCTGTGATTGGCTACAAAGCTCAATGCTGCAAAATCATGTTGTAAATAAAAACCTTTGACACAGTGTATTTAGATCTATATAGAATACTGCAATATACACCTTTTATAATTTGCGTACTTGGGATTGTTTCCATTAATTATGCAGTCCTACTGAAGGTTGAGATTAAACAAAAATAAAAAAATGCACTCTGTTAAAGATCATTGCACTCAGTTTTATACAGAAACTGCAACTACTACTAACAACAAGGTGGTGTTAATAACCGGACACATCAATTGAAAACTATATATGGGATCACTTCAAACTTCAGTGAAGCAGCTGGGATTGGCTTACTAAGAGGTATGTGTCCTCCAAAAATGAAAGGTCAGTCAGTTTAAGTGCGGCATAATGAGACATTCCAACATGCAACTTCTGAAAAGGTGTTCATTAACGCGAGTGTTTTAAATGCAGTCTCTTGAGTAAGCCCATGTAGTGAAAAGGTCTTTGTTTATTGATGGTGAGTTATTTTCACCATCATAATGAAAGCATACTTGTGAAGAGAAGACCTTTAAAATAGGAATATTTACAATTTCTTTAAGGAATAATATTAATAATAATAATAATATTAGGTTGAGTTGGCATCTGGCCATTGAGATCATGGAGACACTGGAGTTTATTGGCAGACAGTGTATTTGAAGCAGAATATGCTGGGTCCAAATGATTCTGTCCCGTACCTGTCAATAACATTTATGCAATTTGTTATGTCTAATTATTCATATAGATATTTATATTACTTTTAAATATGATATTATTATGAATTGATCTAGTGGCTTAATGAAAGTATTATTTTACAAATATACACAAATATGTTTTTTTTTCTTTTTCATTTATGAAACTTCATGGAAAATGTGGTCACCACGTACGGAGGCCCAAACCTGCAGGAAATAAAATATAATAAAATAAATTAAAATAAAATAACATTTTCCTTTAACTTTATTTTTGTATGACTTTTTTCCTTTATTTATTATTTTCTATATTTATTTTTGTATTTTTGTTTTATTCTTTATGAGTAGACAGACATTTTTATTTATTTAAATTATTTAATTTATTAATTTGTTTATTTAAAGGAACAAATGTCTATTTGTTAATATATCATTTTATATATATATTTTACATTTGATTTATTTTTGTATTATCTCTTTCCTTTATTTATTGTTTTCTGTATTTACTTTACTTTTCATTTCATTTTTAGTTAGTTAGTTAGTTTCTTTGTTAGTTTGAGTTAAAAACAAATATTGTGTATATGTATATATATATTGTGTATATGTATATGTGTGTGTGTGTGTGTGTGTGTGTATATATATATATATATATATATATATATAGTGTGTGTATATTTATATATATTAGTATATAAGTGCAGGGTCCAAAATTAGCACCAAACGTCAAATGCAAGCAAAATCAATAGCAAGTAGTATCTTTTGAACCCTGGACAGATACAAGAAAATTACACAGATTTTAATGCACAGAAGTAGCATACAGATACTTACCCAATGCCCCTGGTTGTGGGAAAAAATATATCTGACTTGATTGTTAATTTTAGTGCCTGCAAAGCTGAAAGTTAAAAAGGCAACTCCGCCTATGCTTAGATCTATAAATGATAGCCATTGTGTTCTTAAACATTCTGTGCAGGAACTACTGAGAAGGTCAGGCTGTTGTTCGGAGTAATTAACCATCTAACAGTCTTTCAACAGGAACTGTCATCTGGGCTTTACGTTAAGTTCACTGTAGGTGGAGGAAACCAGGCCTGCGCTCCAAGCGAAGCTCTCCTATACGTTCAGTGCCGAGAAAAGGTCAGGTTTACTTCTTGCCGAAACCTTTAGTAGTCTTTTTGCTTAGCCACCAGGAAGGATGTTTGGTGAGGGACTGTCAAAACTGTTCGGGTCTTTGTCGAGAGAAAGGTGTGCAACCTTTAGTGTCCCTCGACTGAGGAGCGCAGCCCACCGCACCCAAACATCACCTTAAAGGCCATATATTCTGTTTACTCCCCTGTATCTTTAGTTCTATCTCCCAGGGTTTAAAGAGCAGTTTTCTGACTTGAATATCTATCACTTCATTGAACGGGGAACTGTGTCGGGCTACGAAGCTAGATGCCAAAGGATAGTTCGAGGGGATATTAAATCAGAAACTTAATGAAACATCTAGTTGAATTTTGGCCTGCTCCTACTACCAAAAAGTGGTGTTTATTCTTTTAATATTTTTGTGTATCAGTGTAAAAACTTATGTTAATCTAAAAATCCTTGAATTAAGATTAATATTATAATCAATATAAACTAAAGGCAATATATATTTAACACAAGTGTATTTTGTCTTTTTTCACTAGTTTTAAGTGTAAATCTACCAGTGTGGTGAGATTTTTATTTATTACTTTTTATTTTAATAAACCGTTATTAATAAATAAAAAAAAATTACATACAATAATTTTAGTTGGAAAATAATTATTAAAAATCAAATCTGTTAACTTTAGAAGCAACACTGTAAAATATTTAAGAGAATATACCTTTGTTACGGCTTCCAGTTTCCCGGATCCCTCCATCTCTCAATCACGAGCGCCCTCTCCCGAGTTCTAGCGCAGTGCATACTTCCCTCTAGTATGCTCCATTTGCGCAGTGATTGCCTTTCACCTGTTCTATATCAGAGATCATTACCAAGCCTTTATCTGCTCCATTCACCATGTAGGCTTTGCGAAGTATTGCCTCTCTACGTGTGCATGTCCGAGCGTTTCTCCTTCTACTCAGTCTACCTGTTATCACTGACCCACGCTGAACTTACATTGTCTATCTGTCTGCAGCCTGCCCTACGACCTCCAGCCCGTTCCGGATTCTGATTCTCTGCCACCTGCCTCGACCGAAGCCTGTCCCTGGATACTGAATGCTCGCTGCCAGCCCACGACCCCCTGCCTGATTCTACGCACGCCTCTACGATCATCATCATCCTGAGTTACCTTTTACCTGACTTTTCCGTTAAATAAACTTTGTTGCATATGGATCTGCCTCTGCCCACTGATTTATTACAGAATACTTCGCCAAACGAAGATCCAGCAACTATGTCTGCTTTATCCGCTGCTTTCACCGCCCAAGCATCTCAACTGGCCACTCATCATCATCAGCTGACGCGACTAACTTCAGTAACGGAGGAACTGGTAACAGCTATGCAAAATCTCCAAACCTCATCCGCGGATACCTCGTCAGCGTCTGCCTCTCCGTCTCTCGCACCAGCACCCGTGCTGCAGACCGCCGCGAGCCCTCGTCTAGCGCTACCTGAAAAGTTTGACGGGAACCCAGGTAAATGCAAGGGCTTCATTCTTCAATGCTCTCTGTTTCTGAATCAACAGCCTCACCTCACTCAACGGATGCCAGCAAAATTTCCTTCGTTTCCTCGCTGCTGACTGGCCGCGCTCTGGACTGGATCACAGCTGTGTGGAGAACGGATGGCTCAGCATTTCGTTCATACGACGAGTTTCTTCGGGATTTCCAAGCAGTTTTCGAACACTCTAAGGGAGGAAAGGGGGCGGAGGATCTTCTGCTGGAGCTTGCACAGGGACGGACTTCTGCCGCTGAGTATGCACTTGAATTCCGTACGTTAGCTGCTCAGATAACTGGACTGATAACTCTTTTAAAGGTGATTTTTCGGCGGGGTCTCAGTCACGATTTACAGACGGAACTGGCCTGCCGCGACGAGGGAAAGGATTTCAACCAGTTCGTCCATCTCGCCATCCAGATCGATAATCTGATGCGCTCGCGCCGCCCAGGCAGTCGCTCAGCAACCTCGTCACGCAACCTTCCTTTGCCCCGGTATTACAGTCACATGACTGCCGATTCCAGCGAACCCATGCAAATTAACGCTACACGGCTCACTGAGGAGGAAAAGGATCGACGAAGGTCTCAAAGGCTGTGCTTATATTGTGGAGAAGCTGGTCACTTTCGTCAGAACTGTCCTCATCGACCCATTAACAGAGATAATGCTGCGGTGAGTCTAACTCTTAATTGTCTAAACCAAGATCAAGTGTAACCGTCCCCATTGAGTTTTTTTGTCAACGGCAAATCCTTTTTCCACATCTGCTCTGTTGGATTCAGGTGCTGCTGGGAACTTTATGTCGCTAGAATTTGCTGAACTTCACAAAATTCCTCTAATTCCATGCGTTTCTCCCCTTTCTGTTGAGGCTGTTGATGGTAGACCGCTGGGGGCACCGGTCGCGTCACTCATCTCTCTCAGGAGTTACACATGCGCACCGGTTTGCTGCACAGAGAATTAATTCAGTTCTACATTCTCCAAGCTCCTCACACTCCCGTCATTCTGGGGGTTGCCATGGCTCCGTAAGCATGATCCACTTCTGCAATGGACCTCCGGCCAGATCGTCAGCTGGGGAGAGAACTGTTTTTCTGATTGCCTGTCTACTGTCCAACCGCTTACTCTACGAAGTATTCGAGAACACCCTGATGATGCCGTTTTGAAATGCTTGCCTTCCATGTACCACGACTTGGCAGAAGCATTCAGCAGATCAAAGGCCACGAAATTACACCTCATCGCTCTTACGATTGCGCCATTGACTTCCTACCTAATGCTACACACCTAAGGGGCGTGTCTTTCCTCTGTCCCAGCCCGAGACAGAGGCTATGCAGAAATATATTGAGGAAGAGCTCTCCAAAGGTTTCATCCGTCCATCCACGTCTCCTGCATCTGCTGGGTTTTTTTTCGTCCAGAAAAAGGATGGAGGACTCCGTCCATGTATTGACTACAGAACGCTCAACGAGTGTACCGTCAAGTTTCGCTATCACTACCCCTGGTACCAGCTGCTCTGGAACAACTCCGCAAAGCAAGATTTTACACCAAGCTGGATCTGCGTAGTGCTTACAACCTGGTTCGTATCCGCGGGGGGATGAGTGGAAGACGGCCTTTTCTACGTGTACTGGGCACTATGAATATCTGGTCATGCCTTTTGGGCTTTCCATCAGTCCTGCAGTGTTCCAATCATTCATAAATGATGTCTTCCGTGACATGCTCAATCGCCAAGTCGTCGTCTACATTGACGACATCCTGATTTATTCTGATACCCTAGAGGACCACGTCCAGCACGTCCGTGCGGTACTTCAGAGGCTCATCCAGTATCAGCTCTTTGCCAAGATCGAAAAGTGCGACTTTCACCAGACCTCTATCTCATTCTTGGGCTACATCATTAGCCCAGGAGGCGTGGCCATGGAGGAGGGCAAGGTAAAGGCAGTGGTGGAATGGCCCAGACCTACTACGCTGAAGGAGCTGCAGCGCTTCCTTGGGTTCGCAAACTTTTACCGCCGCTTCATCAGAGGATTCAGTATGGTGGCAGAACCCCTCACGGCTCTGGTTCGCAAAGGCACGTCGTGTCTTCCCTGGAATGAAGAGGCCACTAAAGCCTTCAGTCGTCTCAAGCAGGCTTTCACTTCAGCCCCCATCCTGCATCATCCAGATCCTGAGTTACCTTTTGTTGTTGAAGTGGACGCTTCTTTAGTACCGGCCTGGGTGCAGTACTATCTCAACGTCAAGGATCACCTCCCAAGTTGTACCCTTGTGCGTATTATTCCAAGAAGCTCAGTTCCGCAGAGAGGAATTATGATGTGGGTGACCGCGAATTACTGGCCATAAAGGCAGCTTTCGAGGAGTGGAGGCATTGGCTGGAAGGTTCCACACATCCTTTCCTCGTCCTTACTGATCACAAGAACTTGGAGTACCTTCGCACGGCTAAGAGGCTGAATCCCCGTCAGGCCAGATGGTCCTTGTTCTTCTCACGCTTCCAGTTCACAATTACCTTCCGCCCAGGCTCCAAGAATACCAAGGCGGATTCCTTGTCTCGTCAGTTTGATTCTGAAACTTCCATCAAGAATCCTGAGACCATCCTCAATCCAGATTTAGTCATCGGGCCCATACAGTGGGATATCGAGACCGAACTCGAGCTGGCCAACGCTCACACCGGAGTCCATCCGGAATGTCCCCCTGGTAAACTCTATGTACCTGAGACCCTCCGTGAAAAGGTTCTGAAGCATGTTCACGCCCTTCCCAGCTCCGGTGGGCACCCAGGTATTACTGCTACTATCCATCTTCTTCAGAATCGCTTCTGGTGGTCCACCCTGTCCCAGGATGTCAGCCGATTTGTTCAGCAGTGCAAAACCTGCAATATTCAGAAATCGTCCCGTCTCTTGCCCGCCGGTTTGCTTCAACCATTGCCCTTACCACAGCGACCCTGGTCACATATCGCCATCGATTTTATTACGGATTTGCCACCATCAGACGGACACACTACTATCCTCACGGTCATCGACCGCTTCTCCAAGGCCTGCCGTCTCATACCCCTCAGTAAACTTCCCACGGCCCTACAGACCGCTGAATACCTTTGTAATCTGGTGTTTCGGTTTTATGGTTTACCCGAAGACATCGTTTCAGACAGAGGGGCTCAGTTCACGTCCCGTGTCTGGTCTGCCTTCTTCCAAATGCTCCAAGTCAACGTGAGTCTTACCTCCGGCTATCATCCTCAGGCTAACGGACAGGTTGAACGTCTCAATCAAGAGGTTTCCCGCTTCCTCCGGTCCTATTGTCAACTCCACCAGAAGGACTGGAGCCGGTACCTTATGTGGGCGGAATACGCACAAAATTCCATCCAGAAGCAATCCACGGGCTTGACTCCTTTCCAGTGTGTCCTTGGTTTTCAGCCACCCCTGTTTCCCTGGTCCGGTGAGCCCACCAACGTCCCCGCCGTGAACGACTGGCTCAATCGAAGTGAGGAGACCTGGAATCTAGCACACACACACCTCCAACGAGCTGTCACTCGTGGTAAGAGGCAGGCTGACCGTCATCGCCGCTCCAACCAGAATATCTGCCAGGTCAATGGGTATGGTTATCCACTCGCAACCTCCGTCTCAAACTCCCTTGCAAAAAACTCAGTCCGAGATTCGTGGGTCCTTACAAGATCTTACGTCAGATAACTCCTGTGTCCTTCCGTCTGGCCCTACCCAGGCATCTTCGTATCTCTCCTACGTTCCACGTCTCACTACTCAAACCCGCCACGCCACCCACAGAGGAAGAGAGGGGAGATTCTTCTAGACCGTCCTCTCAATCTAATGCCGTTCAGGCCTCTCAAGCCATTGTTGTAGAGGGTGAGGAAGCTTACCGTGTTCATCAACTACTGGATTCAAGACGCCGAGGGGGTCACCTTCAATATCTGGTTGATTGGGAGGGTTGCAGTCCAGAAGAACGATCTTGGGTCAATTCAAGGGACATCCTAGATCCTATGCTCACTCAAGAGTTTCATTGTAATCACCCTGAGAAGCCTGCACCCCGTGCTCGGGGCAGACCACGGCGCCGTCAGCATCCTCGCGCCGGGAGTCGCTCGCAGGGGGGGGCTCTGTTACGGCTTCCAGTTTCCCGGATCCCTCCATCTCTCAATCACGAGCGCCCTCTCCCGAGTTCTAGCGCAGTGCATACTTCCCTCTAGTATGCTCCATTTGCGCAGTGATTGCCTTTCACCTGTTCTATATCAGAGATCATTACCAAGCCTTTATCTGCTCCATTCACCATGTAGGCTTTGCGAAGTATTGCCTCTCTACGTGTGCATGTCCGAGCGTTTCTCCTTCTACTCAGTCTACCTGTTATCACTGACCCATGCTGAACTTACATTGTCTATCTGTCTGCAGCCTGCCCTACGACCTCCAGCCCGTTCCGGATTCTGATTCTCTGCCACCTGCCTCGACCGAAGCCTGTCCCTGGATACTGAATGCTCGCTGCCAGCCCACGACCCCCTGCCTGATTCTACGCACGCCTCTACCGATCATCATCATCCTGAGTTACCTTTTACCTGACTTTTCCGTTAAATAAACTTTGTTTTTGCATATGGATCTGCCTCTGCCCACTGATTTATTACAACCTTCTACACAAGTTATGTTGTCCCCACTAATTTTAGTTGGAAAATAATTATTAAAAATAAAATCTGTTATAATAAAATGTGAATTTACTTCTGAAGTAAATGTATCTGTTTAAAAGTTAACTTGTAATGATTTTTAAATATTTTAAATTAAATGTATAAAGGGAGAATCAATAAATTATGAATAATGTATTGTTATTGTGTTGATAATCAGAGTATTTTCAAATGTATAATCTACTTAATTTTTGGAATCTGATTACGTAATCCAGGTTACATGTAATCAGTTACTACCTAGCTCTGTATACTTTATGTAGTACTTTTTAACATATGTTTACAGTATGTACATGTTAATTTGATTCCTTAAATGCATTCATCAGTCTATTATGAAACACAAGTCTTCATGACAGCTTGATATCTTTGGGAAATGTCCAGTGATAATGATTGTTGTGAACTGGTCTGGCCTAACTGACAGATCTATGAAATGTCACAGAGTCAGAAATGGAACCTGAGATGAGACATCCCAGTACATGATGTTTTCGAGCATCCACTGTAATCATAACCATCTAAATCCTGTTGCTTCTCGCCCTTACCAGGACAATTTCAGTCAGCATCCATTGGGTGGGCCTTGTAATTAGAGGTGTTTTGCATGATTTAATCGATCTTCAGATATGTGGAATATCCACAAGGTATTAATTACCGCTCCACTCCATCACCTTGTGCCGTGTCGCCGAAACTCACTCAAGTGGGACACGTTTAAAGCGATAGCCTCTTCGCCATAAAATATGAATGAATATCCGGGGTGGCCTCCGCTTCGAACAATACCCCAAGCCAATGCCTTCGGCGAAACGTTTCTACGGTTCATTTCTGTACAACAACCCTCCAGCCAAGAGCCGTTCTCTTTTCAAGTGTGCAACACAAAGTGGAAATGTTGAATACAGAAAGGAAGGAGGACTGCACAACCACAGATATGAGAATCAAAGACATGTTGGCATCAGGGGAAGGGAATACACTCACCTTAATCAAGACAAGTAACCATATTTTATTTATCAGCTATTTATTATTGAGTATATATCATCCATTAAAAATTTACAGAGTATTGCCTGCTTCTTTCTTCGCCCTAAGTTAGGTCTCAGTGCACAATACCTACAGGGTATTCTCGTATTCTTTTTTTCTTTTCACAAGTATCACTGCTAACATTAACTCAAAACTTTTCTAAACTACCTCAAGTAGTTTATGTTCCATAATTCTAACATAAGTCCTTCCAGATTAAAAACACCAGTGGCAGTTCTGGGTCACTTGTGTCCTATGTGAAATAAAACATGACCAAAGAGAAATTTCTTAATTTTGTAAAGTCTTTTAGAACAGTTTTCTTAGTAAAGAGTGCAAGGGGACTCTGGTTTAAATCCCCTATTAAAAAACCTGTATACTATATTTAAAATAGCCAAATCCTTTTGAAAAATTTTACATTTTAAATTAATTAATTTTTTGGAAGTTGCATTCTAAATCCAATTTGCTGAAACAATCTAAGAGGGCCCATGCCAGTTCTTTTAAATGAAATGTGATTTTCAGTACAATTAGCTATTAAATTGGCAAATAAAAGCTTGACAGATGGTCAAGGTCTATTCAATACAGCCTCATGCCATTCATTTCAAATAAAGAATGTACACATTGACGACAAATCACCCAAATTAACATTATGGTTTAAGTTTGTGTGTTCTAGGTCAAGTCAATCTGCAGTTTTAAGTGCGCCTGACACTGACAGCATGCAAAGTCGAGAAAGACCCCCTTGAAAACTAGAGCAAATGAACAAACAGCCCAGTTGGCCAGCCGAGCTGCCTGAGAGACGTTTTAATTCAAACTGTGACATTGTATCATAAAAAGCAGGAATCTAATCATGATGGAATAAATATAATGTAATTATCACTCAGGTTATAAATAGCTTTAATTTCATGCTTTGCAAAAAAAGAAAAAAAAGGCAGTTGAAATGGCACCCGGGTGTTTACAGAGCTCTGCGCCACCTTCAGTTAGTGCCAAGAGACAGGAGCCACATCCAATTTCTCCTCTACAGTCTCATGTCTGTCCATTCATCCATCAAACCCTTCACACTCATTTTCTCACGCCCATCTCCAATGGAACAGCACCTCTAGGGTGTTTAAGGCCTTTCCCGGAGGGAACAAATTTGTGTAGTTGTGATTTTATTTGTGATTTCAATCCCATCCAAATTGAACATGTTTTCTCAAACAACAAAATTATGAAGAAAATGGCCTGTTTTTGGCTAACTCATGGGTCCTCTGAGAAATATAATCTTGTTCGGGAAAGAATGTATGTGATTGTGGTATATTATATTTTTCACAACCCTTCTCCTAATTTATTTAAATAACTAAAGCTAAATTCTACACCATCTGGTTTATTTATTTTGACCTTTTTGCCAACTTTCTGTGTAAAATTACAGTTGGTGGTTCAAGTACTGCTGGCATCCAATCCAATGGATAAAGGGAATTAGTTGCAAGGAAAGTCCCATCTCTATACTCAGAATAACCACTTGTAGCAGTTTAAGGTATGATATTAATCTTAATTCCTGACCATTATAATTGTAATTCATTGCCCATTTTTTTAAATGAATGAATGATGCATGTATATAGCGCATTTTTGTGTGTTGTTGTACACCCAAAGCACTTTACAATCATGTGGGGGGGGGGGGGGTCTCTCCTCAACAACCACCAATTTACCAAAAAAATCAAATTACAAAAAAAACAAAATCTAGTTAAAGCAAATGCGAGGGTGTTTCTAATGCAGTGTCTATCTATGGGAGGGACCATAAATGTGACTTTGTTCTCTCTTCTGACTGCCGTTATCAGTATCTCAAATTTTTTACCTTTTTTGAAAATAGTTTTTCTTTTGCTATTTGAGCAAATGGGAATGCAAAAAAATATATGTGTGGTACTCTTCCATTCACTGCTCTCAAAATTTACCCAACAATGATGCCCTCCGCTGCTGAGAAATCCAGAAATGTGAAAAAGGTCTATGATATATAATACTATTTATTATTTATAATTTATTTTCTATTATATATTCTATATTTTTCTATTCTATATTTCTATTATATATAGTATATATTACAATAAATATTATTTTTATTATATATTATTTATTTTATATAGTCTCCAAATTGTAATGCCTTACATTACTAGTTACTTGAAAAAAAGTAATCTGATTACATTACTCGAGTTACTTGTAATGCGTTACCCCCAACACTGGTTAGGTCACCCAAGACCACCCGAATCGGACATCCTATGTTGATAACTGAAACTAAAATGCTGTTTTGAAAACTAATCCCTCCCAAATAGTACTTAAGAAGTCACGCAGAGGCAGGTTCTGCTCTAAATAGTGTAGACAAACTCTATCACCTTCCTTTAAACACACACCGAGGCAGATGGTCTCACACCTACATATTAGTCACATCGGGTGAGAATGTTTGCTTGGGAAGCTCAAATGCATGCCTAAGCAGACCAAACAAGAATGTCTGCGATTTTGGCAGCTTTACAGCAATCGCACGCCATCCAGACAAAACAAAGGAATAGGAGACTAAAAGAGGAGTGTGAGAAGAAAGATAACACAGGGCTTTAATGACTGGCCTGCAGAAGTAGGAGAACAAGAGGAGGAAGAATTCCTGATGAGGAGTCACTAGTGGCACAGGTGCACGAGGTGAGAATAGGAACCGCACTGCGTCTAATGATCAGGAGGGGTCCTTGAAGTGCTCCTTGGGGAACCTCACTACACATGGAAGAAGATTCATGTAATGAAAGAAGCCGTTGTAAGATTGTGGGGGGAGATATGGAAATGACGGTATGGTTAGATCTTTGTGAGGGGTTGCCTGAAAGACAAGGTTTTGAAAGACGCCAATAAGCGATGCCTTAGTTGTAAGGCTGTGCAAATAATCGCATGTGATTCTCATGCGCATCTCGTCAGTAAAGCCGGCTCCGTGATTGGTGGTAAATCTCCAGCGCATGTTTTCTAATGGAGCGGCAGTTAATACACAGATCCGTAGTTCACTGACAAGCTACGCGATATCACGTTTATAATCGAATGTGATTTATATGGGACATTTTGTAAAATCCCCCAAAATCATGAATATGTGGTTTGTTAAATGTCTTTAACCTTCATTTAAATGACAGTCACAATTAAAATATTTCCAATTACGTTGGCTAGTGAAAACACTGGAATTATTTTCTTTGTACTTTGGTCAGTTAAATAAAGGTTAAAGAGAATGAACAATTAACATATTCTCGATTTCATGGCATTTCACAAAACATCCCAGCTTTTCTGGAATTGGGGTCGTAAAAGCCAAAATATATAGATTTTTAGTCAGCATCCAATGGATTTCGAATAAAATGTAGCGTCCCATTCATTGGGAACATCTAAATATTACCTGCACTTTTGCATACCTTACAATCACCGCTTGCTGATGATTCCAGAATTTTGGTCAAATAAATTGTATTTTTTGTTGTTGTAAATACATACAATATGCACCAAATTGTATACGTAAATATACATGACTGTAACAGCAGAAGAAAACACTATAGATGTTGTGGGAAAGCAAGTAAAACAACTCGTTGTATACTAAAATGTCTTAGTAGTATTTTGTTGAAACGTAATAACTTAGTGCATTAGAAAATACTTTAATTTCAGTTGCCTTCATTGAATTGGTAGATAAAATCAAATTCCTCCCTACATTTATTTCCCCCCGTGGTTGAAAATCCAGTTTAGTTCAAGTAAAATGGGTTGAGCACCATTTCATTTTTACCGTAAATCATGTCCACAGCTTCTGTGTTGAATTACGTTAGTACCGTTATAAAAGAAGGATTGCTGAATGACCAATAAACCCAAATTAATGTCCAAAGGAAGTAAAAGGGTCATAATATTGAGCTCCTTCCTTATGTCCATTCCTTTTAGTGAGCTAAGTGGAAGAAAGTCTTCATTATAAGCGTCAAAAATGTGTTAACCTTAAAGCATAAATGACCTCAGCCTATCGATAGAAGAACTTGTATCACATGTTGGGTCATGCACCATGCAGTCATAAAACAGAGGTTGAAATGGCCATTAGAAAGTCTTTCTACCACTAGCAATTGAGTTACTTAGCGAAAAAGGACGTAGCTCAGCGTCAACCTCTAAAGACTTATTTACTTTTTGTTTTGTGTTATGTCGGCTCCTCATTTATTTGGTATTGATGCCGTCGCGTTAATTTCCCCTGCAGTGACATTCTGATAGGAGCAGAACAGATGGAAATACAGGATTGTCCCAGCAAAATTCATCATGAAAAATGCATCCGACACCTGTGTAATTTGCCTAATCATCTTTTCCTAATAAGCTCCCTCCATTAATTATGCACGACTTCCACAATGCAATCAAGATAAAAGTAAATCTGATGACTTAATACCCTTCAAAATAATTGGTTCAGCCAAACCTCCCCCCACCACCACCACCACCCCTCTTCCACCACACTCCCCCTTTCCCATCATGCCCCATCTCTGGGACAGCTTCTCTTTTGATTCTCTCTCCGTTACCTCTCCTGGACATTAATTGGGATTAGGGATCGTAAAGCGCGTAGTCTGGAGTGTGCAGCGTGTCAGGGTATGCATGACAGGAGCTAGGCCGGCAAGATGGCTGAGGGCAGGAAGTTCACCTGCTGTGGACTAAGGGATTCAAAAATGGTTTTCCCCAATTCCTTTAACCCGCCCCCCACCTCCCGAGTCCTCCTCGTCTGCTCCAGCTCGCTGTCTCGTTGCAGTTAACAGATGCAGGTGCAGATGAACGTGCATCAGGAGGCAGCTGCTAGGGCCTGTCGGTGGGGCTTTGGAAACCTAATGAGAGTCAACCTTTGCGAACTTGCTGTCTTGCCGTGCGTCCCACCTGTCACTTTGTTATAGCCAGCGTGTGCCTTGAATTTAGCGGGCTAAATGAGCAGGAAAAGGAGGCTGTCATTGCCTCATGCTGAGGCTTAAATCTGAAGATGGGGTGCCCGGGGCTGATCCTAAGCCGAAAAGTTGGAACAATACAAATAAACAATAAGGTCCGTTTAAGCACAGCGTGCTAATTCACTAACCATTTCCGCCAATTTTGTATACTATTGATATTTTAGCATTAAAAACGGCATCTTTTTCACAAACCACCAGAACTGGTCAAGAGGCCATTCACACAGTGGGCATTTTTGTGTTTAAAAAGCGAGGGCTTATTTATCTGCTTTTAATCTGAGTGCTGCGTATTTAGAATTGCAAAAGACACAAGCGCATCGGTCAAACATGTCCTGTCTACCACAGGTTTACTTAGAAAAAACCATGGAAAAGCACCGCAGTGGAGTGCTAAAACGCATTCTGTGGGAATGGCCCCTAACCAGTCACTGAAATAATCAAGTCATTGTCACTTTTTTACACCTTTAAGGAAAACTGTTAGCATTAGCAATTAGCGCCCACAGAAAGTAGACTGTAAAGGTCACAATTTCACAAATGGGCTATTTTTGCTTAAAGATTTGTACACATTTTCTGTTGATTATGGTTATGGTAAGTACAGATGAAATGATAAAAGAGATTTGCTAAATCGGTTGCAAAAACAATGCAGATAGCACATGTAAATAAACTTTGCTATAGCTGCCACAAGTGAATTCTACACTTAGCCTTTTAAAACACCTTCCCAACTGCATCATTATAGACAAATTGTGTGTGTGTGTGTGTGTGTGTGTGTGTGTGTGTGTGTGTGTGTGTGTGTGTGTGTGTGTGTGTGTGTGTGTGTGTGTGTGTGTGTGTGTGTGTGTGTGTGTGTGTGTGTGTGTGTGTGTGTGTGTGTGTGTGTGTGTGTGTGTGTGTGTGTGTGTGTGTGTGTGTGTGTGTGTGTGTGTGTGTGTGTGTGTGTGTGTGTGTGTGTGTGTGTGTGTGTGTGTGTGTGTGTGTGTGTGTGTCAATCGTTATTCTGTGCTCTAATTTTCACTTTTTGCATCTATTAGAAAAACTGTTGGCATCAGCAATTAGCGCCCACAGAAAGTATGATGTAAAGTTGGCAATTTTTGCTTAAAAAATATTTGTTTACATTTTCTGTTGATTATGATAGCAATAAGTGAAGACCAAATGATAAGACCTTTGCTAAATCATTAGCTAAAATAAAGCAGACAGCATGCAAATAAACTATCCATCCATTCATCCATCTAAACCCTAATGTTTACTTTTTGCGCCTTATCAGGAAAACTGTTAGCATTAGCATTTAGTGGACACAGAAAGCTGTAAAAGCCACAATTTTGTTTTAAGATGTTCACATTTTTATCGATTGTTGTAGCAGTAAGTAAAGATAAAATGATAAAGAAGACCTTTGCTAAATCAGTTGTGAAAACAAAGTGGAGAGCACATACAAATACATTTTGCTATTAGCTGCCACGTGTGAATTCTCCCCATAGACTTTTTAAACATCTTTCCGGCTGCGCCATTAAGGACAAATATGTGTTTTGTGTGAATCCTTACCTCTGATCTCATGAGTTTATAGTCTATGAGATCTCTGTCTTCAAGCACATCTCAGACCTTTGTCTGGCGGCAAGTCTATTCTTTCCTGAACTATTGCTAATCCATGGCATAATTAAATCCCTGCTACTTTTAAGATATCTGAACAAAGCCCACATTTTCTGATTCCCCAGCGTTCTACCTTTGATCAGCTGCCTCACTCCTGGCGAGAAGCTGTAGCTAATGGGAGTTAATGTTTCTCTCGGCTGTGCTACCCACGGAGTGCTGCGTTAAGCCCACATCAACGGTGATTACAAGTACATTTGTGGAGGTGTGCTGTAGTGCTCTTTGCATTGAACTGGCCATAACTAGCAGTTTGGTCTTTTTATTGGCTCAGATTTTGAACTGCTTTAAATTGCACAAATTGTCCTGTGTTGTTTAAGGTGCTGTGCAGTTGCTAAACTAAAATGTGTGATGCTATTAACTTAAAAACATTTTAAAGTAGCATGTTAGCAGTTTTGGCGTTTTCACCATAGTGTAGCTTCTCCAGTAACGAGCTAATGTTTTCAGCAAATAGCGAAGCACAACGCTGTTTTATTGTTAAACATTTGCACACATAGTTGTTTTGCTAAGCTAGCTGATCTATCTATCTATCTATCTAGAATAAATACTGAAGTCACACGTTCCAGACAATATTAAGCAGCACATATATATATGAACTAACTTATACACACATGGTCAGAATTGTTGTTACCCTTTGTAAATACGATCAAAGAAGGCTGTGAAAATAAATGTGCATTGTTAATCCTTTTGATCTTTTATTTAAAAAATCACAAAAATTCTAAGTTCTAAAATTAAAAAAAAATAAAAAAATAAAATAAAATAAAAACTAAGCTTTCATTGGAGAATAAGAATTTCAAATGGGGGAATATCATTATGAAATAAAAAAATTCTCAAATTCATGTTGGACACAATTACTAGTACTGGTAATTAAGAATTCTCAATCAACAGAAAATGTTATGAATCTGCCTGGAAGAGGACGTGTGTCTATATCATCCTAATGCACGGTGAGAAGGAGAGTTTGAGTGGCCAAAGTCTCTTCAAGGATCACAGCTGGAGAATTGCAGAAAAAGGTTGAGTTTTGGGGTCAGAAAACCTATTTAAAAATGATCAAACAGCCCCTACATCACCACATGTTGTTTGGGAGGGCTTCCATGGTCAGATGTAACATAAAAAATGTAGCTTTTTAGCAGCAAACACTCAAGATGGGTTTGGTGAACACAGGGATAAAACGTACCCCACGTGTACAATGAAATATGCTGCTTTATTTTTGATGTTGTGGGCCTATATTTCAGCTGGAGGTCCTGGACATCTTGTTCAGACACATGGCATCACTGATTTCATCAAATACCAACAGATAAAAAATAAAAAAGCACAGAAACAACATTTTAAACCTCAAAAACAACACAAAAATGTGTATAGGTCATGCCAGTTCCCTGACCTGTACCCTGTAGAAAATGAGTGCGGTGAACTGAAGAGAAGAAGCACCGTCATGGAGCTGGGAATCTGAAGGGTCTGGAGTGATTCTGGATGAAGGAATGCTCTGATCTCTTGTCAGATGTTCTGTAACCTCATCAGGTATTATAGGAAAAAACTCTTATAATATTTTGGCAAATGGAAGTTTCAAAAAGTATTGAATAAAAGGGTACCGTTAATTTTGTCCAATGTGTATTAGAGAAAAACATTTATTTCATAATGATATTTCCCCCCATTTAAATAATTATTCTCCAATGAAAGTTTTGATTTTTGGGATTTTTTTTTAAAATAATAGATCAAAAGGATAAACAAGGCAGAATTATTTCCACAGCCTTCTTTGATCATATTTACCAAGATTACCAACAATTCTGACCACGTGTGTATATATACATGAACTAGAAATAAAAAAATATATTTTTAGTATATTAAAAATTACTAGTATTTTAATTTCTATTTTAGTGTGTGTGTATATATATATATGAGTGTCGCTGACTACTTCATGATTAGTTAGATTGTAGATCAAATTGTGAGTAGCTTGCGAATAACTTATGAACAGCTTTGCACGCTACAGTTTCAAATTAGCTTCCGCAACACTGGTTGCTTTCTCACAATTATCCTCAGACCAAGCGAGGTGACGTGTTGTTTTTCTGTGGAAATCGATGTGTTTAACAGCAAAGACGTGTGTAGAGCGACTAAATGTTAATGCTGCTGTACGAGGCGTTGATTGAACAAAGACAAGGAAAAGAATAGACTTGATCAATACTGAAAACAGAGCTGTTGACGAGACACAAAATTATACCACATCACAATTCCTTTCCGCAGATTTGGTCTGTACAACTTGAGATAAGTGGCTGTAAGAGGCCTTTAAATTAACATCTACATTTCGAGATATTAGTGATGCCACCCTCCACCTGCAACACTTCCATCCCACAATGCCTTGTTTCCCAGCCCGAACACTCACACTGCAACACCTGCACAGAGGCATTGATGCACCGATGCACTGAGTAGCTGTTTATAGGAGCTTTTACATCATTAATTTGGAGACTGCTGAAGTGTTAATCAATGCCGCTACCATAGTAACAGAACAAACAGCGAGTCCTGAATCCCCCGCTAATTGTGCTTTATTGTTTCAGACAGAGCAAGCAGAGCAAAGGGGGCTTCAGTTTGACGTCTGCTCATAAAGACAATGTTCTCATTTTAGCCCTATGTCTCTCCATCAAACTTAGTCGGGGCGTTGTTTCCATTAACCACTAGTAACACCTCACCAGTGGAAAATGTTTTAATCAATTATGGTCTGACTCACTCACAGCTTATAGAGAGACAAGCACATTTATGCCTTCCTCTTTAAACTCTCACCGCAAATTGTCACGTACAAGTGCTTGTCCCGGTTTGGATGTTACATTTTGAGAATTGCTGGTTTAAAGTGCATGCATTAGGATAGCATACAGTACATATAATCAGGTTAATCACAGCCAATTATGGCTTCAAATTAGGTGTGGTGAAGTTTCACATACAGAAACTCTAAAAGCTTTGTTTGTGTCTCCACTTATAGCCGTTATGTGAGCCAGTGGCTTTGTAGGAATTAAAAATCGCAAACCAGTTGCTGAAAAACACGTCTCGGTTGAACAGGAACGATCAATAGGAAGTTTTAATGGATTTTATGTGGGTAATGATAGAGGAGGTTAAGAGGCTAGGGCATGGGTTAATGGTACTATCAGGACATAGACCAAGTTAAGTGCAAAGGAAAGGTCTACCACCAGAGGTTAATTAACCTTTTTAAACCCCAAGGTGTCGGAACACACATACATATTGAATAGAAGCTGCCACAAAAAGTCTGTAGGTCACGGCAAATACATTTTGCAAGTTACAATTAAAACATCATCAGACCACTTCACATCTCGATTTAGGAGCCATTTATGAGGCGAAAACTCAGAAGGCAATTTATTACAGTCAAAAGCTATCTGAGCAGGGGGCAGCGGGGTTACCAGATATATAATTTGAGGCAATGGCACATGGTGTAAAGAGACAGGGAGGCCAGGGATGCAAGCCCAACACCTTCCGAAGTTTAGTTAATGAAAGCTTTATGAAAAAATCCTGCAAATGATCAGCAGTTTTTTTTAATTCTTTCAAATAAATGCTATATAATGCATGCAATTAACAGCCGTGGATGATCATACTGGTTTATGCTGTTGTGAATTTGGGGACGTATTTACTTTTTTAAAAGCCTGTTCTTGGTTTTATGGTGAATGATTTATTGATGCATGTTATTCTAAAATAGAAAATAGCTTTTTCATACATTTTTTTTATTGACATGCCGTCAAATTCAATCTTCAACATGAATTCAATCTGGCTGTATTCTGGTTTGTAACGCTCCTTTTGGATGATCAGTTTATGATGCATGAAGTCTAGTTCTTGTTGAATATATATTTATTTTCTTGTTGAATAAATTAATTTATTGTGACTTGCTTGGAAATATGGCACCTTACATAAGAAAATGGGTTGCGAACGATCATTTCTATGCATAAAGCAGATAGAAAATTAATTTCTCAAGTTATCAATCCTTTAAGCCTTTGCACGAGCATTAAAACATGAGATATTTCTGGTAAATATTTGTTCGCTCTAAGAGATAAGCTTTTTTCTGAAAGCCTTTGAATTACTTGGATTGCCTCAGTAGCTTTTTAATGATGTGAAGGCACGAGACGGTTGCCGAAAGTTATTGCCAGCGAGTTTCACTTACACTTCAGCGTTAGTAACGAGAGGTAAAACATCCCCGGTGACCGAGAAGCGCAAACCATGATAGACGTAAGACTGATTCGTGGTAAATAGCATACGGAGAACCCTGCTGATGACTTCCACTGTGAGTGATCAAAAACTTTCTACAATCCGACACGCACATCTTGCCATTCCCTTAGTGGCTGGTATCCCTGCCAGCGCCTCCATTTTGGAGTTTGGAGCTCCCCAAGGCCGGATGTCCCAAAGGGACCACAAGAAGGTAGCAAGTTTTGTGAATTTCTTCTTTGCAAGGATATTTTGCATCTAACACAGATGGGAGGTTGAGGGTGGGTGCGAAGAATCATAAAACTCATGAAGCTGATATTTCCCTATCCTCTCCAGCAGTATTCCCTTTTCCGTCCTTTCCCAAGAGCCTGTCAATCCACACCCAAAACAAAGACAACAAAGGAATCCCCACTGGAACCAGGCCATCTTCAGAAGCGTAGCGCAGAGAAGATACTCTCCACGCCCATGATGTAATGAACGAGCAAGGCTTTCCCCCTCCCCAAAAACTTTCCGACTTGGCTCTTTTTTGGATATGCCTCCTTTTTTACTTCACACTGAAAGTTTTTTCCTGCATATTCAATGTGAGCCCGGAGTTTGAGACTGCTCACTCCGAGCCTCGCACCCACTATCCTGCGATGAACGCTATTCCCAAGGTGCACTCTTTCCAAGTAATTGCCCTGTTTTTCCGAATGCTCCGGATCTGGTGCCACACTGATGCTGTGCTTTAATTTGTGGGTAAATAGGCTTTCTGCTGAGTTTAAAAGCACGGCACCCGTTGGGGGAATTAGCTGTGGGGGGACTCTGGAAAGCGAATCATTAGACGAACGAGGCACCTTGTTTCTGGCTGTGCATCGAGGAAGTTAAGCAGGTGGATAATACGGCAAACAAAGGCACTGACGGTAACTGAGCTGACCTCACACATCACGCTCTCATCGCGCTTCGCCTGCTGAGCCGTACTGCCAATCAACACAAACATCCAGAGTCACTGGATTCTGGTAAACAGCTGAGCTGCTACAGGAAAAACTCACCACGAATTAAGGCGGCAGAGTCGAGCGCCGTTAAACACGATATAGATTTGAAGTTTGGTGTTCAAAAACAAAACATGCTTCTTTATTCAGGGTTTGGGGGAGTTCAGGGGATGCAGGCAAATGCACACAAATTAAATACTGTATGCAGAAAGTACATATCCTACATGCAATTTAAGTATGTTCATAGTGTTCCAACTCTAGAAAATCATATATATTTAATGCAAAAATGAGTAGCAGAAATTCATTTCGAGGAGATTCAGCAGTGTGGCTTAATTCATGGCATAATTATATTTAAAAAAATCCAGCTCTATTATTATTATATACTTTATTACTATTGTTTTTATTATTACTTTTTTATAAATAATAAATATATATTAATATGAATAACAATATATAAAATTATACTAATATAAAAATGTATTGTTACACTTAATAGTATTATTATAATATTATAACTATTATATTGTGTGGCGCACACACACACACACACACACACATATATATATATATATATTATTTGTAAATAAATATAATTTTCTCAAATATATACATTAATTTGTATTGTATTTATATTGTACTGTATTGTATTTATATAATAAATATACACAGTACACACATATATTATATTATATCCACATATATGTAAACACAAACTTTTTTTTTTGGATGCGATGACAGCCCTAATATATTTACACTATTATTATGCCTAATATATTTACACTATTATTATGCTTAATAATACATTTATATGTCACATTTTTTTACATGAAATACATTACATTTAAAATTAAAAGCCAAAAAGATTGCTTAAAATGTTGTCCTGTTAAATCCCTTTTAAACATGAACTAAATGTATGCGATTTGTGAGTGCATTTCAAAAGTTTGTCTTGAGAAGTAGCTAATAGTTTTTTGTTTTTTTTTTACATTTCCAAGAGTGTATTTGCATTGTCAAGTCACATTTGAAGGAGGATGAATCTTAATAATTAAAACAGACATATTAGGAACAGCAGAGTGCTAATAACATGTTCAAATGAAACTCACCAGACCCTCTTTGCAGTTAATCACTTTGAAATAAAAGACAAAACATCTCAAGAGAATAAACCAATTATAACAAAATAAAAGGCAGCTAAAAATAAGGTTGCAATGAAAAAGAATGTGCTGCCTCTTGTTTGTTCACCATGACTTGCACTGTTGGAGCAGCTTTGACTTAAATGGGACCCCAGAGGTCTGGGTACTGGTTAAACACATGCAGTGACAACCCAAGCATAACTCTAAACATTCACTCTGTCCCACAGGTAAAACACAGCGTGGACATTTAGTGTCACACGAGTTTAACTTTAGATGCATCTCAAGTGTGACAGCCGGCCCTCCGTGCACAGAACAAACTTTTACGCTCCAATTTCCATTTCCAAAAGTGGACGCCAGAGAACAAATGTATCGGTGATGGACGTTCACAAATGACAAACACAACACCGAGCCGTTCCCTCGCGCTACCTGGAGCGCACGTGTGTGGAGCGCATGCGAAAATTCAATAGGTGAGCCTCTCGTCGCAATGCTTGATGCTTGAATGACAGCTTTCAAGAGAGTTAGTGTCCCCTATCGTCAATTAGGAGCAAACCTCATTGACACGCATAAAACCCTGCCATCCTGTGCTTGCGGTAATTGCAGGCATGACAGTTTATCATTATCCATGAAAACCGCTGGGTTTTGCAAGCGCCACGCTTTTTTTTCAATGGTCCTTCTCGACTGGAGAGTCACTCCACTTTTTTGAGTCTATTTGTTTCCATGTGATTATTTTTTTCCCAGAGCCAAACAGTCATTTTACTTTAATGAGCTCACCGCTTTCAAACATGCCGAAACAGCGACAAGTATTGAGAGTCGGGTTGCGCGGGCCGATTGAGAACTTTAATCAAGGCAACCAATAGGCAATTACAACAAATTGCTTTTGAACATCCTCGGCACTCTTTCAATTTGTTTGCCTTGTTCACTCCCTTCATTCCTCTGTTGATGTGTTTTCTGCTTTGTCCATGACGTAATTTTCCTTTTAGCTCTTAATCTATCATTTACCTTATAAACTGAGTACATGCACGCATGAATTTAAGGTCAATTATAGAGTTGATTCAGATGAGACTTTTGAAGTGTAGACGGTAGAGATTAAAGCGGCTTCACAAGTGCCTTTGTTTGTGTGTTTTCTTTTCTGGGCGGGACTTGTTAAATATTAGGGGGTGGGGCAGTCTGCCTTTGATTGGACAGTAATTTGTAGCACAAGGTGAGTCATCCATATTTTTAGACCTAAATTTTAAATGCATATATCAACTAAAAGTGAATTTGCTCAAATGTTAATATCATTAATACAATTATTGATGATAACGGTCATTACCTGAAGGTTTTTGATTTCATCGTGAACAACGAAGATGAGACAAGGTGCCCGTTAAAGTGCTAATTCAAATTTGAAATACTGATGAAAATATAAAAAAATAACATGAAAAGTATTAACTTTCAAAAAATATTATTTTTGAAGAAATGCTATTTTAATATTATTTATATTACAATATTTATTAATATGTTGTAATAATTCGTTTTTAGTTTATATGCTGAATTTTCATTTTAGAAATGTTATATGCCTTTATTTTTATAATTTTTTTTAGATATTTGTGAAATTTATTTGGAATAATTTTTCCACATTTATTTTTTTTTCTTTTGTTTTCAATTAATTTCTCATTTTTACTTGTTTTTTATTGTTTCCTTTTTATCTATTTTGTATTATTTCAGCTGTATTTCAATTTAAAAACTATTTGTAATAGTTTGAGTTGAACTGAAACACTAAAAAACTATTGTTTTTGTTAAATGTTTGATTTATATTTAAATTAATATTTTTTATTTTTTTGGTTAGATTTTGCCATTTATTCTGGTTATTATTTTTATTAATTCTTGTAATTTATATATCATAACAGAATATTGACTAAATTTAAAGGAAATTTTCATCAAAAGACAAAAACTGAAATTGGCATATCTGACCTCCAAGTTAACAGATTTGAATCAAAAGCCCTAAAACCGATTTCATGGGATCTGTAATATCACTATAAAACCGCCTGGGAGACATTTGAAACAATTTCTAGCCTGTAATGCTCTCAGTGTATCACAAATCCCTGTAATTAAGACTAACGAGAACGATCATGTACTTCAGCAGCAAACAGTCTGTGTTCATGAAGCCACTTAACGTCCGGTCGCACAGCAGGCGTCATTTGTTAAAAATGAAAAGTCCCTCTCCTTGCGCTCATCACGGCTGTTAAATAAGGATATTAACCTGTAAATTCCTCAAAAGGCTCCGGCGTTATGAGGCCCCGAACACTATTTGTTGTGATGGGGCCGTGTTTGTTTTTGTCTAAGTGATTCGATATGTTCTGCAGTTGCAGCATAGTTTCTTATGACATCTCTAAGCTTAGGGTTACCTCTCTTTTTTGCTTCTGAATAATTCATGAACATAAATCCAATACTATTGAGTTGGAGTGAGGGGGACTCAGAAAAAAAGTTGAATTACAAAACATTGCATTCTTTCATCTCGTGAAGTTTTGCGAGGAGCAAGGGTCAATTAAGAGTCCTCTGGCTACGGTGAGTATGAATAATGCACCACAGGGCTGAAAAACCTTGGGAGACTTGCTTTACTTGTGTAGATTATTGACGCTCCTACCGCTTTTTTTCCCCTCCTCTCTCCTCAGGTGAAAAAGGACCCTTTGTCTGCGGTGTCTCTGACTGTTCATGCCTCAATAGCCTGGAGGCAAAATGGGCCTAATTTGCACAGGTCTGTTTTGGGGCCAATTATTATAATACCAAATGTTCTGGAAACACAATAAAATTGAAAACAATAAAGAGCAGAGCCGCCAATATTGTCATACATTTTACATTTTAATGAATCTCTCATTAAAGATGTATTTTATCAGTTTGGCGATTCGCAGTGCTCCTCTTTTCCACCTCTTTGAGTGTTGCTGTAATATTTAATAGCTTATATGTATAATATATATGGTGTTGTTTTTCAAAAACGAACTGAAAATACGGCAGAATTACCGTTTTAGTTTATCTATAGATTTTAGTCGTAACTGACGATGTTATTGCTCCTGGCATTGATGTCTCAGGTATGTTCACAAAGAGCGTTCAGCTCACCGAGAAAACATAACTCAAGGGCAAGTTCTCATCTGGCACTCGAGAAAAAGTCCTTATGTTATCAGGAACGCTGCACGCTGTAAGTGTTGTCGTCTTAATGAGCATATGTTGAGTTATGTAATATATTGTATGTATACTGTGTCCTGCATTGCTTTAATAGGATAGTTCAGCCATAAATTAAAATTCTGTCAGCCTCATGTTGTTCCAAATCCATATGACTTTGAAATTCTGTGGAATACAGAAGATATTTCCAGGCTCGGTGTTGTTTTGGACCCCATTGACTTTCATTGTATTGACAAAAACACAGAAGAAAGTCACATGGGTTTGGAATGACATGAGGGTGATAGGATTTTCATTTTGGCTGAACTATGCCATTAAACTAAAGCCTTGCAGTACATTTACATTTATGCATTTAGCAGACGCTTTTATCCAAAGCGACTTACAGTGCATTCAGTCTATACATGTTTTTTTTTGTCAGTACAGTGTATTTAATAGCTTGAACATATACATGATTTATAGGTGATCAGTTTTCCAAAACTTATGTGAAAATAGCCCATTGTTGTTTTGGACCTCCTTGTATGAAAGTCTGTTTCCAGAATGGAATTAAATAATAATATTAATTATTAAAACAAAAAAGGTAACTTTTTCTCACAATTATGACCAAACAAATAAATAAATAAACTCATATCTGAGCGTTTTCTCACCAAAATAAATACAGATAAAAGAAAAAACAACAACAATAAATAAATCAGAATTGCTAAATAAACTCAGAATTCTGACTTTTTTACAATATCTCATAGTTTATGTATTTCTAACTTTTTTCCCCTCAGAATTCTGAGTTTATATCTCGCTATTCTGTTTTTGTTTCTATCATGGGATAAAGAATAGAACAATGTATCTCACAATTCAAACCTCGCAGGCTTCTCAGAGTTCATATTTTGCTATTCAGACTTCAGAATTGTGAGAAAAAAGGTCAGAGTTGTGAGATATAAAAAGTCAGAACTGTGAAACTCACCAGGTCTTGTCACAGCACTTACATATTGTCCTCGTTTGTGAGTCGCTTTGGATAAAAGCAACTGCTAATGACTTAATGTAAATATAAATGTAAATATAAGTAAATATAAAAATTGCAATTGCCTTTTTATTATTATTAATATAATTCTATATTTGTATAACTCAAGGCAGCAGAAAGCTTCCATATCATTGACTTTCACTACACAAAATAACAAGAAGAAAGTCAGTCATACAGTTTTGGAATAACATGAGGTTGAGTAAATGATGACAGATTTTGGGTGAACTATCCTTTTACAAGAAGATCATGCATGCTAATCGTGTCTAATTTTAATTCTTTAAAAGGTTCCTAATGCAAGAGCACTATAAGATCAGGTCTGGTCATGTTTTCCATGCAGATGCTGCATCTGTCATGTTGGTCATTCTCTCAGATAGCCACACAGGCAACACTAGATGTCAGTGTTCTCGCTGATGTCGGGCAGCATGCTTTTTGTTTGTGGGAAGGGGAACGAGAAGCAAATAGTTTGAGAAGTCGATGCTTGCACTTTAGAACTTGGGGGTCCTGCTGGATTTGCTTATATTAGAGGGACTGTCTATGAGGAGTTAGGGGCTATGTGCCGAGCCTGATCACGGGGCATCACTTTCATCTTGCCAGCACTCTTCTATAATTAGCAGAGATTTGCTGAGATGTGTTTTCTCCTCCCTTCATTTCCTTAGATGAATCATCAGGAGTATACACTAAACTCCCTTTCTTAACTCCTAGGATGCAAAAGTTAAATGTAAAATGAATGGTTCGTCTTATTTAGAAGATATATGTAGTATTTTTTGCTTTTATGTTTTGCGCTTTGAAGTTGTTGGATTCACCTATCATGCTTTAGACACTCCTGGAGGCACAACTAAGTTTGACTTTTGACAGAAAGTGTGTAGCAATAAAGTATGTTTCTCATGTGTGCTCCATCTTGTTCTTAATGATCATAAACAAACAAAAGGAACGCGAGTCATAAATAATCCATCCACTCACCAAGAGTTTTAATCTTGTGTAGGCTATAAAACATGCCTGCGGTCAGTCAATAATACTAAGATCTCTCAGGGTCAGTCTATAAATTGTGATTTATTTATTTAGAAAAGGTGATTTAAAGAATAAATTTAATTCTATGCACTCTGTCAGACAAAGAATGACTATTAGAATGAGTATCACTTATAAATATTATACCCTATGAAGTATTGGGCTTTGAGAAAATAAGATGAAATGTTTGTAAAATTATTAATTTAATTGTTAATGTCAACTTTCACACCTTTAAATAAATGTAATTGTTTACACTTATGTTCTTATGACACAATGGGTACAGAAAATTGAAATGTTGAAATGACCCCTAGCGCCGAATCTACCTAAATTTCGCGATGACGTCACGGGGGCGGTTCGGTTTCGATGTTTGTGAGCACCAATCAGAGCGCAGGAAATCCCGGAACTTCTGGGAGTGTATGAAAGAGCGCCTGTATTCAATTTGAAAAGAACGAACAGCATCAGGTATGGAATGTTTTTGCGTTTATTTGCTATATCGTTTAACATACAATTTTATGAATGATAACTGGATCATGAAGTCAGCTATATAGGCTATAGCCTATTTTGTCTAGTTTTAATCTCAAAAACACGTGACATCAGAAGTGTAGGCTACTTCTACATTGTTTTTGAGTTCAGTCATGCGAAAAAGTGTTCAGTCTTTTTGAGTAATTCAGATATGTCATACTTGATATGCATTATTGTTTCCAAATCTCCTAACGTTACGTTTAGTCGCGAGCGGTGACTCAATGGAAATAGTCTGTCTTTGCGTATTGTGACCTCGTATGTTTGTGTATAACTTAAAACATCTGTTTTGAAAATAGTTAAGTTATACAAATAGGATCCAAAATTCTGTGTTTTTGATCTTTTGTGATTTGAAAGATTTGCTTTCACAAACACATTAAAAAACAGCAGGCCAGTCACTCCCTGCCTGTTGATATTAAATATGTATGATTCATAGTGTCAAAAGGGATTTCATTGTTAATCAACTAAAAAGCAAGTAAAGCTATGTATAATATACATAAAATTAAATATATTATATTTAATCCTCAGGTTCTTTTTAGGATCAAAGAGACCTGTAAATCTAAATATGTTTAAAGTAGGTTTTATTTGTAAACTAAATATTGATACTTGATGCTTTTGTGAATTGTAAGAGCTGATTATTAACTAAATTTCTTACTCAATGAGATCATATTTCATTCACTGAAGTTAGATTACTGTATCTATAGTCTCAGAGACCCCTTATATAAAACAATAAATAAATGTAGGCTACACCCCTGCGCCAAAACACACACACACACACACACACACATAAATAAATAAATGCAGCTAGGTTATTAGGTCTATTTGTTTTTTTATATATTTTTTTTTCAACAATGACTTGTCAAACTGAGACATATACAAATAATTGTACTATTACTCACTGTATAATATATACACTATATAATTCCACAGTGATGGAAAATCTCTGGAAATCTAGTTGTAAAATTGTGATTTCTTTGGCCTGCAAAAATCATGGAAATGAGTGTCTTAAGAAGTCATGCGAAAGTCATGGCAATTTCTATAAGGAGTCTATCCCGGTTTCACAAACAAGACTTAAGCCTAGTCCTAGACTAAAATGTAAGTCTGGGCTGTTTCAACTGAAAGAAACTTGCACTGACTGATCTTCTAACATATCAGTGCCTTTGTTTTGTCTCAAGATGGACACCAGTAATGTTTTTTTAAGGCACGTTTATAAAAATGACTTAAATGGCCTAATCCTGGCTTAGTCTAAATCCCCGTCAGTGAAACCGGGCCTAAATGTTTACGCTTTGGCTCAGCTTTGAAATCTTTAATCAGCTAGTTGTTGCTGTTATAGAGTTAAACTTGCTGTAGGCCATCATGATTTCATTGGACCTTATTTGAACTTGTTTCCATTTTTAGTTTAAAAGACTGAAATCCGACGTACTAAATCTCATAGGTATTTAAAAATATAAAAATCAATAGTTTGAAGTGAAAATGGTGCAAATGTCTTACAATTGTATAAATTCATGGTCATTATCGTTAACTAAAAGTAGAACTAAAACTATAAACCGTTTTTCATTACGTGAAATAAAATAAACGTTAAATTAAGTAAACATTTTAATAAACATATTTTATTTCAGCGGCAGTAGCTGCCCAAGGCAGCATTTCTCATTGAGTACTAAAAAGACTTAAACTGAATAAACTAAAATAACAAAACTTAAACGAAAGCTAATAAATAAAAATGAATAAAAACTATATTTAAAAAAAAAACAAAATTAAATTAAAGAAACAGGAAATATTAAAAAAGAAAATGAAATTCTTAATATTAACAAAAAGTATAATTTCATATCAGTTATAATGGCACTGTAGATCTTACCGAAACCATCAGAGCAATAACAGTGAGTGGGAATATTTGGATGCACTCCAGCTCCACCCCTCATCCATGTGGCTCTTCTGGGAAGCAGATCTGAGGACTTGCCAATGCTGATGATGTTGCACTGCTTTATTTGCTGGTGTTACCCAACACCTTTATATTTAGATACAAGAGTGTTTGTAAAGAAAACCAGGGTTTGTCTGTGCAATTTTCCATATGTATGCATAAAACCTTATTCTGAACAAAAGAAAGTGGTCTTGTTTAATATAAGCGCTGAGTTATGCAAACAAACCCTGCCGGTTGCTCCATATTGAGTCTTTTTAACTAGGTACTCCTGACCCCAGTCCTCTTCAGCTGGCTTTTAATTGGCTTCACTGGGCCTAAAATGCTGCAATATTTCTCGAAATTGACTGCTTATTTGAGTGTCGAGAGTGATGCAATTTACAGTAAGTTGCTGGTAAAATTGAACCGTGGCTTCAGACGCAGCACTTAGCAGAGGCTGCATGGGGCACGAGGAACTTCAGGGGATGCATTTGTACGTTTGATGCATTTTACGTTTTATGGAGGTTTTTTACAAACAAGGGGACGGGCACCTCAAAGGCAGATGGGATGGGATTTTTTTTGGTGCTTTCGCTCTTCATGGATACTCGTATGCACACCTCTTAGTCTTTTTGGGTTGATCGGGCTGCCTTGTTTACAGTGTGTTATAGAAGGGCTGACGCCAGCCTCCCTCGGGAGGGAACAAGGGTTAATTGCTGTTAAAGTGTTGGTCTCGTTCCTCTTTCTGGCCCTGGCGCTCCATTAGAGCTGACACTAATGAGGCAGTGCAGAGAGGACACCCCGGAGTCGAGGGACAGCACCACCGGCTGGGGGAGGGAGTCATGATGGAGAGACTTTACTTAGCTGAGAGAGAGAGAGAAAGCATGCACTAAGTCATAGATCAAGAGTGTGTGTTGTTCAGTGTTGTTGGGATGTTTGTTGGTTTGGCTTCTCTTAATTGGAGGCTTACCCTCTGCATATGTTGTTTGTTTTTTCATTACGAATTCACAAGGGACTGAATCGCTGGTCGTCCCTCATGCTAGGTCTGTTTAGCCAATGGCATTTGCTTAGTTATTGGACTCTATTGATTGTAATTTACAAATGTCAAAGTATGGATTTTCAACAGCCTAATAATGTAAATGATGAAATTGGGTAAATAAGTACTTTTATAAAAAATAAAACAATTGAGTAATGAAGTCACCAAAAGATGAGGCTACTATAAAATAAATAATTTATTTTAAATATTTACATTTATTTTTATTTTATAAGTACTATATAGAATTCGATAAGTTGTATCGACTACAATATGTAAAAATGTATATTACAAATTATACAACTTTATCAAATTAGGAATGATTAAAATAGTAATATAAGCAAATGCAACGAAAGAATTAAGGCTGAAATAAAAAAAAAATATATATATATGTAATATATTATATTTTCTTATACATACATATGAATATATAATGAATTTGATGAAATCATATTTGACAGCATATACATATTTTTCAAATAATTTATATATAATAAATTATTTGAAAAAGTTAAGTATATATGTATTTAATTAAAAGGTAATAATTTTAATTTTATTTTAGTTTTTTTAATAACTCAACTTCAGATATATGTTAAATATAAAATATGTAGATTTCATGTAGATCATAATTACATTTTTATTTTGGTCAACAACCAGGAATCTGATGTCTATTTAATAGTGATAATAGTGATTTTCTGTTTTGCAGGTAGTAACACTGATCTGGAGTCAGCACCCTCGACTGGTCGGTCATGAGTTATGCTCCGAGTCCGTTCACCCCCATGGGCATCCGCAGCATTCAGCAGCAGCGGGACCGCTGGGAGAGGAAGAGGAGCTGCACGGCCCGCGAGCTAGTCCAGAGTGAACAAAGATACTGCGAACAGCTGGATCTAGTGGTCACGGTTAGTCTCTCTCTCTACAGGCCCAATATTACACAATCTACACCCATGGGCTGAATTGGTCGATCTTGTATCAAACAATACACTGATGGAGAATCACTTGTCAGGGCTGGATTTAGTCATAGAAACAGAAAAATGTGTTTGTTGCGATGCGTCTATCATCAGAATATCCTAATTAAATACAAATCTGAAATTCTAATTATCTTCGAGAGCTTTATTCACTGTTTCAACGGCACAAGGTCTTCCGTTCATTGAGTGGTCCTTGACACCATCACAGGGCTATTCTTTTGAAATGCATAGTTTATAACCTGTTCAAGGCTTTTATTTTGCAGCTAATTAGTTTTACTTTAAGATCACAGAGTTTTCCGTGCCATTTCTGTGCGTATTTTGTTGTATATCAAAATAATTGGCATTTGAACTTGAAAAGCTAAGACAGCGAACTCGCACGTCGGTCTTATTGTTTTCGAATGCCGCAGCTAATTAAACGGTTGACCGTTAAAACACAACTTATTTTGAGAAACCAAACCACGTCGCCTCCCGCCTCTGGTGAAGTTGTGTTAGATATGCGGCTCATATTAAGCCGTTGGAGGTAATTGAGATGTCATTGCTGCAAAACGCTTGGCTCTCCACAGATTTGTTCTCGCTTTGTCTCAAGGGTGTGAAGAGAGGTGACACTCTCGGTAAGATGAAGAGTCATGTACGAGTGGCGTCTGAAAATGTAATTTTCTCTCCCTCCTGTCTCTTTCTTTTCTCCAGTTCTTTGTGGAGATCTTGAAGGCCAAAGGAACCCTCAGGCAGGACATTAGAGAAAGCATCTTCAGTTCAATTAAATCCATTCATTTAATAAACCAGTAAGTATCCTTTAAATAATTAAGTGAATATTCGCTCTCAGGGGAGAGAGACGGCTGAGGGTGGCTGGCTTTGATACCGTTTAAAAGGACGAGAGGGTAGGGGAGTATTAATTGGGGTCTAACAGGAGAATCAAGTTTGAGAACTTGGAGATTGCCTGGTGTGCCTTATCTTATGTTATTCTCTTTAATTGGATTGCGAATCGATGCGGATGCTGGATTTAGGCTTACAGCTGCACTTTTTCCAGAGTCTTTCACGTTATCCTGCCACGGTTACCATCAGAGGTGATGGTGGCTTTTCATAATGGCCGCCGTTTGTGTTTTCCAAGCCATATGTGTTGATGATAATAAGCGTTTGCTATCGCTGATGCTTTAAACATGTATTTTTAATGAAAGTGTTCATTACCATGCGTTCATTACTGATACTCAAACAGTCTTTCCACCGGACTTCAACACTATTGTAGCTTATTCGCCAGTTATAGGCATCAGGCTATTCAATACAAGATTTAAAGTTAGCATGAAACCATTTGCAACCCATTTCAAGTTTGCACAGCAGTCGGGTTTTTTGCACTTCTGAGTAACTCTGGATATTCAATAGAAAAAAAATGTATGCAGGACCTGATTTTATCCTGTAAGATCTCTTTACGATACCAACATTTCAGTAGTTATAATAATAATACATTTTATTTATAGATGCCTTTCATGAAACTCAAGGACACCGTATAATATAAAACAGAACATAAAAAATGCAAACATTATAATAACACCTTAAACAAGCAAATCATTAAAAGCTATTCTAAACAAATATGTTTTTATCTGAGCTTTAAAATGGGAAATTGAATCCAGCTGGCGAATGTGCAAAGGTAAAGTGTTCATCGCTTCAGCGCTGCACCACTAAAAGCCCTACCACCAAAGGAACTCCTCTCGAAGTTTGGAACAGACAATAGTTTAATGTACTTTTTGTTCTTGTGTTTTTGACAAATGCTTTTATTCAAAGCAGGACTGGGCGTTTAAGCTTATGTCAGTATTTTAAGAAATAATAATAACTTTTTTAAATATTTTACTAATAATAATTGTCATTGCATTGTTATATATTATGTACTGGTAATAACTATTATGTGGCCACAAGTTTATGTGATGCTGTACATGTGTATACAATACATAAATAATGTATTAATATAAATATCGTGAAATATGTAAAATATTCCGCTCTCTTATAGCTCTTGCGGGTACTTTGATGACACATCTGTCTACCATCTGTCTAGCAGCGCTGCTTCAAGTCGAGCACATCTCAAAGCAGTCTTCAGAGGAAGCATCAATGTTGGGACGCTATGTTGCCAAGTCCGCAGTTTGCCGCAGGTTGTTTTCATGTCCGCGGGTCTTACGTAACATGCAGAATTGACGCGCTACGTGTAAACGATATCCATTGTTGTATTTTACTGTCAAAATAACTGAGGTCCATTGGAATACTTCAGCTTTTAACCTGTTTACGTTTACATTTACATTTATGCATTTAGCAGAAGCTTTTATCCAAAGTGACTTACAGTGCATTCAGGCTATACATTTGTATTGTCAGTATGTGTGTTCCCTGGGAATCGAACCCACAACCTTTGCGCTGCTAATGCAATGCTCTAACCGCTGAGCCACAGGAACACTACCACCAAAGGACCACTACCATTTTTTGTTAGCCAGCACTCCCCATTTTGGGACTCACAGTTAAAAAAGACCTACCTAACTTAAAATTATTACAGTTGCTGACTTCAGTGTGCTACACCCACAGTTTGGGTGTCTTTGCAAAGAAGACCCTTAGGGCTTTACTATCCATCATCCAGAGTTGATAATGCTCAAAAAGATAAAAAGTTATAGAGACTGAAGTGCCTTGAAAAAAAGTGTACCACACTGAATAAAAATAAATAAATAATGATTTAATATAAAAATGCATGAAATAAGTCCTGGAGCAATCCAGAAAAGTAATGGTTTGAAAGTCACATGTCTCATGAGTTTATATTTCAAATCTGTGTTTAATGTTTACTGTCATGAGAGCCGCCACTCTACATTTCGTTGTATTCTGACAATGATAAATAAAGTAAGTCTAGTCTAAAGCGTCTGCTAAATGACTAAATAATAATAATATACCTGTAAAAAAAAAAATATTTTGGATGCGATTAATCATTTTGACCGCAGTAATTTAGATCTAATATTTTATTACAAGTCCATTTTGTTTTTGTCCGAAACTTTTACATTTGATTAAGATAAACATTAATACACCAGTGTTGTTATTGTAACTAATACCTAAAATAAATACATTAAAGGTCAAAAATTTAAATAAAAATGTTTACATCTATGCATTTGGCAGATATATATAAAAAAAAAGACAAATGCGTATAAAAATGCCTAAAACTTATATAGATAAAAGCTATAAATAAAAGCTCCTTCAAACTAGTAATAAATTATACAATAGTCTAGAAATAATACTAAAATAACATAGCCATGATTGCTTGCAGGGCATGGATGCAAATATGCAAATGATACTAAAATGTTTTTAATTTTAGTTGCAACTTCGAACTGAAGTGCTGGCGCTTTTGACAAGGGCAGTGGGTTGGAAAATTAGAGATACTTGTGATGTTAGCTAAAAAGAACAAATCAGTCAGTTCAGTCCGAGGTGTAGATGTATAGTCTACAATAATATGAAATTCCATGATGACTTTGATAATGTCTGTTTTTTTACCGGTCGTAGAGCGGTCATGCTAAGTTGTGAAACCCAGCTGTGACTCTTCCGCATACAGACGATTAGACACTCTGCTTGAGGGGCATTTATGACAGCTTGAGCAAATGAAAAGCCAGAGCCGCTGGAAACGAGGCGCAGAAGATGAAATAATACATCAGAAAAACTGGCCTGAAGAGCAGTTGGCATTGATCTGCCCATGCAAGCTGGGCAGACTATCAACAAATTAACTCACAGGTGTCAAGAAGCCTGTTCTTGTTAATTTTATCTGAGGCTATCTATGGCACAGAGCTCTCGTGAAGCGTTTTGTCTTCTTATGTACCACATCTGAAAGCAAAAATAGAAAAGCAGAATGCCTCTCCTAATGTCCAATAGCCTGCAAGCGAACACGCTTCCAGCTTTTTATTAAGACCTTCAAGCTTGCGTTAGAGAGATCATTGCTCCTCAGTGCATGTGAGCGGTGTTTGATATATTTAACAACCTGATCAAGCTTAGAAAATTTACTTGACAAGCTCAGAGAGAAAAACCTAGTGAGGAGATTTCATTAGTCCTGAATTGGCCAAAGTTCTTGTACAAGTTAATACAGCGTGGTTTTGTTGTGTACATATTACCAAACGACTGAAAGGAAAACTACTGTCTGCCTTTGAGGTCCTCATCCAGGCCCTGTTGATTGAGAATCATAAAATTGTCTGAATAATGAATCACCGTGGGTCCCCGAGGCTCCCATCAATGCCTGATTGACGGGCCTCTCTACAAACAGTGGCTGAATGAAGATGGAGGGCTGAGTTTCAGAGCCCGATGTATTGGATAAATCGGTGCTCGGTTACCATATATCATCATTAGAATCGGTTATTGAAGTGCCGGGTGAAGCGTAATGGCAGTCTCTCAATTTAGATCTGTGAACAGACAGCAGTGCCTGACTGATTAAAACGAATAAAGTGCTCGCGTACTCCAAAACCACATCGTTATCAGGAAGCTTCTTCAGATGCGTGTTGATATCTGCGCTGGCTGCTGAAGGTTATTTGAATCCTTAGCTGAAATCATCACTTTTTATCTTGGACTAGTTGTAGCACAGAAAAACAGAACAAGGACAGTTTATATATTTTTTTATATGCACTTTATAGTAGGGAAAAAATAGTATTAACGCATCTGAGTTTATAAACCATTGTAGATTTTAACCTACATTTTTACTAATTTTCCTGTCTTAGACAATCTATTTGACTTTCTTTATTCTGTGAAATGAAAAAGGAGCTATTTAGCAGGCTGTATAAGCTGCTCTTTTCCATACAATGAAAGTGAATGGTAAAAGTTACTGATAAAAGTAATGCATTACGTTACTTTTGGGTTACTTTTTGTCGCCTGAGGTGATGCTTATTTATTTTTTAATAACAAAAATCTCAAAAGTTATATTACACCAAAAGTGAAATTAATAAGCCTTATTTGAAAAAGTGAATTTGAAAGTAATGCGTTACTTACTAGTTACTTTAAAAAAATTACTTGTAATGCGTTACCCCCAAAACTGATGGTGACCGCAGCTACCAGTTTCATAGCAATATGTTTTTGGTAAATAACTTTTTGGACTCTTTCACACAAAATGTTATGACATCTGAAGCACTACTTTAATAGTACTTTTTGTTATAAAAAATAAAGTCAAGCTTGACTGCCCCTTGGCCACCTTCCTCTTTCGTTGTATGGAAAAGAGCAGCCTGGACATTTTTCAAAACTTCTCCTGTTGTGTTCCACAGAAGAAGTCATGCATATTTGGAACAACATGAGGAAGAGAACATTTTTATTTAAATTTAATTTTATTTGTAAATGTTATGTATTTGGCAGAAATTAAATTTGAACAAGTATTTTTATTTTTTTTTACATTTTATGCTTTTAACAGAATTTAATTAAAATGTTCTTATGTATTATTTAAATTAATTGTATATTTTTATTTTATACAGTCTTATGAGTTTTGAGATATTTGGAGTGATTTAACCCGAGGACAATGCAAACCAATCATTCCCAGTTTTCCATAAATCCTTCAAAATGATGGCAGCCTCAAAGGTGACAGTAATACGATGACATCCTAAGAAATATAAAAATATCAGTCTGCTATATTTAAGTTTAAAAGAATAGCGTGCAGTTGGTTTGAAATTCATTCTTTGTACATCACATGATACTCTTGGGTCGGTAAAGACTTAAATACATTCCGTATTCATCAAACGCTGCTGAACAAGCAAACAAACAAAACTTGAATATATTGTCACGCCGCTGCCATTCATCAGAATTATGACTGTTTACCTGATGAGGGGAATAAGGCAATAGTGGGAAGAACCCAATTATCCTAGAATGCACCGTAACAGTGATCACCAACTTGAAAAGGGCTGTCACTTAAGTAGCACAGTATCAAAAACGCATTTGAGAGAGAAATATTCTGAGCGAGTTCGTCTTGGGGGTTTCTTAATGACAGTAAATGTGGTGTGGAAATAGATCAAATAGTATCCGATATGAAGAAAGAGGGTCCTTGTTGCAATTGAAGGGAGGAGGGAGTCTCTGTTCAAACCGACTGATTCTTTTGGGTCCTGTACATATTTGTGTTTTTCAAGCATTTGTGTCGCTGCTAACATGATAATTAGGACGATAATTAGTATTCCTTGGTTCTCGCTTCCCGCAAATGAAGCCACATAGGCCTCCATTGTTTGGTTGAGTCTGTGCCCAGCCCAGATGTCGCAACCGCTAAGAATTAATGTAGATTAACATGACGCAGAAGG
The DNA here is from genome assembly GCA_027422405.1 of Ptychobarbus kaznakovi. Classification (NCBI taxonomy): domain Eukaryota; kingdom Metazoa; phylum Chordata; class Actinopteri; order Cypriniformes; family Cyprinidae; genus Ptychobarbus; species Ptychobarbus kaznakovi. The sequence goes on from CM049795.1 coordinate 38,002,678, forward strand.
AATGCTAATGTTATCTTTGTCATCTTCCTGACGGCCAGAGGATTTAATTGCCCTAAAAAAGAGCATAAAAAATGGAAGTCGTAATTTCATATTTATCATAATAGCCTCTGGCTGTGAGGAGGAAAAAGGAAACACTATTTTTCCCGCCCTTTGCCCTCGTTAGAACTCTCTCGGCTGCTCTAGCATCTCCTGATTACGAACAGAGGCTACCTTGGCTTGCAACTTCATTAAAATCTATTTAAATCAACTTCAACCGCAAAATGCTCCTTCTTCCAGCATGTAGGCCAATAAAACGCAAAGTCTCAGGGAACATCATTAGGGAGAGTGTGTGCGTGTATCCGTACCTGTATTTCTGTTTGGTCTAAGCGGTATCTACCTCGCCTAGTTTGGATAATAAGCTCCCTCACAAGTGTCAACACCCTCACCCTTGAATTATACCCATGTCACCCTAATGTGCCTGACAGCCAGAGCACCAACTCTTCCATTCCTCTTGAACACCTTGTTTTGTTCCTGGTTTTGCAATGAGTGCGTTCCCGCTACAAAGCACCATACGCTTGCCCTTGGGCGCTAGCCTCAGCACCCTTGTCTCAAATAAGTATGTCACCCACAGGGAGGGGCCCTCGCATGACACCACACAAATCTGACTAAAACACTTCCTTTCGCAAATACGTTTGCCTCTGAACTAACCCCCCTCATTATTTGTGACAAGAAGTGCCTTGAACAGTATCAGGGTTATCATTGCGTTTGGAGTGCGGTGGAGAGACTGTAGGGTAGGGTAACGGGAAAGTGGGCTCTGTTATTTGTTTTTTGAGTTAACAGTTCTTAATTGTTTATGATTTGACACAGTATGATGGTTCTTTGAAAGTATGATTTAATATACCAATTGTGCAATTTCATGAAAGGAAAGCTATTTTTATTTATTTAATAAAATATAATGAATTTATTATAATATTAAATGTATTCATTAATCAATGCATTTGTTAGAAAATAATATACAATGTTTTCATTTAAAACTTTTTTCTATTTTTATTATATAGAAAAAAATGTATGGAAATATTTTATCTATCCATCCATACGTCTGTATACGTGCGTGCATGTGTATATGTGTGTGTAGATGTATATATTATTAAATTGTTTAATACAATAGTTTGTTACTACTAATTACTAACAAATGCATTATTTCATACATTTATTAGCCTAATATGTGTGTGCTTGTATTTATATAAAATGGAAAAAAGTATTTCTGAAAAAAAAAAATATATTTATCTAATTTTGTTATTGAATTTTAATTATTAAATATAATGCATTGAATTATTAATTAATATATAGTGTTCTAATTCAAAAATATTAACTTTTCTATATTATATATAAATTATTTTATTATATACGATTTATATGATTAATTATTTGTTCATTTTATGATTAATATTATTTTATATTTATTTTATTTTACAGCACATTTGAGGAATGATAAATTCAATGAAGCCTGATTAAATTAAGCCGCATAAAGCAAACAATATTTTTACTTCTTACTTTTTTTATCAGGACCCTACTCGCTCATCTAGAACGGAAGAGGTTTGGCATTGGGTTTGAGGAGTTTTGCAATCATCTGCAGTTGTACAATACGTACGTTGACAACATTCAGACTGCTACAAAAGTCCTCACGGTAAGTTAAAGTTAAATGTTTCTTATGTTAGACTTGACCCCCTTTTCACTTCTGTTCACATGCTCAGCATTTGGCTTTGACACCAGTGTGATTCTTTATGTTGTACGGCCTTGAGTAATGCCTGCGTGAACAGGGCTGTAAATTAAAGGTAATATTACATTTTACAGATTGTGTTGTTTTCCTTCTCTTTTGATTTATAATTTGCTATTTGAAGGTAGTTAAATATATTTTACCTGCTATGAAATCAAATGGTCGCTGGTATTGGCTTTTCACATGTAAATGCCTTATTACCTGGATAGAGGTCACCTACACAAAAGCCGGTGGCTACGTCTATCGATATGAAATCATGAATATGTATTCATTATAGATCTATGGTAATGCGCAGGATTGACAGTATGTCATGCTCTACTTCTAATTAGTCCAAACCTATTAAATCATTGTACGATTCCTCATCTATGGCACCTTTTTTCACTCTACCACATTGTTCGGCTCAACCTTGTGGGGGAAAAAAAGAAGAGAAGACACAATGTCGGGTCAGTAACTCAAAAATCGGCATTCAGAATGATTGACGTTTGGAACGGTGAAAAAAAAATGGAGTCACCTACCTGATTAAGGCTTATGGATGACACTGTGCAAACATATCTCTCCAGGCAAAGCCCAGCGGTACCATTAGGTCCAACACTACCATCTCATTACGCCTGACTTAAGTGGGCAGCCTCCATCAGTCGGCCGGAAAAAAGTGTGATGGGGAGTCTCTCTCTTTGCTAATTAGCTCCTCCCTCGGCAAGGCACCTGTACCCAAGTGTACGGATGACTGATTCCTTGTTAGACCAAATCAGTTAGTGGTTAAAGAATCATTGGCACGCCTGGCTAATGCTAACTTCTGTATTCTGTGTGCTTGCGGTGAACTGAGGGGGCATATAGTGCTTCGTGCTATGCTAGTAATAGTGTCTGGTACAGAGTATATGTGAGTGTTAGCCTCGCAGCAAAGCTCTTCCAAGCCGCGTGCTAACATCTGGTTTTATTTATCTGAGGGAAGCCTTGAGCCTCACAGATATTAATGTCTTAATTAAGAGGAGGAATACGTCTGGCCAATTGACTGGTTCTCATTGATTGCAGACTGAGCTGTTTATGTTAGCATTGATTCCTCTGCTAGGCCTACATGGCTGTAATTGCTGGAACATGGGCTGGCGTGTTCACCATGTCACATGATTCAAACATGGTTTGTCCTTCAAAATCCACCGTCGCATGAAACTGATTAAGAGAATAGCAATATAGACCAATATCTCAAAGATTTTACATATTGTTTATACATGTTAATGTGACATTTTTGAATTTCCTTTTTAACCTTGACTGAAGATATAAAATAATATATAATGTGACGCTTTAATCTGTTAAAAGATAGTTGTGAATTATTTTAGAAATGCACAATATATCTGTACTATGTACGTTTTTGGCCAGTGTGGATTTTTATCTATTTATTTATTTTTTATTGGTGTAAATATATTTTTTTGATCAAATATAGATGAAAATCAAATATATGAAATATTATTAAAATTTAAAATAACTGTTATATTTTAATATTAAAATATCCTGCTATGTTTAATAGGAATCTTGAAATAGATAAATAGAAAGGTCAAAATGACAGCATTTGTAATCTTTAAAAATACAAAACAATTGAATCATTAGCAACTCTCAAAATGAATGCTGTTTTCATGCTGGACATTATCATTTTGAGATGCTTATATTAACTTGTTAAATAGATTTAAATGTTTAATGTTTTTTTCAGACAAAATGTATTTCAAATTATATTGTTTTTTAATTATATAATTTTAATATTATTTTTTTTGTATGACTTGGCTATTATTGTAAAATGTGGAAGGCTTTCTGGATTTGACTGTATTCGTTCTGATAATTTTTTATTTTTTGGGGGGCTGTCCTGAATAAAGGATTCCTCTCACAGCATGTCCAACATGCGGTGATTTAATGTTGCTGTGTTTCTCAGAGGGAGACCCCAGCTGCTTCAGCCGTAAATGTTAGCCGAGCAGGTGTTGTACACGGTGTGCGCCGTTTGAAGATGATGGATTGTTTTGTGTATTTACTTAGCACAAAAAATAGCACCGACTTATGCTTTTCTCAGAGGGAAGTACAATTCCAAACAAATTTTACATAAAGAAGTGATATTTTGCAATGCTAATGCAGACTCTGTCTGCCATTAGCCTGACATGGTTCGTGTGAATGTATATTGTAATAATGTAACCAGGGTTGCCTCTATTCAGAAGACAGCTTGTGATAAGAGACAACAGATATGTCTCGTTGTGCATGAGTGAGATTGACTCACAAGTGAGACTGAATGCACAATTCAATAGACATCATCACGCCACATGCATCATCTACGGGGGTGATACTGTTGGCGGGAGGTAAACCGTGTTATCGCTAGCGTTATCAAATGTGCTCTACTGTTGTATCAAGTTGTTTTCCTGGAAGCAGATCTTTGATTCATGGTTCATTTCCTTCTCAGGTTCAGGTGAAGAAAAGCAAAGCCTTCAGACGGTTTAAAAAGCTCCAGGAGTCCAGGCCTGAGTTCAATCAGCAGAAACTTGAGGATTTGCTAACGCTTCCTCTTCAGCGCATCCAGCAGTAAGTCCTCAAGTACACGTGTGACAGTATTTGAACTTTAAAGTCTACAGTTATTGGTTATCAGCAGATATTAGTGTGTGTGTGTGTGTGTGTGGGGGGGGGGGGTATTATCAGTTATTGGCCAGTATTGGATATTAATAGTGCATACTCATTTACACTACATTTATGTTTAGATCTATTTTAATATCGCCTAGTGCTTACTTAAATCTATTATTTATGTAAAAACACTAATAATTTAATTATTACAATTATTTATAACACTTTAACACTTGTTTAATCTTTAGCGAATTTCAAAAATAATATCCACTTTTCATACCATACAAATTAAATTAGCTTTGCATTTAATGCATTTAAACTAATATTTTTTAGTTTTAAGAGTTTAAGTGATATATATAATTTATGCAAAGCAGTATGGAATATATATGCAATCGGTTATCAGCTATAACATAAAAAAATGTTTTTTAGGTTATTGTTATGGGGAATAATTATTATATTGGTTCATCCCTAGCTGAAAAGGAGAATCATTTCATAGACGTTTCTTGTATTGTAGTCGTAGACATGAGTGTTTGAAAAACTTTATTGCTTGTATTTATTATATATTTCTACTTTATCCATTTTGTGATGGTAGCGGTGCATAAATGACACACTTCACCTAAAGATGTTTTGATTTTGTGCTGTTTAATGGACTCCTCAACCACTTATTGCAATTGATGTGCAAAGTTTCGTCTAATCTCAATAAATGTCAGAGTGCCTCAGTCAGTAAATGAGATGGATTGGTCAGCGGATGTTTTTTGTGTATTTAAAGTTTAAACCATCTGCTTTGGTGAGGAGATTATGGGATCGACAGCATCAACATGATGGCAGCATTGAAATGCAGTCAGTTCTTGATGGGAATGTAAAGCGTTTTGGTTATGCATCAGTATCTTCTGACACAGGCCAGTCTACTTCACAGTCTTCTGCTCAGCTGTCAAATCACTCTACAACTTCACATTTTGTTGTGGATTTACTTTAAAGAAGGATTTTGGGAATCATTTGATGGCATGATAACAGAAAGCTGTCACCACCGGGTTACGGTTTTCATGCTTGAATTCTCCATCCGTATTTCTTCGCTTTGGAGGAGTCAGTGCACGGCGCGTACCGAACCTCTCAATGACAGACGTAATTATTGTTTGATGTCGTGCTCACACCTGCCTTCAGACTGTCCAAGAACTGTCAAAATCCCTTTTGTTAAGCCGCCGATTTTGTTGGCTGTAATTTCATGCGGTCGTGGTCTCAGCCGTTAATTAGTGTAACAGGGTGCGAAATGAACTAGAACATGCTTAAGAGCCAGCGAAAATTACATGGCATTCCTTTATCAAGCTGCTCGAGTCCATCTTAATTAGGCTTTTATGTCACTCCTACTTATTAAATGTAGTTTCCAACATGAAAGAAGACAAACACAATGTCATTCTTGCTTTGACGATAATTGTATCTTTATATTTATTCTTTATAAGAACATTCCTCAGCTAGCGCCCACCTGTCATAGTGTTCATTCATTGGTTTCATCATATGCAAAATGACAATCCTGTTTGTTAACAGGCCCTTTTTAAGTGTCTTTGTGCATCTGTTTTAGGGGATTTGATCATGATTTTACTCCTTTAGTGTCCTTTGAGGGCTATTTTATTAAGAAAAGCTTATGTTAGTTAATAAACATCACTTACTTTGAGAAAGCACAAAAAGTAAACCAAAAAAGATTGAAACGTGAAGCCATTTAATTATATTTCTCAAACTTGAGGAAAATGCAAATACTAAGCTAAATGCCAACATGCAGTATTTTAAAAATGAAACCACTTCCCCAGACTTTATGGGATAGTTCACCCAGAAATTAAATAATATTATTAATTACTCACCCTCATGTTGTTCCAAAACCATAAGACCTTTGTTCATCTTCTTAACACAAATTAAGATATTTTTGATGAAATCCGAGAGCTTTCTGACCCTCATAGACCGCAACGCAGCTGAAAAGTTTAAGGTAGTAAGGACAGTGTTAAAATAGTCTGTCTGCAGTTCAACCTTAATTTTAGTGTCATGGACGCGTCAAAGACTGACACGGAAGAGTAGAAACAGTTGAATAAAGTTATTTTAGTTTTCTTGGCGCACAAAAAGTATTCTCGTAGCTTCATAACATTACAGTTGAGCCACTGATGTCACGTGGATTATTTTAAGGATGTCCTTGCTACCTTTCTGGGCCTTGAGCATCTCAGTTGCGTTGCTGTCTATGCAGGGTAAGAAAGCTCTCGGATTTCATCAAAAATATGTCAATTTATATTCTGAAAAGTCTTATGGGTTTGGAACGACAGGAGGGCGAGTAATTAATGACATAATTTATTTTTGGGTGAACTATCCCTTTAAAATTAAATGCATAAAGTCATGTTCATTTGGAACTAAAATTTAAAAGGGAAAAGCTGGCACTCTGTTGCTCTCAAATAGACTATTATTGAGTAGTGTGCATTTGTTTTTGTTTTTTTATGAATATTACAATCTAACTTGATCAAAACTAACAGTTAAGACATATATAATGTCACAAAATATTTTTATTTCATATAAGGTTGTTCTTTTTAACTTTCTATTTGTCAAAGAATGCTGAAAAAAGTGTCACCATTTCCACAAAAATATAAAGCAACACAGCTGGTTTTAACATCGATAATAATAAGAAATGTGCACAAAATCAGCATATTAGAATGATTTCCAGATTAATGGCTGCTGAAAATTCAGCTTTGACCTCACAGGAATTAATAACATTTACAAATATTTAAATAAGAAACCGTTTTTAAATTGTAATATTTCACAATATTACTGTTTTTATTGAAATTTTTATCAAATAATTGCTGCCTTGGTGACCATAAGTGACTTCTTTCAAAACATTTAAAAAAATCTTAACAACCCCAAACATTTAAACAGTAGTGTACAGTATGTTTATACTTTGTTGTATTTTTTTTGACAGATAGTTGCTTTCTTTGGAAAGTAAATGAAACTGGCAAAGTAGTGCAGTGGATGATTGACAAGAAATTAGTCATTTCTCTAGAATGCGTTATTATTTTTATGCAGTGTGGTCACATTCACTCTGCTTCTTAAATGTGATATGTATGATTTGACCACATAACATTTTGTACTCCATTTATACCTGTTTTAAACACTGACCTCTTGTTATAAGATCACCTAACACCGGATTCACAAGATGCCTTTCGAATGAGTACAAGGTATTTTCTCGCTGTTTTTGTCCTGCAGCAAACCACAGGACTTTGTGTCGCACCCTGAATCTTCTCCACCCAGTTATCACAGAGATATCCTCTAATTTCCCTCGAAACTGCCGGGCGCTGACATCTCAATCAGCATGTTCAAAGACGCCCTTGATCTGATCTCATCCTCTCAGGCCCTGATCACTGTGTTTTCTATTGTCCCCCCATCGATTCTGCCTCTCCGCTCTCGGAAAGCGAGGGCGCACGGGGGGCACGTAATTGTATGATGATCTTAAGTGGCACGGCAGAAGAGCTCCATTCTCGGAGAGTGCAGATAATCAGGAGTACCGCCTCTAACGGGGACTCGGAGGAAATTGTTGTCACTTATTGGGCTGGAGGATGATGGATGGCGAGGCTGGCTGTGTGTGGATCATGGTGGCTACTTAAGACGTGGAGCAGGACTGTTGGGAGGGAGGATAAAATCACTCCTATTATTAAACGCCATTTACTGCAGCTGCCGAGAAGAGATTCACGTTGTGTCCCTCTCCTCAACTCTTCTACTCCCTGTGGTCTTCCTGACTACAGATGGACATTTTGGTCAATTTGTCGAGCGTCAGACAGAGAAATGAAGTCAATAAGCAGATAATTATTTCTGTGTTATGGGCATTATTAAAATTCTATAAATTGTCTCAATGGCTGTGAAATAAAACATTTCACTAGAAACTAGTTATTTTAAATGGTAAAAGTGAATGGAAAGTGAAAGTGACCGTATAAAATAGCTTACATCCGTCCGTCCGTCATGTCTAACCAGCATTCTTCTTTCTATTCATCATTGTTATTCTATCTATAGTTCTATCCATTGTTCTGTAGCATTCTGTCATTCTATCTTTAATTCTCTGTCTTTCATTCTGTGTATCATTCTATTTATCAGTCCATCATTCTGTCTATCCTTCTATCCGTCTCTTTTGTTCTATCGGCCTACCTATAATTTTATACAGTATGTCTATCCACCGTTCTATCATTCTTTCTATTGATAGTTATATATTCTATCTATATTCAAAAATGTATTTGACACACATTGATTTTCTAATAAAAATGACTGGTTTTAATTCTACTTCCCGCATTGCAATTCTGCTTCCTGTTTGATTTCTCAATTCATATTTAGTCTAAATACGGAAAAATAAATTGGAATTTTAAAATTCTCAGATGCATAGTAACTGTAAAGTAGTATTGTAAATTACACCGTAACTGATTACATTTCAAAAGTAAAGCCTAGTTTGTATTTGGCTTTTATGAAATGTTCCTGTCCCTGGCCATGAATTTGATTGTGTCTAGCATTAGTTCTAGGTTGTTTAAACCTTATAGTATTAAAACGGCATGTTTTTACACACTTGTACAGCTCTATAATAGCTTTGTACGTCCTCAACATCGACGTAGAGAAGTGCCATATAAGAGGTTAATCCTTCGCTTTATGGTGGAACTCGTCGCTCAGAGCGGGTCAGGAGGTCATGGCCACGTCTCTTTTACATGCAGAGAGCCTCAAAAAGCGGAGGAGGACTCGTGTTAATGGAGCCGAGCCATTATGTAGCCGATAGTGTCAGGGCTGTTACATGGGCCTGTGCTTACACAGCAGATGGGTTCAATTCAATCGGTGCTTCAAACACAACATAATGAGGAGTTCAGGAGGTTTTCTCGCCGTTTGTGTTCGTTTGCAAAGGTGTTGATTGAACTCATTTAAAAGCAGCTTTGTAGCGCTGTCCTCCTAATCGTGGTTTCTGTGCTATTGAGATGTTGCTTTTACGTGGAAGTTGAGAGGTCACATCCTCCACATCTATGGTTTAGTCTTAAGACAAGACCTCGGGTGAACTCACCTCCTCGTTTCTTTTGATCTGTTCAAATGGGTAATGCTAAAGCTCACTTGTTTCGATTCAGCCGGAGACTTGAAGGACTAGGACGAGCACTACAGGATTCTTCAGTCTTGTAAAAGCACTTTTTATTTAATATATTTACTCTCAGAACTGGTATCGATCCCCTAAATATAACATTACCCTCATCTCGTCGTCCTTGATATGTTGACCTCAGGTAGTGATTGCCTACTACAATGCTCGACTCTCAAGCAGAGAAGACTTATTGAAATTCTTGGAAGCTATCAGACAATCTACTTTATGTCTTGGCTTTTGTTAATTGGGTTCAGGCACGGGAACAGTCAACGTGGGGTGAAAAACTCGTAAAACTCTTCTCTAAGTGCTTGTCATACTCTGCTTTGGTGGTATATACATCTAAGCTTGTTATTTTGTTTATTAAGATCATTGTTTGTGTCCATAGCATGTTTTCTGAGCACATATCAGTTCAGAGGGAAATTTATTGGAGTCCAATTAGCAGTTTTAATGTACTGGAAATGATTACACTTGCTTTGTATCCAATCAAGATGACTTGTTTGTGGGTTACTATTTCAAGAATGCTGTAACTATTAGTATTATGATTGATAGAGGACTTTTAAAGGGATTGGTAATGCAGAAATGAAAATCACATTATTTGCTCATCCTCATGTTGTTCCTTACCTGTAAGAAGATATTTTGAAAAAAAAATCAGTTTTCATGTACACTGAAAAAAAAAATTATGTAGAAAGTTTTCACCCAGAAATCCCAAGTCAATTTTACAAACTATTACAATAAAAATGGCAAATAACGCACTAAATTAAGTGTGAAATTTTGAAGTAATTTTTTTTTTTTTTTTGTGTGAACTTAAAAACAGGGCAAAGTCTTTGTTGTTGTTTTGCTTATGATAATAGATCCAGATTATTAGATTTTATTTCATTTTTTTATAATAAACAGCAAATAACACATTGAATCAAATGGGAAATTTCAAAGTAGAAAAACTGAAATAATATTTTCTTTCTGTAAGCCGCAGAATTTTGTGTCCATGTGTGCACACTTACTAAAAATAGAACAAAGGGTTTTTTTCTGAAGTTTTGCTGATAATACCAATTTAATTGTTTTATTTTATTCCCAGTAACACACCGAATAAAGCGTGACATTTCTAAGTAGAAAAACAGAAATTGTATTTTCATGTAAAACATACTCCAATAATCAACAGCATACGTGATGAAAGTCAGTGGGCTTTTTCTCAAGTTTCTCAAAAATAGAAAAATGCTATACATATTTGAAACAACATGACAGAATTAGCATTTTTGCAGGAAACCCAATGCAGTCAAAAACTAAAGTCACGTGCTTTCATCCCACCTCAGGAAAAGCCACATTCTTCATCCAATCCCAATGTACTGTGAACACAAAATGTATTTTGTTATCATTTGTGTTATAATTTAATTGCAGAAGTTGGCGACATCTTGGGGGCTTCAGAGGCGATATGCTCATACGTCTGCTGCCATTAAAGAGCAGTAATTATGCAACAGACAACGCCGTGTTCAATAACCCATGCAGGAGCCTGACTTGTCTCTTAATTAGGAATTTGAATCCTTTATGCACGTATTTAAAGACAAATAATTAGACCGATATTTCCTCTCTTTGCTGACATGTATGTGTAACTACCGGCTGACCTGACGTATCTGCTGTGGCGGGGGGGTGAAAACGTGAAGCTTGTTTCATCTGCATATTACAAAGGAATTAGCGCGGCAATGCGTCCACGCCGGTAACTAGGCCAGCGACGCTTTCTAGCGCTCCTCTTCATTAGAATATCTGAACTGTTATAAATACGGTTCAGATTACGTTATTGTCTCGTTATCTTCTCTTTGCTTTGCTCGCTAATGAGTGGGACAGGGCAGCTAAACGAGCGAGTTCCGTTTACATTATTTGGAATGTGCTTTAATAATGCTCATTAGGCCGTTCCCTTTTTTGTTGCTCTGCTGCTTTAATTAGATTTCTTGCCCCCCCTACGCCTCTAATAAGGGCATTCGTGGCTGATAATGCCTGTAATGTATTTTGTTACTACAAGATGAGACAAGAAGAAAAAGAAGTAAGATTATTTCTCTTTTTAAGTGCCTTTTAATAGAAGGAGGCTTAATTGGGGCTTGTTTGGTTTCCTCTTTTCTTTCATTTCTAATGAGTAATACGCCACAGCTCTAGTTTTCCCGTGTTCAGAAAGCCTGTTTAGTTAGGTTTCGTTTAGGCTGTTTGTAGGCCATGGAGGTGTTTTTTTTCTGAATATCTGCAGATAATCAGATCAAGAATTTATTGTATCTTTTATATTTATCTAATTTCCATTCATTTAATTTTTCTTTTTTTGCCAAGACATTAAAGTCATACTTTGATGAGAGTTGTATATAATTTTTTTTTTTGTCTTTTTAACATAAAAGTAAGCAGTTGTTTCATTCAAATAATAAAACTAATATTATTATTTTATTGTTTATTTTATTTATTTATTTATATGCATGTTTATATTGGATGGATTAAAAACTGCTGATTTAAATGTATCTTATATTTTTATAAGATTATTATATTTGTATCTAGTGTATATCATAAATATTTTTGAATGTCATTATTTAAAAACCCCAAACCCAAGTATTAAACTTTCTTTTATATTACTATGAAAGTTTTGTGCAACCACGTAGCAATCTTCTAAAACAACCCTCAAAACATCTCCGCAACTGCCAGTGAGAATTGCACAAATCAAAATTGTATTTCTTTTATTGTCTTTTTAACATTTGTGACCCTGGACCACAAAACCAGTCACAAGTAGCACGGTATATTTATAGCAATAGCAGAAAATACATTGTATGGATCAAAATTATACATTTTCCTTTTATGCCAAACATCATTAGGATATTATGTAAAGATGTTCCATGAAGATATTTTGTAAATTTCCTACCATAAAAATATCAAAACTTAATTTTTGTTTAATATGCATTACTAAGAACTTCATTTGGACAACATTTAAGGCGATTTTCTCAATATTCTAGATTTTCAAATCGTTGTATCTCAGCCAAATATTGTCCTATCCTAACAAACCATACATCGATGGAAAGCTTATTTATGTATATAGATGATATATAAATCTCAAAAAAATGACCCTTATGACTGGAATTGTGGTCCATGGTCACGTATAGGAAAGTCTAGAGATGATTTATGATGTAGTATGGATTCATATCTGGTGTAATGCGCTCATATGCACTGTCCTCATACATGAAACAGTCTCATCTCCTCCCAAGTGATTGCTGGGAGCGTTTCACTGCCCTGGCACCCATATGTCTGCTTTAACCGATGCGTTCAGGTCCTGACCTGATAGAACGAAGAGCGAGACACTCACAGACAGAAATCAATGGCAGTTGTCAATGAAGTCCAAGGTCATTTTGCCCCCTGAACCAATAGATTAAGGGAGCACCCATTTGGCAGAAGTACCTTTAGGTGGTGACAGAGCATTTGACATCTCCTCAGCAGCGATGGGCTGCGCATTATCTCTTTTCTATGGCTTTTCAGGGTTTCGTGTTACTTTCAGGCAGGTAATAGTGGTGTATTATATCAGCTGATATTAGCTGTGTTTGTAACGTTTATTTAAAGGCATATTTCACCCCCAAATAAAATTCAGTCATAATTTACTCACCCTTACGTTGTTTTAAACCAGTACCACTGTCTTTCTTCAATGGAACATAGAGGAAGATAGTTTTAGAAATGTCTTAATATAAGTCAATGTAACCAAAACAGTTTAGTTACCAACATTCTTTAAAATATATTATTTTAAGTTCAACAAAAGAAAAAAAGTCAGGTTTGGAAATTTGAATATATTAATATCATCAATTTGTCAGTTAACAGCCATTTATATATATATATATTATTCTAAATTATTATTGTTATTATTATAATTTTTTTAGCTTGTCAATATCAACATTTTAATGTAAGTCAGCAGCCCTTTTTTTCATTTTATTTATATTTCAACAAACCACATACAAACTCAAACAAATTTTTTTTTTTTATCAGACATCAGTTTATCAGACTTTCCTTGCAATGGATTTAGTTAAATATTAGATCTTTAAATCTTTAATATATTGCATAAGAACAGAGATCTAAAATGTAATGAGGACATTTAATGCTTGCATACGGCAAAATTATCATAAATAATGATTGAATAAATGAGCATGCACATGCTGGGATTTTTCAGCTTCAGCTTTTAATATGAGAAGCTTTGCAGGATATCCCACAAGCCCTGCTGTGAATAAATACACACCCTGTACTCCAACTGACTGTTTTGCCTGAAACTGTTTATCAATCACCTTTAAACTCCTGAGAGAGAGAGAGGGAGGGCCGAAACTGAGGAGTCAGACGTTTCCTCTCTCTCTCTCTTTCTCTTTGGCCTTGTAGTCTCAACCCTCTTAAAATCTCTCGTCAGAAGTGGGGTTTAAAGGATGTGCTCCTCTACCCCCCTCTGTGGTTGTCACAGGTGATGGTGACATGGGCGTCTTGGCGGCTGCCACCACTGTTTACATAATTTCGACATGGCCGCAGGGAAAAAGAGACTACGGCTGCAACGATCTTCACTTCACACTTCTCCAATTAGAAAGGCCTCTGCTCCGCCGCTTAGCACGGCTCTCGGGGAACAGGAATATTCAAGCTTAACTTTTCAACCCGCGGGGAGTCACCAAAGAAAGATGCCGTGGTGGAGTTGAGAGGACGTTTAAGACAGACTAAAGATGCCCCAGTTTATCTGACAACATCTGAAATGGTGGACGTGATGTGGAATTTGGTGCCAGAAATGCTGAGAATGTTTTGTGAGCACTGAAATGTATTTTTGAAGTCAAAATCAGTCTTATTGTGAATAATTTTTTGGTTGAAATGAATTACAGTGACATCAAGACCACATGGGCCATTGGATAATGTTAACCGGTACACCCATTTTTCATGATAAAATCAATTCTCTGTAGAGAGAAGATAGACTTTCCATTATTATTATTATTGTTAAATACAGGGATGCATGATATACACAAGTTATTTACTTTTTTATTGTATCATCCATACAGTAGACCTGTAACGGCCAATACTGGATCCTTGTTGTTGTTTTTTTTACATTGCCTTTGAATTTATCTAGCGGTCACGTAAATATCTAGTGTTTTATTTGTATTTTTACTTTTTTATGTTATATTATTCCTTTAAATTGATTATTAGCCAATTATCAGACAATTTTTTTTTTTAAATGCTAATAGTTTATTAACACTGTTAAATATAATTTATAGCAAGTATCGAAATTAATTCAAAATGTATTACATTTTTCGTTTTGTACATTTTAACAGTGATGATTAAATATTATATAATAAAATAATTGAATATAAATAATAGTCACGTTTTATTTATATTTTTATTTTTATTTTAACAATATATTATAGAATATAATTAACATCAGTGCATGACATGAAAATAACCATTGGCTTATCTGTATTAGCCAGAAATGTATATTTCCATTTAATTTTAATATGTCATTATAGAAGTGAAATGGTAGTAACCACTGTCACTTTATTTTTTTTTTTATCATATCCATTTCCTTTGTTGGCTGTATTTTTATTTTGAATACAATTGATCAAGCTTCTAGCATTAAATAAATGGCTCTCATTACGCTTAATGAATGCGTATGATATTTAGTTTCATGGTTTTTGCCGTAATGCATATTTGATTGCTACATTAATTGCCTTCATACACCTGTGTAATGCTAATGCGCTCCCTCCAAAACTTTTCAAGTTCCACTGCAATCAAAGTACAGAAAACTGTAGAGAATCGTATTCCCAATTGTGACGATACCACGGAGTCAAACTTTTTCTGAGAGCCTTCTCATTTGAAAGAGGCCTTTGATGTCTCTAGTCGCTGGAGTTCTGCTTAAGTGAACTGTAATCTCTGGCATTAAGACTCGCTCTATCTTTATCTCCATCCCTGAAACATGAAATGAATTACCACCAAATGTTCTCCTCTCTCAATTTGGCCCTCACCTTGCAATAGGGGTCATTTCCTTAATTGGGCCCTTGATTTGCCCAGCCATTTATAACCTTTTTGTGTCATCAGGGGAGAGCAGCATAATGATCAATATCATTTTTTTTCTGAACAGAGGTGAATGTAAAGGTTGATCCCGTGCACTTGTTTGTGTGACCCGGACAGAAGAAAGTACATTCTCATTTTCTGCCTCTATTTTTATATCCTCCTTCAAATCCTTTCCTCGTCTTCATTGTGCCGCTAAAATAGCACAAAATCTGTTCTGGAGAAAGCAGAAATGCGGCACATTAGTGTAATTTTGTAGGCTGAATGGCTCTTTATTCCTTCTCAAAAAGAAAAGCTTTTTTTTTTTCTTAAACGCATCTTAATGCGACGTTGACAGCGCTTGTCCGACCTGCTTACCCTGACACGCCAAGATCGGTTTTCTCTTGCGCTTTTAAGGATGTATTTATAGAAACGTTGCATTAAGCCTGTGCCGTGTTTTGTTTATTTGTTGCTTTTTTTAGGTACAAGCATATCTTGAGGGACTTGACAGAGAACACCGGTCCAGACAACCCGGAGTTTCAGCAGCTTTCAAGTAAGAGGCACCGCCGTCTCGCAATTCGACAAACACTCTCTTATCCTGTTAGCGCTCTGTGACAAAAATGTTGATGGGTTTAGCCTGTCTAGATTTTTTTTTATTATCTGTTTATTGTCAGGATCTGTATCAAGCTGCGGAATCACGTTCACCCAAAGTCACACTTGTTATGCTTGTCAAATTTGCTTTCCACTCTAGTCTGTCACTTACAGAGCAACCTAAAAAGAGATCACTCAACGTGTTTGTGATGATGAGGTGCTTTGCGGAGATGAGCATTGCGGAGGATACCATGGCCTGTTGAAGAAGGTGCAAATGCTGAAATCGTTTCATACGGTGCCAAATCAAACCTGCATCTTAAAGGGAAAAAAGTTTTTAAGCTGGCAGCCGAAAAGACAGCCTCCCTTGTCTTTGTTAGGGTGACAAAGAACAATTCTGGGCCCCTGTTGTAGCGCTCACGCGTTGTTATTGTCACCGGGTGGCTTTGCTCGCCGAGGATGAAAGTACGGCAAAGCTTAATGTGAGTCTAAATTCTCGATGTGGATTTTGACATAATTAATAGGGACCAGATCAGAGGATATCAACCATGCAAAATATAAATAAATAAAATCTCTGGCATCAACAGAAGCACCGATAATGACTCATTTCTATCGTCAAATAAACAGCAAATCCGACTTAAGAGCCAGTGTACACAAGGAATTATTTATGTGTATCAATTAAAATCTCATTGGTTGCTTGCTGCTTTTGCTTACAAATTAAAACAGCCCCTGATTCTAAGATGAAGGTACATATCCAGATTTGCCCCTACATTGCCTCTTCCTCTTCTCATTAGCGCTGCTTTTTAAGCTCACTAGCTTTTTTTTTTTTTTGGAGCGGGAGAGAGAGAAATAGAAAAAGTTTCCTCAATCGGCCTAGGCATATTGTAAAGGGAATTATTTAAAAACAACCCCAGACAAATTATATTGTATCTGATTAAGCAAGCTAGCAGTGAAACTCACAAGAGGCTTTGTTGTTGTTTTCCAGTTTTATTTTTGTGTTGATTCCCCCCCTTATTGCTCTTTTCATTTTTCTCATCACACATGCTCACGTATGCAGCGAAACACCACTGTTTTAATTATCATAATTGCAGCGTTCGTCAATCGCGTACGTTTTGGAGCGCTAACTTCTGCATTTCCCTACAGCCAAGTATCTCCTCAACTCGTTCGCGAAGACTGTCAAAGGTTAATTAAAAAAAGTTAACACTTGAGAACTCTTCGGACCGAGTTCTGTTTAAACATACTGAATGTCTAAAATAAAAAGACTGAGAGAAAGTGTTCGTAGAATGTGGAATGAGAAGGTATTAATAATTCATCAGCCGTAGCTCTGTTGAAACACAATTATAGAGCGGGTTTTCTTAAAAGGGATGGACTGCCAGACGTACAGAAAGAGCCCCAGTCATCTCTAAACAGTCACTTTGTTTGGTTTTGCTTGTAATTGTTCTAAAGATAAGCGACTCAATTAGGCTGTGATTATTTTACTATGAGGCAAACGCCCCGAGCGCTGTTCATTGTCTGAATTGTTAGAGTCAATAAGACCAAAGCTGGGTTTAAAATTAGTATCCATCTGCTTGTTTGTGTTTCTTAATGAGTTGATGATGTCTACTTTAGTTAATGAATTCCAGGCACAGTAATTGGCAAAATGTTTTCTCTAAAATTTTAGTTGCAAACTAAAAAAGTACAATCTGAAACTCTGAAAACGAGTTCAGTCTACATTATTTAGATCACGTTTTGATGCTTTTATGTTGCACAGCTTGCTTCCAATAAACCAATGAACCACAGAAATCTGTTTTGTACAGAAACCGTGTTTATCAGGCAGACAGAAATACAAAAGTTTTAGATGAACTATGTAGGCCTTGTGCTTTTGATGGCTAGCACAACATCCTATGGCAAGGTTTTGACCCAATCAGTGGTGTTTGGATGTGTTAATGCACCCTCATCTTTCTCCAGGGGGTTGATGGTGAAATCAAACATTGTGTGGAGGCCAAAAACAAACTGTTATTATCATATGCAATAATGCAGTCTGCATAATGCATGAACGCCTATGGGTGTGCACTTATTAGTGTGTCACGCTGTTGTATTACTCGTTTGATGCTCGTAATAAGTTCAAAATTGCATAAATAGGTCACACTCTTGTTCATATTACTGTATTGAACTTTGTGTACTTTTTTGTGGAACCATCAAATTATACATTTATGATAATGATTTAACACTCTACAAAGAAGTGCATATATTTTTATTATTTACAATAAATCATAGATTTGCATTAGATTAATGCTATTAGTACACACAAAAAATTATGCATTTCAACTTTTTCATTACTCAGTGTATTTGTGGACAAACACTAGAAGTAATGCCAAACACACAATACTTTTTGATGTCAAAAAATTGAAACGTCTAATTTGAAATCTGGTTTCAGGTGTCCCGACTAACCTGAGAGCTGCAATAAGTGCATTGTGAAGTGGAAGTTTTTATTTTTTCGAATAGCGCTTCCTCCAAGCACATAACAGTGATCTCATAATTGATGCATCTAATCTGCAATTAGTCATGTGAAGTGTTTACCAAAATAACAGAAAACGTATAAACTGTGTCTTTAAATGTATGCAGTGTGACATGCTTCGGTCGTTCATTGTGTGCTTGGCATAAGGAATAATTTTAGTGTTGTGTTTAGTTTGTTGTGCTCTGAGAGTTTGGTTGTGTGTCCAATTCAGTCCCTTCCGCTGTTTAATGCCATGTACCCTTTCGGTGCAGAGGCAGTGAAAGCCATCTCAGAGGTCGCCCAGCGGATCCAGGACAACGCTCGCAGCCATGAGAACCACCTGCAGCTGCGCAGAGTCCAGAAACAGCTGAAGGGCCAAAAGACCAGAATCCTGACTCCAGGTTAGAGACTGTGATCTTCCATTCTTTTTATCTCCCAGAGCTCCGTGGAGAGCCAGAGAGTTAAGCGGATGAAGGAGGTCAGGTGGAAGAGTGTGGAAAAGTAGTCTTGTTTAAAAGAGACCCAGCTGTTTGCCCATAATCAATAGAGGCAATAGCGGGCGGTTTTGTTTTCGCCAGCCACAATCGCAGCCTCCGATGAGAGAATTAACTGAATTTATCGACAGGTTCTCACCGCTAATTGGTAATGGAAGGGAAGTGTGGCCTTAAGCCAGTTCTTTCCATCTTTCTTCTCTTGTGCTACTTGTGGAGTGGAGGTCCTTTCTTCCTCATTTATCCCAAGGGAGAATGCCCACGTGTGAAACAAAAGAGAAGGAGATGGAGAAGGAAGGGGGAGAGAGAGAAAAAGACAGAGAGGGCCTTGTCGTGAATGCCTTGGCCTGCCAATCTCCCCCAGGACCAATTAGCGCCTCTCCTCATCTTGTGGGCCGGCAGATAAAAAGGAAGCTGGGAGAAAGGGAGCGAGAGAGAGTGTGTGTGTGCACAAAGGTGGTTGGGAGACTGGCAATGAATACCCAACGAGCAGTGGGCTCATTTCACACAGCGCCGGATGTAGGAAGAGTGTAAAAAAAAAACTCATCCTGTTTTTCCCAGCACTCTAGAATTCTACCGAGGTACTTTCTCTTGTCCAATAAGGCTTGTTTTCTTCCACTTGCACTTTTTCTGACTTCAGAAGGCCGAAGCGAACCAGGCCATCCCAGCTTATCTCACCCAACCCCTCCATTTCCTCAAATGTGCCTTAACGAAAGTGACTCTTGACAGATGAGAGGCTTCGGAGCCCCTGAACAATATTAAGTGGCCGGCTTGGAGATAAGGGCAGTGTAATTCTCAGACGCAAAGCTTGAATCAATGGGACATTGATACGGCAGACAGACTGTCTGTTTCCTTGGAGTCCTCGGCAGGACATTGCCGCCACCACAGCTTTCCAAGGGCCAAGCTGAAACTATCTGGCCTACAGAGCGTAATAGAAAGACGAAGAGAGAAACTGAGACCTTTCCATGCCCCTTGAATGACGCTACATATCCCTCCTTTGGTCAGTTAAGTACAGATGTTTTACTGATCACCAATTCAGTAAAATCATCAGCTTATACATTGAAAGTGTGCTACTCAAGGGCGCAATAAAGTTACATTCAAATATCTGTGCCATTAATCCAGATGTGTTATTGTTAACTTGTATTGCTCTGCCATAACAGTTATTGGCATAAAAGAGACAACTGATTTACCAATTACCATAATTACATGATTCTGACTTGGATAAAGGATTCAGATGTTAACATAGAAATTACAACTTGTATACTCTGTATGTTCAGACTTTACATCCCATAATTACGGTAATTCTGAAATGACGTGAATGCACCGCAAATATAGAAGACCGATTACTCCTACTTTCGTCAAAGAATCCATCATTGTGTAATTGTAAAGCTTGCATCCCCTGCATAGTAGAATATGTTTCGGCCTTAAAGTCACAATTGTTCGTACAATCGAGAAACCTGAATCAGAACAAAACTTTAAAAAGAGGGCTCCTGTGCTTTGAATACTGTAGATGAACACCTGAATCCCCTTTTAACTGACATGAAAGGGTAACCTATCCAACAAAGCCTTCTCAAAATTAACAATGATCTGACTTGCCATTCCATCACTTTCAAATCGAGAAATGCTTTTGTCTCTCTGGGTCTTTGGCTTGGTCACATCAGGAGGACCCCGACCGCTTTGTAGTGCAACCTTTAGCACCCTGCAAACCACTAGTTCCTTTGTAGCTGGGCAGAGTTGCTCTTTGACAGGAAAGTTGAAAGCGTTCAACATGAAGAGGGGATCTCCAAGTTCCTGCTCTTTGAACTGAGCCGATGAAGCCTTCCTTGGATATGTCAGTCCAAACCAGTGACGGGTATTTGAGGCATACAGATTCACATTAAACAGAAGCGGGTGTTCTTTACCGTTATACCTGTGGACTTGATGTTTTTGGCACTGGGTGTCTTGTTATTGAGTTTGTACACTTGTTAGCATTGTGGATGTGCAACCGAAATCATCAGGCATGACTATCCTGTGTGATCCAGATAGAACTTGACCGTGTAAATGCATGTTACCAATTTAAAGAAGCCAAAGAAACCATTAAATCCAATCTGCACATGTCGCCCTGGAGTATCACAGAATGTGTCTTCGTTGTTGCCTCATATTAAACCTGTGGCATTTTTAAAAAGCGGTTTGACCCCTACTTGACCCCTCTGCTAATCATAGAGTGCTTGTCTGTCGCTCAGAGCATCCATTTTGAGCTCCGCGCTCTTGCTATCGCCAGAGCTGCAATCACAAGGTTCACTGGGGCAATTAAAGAATCAGTAGCAGGAATGAAATTTCATCTTATCTATCCAAATGTCAGCATCTAATTTAGTTTCCATCATGCAACTGCCAATCACTGAGAAGGGAGATTGGTTGTCTCTTTTCCGTCTCAAGTCATGTAAACCTGCTGCTTTATTCTCTGCTTGAAATGGACTTTTTAGGTAAGTCCTTCATCCGTTTCCCTGTTATCTCTTCTCGTCGTAGGGAGGTGGTACATTCGGGAAGGCTGGCTAAAGACAGTGCCCCCTAAAGGCACGGAGGCAAAACCCAAGATGTTTTACCTGTTCTCTGACATCCTGCTCCAGGCCAAACCATGCAGTCCCATACATCCTACCAGTGGGGATAAGTTTGCCTGCCAGCGAATCTACCCATTAAAGGAGTGCACAGTGGATAAAGTCTTCGGCCACACCAAAAGCCAGGGAGGCCTTATTAGTGTAAGTTAAAACAACTATGTTTACAATTCAGATGGATTTATTCTTGTTCATAATTCAGTTCACATATTTTGGTATGATTAATTTTTTGTTTTCATGGATATTCATAAATTTGAAGTGTGTTGTTCCTGAACCATTAACTTCATTAAAAGTCACGCTACACGAGTCAATGGCATGCTGATGTTCAAACTTTTCTTAGAAATGAGCTTACTATTGGCATGCTTATGATTGTCTTAGCATTTTGAGGGATAATTGGCAAAAAAATTATAATAGATTTTTAGATTCTGTAATCGATGCATTCAATTTCCATTGGTGGATCAATGCATTCTTACAAATCCAAGTTTTTTTTGGCAATCTGTGGAGTATAACACACTTTTATCCATTAAAATTCCTCATAGGCTTTCTTCAAATCCATCAAATATATTTGAACCGTATGTCCCTCCCCACACTTATTGTTCTCAGAATGACTTGATCTGCAAGTTAGCCAAAATGATCAATTTATCATTCTCCTTCTTGCGCTAATTACTCAAGTTCCTAATAAGGCTTCAAGTTTTAATGTCTCCACATGGCTTGATCTCTTTCCAGGTCTCTGTGCTGCTGCTGTGTGACAAATTATGTCTAAACGATCTCCGCACTCTCATGAAACATTCATACGAATGTATCGTACACAGCGAAGGCATTTGTTCAACGTGGTTTAGTTAATATACAAGAACTAATATACAATTATTTATGATACATACTCATTAAATACATAAATATAACCTAAAGATGTAGGAGGATATAATACTTTATAGCATTGCGTTGGGCGGTAGTGGTCTCGGAATTACTACGACCTGTCATGTCGCAGGTATGCTTTTTTTGGCACATGGAATAGACCTAAAAAAGGCCCCCTGCTCTAAAGAAGTGTGGGAAGGCGCTCACATTACTCCATCAGATTAGATCACAGATCCATCTCTTCCGCTCGGCCGCTGAATGCATCTTCCCGAAACCCTGTCAGTGCTCCGTACTCCTCTCCCCCACCTGGGCCGTGGCCGAGGCTGCATATTATCTAATGGCTGGAAATGGCATTTCATTAGCCTGTTATCCCACAGAGGCCTCAAATGCATACTCAATAGCATTAGGTGTAATTTCTCATAAGGACACATTATTGATCCCGGTTCCACCCACCTCCCACCTGGACCAAAGGGGAAAGATGCTGTCAGCACTCTCTGGCCCCTCCCCGGACGGGCCGTGAAGAATTAAAGCAAAATTAAATTTGACAGCTGGAAATGCCATGGCAATCTATATGCAAAGTTTGAAAGTAGTAGTAGTAGAGGAAAATGTGCTATGAAAATTTTGGCTCCCTCTCCCCTATCCATTTGTCTAGATGAGAGAGTGTTTGTATACAGATAATTTCTTCCCTCCTTTTCTCTTTCTCTCGCATTTCCCTCCTTCGCATCCCCCTCCCTTTTGGTCTCTCCATCTTCCGTCTCGCGGCTCCCCGTCTTTCTTCCTCCACCTCCTTGAATATTATTCTGCATCCATGACCGATTCCCTTTGATGTATAAATAATCAAGTGAAATTATGTGCGTCGAAGAGGCTCCGTGCTCCGCCGTTCGTATTATACAAAGTAATTTCTACCTAAGAGGGTCAGATTTCCTGACAAATCCCTAATTACCACATCGCAATAGAAGTGGAATCTATTTGTGCATAAATCATGCCACCCGTCCCCCCATGCGGCGGACCCCTAATATCGCGCTCCACTATGCCTAGCTCGCTAATTAGATAATACTTTTGATGATGGTACATTTGAAATCTTAATCTATTTAATACCTAATGAGAAACAAGTGCACCAGCCCCCTCCCACCCCTACCTCCTTAAAATATAACCGGAGCGTCATTACTTTTTACCAGGTGTCCATTAAAGACCCGGCTCCGCTCATCATTACCATTCCGTCCCCAGTCGTAATAAAGATTAGGCCTGATTATTGATATGCTGTCGGTAACTGCTGCCGTTTCCTCCACTCCGGCGGCCTCAGGTAAATGTGAAAGGTCATTTAATATTTTCAAGGCCCCAATTATAATCCATTCTAATGGGTCTCCGTTGTAATTATTCTGAGGATAAAGCCTCTGCCTTTGTTTGGGGTTGGATGGTTCCCGTTGTCTTGTTTGACATGTGTAATCTAGCAGTAAAGTCTCCTCAGTGCGGATGAGTGATGGTAATTGCTGTTGACTCAAGGATGAGCCATCTGACGGGAGGCGGAGAACGTGGGCCGAGCTCAGAAAACTTGTCCTCCAAGTGCAGATCATTGCCAAATTAGCAGCTGAGAGCATCAACTGGCACATCTGTGCGCCTTTGGGCTCGAGTGGAGAACGTGTTGCTTCCTCTGCAGCTCCTTCATGGTTCTCGTTTTCGTGACCTATTTTGTATCAGATTGAAAATCAAATCATTAAATGCATTAAATTATCTACTAGTGTTATTGATGATGTTCTTTAATGTTTTGTGAGGTGGATTAAGTCTCACCTTCAATGCTGTGTTAAAATTAATCTTAAGGCCAGTTTAAGCCTTTAAAATGCCTAATTGTGGCTGTTCGTCCTTTACATCTATAGGCTATATGCCTGAAGAACTGAAGTCAGTGCTGTGAATCATAAGATCACACATGTTTGAGATTTTGAGACCGTGGTCCAAGTAAACACTGGAGGCGATGCTAACAAACTAGTTCATGGACGCCCTCTAGTGATCCAAAGGAATTATGTGCACAACAACTAATATGTTGGGTTTTTGAAAGATTCGAGAGATGAAAGACCATGTTTCTGTAAAAAGCAATATAATTTCATTATACCTTAAATATATGTGTGTACATGTTTTAATCTTTTTTTTTAAAACACACATATACACGTGTATATATGATATACATTTTAATAAATTAAAAGCATGGTCATCACAGAAGAGTTGTATTGCATTTTTAACACATTTCTGGATAAATTATTATATGATATGAGCATCTTTCATCGATCCTTATGCCTTAGAGACAAATGTTTGATCAGTCGACAAATGGTACTACCACCAAAATCACTGCTTTTCAGTGTCCTTCCCCAGTTTCTATCATACATAAACTCTCAATCTCTTCCTCTAACTGAATATTTTCTCTCTTCTAGTTGACCTTCGCCAGGGCCAAGCTGCTTCTAATGTCCGATGATCAGGGGGACATTAATGATTGGTACAGTAGCCTCTGCTTGGCTGTTGGGTGAGTCGATCTGTCTACACGGGCATACTCAAAAATCAGCTCCTAAAAAACTCACCTTTTTAGGTGAGCAGCCCTAAAAAGTCACTCCACCCAGGTTTTGAAGTTAAAACATCAACATGGCTCATAATCATCAGCCTTTTACGCTGTAGTCAGTGTTAGCATAACATCAGTGCCCTTTACTCTCTCACAGGATCTGAGGGCAGGGCGATGGTTGACATGGGGCGAGCTCGTCACAGGGGACAGTCCCAGCTCTCAAGGCTCGGCTAATTAGTTTAGCACTGTCTGAGTGATTGGGAGGGACGGACTGTCACCTCGTGCCATCTTCATAGTGGGGAGCTCCTCACATGTGGCCTTCTGCCCACCCTACAGGCCCAGGGGAGCACAATTAGAGACCGAGCTGGACAGGTTGTGGTGGCTGAGGTCAGAGGTGATTGCTACTGTATGAGGGGGAACACTATGTGTGTGTGAGAAAAAAAAAGACAGTCCAGTTGCTGTTCTACTTGTAAAATGGAGTCCAGTACTTTTTTTTTTACTTTCTATATTATCAAGGCAGCTGTATTACCTTGACATTTTTGACTGTTTGCTGCCTTAAAAAAACTAAATATTTTTAATTCTCAAATCTCAATTAGATAGGGGTATTCAAGTCATTGCATTAATAATGTGAATTGTTCATTAAAATGCATCATGCATTGACCATTATGCATAAGAGACAGATGTATGTTCAGTATACATGTACATTTATTACATTTTGTCCTCATTATATTTTATTTGTTTTATTATTGCAGTCCAGAAACCTAATTTAGGTTTCCCATCATTCTTAGGCTATTTTCCATCTTCTCTCTGACCCGTATAATTAAACTGGTCATTTTTTATTACTTTGCTTCACTCATTTATTACTTGCTCGCAGGTCCAATATAATTTTTAAGCATCCAATCCTTCAACAGGTTTAGTAGAACAGGTTCACAAAACAATCTGCGCTGGCACACAGCGCATAAACTGTTAAGATTGGACTGAAAAAATCAGGAACCATCTTAAATCTAAACTCCTGGATATGCAGAGCTGTAGGTGCTACACAAGGCCTCAAACAGTCATTATTGCAGTTTAGTTTCAATGAATGCTCTTTTTGAGTTCTGAAAGTTTAAACAGTATGTTTAAATAGTGTTTGTTGACTCCACTGTTTAATATAGTTTTATGGTATTTCAAAAGATCAAGAAAAATATATCATTATTTGCCCCCTTTAAATCGTGGGATCCATTAGTCTTGTGTCCTTTTTTAATTCATATTTCATATTTGACACAAGCCATGTCACCGATCCTTGTCACATGACTTACAATTGCCTTTCTGATTCTATTCGTTCCCCTCCATGATTATCTGTAATGCAAATGTAATCGCTTCCTTTCATGAAACACTATCAGATTCCCGTTATCGATACAGTATTATGTTATTGCTATTGCTTGTGGTTGAGAAATACAATCCATGAGCTTATTTTCAGTTGTTGCATACCAGTAATCTTAATGTCACTGATTATTGACTTGAAGCAAGACCACAAACATATCGAGGGCCTTAAGGCCGTCTGAAACTTAAGAGCGCATCATTCCCTCCAATTTCCTTTGCCATGTGCCTAGAAATCAACATCACTAAATCAGTGATTCAAATAAGTTAGTATAATATATTTTCCATCTGAGTGGTTTTAATTGTAGTTTTTCTCTCTTTAGAGGAATATTGTTATACGAGATGAACGTGGTTTAGTTTTCACACACACATATATGCAGATACACACCAGTACTAGTTGTTGGTCAGGGGACTCAATCAGTTTGCAATCGATGGTTTCGATGACATGAGGTGAAGGCTGCTGGAGCCATATGACAAAACTGAGCGTCTCTCATCGAGGCAGATCCGCTCAACTCTATGGTCAGATAGACATTTCCTATACAAACCAAATACTTCCCTTTCATATCACCAGAAAAAAACACACTAATATCCTGCGCTATAGACACAGCGTCTCCTGTGTTGGATCAGAAAAGATGAAGGAAATGATCAATGTGTTTTAGAGGACTATAATCCAGAACGTTACTGTATATTCTCCTAGTTTTGATTTAGTTACTCTTTCCCAGATACAAACACTTTTATCTCTTTCTCTTATTTTCTTTCTTTCTTAAAATAATATTAAAAGAAAGACTTACTAATAATGATAATAGGAAAACTGTGTGTTGCTGTTTTTAAACCTTTTTGTATTATCATTCTTCTACTGATTGATATTGAATCATAAAAAGATTATGTACTGTTGGTCCACAAGTCAAAGACCATAGTGAAAATATGTTGTGTTTTTTTACTCATTTATTTTAAAAAAAATTGCGTTAATTAATAATGCATAAAATATTAAAATAAATGTATTATTATTATATACGTTTCTTTTTCACACATTTTTTATGCCACTTTCTTAACCCCACTATTCATATGTGAGTCTGAAGTATAATTTAAATGAAAATATTTTTTTATAACAAGTAGTATTTATATTAGCATTATATGCAAGTAGCATTATATTTATATTTTTGAAAAATCATCTTTAAAAAATATTTTTGGCTAAACTGTACCTCTAACGCAGCAAAACTGCACACACTCATACCAAAAAATAGCTACAAATGCAAATAACATGTTCAAATTCAGTTGTCTCCATCAGTTTGTAAAAAGTAGTTGATTACTTTTTTGTATTTAATCTCAAAACCGCAGTCGTAAGCTGGAACATTTTTTGATATAAGGAACAAGTATAACATGTCTCAGTGTAACACGAGCATGAGCTTGAAGAGGTGGTCTGAGTTTGTCATCTGTATTAAAATGTCAAGATTAGCATCAGGTATGACATGAAGAGCAGCTAATGATGTAGTTTCATACTCCAGCTTCTTGATTCCTGTTTAAATGACTGATCTTAATGTCTTCACTGGTTCAGTTGATGACAGATCGTCTCGTTTTCATCCCAGGCAGCTGAAGTCAAAGAATACAGTTGTGCACAGGAGAGACGAGCTGCGTAGGAAGCCAATCCGATCGGATCCAGACAGTCAGAACACTCCAGAACTGCAGCAAACACGTGGAATAAAAAGAACCGTGGTCGGTTGTTGCTTCATGTTTAATTACAATTAATGTTAAAGTTCTAAACTAATGTTATTAGTCAAGTAGATTATGCATAGGATATTCTAAAGTCTGAGGATTTATTTTTCTTTACTTTTTAAACTAATTTATTAATATTTTTTTTTTCAAATTTAATGATATGTATGTAATTTATTATTTATGAATGTTTGAAATCCTAAAACATTTAATTTTTTTCCTGGTTTGAAGGTTATAAATCACCTAAAAATGAAAATTCTGTCATCATTTACACACTCTCTAGTTATTCCCAACCTGTAAGAGTTTCTTTCTTCTGTTGAGCACAAAATAAGATATTTTGAAGAATGTTGGTAACCAATCAGTTGATGGTAGCCATTGACTTCCATTGTATTTTCCCATTCTATAGAAGTCAATGGCTACCATCAACCAGCATTGTGTGTGTGTGTGTGTGTGTGTGGTGTGTGTGTGTGTGTGTGTGTGTGTGTGTGTGTGTGTGTGTGTGTGTGTGTGTGTTGTGTTATGTCCTGATTTTCAGACTTTTGTATGCCACTGTTCATAATCTGATTTATATATATATATATATATATGATTAGAAAAATAAACTGTAATAAAGGAAGAGATATAAAATATGTATAAATAATGTGGGGGGGATATGGAAATAATGTAATAATTCAAAATTCATCATTTCTAGGCCACTGATCAATTCAAACTAAATTGTGAAATTTTATAATTAATATAAATTCATTACAAACATCTGTTTTCATTGTTAATCTAATCATATAATTTATACTTATTAAAATGTTGATTTATATTGTCTATGTTTTCACTTTTCCTGCACTTAAACATCTGTGGTTTCTCTAATGCAGATGTTGGATGAAGAGGTTCGGGAACACCAAGAGGGTCACGGCAGCAGTTCCATCCCTTCAACAGGGGAAAGCGGCTACAGCGCCATCAAGAGGCTGAAGTCTAATGAAGCTCCTGCTGCAAGGTAGTTTTACTGCATCATTTCATGTTATCAGACTCCATCTCTGATGTCTTAAACAGTACATTATTTACCCAACATTTGCATATACAGCTTCTGTGACGATTCTCTTTGATGGTCTGAAAAAAAAGTATTTTTATGCTGTGTGTATATAAAACATGTACCTGCAATAGAAATGTGAATAGCATAATAACGCTCACATTGTTAATGCAGAACTCAGGAGTCTTCTGGATCGAGCTGCGTCATACTGTGAGGAGGTTCATGTTCTGAAAAGAGCTGAAAGATCTGCCCACAGATGGAAGGAGCAGAGGTGATTTAGGATGAATTCAATGCGATGTACATCTACTACACACGGCTGCATTTTATTTCCATATGACAAAGAATATGGTGCAATGCAGGCTTATTGCGTTTAAGCATGTTTACTCTTCACATTTTATAGGTTTTTATACTGAGATATCTTACTATTTAAAGTGTAATTTAATGCAGAATCACTAATAATGGACGCAATCTAACAAAAAATACACATCATGTATAGTAACAAAGCAATAGTGCAATGTATAGTGCAAAGCAATGCTATTATTAGCACATTTTTAATATGAAATAATTTAGTGCAATAAGATTTTTTGGTTTGCATGAGATTTTGCTCTGTTATACACTGGAACAAAGGGGGAAACTGCTTTTATATGTACTGAATGTTGTTTTAATTATACTCTGCAATACTTAATGCAAAAATATATATTTTTGTCTGCTTGTGTTAATCAAACTTTTACTGTTAGATCCATTTAGTGGTGTAATTGTTACTAACTCTGTTACACTGGTCAATATTATACTTTGCATGTGCATCAATAAAAGCTCAGTGATTTGCTCTAAATATTGACAAGCTTTATTAAACGAATAACTTCTACAGTTTGAACTGTTCATGCTCTGGTCAATACTGCCCTCTTCTGGAACATTGCTGATCGCTCAAGTCTCACGTGCATTAAATCCAATGCTAGATTTGAAGTCTGTTAGAGAGAGTCGTTGTAACATCAGTCATAGGTTTTTATTGGAATATGGGTATATTTAAGTATTGTTAGATCTATATTTTTAATTAATGTTTACTGTATTTGTTAATAGTTATTGCCTTGGTTCCCACATTCATGAAAAACCTGCAAATATAAGGGAGTATGAAAACTGATTTCTAGGTCATGGTAAAGTTAGACATTTCTACAGGAAAGTATCTTTGTACCCGATGTCCTATATGAAATATGTAAGTTCAGTTGGCCACATGGTGGCAGCACACTGCTTTTTGTTATTTTATAAAGTAGGCAGGTGGTGATGAGAGCGCTGACCCTGTCTATGTTTAGAGACTGGTATGATATTACTTATATTGGATAAGAAATTCATGCATTGTTGTTTTCACCTTTATTTTGGCCTCTATCATCACTGCATGCTAAACCGTGTCCATTTATGGTTTCAAAACAGACATTTGGATCACTCAGTTGCTGCTGATGCAACAACATCTAATTTCTGAAACTGCCAGCAATTACGCGGATGAATACTTGGCTCAATTTTCGCAATTTGCACCTCTTCTTTTCACGTTTGCTCGAAGCTGATGCCAGATTCTCTGCTGATTGTTCTCTCTCCTGCCTTACATTCTGTTGGCAGGTGGTTGAGGATTCAGAATACCATTCATGGTCAATGTGTTTCAGTGTGTTTTTGATGGCACAGTGAAAATCTGGGATTCATAACCTAATCTAAATATAAAGCTAAATTTAAATAAAAATTATTCCAGGAAGGAAAACGCTCCCTATTATTTTGCTGATCCTATAATTTCTAAAGAAAATATTTGTATTAAATAAATAAAAATGTTAGAGTTCTATTTTTTGCCTGCATTACTAAGAAGGATGTTTTTGAAAGTAATAAATGTTGCACTGCACTTTTAAACCTTATATTTTGTTGTTGATGATGGATTGTTCTTCCTCTACATGCTAGATCTCCAGAGCAAAGACATCCATAAGCATCGTGTACTTTTAGGTTTCTTAAGGAGAACAGAAGCAGTGGGGGGGGGGGGGTACATAACATTTCCGTGTTCTCTGGCTTACCTCTTGACTACTGGGGCAGTAAATCAGGTCTTATCTGAGTCTCTGGCACGCTTCTTCTGGAGGGCTGCCCTGTTTAATTGCTCCGTAACTGTAGTTGAAAGGGGACGGGGTGGCTGAGGCCAACGAGGGCTCGCTGACCTCAATGCTTTCGTAGTTTGGTGACACAATTTGAGATCTATCCTTGCAAGCATGTCTGTTCATATAAGTGCATTTGTTTGTTTTTAACTTTTGAGTGTTTTAGTTTTTTCTTTTGATTTTTTGATTTTTGTTTTTTTGGAGTTCGGTGTTTTTGTTTTGTTGTTTTTTGTGCTGTTTTTTGTTTGTTTTCCTTTGATTTTTGTTTTGGAGTGTTTGTTTATTTTTTTTGTTATTTTTTGTTTCTTTTATTTGTTTGTTTGTTTTCCTTTGATTTTTGTTTTCGGTGTTTTGTTGTGTGCTGTTTTTGTTTGTTTTCCTTTGATTTTTGTTTTGATTTTTGTTTTGTTTGAGTTTGGTGTTTTGTTTGTTTGATGTTATTTGTTTGTTTTCTTTTGATTTTTGTTTTGGAGTGTTTGTTTAGTTTGTTTGTGTGCTGTTTTTTGTTTGTTTTCCTTTGATTTTTGTTTTGGATTTTTTTTGTTTAGTTTTGTGCTGTTTTTTGTTTGTTTTCCTTTGATTTTTGTTTTGGAGTGTTTGTTTTTTTGTTTTTGTTTGTTTTCCTTTGATTTTTGTTTTCTTTTTGTTTTGTGTTTGTTTTCCTTTGATTTTTGTTTTGGATTTTTGTTTTGTTTGTTTAGTTTGTTTTGTTTTGTGCTGTTTTTTGTTTGTTTTCCTTTTGATTTTTGTTTTCTTTTGTTTTGGAGTGTTTGAGTTTGGTGTTTTGTTGTGTGCTGTTTTCCTTTTGATTTTTGTTTTGGAGTGTTTGTTTAGTTCGGTGTTTTGTTGTGTGCTGTTTTTTGTTTGTTTTCCTTTGTTTTGTTTTGTGTTTGTGTGCTGTTTTTTGTTTGTTTTCCTTTGATTTTTGTTTTGGAGTGTTTGTTTAGTTTGGTGTTTTGTTTGTGCTGTTTTTTGTTTGTTTTCCTTTGATTTTTGTTTTGGAGTGTTTGTTTAGTTTGTTTTGTTTTGTGCTGTTTTTTGTTTGTTTTCCTTTGATTTTTGTTTTGGAGTGTTTGTTTAGTTTGGTGTTTTGTTTTGTGCTGTTTTTTGTTTGTTTTCCTTTTGATTTTTGTTTTCTTTTGTTTTGGTGTTTTGTTGTGTGCTGTTTTTTGTTTGTTTTCCTTTGATTTTTGTTTTGGAGTGTTTGTTTGTTTGTGTTTTGTTTTGTGCTGTTTTCCTTTTTTATTCATTTGTTTTTAGTGTGTTTTTTGTCCTTTTTTTATTCATTTTTTATGTTTTGCTTTACATTTGTTTTGTTGCATGTGCCTGTTCATATAAGTGCTGTAAATAACTTTTTTTGTGCTATTCTTTTTAATTTGAATCTTGTTGTTTTTATTTGATTTGCTTTGATTTTGTTTGCACGTGTCTGCTCAAATAAGCCCAGTATCATTTCCTGTATCAAGTGCTGTAGGTGTTCAAAATGCATGGCATTATTTAATGGCAAATGGATCACTACTGTAAGTTTTATCCTAAGCTTTGAATATTTTACTTTTTCCTTTGCTCTTAAATTGGACCAGTATGAGTTTTGCACAGGAAAGAATCTCCAAAATCTAGTGAACAGGTCCTTGTTTAGACTTCAGCTCAGTCTGTAAGTCATTTTGCAGAAGTCTTGTCTGATATTATGTTGTGGGGACGTCACTATGATACATGATTCACACGGTTATTTTTGGAAGTCAAGAACAAGATCTTGCTGTGTCTTTTTTGTGATTCTGAAATGAAAGCAGCAAAGTGTTCCACAGTTTTTTTTGTGGTTTCTTATAATAAAGATCTTCCTTTAGCTTGTAATGTTGCTCTGGTTCATGTATCTGCAGTGATGGAGCATAAATGTTTAATACTCAAGCACTTCAGAGTCAGACCTTCCTTTTACTGTCTAAGGAAGCAAACTGTGTTTCAGTGACTGAATAAGATTGAATTATTCTCAGAAATATACTGTGGCTCCATGCACGAATAACACATCGTGATTCTCCAAAAAATCTACAAATCTGATGCCTTGCTCTATCAGTTGTTGATTTAAGGTAAATTCCACCCAAACAGCATCCATCGTGTGGCCATGCACTGTACAACCAGCATAAACAGGGCAAATATTTCACAATTAATACCAAGATTTAAGGCTGCATTTAAAGTGGAGGTGCATGTTTGTTTTGTTGATTTTTTTTTACTTGCTTTGTGCTGTGCTTTTTTTATTGATTTTTGTTTGTGTATGCTTTTTTTCTTTTGTGCAGTCTTTTTTATTTGTTTTGTTCTTTTTGTTTTTGTGCTTTTGTTTGCAGATCAAAGTACATTTTCTGCATGGCAGGTAGAAAATTGAAAAATAAAATTGTACGTTCGCTTTTTTTGTACATTATACATTTTTTACATGAACATATTGCTGTGTATTTACATGCATGTCCACTTGAAATCTCAGCCTTTACTCTTGCCTTTGGTGATTCATTTGTACTGTTTATGCTGGTTGTTCAGTGCACGAGCACATGTTGGATGTTGTTCGGTTGAAACTTGTCTTACCTTAAATCAACACCAACTGAAAGAGTGGCTGAATGATTTGAGATTTCATTATGGCGTACCTCATTGTCAAGCACAGTCACCGGTCTCTTGTTTCTGTTTTGTAAATGGTGCATTAAGGCACTAAAACACAAGGCCCTGGCAGAACAACACATGCTGTTGACCCTGACAATCCCTCTGCTTGTGGAGCATTTCATGCGCGAGGACTGATGCATTAAACACTAGCGTGCTTACCATTCTTTTCTTGTGAAATGTGTCTGAGGAGCTCAGTGGTGATTTTAAGACTATTTACTATAGTCTTGGAGACATTTTTGGCTTTTCAAACTGATCTTACATTACAGTTTTGGAGCTCACGTGAAGAAACGAGGGACAGACTGTCTGGCGCTGTTTACTTGTTGAATACAAGCAAATGCATTTTTTTCTTGACTTGAAATTGATTGTTTTAAATGTTCTCTGAGTCTTTTTGTTCTCATAGTGATTAATTAGCCTATAATTAGAAGGGTTTTTATTGTTTTGTGTTGCTTTTGCTTTTCTTTACTTTTTTGTTTGTATGTCAAATTATTAGTTTTTTGTTGTTTTTGTCATTCTTTTGTTTTGCTTTGCTTTATTTTTGTCTTCCTTTTTGCTGTGCTTTGTTTTTGTTTTAATTGTATGTCAAAGTAAGTGTTTTTTGTTGTTGTGTCATTGTATTTATTTTATTTATTTTTTGGATGTTAGTTTTATACATTAAGGTTTTTGCTTTGTTTTGTTTGTATGTCAAATTATTATCTTTGTTGTTTGTGTCATTCATTTGTTTTGTTTTGCTTTTTATTTAATTTAATTTAGCTTTGTTTTTGTTTTTTTGTATGTCAAAGTATTATCTTTTTTGTTGTTTTGTCATTGTTTTGTTTAACTTTTTGCTTTGTTTTAATTGTCTGTCAAAGTATTATCTTTTTTGTTGTTTTGTCATTGATTTGTTTAACTTTTTGCTTTTTGTTTGTATGTCAGAGTTTTATACATAAAGTTTGTTTTGTTTTTGATTGTCTTTACTTTGACATTCAAACAAAACCGACCTTACAAAGTAAAGTAAGCTGTCTACATGGCAGGTGGAACATTTTTTGAGAAGTCATGTTTCTTATTTTGTTCTTGTCTATGGGATGGTTTATGTAAAAGTGGCACAGCTAATCTCTCTCCCCTACATTGTTTGTACTGGAGAAAACAAAAGCAGGACCTTATGTCTCTTCATGCACTATGTGATAACTCAACCCTTGTCTCCCCTTTTGTTTCTTTTCAGCAAACAATAACTCCTCAGATCCAGATGTGTGATATTATTCCTGCTGGATTTTTCAAAAATATCATACGGTAAATCTAGTTTGTTACGTAATTCCGCTTGGACGGGCCACTTCCTCGCCCGCCACCGGCTTCTCATTTAATCTTTTTCATTCATGTCAAAGGAACATTTAGTTTCTGTCACAGTTCCTCTTGATTAATAACCCAGTCCTAAGCAAAGCCACATCACTCAGGTCAGATCCACATCTGCGGCCAACAGCAATGCCATTTGTCTTAGTCTCAATCCGAACCCCTCTGGTTCTTTTCGTAAATGGAATATTGTAGTTATAAAACCAAAACTGCTCATTTGTTGCCATGGCAGCAGCAAAATGAATTGATATTATGGGTACTCACGTCGCGTAATTTCGGGTTTGACCCAAGTACCCCCTTGGTCCGATGTTATTGCATGCATGACACTGCATACATTACATGCATCTCCCTGTAAACAAGAGCATGCTCTATGCATTTAAATCATGAGCATTGAAAACAGAAATGAATTATTTTGATTATAAAATAATATGTAGTACTATAAAGAATGCTTGATTCTGATTGATCAATCAGGAAATTCAGTGGTCAACTGCAACTGTTGCAACTTGCATCCCAATTATCAATTGTATTGAAAATTAAATCAGACATATGTATTAATATTACTTTAATGTTTGTTTATTGTTCATCTTGTTGCTTAACCAATTGATTTGTACATTATAATTATACGATTTTTCTTAGTCGAAGCTTTAAGTTAATATGCAGGTAAGATTGTAAAATAATTTAATAATTACAATTCAGAAAATTATTTCAATCAATATTTATTTTCTGTGTATTTATTTATTTGACCGTACATAAATGTTCAAACTTATATAACCATCCAGAACTAACAATTTTCTTCAGAATGTCAAAATCTAGTTCAATTTCTGTATTTATTGAATTGACATTGAATGTTTTTGTTGTATTTGATAATTTTATACGTATTTTTCCATTCATGCAAACACTTTGATATAAGCGCATTCACTGTTTGTCTGTAGTCATGTCTGAATATTGAGGTCATGGCAACCGCTTGAATGCAGTGTCTAGCCGTCTTACAGATGATCAGCGGTTGAGCTTTCCAGCAAGTCTGTGATGACGTGTGCCAGTACGGCATGAACTCTGTGATACAGATATCCCACAATGCATCGCTGGAGCCAAAGGTAGGTCAAGAGTAGCTTTTAGATCATAGCAAGTGTGAATATATTAAGGTCACATCAAAGTTTATCAAAGGTTTAAGGTTTTATTGTGTTTATTTGTTCACCCAACAGCTATACTTAAAATAGAATGTTATATACTGTGATTGTAGCATTCAGCCCTGGCCTATTCATAATTACTACACTCGGTTGCATAATTTTGGCGTTAGACATCAAAGTAGTGATTCGTGGCTGTTGGAAATACTTCATATCATAGTTTAAACATGACCGGTCACTTAGTACTGTATATGTAGGCCTTGGCCCGTTTGATAAAGTAATCTAACATTTTCTTCTGTAATAGTAATATTTACATTTACAAGACTTTGTAGTTTAATGTGGCCCACATTTTGCGTCACTGCACAGCTAAATGTATACAGAAACTTTTATATGAGTATCTGGAGCTCTTTTGCTCTGAATGCCACTGTTTCTATTCGTGCATAGTTACGCGATATCAGTGTAAAACTAAAAATAATAATTATAAAGTAATTGTAGATAATTCCACTCATTAAAATAGTTTTTTTTGTCTTAATTGATTATTTATGTATTTACTTTTTCATGTTAATTCTGCACTACCTGATGTCAAATCAAATTGAACTACAATAGGTGTAAAATATGTGTGTGTTTGTAAATATGCATTCGTGAATGTGTCAGTGTATAAAACGATGTAGATTAAAGATCAGCCTGGAGTTAATAAATGAAGCCTTATCCCAAATAATAGCTGTAGGTTTAGCATGGCAAATTATTACTTTTTTTTCTTTTAATTTAATTTTAGTTTGATTTATTTCTAATATTGGCAGATAGCACAAAGGATAAAAAAAATATAGTCATTGTATTATATATAAAGAGGACTTTTTGTCATTTCAATACTTTTAGAAGGGACAGTGTGAAGCAAAACTTAAAAAGATACTTTCCCAACTATCTTCTTCCCTTTTAAAATAGACACTTCCTTACAATATGCCACATATCATGTGGGAGACGGGAGGATTGTTCTCAGCTGTGCTCTGTAGGGAGTTCTGTTTAGAGACAGGTTTGATGAATAGCATGCAAA
This sequence comes from Ptychobarbus kaznakovi, assembly GCA_027422405.1. Taxonomy (NCBI): domain Eukaryota; kingdom Metazoa; phylum Chordata; class Actinopteri; order Cypriniformes; family Cyprinidae; genus Ptychobarbus; species Ptychobarbus kaznakovi. The sequence goes on from CM049795.1 coordinate 38,040,039, forward strand.
AATAGGTTATGATGGCAACATGCCCTGCCTTTGTGAATGATCTTGTGATATTGCAGATAAGCACAGTTTTTTTATATATATCAGACTCTCCATGGTCTTATTTGGGCTACTGCATTGCTACTGATGCTTTAGGCGAATCATATCAATTGAAGCCAGTAAGAAACAACCCTGGTCTGGTAATGAAAGCCCATCCAGATATTGCAAGACCTGTCTCTCGCATGTTTTGTTGAGTAGTCGATGTTTAAAAAAACATCATGAGTCATGTGTGGTTTGTGAAGCTGGTTATGTCACAGCGCATGTTACACCTCTGTATTTTTGTCTTGCGTGTGGTAATGACTGTCTAGTGCTTTGCATTATTATTGATGTGATGTGAAATAATGGTATTTGTATTGTAATTGCTGTGCAACCAAATGCCTGTGTTACTGGACTCTAAACAGAATCAAATCTCCTAAGCTTATTGATAGCTTAATAATTATGTGGTGTTATGAATTATTAGGAAGCTTTAACCCACTATTCAGTCTGCTCATCTTCATAAATTGAGTTTCATGTTTCCTTTATTGTAACTTCCTAGCATTTTTTGACATTTTGTGTAAGAACGGTTATATAATGTTGAAATCATCGAGCAAACAGACATCTCACTTTCCAGTCCGAACCCCTCGTGCTATTTTTACTAATGTTTGTAATGACGTACAGCCTGTTTTTCTCAAAATTAAGTGAGCAAGATTAACATATTTGTTTGTGTAGGCCGGCTGCGGTGTATTGTTTGGGTATGAGTTGGTTTTTGTGGCTTCTGTTCAAATACAGGCTTCATTGAGTGATATATTTAGCAACCGCGGTTTGAGTTGTTATTTGGGTACAACAGAAAGTGGAAAAACAAATTAAAATATATATTTTTTTGCCCTTTTATGTTTATAAAATTACAGTTACAATTCCACCAGTAAGGTTTTTGATTCCCCGTGCCGAGAGGGAAAAATCGAGCGTGACATTTGGACCTAATGGATTTTTGTGTATTTCACTGGCGCTCTAAAGCAGGTGCACATGAGCGTCATCGTGGATTGATCTTTGGATTCAATCTCACAGGTCATTGTGTGCTGGCCTCTGTTAACACATTGGCTATGGAATTGCTATCCACCTCGTAAAATGGCTTTCGTTGATGATGTTAAAAGAAGAAACCGTTGAGGTGGGCAAAACAGGACAATGTGTTGTATCTTTATTCGAATGGATTTTAAATAAGTGTCTTTAATTGATTCAGCCAATTAATAGTAGTTGAAGTCACATTTTAAGGTAGTATATTAACTACTAAACCATAATAATTACTATATGTAGGCCTGCTTCTTTTATAATTGTCAAATCATGCAGCCTGTTTAGGAATATACGATTTCCAACATTCAGAGAAAAAAAAACCTTGAGTTGCATTGAAGCGACATCTAAGCTCTTTAAAATAGGACCAAGAAGTAAGTATTAAACATGTTTTAAAAAAATAATAATGCCTACTTTATTTATTTATTAATATTTTGAATGAGCTTTTGGCATTTTAAAATATTAAAATACTATCTAGTGTATTTATTTTAGTAATGTTAGTACTTCAGTGTAAACCTATTTTATTTTTTATTTTAATGAATGAAATAACTTAATCTTTAATATTTTTAGTTAACAACAACACTAAGAATCACCCACAATGTATTTAGAATGTAAAAATCGAGTTACTATAGTGCAGTTATAGTATATTGTATTATATTTAGTCACCAATCAAGTTTGCATCTTTTATTATTCCTATATCGTAGAGTATTTAGACATTTTTTTGACCATTGTATCGGTTTATTCACTTGTCTGACCCTTCAAGATCAAGCATTGCTATAAATCATGTTTTCCTTTTTATTCTGAAGTGTGCATAGATAACTGATAAATGTTTAGAGCTGACTTTCTTTAGAAAATCTCTATCCTCAATTGTAAAATACATAAATAAGGAACATCAGCTGAGCATAAATATTTATCTTCTCGACACGAGCCAAGCTAGATATGAAATAGGCTTGTCAGGGCTGACTGGTCAACTGGAAAATGTTTCAGATATCGCTTCGCTTTTGGGGAAAGTGATTCCATTTATGGCATATTAGCCTGTTGCTATGAGAGACACGCAGCCTTTGAGAATTCAGCATGTGACAGAAAGCCTGTTTTAAACATGTTGCCTAAATATAAACGGCCTTCTTTCTTACCGCTTAACTCGGGCTGAGTATTTGTCTTTCATTTCTAGTGGTGAATTGCTTTTTAATTACCTCGTATCATGTTTTTTTGCTTGTTTTGAATAGTCTGTGATAGCAACCCGTCCCTTCCTGATCGAATCTGATCCTGTAGATCCAGAGGAAATGTTCAGTCAAACTCTACACACATTAATTCCCCTCAGTGAAGGAATCGCTCTGTTCCCTATAAGACACAATGGAAAGCAAAATCTTGGAAATGTAATAGAGAATTATTGATTTTTGGGGGAAGAGTAATTCCAGCTCCCGGCTAGATGAAAATGAAGTCATAATCAGTCAAAGGGTTTCTGTCAAAAGCAATGAGACTGATCAAAAGTCAATGAAGAATACAGAAAGTGTTCAATTCCTCATCCTCCCTCTCCTTCACTTTCACGCTGTATTTTTGGTCTCCTGAGCTTCACTGTCTACGTGGATTAGTTTGAAAAATATCCGCAGAGCTCAAATGCCTCTGCTACTATGAATTGCCATTTTTCCTCAGATATTTTGTGCTTTCAAGTTCTGGCCAAACCAAACGAAAGCCTCAGACATTCTCCCAGAGCTTCCTCGCCTAGAAGTACAGCAGCTATTCTTCTCAAGTCTGGATTTGCATGGTTTGCACATTAACCTTAATATCCTTGTTTTACTTTATCCTTTGATTCTGTTTGTTTAGCATTTTTAAAACAAAACATTGCTGATGTGATACATTAATTAAGCTAATAGAAGGTCTCCATCAATCCAAGCAATGATGATCTGATCAATGTGTCACCTCTTGAGTCAGATTAGGCCTATAGTAACATTAGTAAAGGTCCTTGCACACGGAGTCTGAAATTTTCGTATGCGTTTTTATTTTAATTTTTTCGTATTCGTCATCCTTTCCTATCAAAATTCTTGTTACGGATGCGAAAACGCAGAAAATCGAACCTGATCCGAATTTTTTTATGACGGACGAAAGTTTTGGAGGCAGTGTGTAAACGTGATTGACACAACGTGAGGTCGTATTTATTTTTTAACGTGTGAAAAATTAGGACGAAAATTTCGGACTCAGTGTGCATGACCTTAACCTCTCACCTCTTGTCAGTCCTTGCTAGCTGAGTTTAATTAAAAGCAGGCTATGTTGGGAATAGCATGCTGCAGTTTGTATACTTGTCCAGCATGCAAATATTTTGTATGCATACAATACCCGGATGACTACATTTTCCAAACGATGCTTTTTTGTGTGAAATATTATATCAATGTACAATGCGATGCACTCAACAACTTAACCTTTTATTTCCAGTGTGACAAATGAACCGGAATTAATAAAAGTAGTTCAAATTTTTATATTTTTTGTAATCGTTAATCTGTAAGCTTTCTTATATTCAAGATGAATGTATTATTTTTGTGCAACTTTTATAACACTTGAGGAAATGCATTATATTTTCATTCCTGGTCATTTTGAACCTAAGCCAAATACCAGACTTAATATAATTTTTCTGTTTTAATATCATATATATATATATATATCATAACATCATGTTTATTTTGCAAGTTAGGAAAGTGGTTGGCTAGCTGTTCATACTGAATACAACCAGAATGTACAAACTAATCCCGTACATTATTGCCTGTCAAAATAAAATGTTTTTCTGGTTAAGCCATGTGTTGCAACACCAAAGTGTAGCCTATGATATTTCATAGCTCAGTCGTGACAACAGCTTTAAGCAGATGTTCTGTTCAAATTGCAAACAAAGCATTATAAATCACAAACAGGTCCCTGTTTTCCTGTTTTATGTCCTATATGTGCACTCTTGAAGATAAACAGCACAACTTTGCTTTGAGAGGTTTCCAGGTGGATTTCAGCTGATTGGCCTTAAGTCATTTTCACATATTTCGATCTGAGAAGAATTAAGTGTACCAGATTCAGGTGTAAAACACTTTGAATAATGCTCCATGGAAAGAATACGAGAAACTCTGGCAATCAAAGCACTACGGCCCATTTATTTATATTTAGGAAAAAGAATCCTTTCAAACGTGATAGTTCATGAAAACACTGTAATAGCATCCGTATTAATCCCTTTCAAGTGCAACATTTTGTTAACATTTATTTATTTCAGGTTTAAGCAATGTCTTTGTAATCTGTTTCAAAGCCACAATCTTAATTACTCAGAAGTATTTATTTCTGATTATCTCTTAAAGGGCACCTATTATGGCCCTTTTTCTAAGATGTAATATAAGTCTCAGGTGTCTCCAGAACGTGTCTGTGATCATTTATTTACTAAACTAAACCTCTCTTTCATGTCTTATTGTGCTTAAACAGTCAAATACACAAGTTTATGTTAAAAACATGCATAAGTTAAGAACGAGGTTTTACAGGTACATACGACCATATGTAGTCAATATAATTTCCTCCTATATCATAGATAAACACAAGGAGCATTTCTGAGTGTGCTTTGCTCCAATAATGAATCTGTTGATACAACAGCCTGTAATCACGTCCAGGCTCTGCTATCACTGATTATGTTGCTGGTATAATAGCTCTTGATAAGTGACCACTTGGCCTTGCAGAGCCGCTCTTTCAGACATACAACAAACAGCAGTTGTGCCAACACTGGAACTCAGATGCAATTAATATGCATTTGTTTCTCAACCTTCAGATTGACTTGTTGATAAGCAAACTTCTGAATGAGATAATGTGGCAGATATGCTTTAAACCACATTCAGCTGCTAAATGCTGTTTATAATGTGTGAGTCATTATGTGGGGGACCATCTTATGTAACAGATCCACATATACACTCAATCAGTGGAGGTCCAAACAACACCCTCATACTGCACAGACCTCACGTTTAGTGAAGCTGTTTGCTTCAGCCAAAGCTAGTTTGTATCTTAGATGGAACTATTCTTAGATGTAACTACTTTGCATTCACCTCATGTTTTTTGCACATATTAATGGCTTGAGAATGACCATATTTTAGATCCCTTAATCCAACCCCATAACTAAATATAACAACTACCTGACTAAGTATTACTAAACATCAAATTAGGAGTTTATTGAGAGGAAAGTTGTAGTTAATAGTGTGACCTTTTTTGTTTTATTAAACCCATTATTTGAAATGTATAAAACCCTTATTATTTGATATATATTAAAGGCTATATTTACTATAATATCGATGATTCATCTGACTCATAAGGCCTCATCTTTTTCATTTAAATATTTATTTTAATACATCCATTATTCAGAATATATAAAACACTTAGTGTTTGCTATATATATATATATATATATAATATCAATGATTCATCTGACTCATAAATAAGGCATCAACTTTTGAATTTAAATATTTATTTGATCAAATCCATTATTCTAAATGTATATATTGTTTACTAAATACAGTGGTGACCAAAATTATTAGAACGCTAGTATTTTCACCAGCTAAAAGTGGTTTTAAGTCAGTTATTTCTATTCTTTGCTGTAGCGTTTCAGTATGAAATATCAGTTTACATTTCCAAACATTAATTTAGTCACAAATTGTAATAATCCAGTGAGATTTTCATTTGCGCAAGGAGTCTGACAACAGCCAGTTCTCTCTCTCTCTCTCTCTCTCTCTCTCTCTCGTGCGTGCGTGCATAGATAGCCCCATGTATGTATGCATAGATATATATAGGCCTATATTTAGTGCTGTCAAACGATTATTCATGATTAATCGCATCCAAAATAAAAGTTTTTGTTTACATGATATATGTATGTGCATTGTGTTTATTTATTTTGTATATATAAATACACACACATACTGTATATATTTTGAAAGTAAAAGCAGATATACATGAAAATTAAACATTTGCCGCCATTGCAGTCAAACATACCGAAAAATATGATGATTTTATAAAACTCTTATTGTTTGTTGAGTGTGCATTCATGATTGTTGTTGTTGTTGTAAATAGCCTTTTTAATGTTTATGGAGTGTTTTTTTTCATAACAGTAGCCCTATAGCATAATTGTTGTCGCATATTTCAGACAAGAACAAAATGTTGGTGAGTAGCTGCAACCATGAATGAAATGATACAGCAAATTGGCAAAAAAAAACATGGCAACAAAGCGCAGCCTCCTTCAGCCGTCCACATACACTCAGATCCTGCGATGTTTTGGCTCCAGCTGGAGCTTGCGTCACCGTGACGTCAGAATCCTGTGAATGCTCGAGCTGAGAGCAGCGTAGAGGCAGAGTCTGTCTGACAAACACCTGATCAACACGAACGACCAGAGGATGCCTCAGTCCATTCTTGCTTTCAGTCTCCACTGTTTTTAAAGCGTCCCGCACAGTGACTGAAATGAGGAGCGTGCGTTAAACAGACGCGTTTGAGTTTCATTCCTTCGCGAACTTCCTACAAATCATAATGAATGACATAAAAGTTGCAGTTATGGGATCCGAGGGTGTCGGGAAATCAGGTATTTTTTTTTAAGCATGTATCTAATTATATGTATTTTTTAAATACTTAGCATATTCAGTACAAATTACAAAAAGAATATGCTTCATATTTTGTTTTCTTCTCTACGTTTACAGCACTTATTGTTCGATTTCTAACCAGGCGATTTATTGGAGAATATGCATCATCATCAGGTATTTGTGATATTGTTTTCATATTGCAGATTTTTTACTATTGTTGTTTGGAGAGGTTTATGTATAGGGTTTGAGAAGTGTGCAGGACTGATGAGGTATATGGTGGGTAACCAGATGTTTGCCAAATCAGTCACTGGAAAGTTCAATAATCTGCTTTTGTGGTATTTTGTGTAATTTTGTCTGCCTGTTTTTATATCGAGGTCTGTGAGACCACCCAGCAATGCTCTACAAGGGCAATGGCACTAATGTGTGCAGTGCCAAGTAGGCTATACACAGAGTGCCAGTGAATCACAGCCGTTTACTGTATGTGCAGGAATCTTTTGTATCTGATGTGATCTGTTCTTGTCTTTACAGAGTGCATCTACAGAAAGCGCATGTCTATTGATGGAAGACAGCTTAATCTCGAACTGTATGACCCGTGTTCTCAGGTATGTTGATAATATGCAACTGTAATTATACTACTGTAGTAGTAATCAAGGCAGTGCCTTCATAAAGCACCATATGGTTTAGTGGACTAAAGTGAGCATGACTAACTGTGCATATTCCAGTGATCTTTCTTTAAGATTACTTAACCTTTGCCTGTTTATACATGTAGACTGAATTTCATTGCTTTTGTGTTATGTGTATGGATTTTACTGTAAGCAGCCCATTTCATAGACTTGCCTGGTTTAGACATTTTCCAGCAACCTTCTCATCATCAAAAGCAAAAAGGGTTAACCTACTAACATTTAGTGTGTATCCAGAAGAACGCCTGTATCGTCTGTTATACTGGCGTTAATGAGTATTGCAGAGTTGTGGGTCGCTGCCTTATAAAATCTTTCCACAAGCTCCAGACACAGCTAGCAGTATATAATGCACCAGTCAGCCCTCCTCGGAACTGTAAGGCTATATTAGCCCTGAACACTTATATTATTATTTGGAAACAACCCTTATATAACCACACAAGAGTGAGGTAATATGAGATGAAGTGCGTATTTTAAAATACCTTTTTTCCTTCCTGAGCCTAATATATATATTATTAATGTGGTTACAATGAGGTAAATACAATCTAAGAGGATGAGTGTGTTTTCCTCTTGGATAAAATCCAATTGTTTTATCAATCTGTTGCCCATTATGTGATTGGATACCATCTGTGCCTCTTGGGGGTCCAGTTGATTATCCTGATTTCCCTCACAATCCCATTTAATCATATTGCTGGTTTAATATAAGCTAAGCTTAATCGACAGTATTTGTGGCACAAATGTAGATTACTAGGGGAAATTATTTGGTCTTTATCCCTGGTTTTCTTTAAAAACAGCATGGGGCCAATTTTTTGGAGGATTTAAAGGAATCGTTACCCAAAATTGAACATTTGCTGAAAATGTAGACACCTTGCCATCCAAGATGTAGATGAGTTTGTTTCTTCGTTAGAACAGACTTGGATAAATTTAGCAATACATCACTTGCTCACCAATGGATCCACTGCAGTGAATGGGTGCCGTCAGAATGAGAGTCTAAACAGCTGATAAAACACCGCAATAATACACCAATAATACACCGTAACCAATCCATCATTAAGACTCTTTTTAACTTCAAATTGTTACCTCCTATCTATAATATTGCAGGTAAGAATTCAGGTGAGAAATATGCACAGATCAAGTACAATTTAAAAGCAAAAACACTCCAAAACAGTTTTAAATAAATATATCAGTGGATTTTAATGTGAGAGGACAACAGAGAACAGACTTTTTTTTTTTTTTTTACTGGAGGAAGCATTATTATAGATTATGGACTAAATTAATTTTGTAAAACATATTTGGATGTGTGATTTCTTTGTGCAGCAATGCGAGGGGAAGTCCACACTCAATGAGCAGATCCACTGGGCCGATGGCTTTGTGGTCGTTTACGACATCAGCGATCGTTCCTCCTTCCTCACGGCCAAAGCCATGGTGCACCTGATCCGAGAGCTTCACCTGGGAGGATCTAAAAGGTAGCGGCCACACTGAGTACATGCTGTTCACAACATCACCCTCAGGCAGCAGATGTGTCTGTTTTTGTCCATATATGAGTGTTGCTCTTATGTGGGTGTCCATAATTCACCAGCTTCGGTTCTCATTGAGGAGGATTGTTGAATTGAGTTTGTGGGCAGTGTTGATGGGCGGATGAGCTAGTGACTCAGAGATTCAATGAAAAACATCTATTTTTAATTTAGCCTTGGCTATTGAGAAATTATCAATGATTAAGTAGATGCATTTGAGGTAAATTCACTTTATAGCATAAATAAGTGGAATATTGAATGACCATCTGTTTTTATTCTATTCACATTGACATGTATTTGTTTCTTCATCATTTATATGCTTTCAGGCATTTATTTTTGCTCCTTCACTTTGGTTATAGTAAATTAAGCATTGCCAGACAGAGCCAAACGCTTTAAGGAACATTAGCCACTTAAATTAAGCTTATCTAAATTAAGCATTTAAAAAAAAGCATTCAGAAGAATTTAGATATCTTATAAAGCTATACTTTAGCAAGTAGCAAATAGTGAAACATCTTCAGTGATGTTTTTACCCTTGTGACAGCAGGGACACAGACTCCGTGATATTCCTGGTGGGCAATAAGCAAGACTTGTGCCACATGCGGGAGGTGGACAGGGAAGAAGGCCAGAAGTTGGCGTCCGAGGGCCGCTGTCAGTTTTACGAGTTGTCTGCTGCGGAGCATTACCAGGAGGTGGTGCTCATGTTCTCTAAGATCGTGCGCAATGCCAGTCTGGGAGGCAAGGCAAAGGAGCGCCGCCGTCGTCCTAGCGGTTCGAAATCCATGGCCAAACTCATCAATAACGTCTTTGGAAAACGACGGAAATCTGTCTAAAATGAACTTGGACAATTGCTACAGGACTGGCGTTTGAGATATGTCAAATTTGTTTATATACTGTAGTTCCTCGCCTCTTATTGTTGATGCCTTGTCTTGGCCACACAGTCATTACCAGGTGAATCTCATGAAGCCTATCAAGAACATGGACATTTTTCACCCTAAAGTCAAAAGAAAACAAAAATTTCTTGGCTTCAAGAAAATGAAGCCTGTTTTAGAACCATTTTGCATTGCAACAATATTTTCATAACATTTACCTCATAATTTCTCATTACCGTAATGTAAGGAGAATGACATTGCATTGTGGCAATGAAATAATGTGTCAATTCAATGTCAACATTTAATTTCATGGTGGAAAACATTTAAAATAGGTTTAATTTTATTAATGCAAAATACAATATCCTAATCTGTGTATAGCTGCGCATCTCTGCTTTTTGCCTTAAACGTTTCTTTATTCACTTAGGATGTTTAAATGTCAGATCTAAAAAACTACTAAGGTGATATTTCAGATTGAGGACTTGCGGAACTGCCAAGTCAAAGTTAACCCTGAGGTTGTGAAATATAGGTTAGCTTGCTATGTACACAGATCAAATGTTTCTTTTGTTTCAATTAAAATTAGTTTGTGCAGTATAAGAAACTCTCTGATGTAATTTAATCACTTTCTGCATGTATGATGTGAGCGATGATGTGTCATGACATATATGGGTTTTGAAATATCTTCAAATTCCTGTAAAACAAAAACATCTGTCCATTAAAATGTGACAGTTTTGACCAAGCATCTTTTCATTTTTGTAGGAATGGACATCTAAAAGTGTTTGTTTAGTCAAAATTGGGAAACAACTGGCCTGACCAGAAAATAAGGGATAGGTATGCAATATTGAATAGAAGGTCAAAACTTATTGGTTGGCGAGAGACAAGGCCAAAGACAACCTTTACGAAAATTAACCATGGTTTTACTACAAAACAAACCAAAAAACAGCATGGTTACTATGTTCAACCATGGTAACCACAAACCACAAATTATCTGTAGTAAAACTGTGGTTATATTGGTAATCAATATGCAAAAAAACATGGTTACTTCGCTTTTACTACAATAAAACCGTGGTTAATAAGCTGTGCATGTCTTTTGTTGAACCTTTGGACATCTGGTCAACATCCAGCATGACGGTTTCCAACAACAGCAAGTTATGCTGAGTAATATTTGAGAGCCAGACTGTGGATCTCATACCCGCAGAAGCTAAAACGAGAAACCCCTTTATCAACATAGGGGAGAGGAGCAGATGGCTGTTTGTTCAGCATTGATTCAAAAGGAGATATGAAACACAAGGTCTTTTCTTATGAGGGTCTTGTCATCACATATTGATTCCTGGATAAACACTCTTAAACATCTGAACATGCTGGGAATTTCACTTTTAGTTTGTTTTGCAAACTCCCTCTTCTTTTAAGGGAGATGAACCATGTTTCTTCATATTAATATCAAAACATGTTTTTCAAATTATCATTATCTTCAAGTCAGACAGCTTTGTTGGACCTGTCAACCAATCAGAATTTAGTGTTACAGTTTGCGTTAAAATTGTAGTATTGATCTGTTGTACGTTTCAAAATCCTTGCTTTCGAAGGGCCCTTAGTTTTTAGCAGTTTTGTTTGAAAATATTGCAACCATAATTGTTCTCACTCCGAAGTGGCCTTGAGAGGCAAATTTATTCTGTTTGGAAAACAGCAGATGGATGCCATTTTAGCGCCCCTAGTGACACCAAAAGGAATTGCAATCGGTTTGTTTGAGTTGCTCAATTTGGCCCAACATAGGCAATGGTGCAATTTAGGATGAGGGAACCTGTTTATCCAAACAATGGTTGACGAGGGAAGTGGTTAATATTAGTTGTAAGTCTTTATTTACACCATTCTGCTACCTGTCACTAGTTGTACAGAAATACCTCACGTTACCTTTAAATTTACACTACTTTGGCTTCTCTGTTGCCTGCTGTATTAAATGATTTTGTATATACTAGCTTATTGCTATACATTTAAATAGCTAATTTAACACTGTATTCACTTTTTGAAGTAAGGGGTAGGACTGTGTATGTTTGACAGCAATTGTTCATCAAACTGTCAAATTTGATAATTGCATCAACTCACCTCGGTTTTTCTTTAATCGTAGCTTTCAGATCTAACTATGCAGCTCTTTTTAGATCATCTTAATACTCTGTTTTTACTTTGTTGTGCGGTCTAAGAAACCTGCTGTCATAACTTAAGCTTATCCTCCCACCTTAAGCTCTTTTAAATTTGTGACATTATGAATAATATTGTTTACCACGCCATGTTCTCGTATCGTCATTCACCCAGTAAAGCAGCACTGAAAGCATCTGGTACAGGTGGAGGAGAGGCCATGGAGTGGATGGGTGGTGTGTGTTTACATGTGTGGAAGGATGAGCAGCAGAAACATCAAAAGAGGTGTTGCTGGAAAGCAAGCGACCGGTTATGAGAGATTTGCCGTTCAAGCCACAGATATGAACTCGCGCGTGATCCCGCTTCAGGTGTTCTTGGCAAACGCTGGATCTTCAGCCGGTCCTCAACACCTGAGCAACACAAATCACAGCCCGGGTCGGCACGCAAAATTACCTAACTGCAACAGACCGTGTACCCATCACATCACAGTACTGTCTTTTACCTCCACAGAGGACGACTCGCTGGCAGCAGGTGTGCTGATATAAAAGCGATTCTCACATTTCCCTCTCAGTGCTTCTAAATGAATCATCAAAGAACAATCTTACAGGCCCGTTCACGGTACAACTCTTTGGATTCTGATTGGCTGTCAATGTTTTTATTGTTCATTAGCGGTGTCATTGTCGTTAGCTGGGATTTGGACTCTCCTATTCCTCAGATAGATTTTTTTAAATTATATTATATTATTATCGTTATAGATATTGTTCTTGGTGTGAATGGGCCTTAAATGTTTAATTATAATATCACATTCTCCATCTTCAAGATGGGGTTCATTCCTGTGCATACAGTATTGTCTACTTCTGTTTCTAGCCTATGTTTCTTATGATTTTACACTTTAAAAAGTGAAAATGTGCTGTTGCTACTAATAGCCTATAGTTCGTTTAAATCAGTAAATTAAAGGAGTACTCAGTATTTTTTTATTTATTCATAATATTTGATATTTATTTAATTGTTTTCATTTCATACACATAATTGATTCATTCTGCAATCAAAAGTGTTCAATAACAGGAGTGTTACCGAAATAATGTTAGCAGTATTCAGCTGGTCATGTGATCTCAAAATGGCTGCCCCCGTAAGGCGACATGCTTCGTGGTAAAAGCAGCTTTTTTTATGCCACAAATATGACTAGTCTTCATCGCATGTAAGTGTACAACATTTTAAACATATTTTTCAAAAAGTAACACCTTAGTATTATTGAGCTGAACAAAACCAGGTAATTTGGTTGTGGCTAGATGGGATGCAGAAAAAACGGAAGCTAACAATAAATTACAATGTCTACCTATTAGATTGTGTTTTATTAATGTCTACACCTACCCTAAACCTACTCCTTACAATAATGCAAAAACTGTAATTATTGCTGTACATTGTGACAAAAATTAGGCTACATTGATATGCGCATACGTTTTTGCTGTATCCCTTCTAGCCTTAACCTGATAATTTTGATGAACATTTTTGTTCGTCAATTGCATGTAATCACAATGAATTTGTAACATTGTGTAAAAAATATGGACCTGCTTATGGAGTGGGGTAACTCAAATTTGTTAAAAACTTCTTTGAGATCATGATTTACTCCACAAGCAGGAGTATCAATGCGTATTTGTGGTACTCGAGTAAAATGTTGAATATTGAATCATTCCTATGCTCCGTAATCACACACATGTAATCAGTCTCTCATTAATGTGTGTACACAAGCCATGCTGCTAATGAAAGCTAGGACTGATTAGCCATTAATTAACTGCACATCCGCTGTAATTGAGTCTGAGGTGATTTGGCTGTGGGAACTCATACACTTCTGGATTGCTAATGTAAAGAGAGACGTGAAATTGTGTTTTCATTTCCACCGTCACTGCACCTTGCGTGTGCTCTTACAAAAACAACACGTTGCCTGAGAAGGCGATGGAAAGAAAGTGCCATGCACACCATAAACCATAATAGCTGAAATTCATAACGGAGCCAAGGGATTGCCTTGCAGCGGCAGGCTGGAATCTCTTTCATGAGGCCAGCGGAATAAAGGCCTAACATATGGATCTGATTAGCACTGGAGAAAATGAGTCTTTGATTCATTTCTGCACGAGACTTGAGGTCAGTGTGTTGTGATACTGATGTTATAGTGTTTATCTTTGCACTGATTTTAAATGCATCCCATTTTGTCTGGATGAATGGGGCAACAGATTTTGGCCTCCACATCAAAAAGATTGGACTTTGTTGTAAACTTTTATTGACCCACATTTAATGCATTTATACATTATTCATGTATGTTGCATTGGCGGCATGAGAAGCTGATATATGTTAAGTTCAGTGGGAAGGTGATTTGTTTAAGACATATTATCACATTAGCGCACATGTATGGAACGCAAAGTGGAGACAAGAATACGCACTTTCTGCGTGCTCACATGACAATAAGATGATGGAGAGCGTGGTGGGGAATACACGGTGAGATTACAGATTCTTTCACTGTATAGTGCTGTTGAATTTACAGCGTAATGACGCTAACATGCTTCAAAGTTCACATGGAAGCTGGCTTTACACGGTTTCTAGCTGGATAAAACTGGTTATTTAAGGATTAGTAGCAGTTTCAAACTGGTATAGGTGGTTGTTTATCTACTAAACTATACCTAAAAGCAGGTGAGACCTATTCAGACACTAGAGGTCAAGTGTGTGTGTGTGTGTGTGTGTGTGTGTGTGTGTGTGTGTGTGTGTGTGTGTGTGTGTGTGATGTGTGTGTGAGATGAACAATTGGTGTTTGGTGATGAGTTTTTGGCTCAAGGTCTGCATTTAAAGTCACACCAGAGGTGTTCAGCTGGGATTAGGACTTGTCTTTCTGCAGACCAGTCAAGTTCTTCCACACTGACTGAATCATCATTTCTCTTTGATCCTTGTCTTATACACAGAGACACTGTCATGTTAGAATAGAAAAGGGTCCTGTCCAAACTGTTGCTATAAAATTAGAAGCACACAATTCCCTAGAATATCATGATATGCTTAAACATTAAGATTTGTACTCATGGAAATTACTAAAGTAGTCAAACCTTTCATTAGAAGGGGGTGACCCAATACTTTTGGCAATATAGTGTATATTATGTACACAAAATCTTTATATTTTGGATGCGATTAATCGTTGCCCAGCACTTGTGTGTGTGTTGTATACAATTATTAATTGAATTCATAAAAATACATATAAAATTAGAACATAATTTTTTTAAATATATTTTTTATTTGTTTTTCCCCCTGTTGCTCATGAACAGACAAAATCTAAATATATGACCTATTTTTCAATACCCACTAGCAGTTAAAATGGAGTATTGACCCGGTTGAATGGCCTGAATTGTTTCGAATTATTCTTTTAAATACATAGTTCTACAATGTATCTTCATTTTGACTTGAAATCTTAACAGACCTAATTTTATTTACAGACGGCATAAAACTCTTATACATCTTATGCCACTCAGGTTTAAAGGTAAGATTTGGCACAAGCTGCGTTTCAAACTACACTGACGGGAAGCGAGCGCAGAGATGGCACAGATAGCCCTCAGCCATTCAGACCCAGCTGCAACTGGAGCGTACTGCCACAGCCACACACACTTCAGACTGCAGGTATGTGTGCTGAGATAAGGAGCAATGGCTCTCGCCCGGCTGCTATGGCGGGTTTAACCCAGCTCAGGTATGCTGGGAATGTAGCGGAGTATAACAGCATAAAAAGAGGAAGCCTGTAGATTTGAGCTGAGACTTCATTGAAAGCCGTTGGTGGAGAAACTAGGTCTTTGTTGAGGTCGAGATGCATTTTGATTTCTAAATCACAAACCAATCACGTAAGCTGGTTATGCAAGTATGTGTGTTGAAGGGGCCAGAGTTATTGGAGCTAAAGTGTGAGCTGTCCTATCCAATTCTGCCATCCCTGCCAAGTCTCCTTCAGGACACAGAGTTTACTTTCAGGAGACCTTGTGGGACTCCATTCTTCTCCGGGCCCTGAGCAGAGCACAGCGGGGGAGGCAACAGTACAGAGATAATAGCGACCCACTCGCACCCATCAAGATAATATTCTGTTCCATTCCAGGCTAAAATGAGCAAGCACACAAATGGATGAGATAATAGCAGCGTTGAACCTGAGTGTTTCATAGAAAGTGTTATTTTGGCATGCACTATTTCACATTTCTGTAAAAAACATAACTACAGTTTTATCTTTTACTGAGTTTTACTGAAGAATTTGAATCAGATAATTTGATAAACATCCTTAATTTGTTTGGATTAAACAAATATGTGAAATATGCCTGGTTGCATAATGGAATGTAGGCCCGCTGATAGAAATCTGGAGACCCTCAAAGCCTTAGTTTGTTCCTGAAAAGTCACTCGTTTTCGTCCTTCCTTGTAAACGCACAAGAGAACAAATCATGTACATAATAGTCCTCATTCCATCTCCTTTTACCCTAAATATAAATATTATTGTGCAATAATGTAGGCTACATTTATGACACGGCTAATCACCAAATAAATAAAAACGTAGAAATGTAATTGTGTTACTTAAAAGATTAAACTATTTGATAATTGTACCTGTATATCATCCTAAAGATTCCACTAAGAAAATAATAGTACTTGAAGTAGGCTACTTACAGTAACATTGATAACTGAAACGCAAAATAACGCCTGTAGCATTTGTGTGAAACAATCGCGGAGGGATACGAGAGACATGAAAGTATAGTGCCAGCTTTAGTAACACGGATAAACGATCTGATCTAAAATTTGGACAATGTTGTCCTGCTTTAAGTCATTTGATCGTTAAGTATTTAAAAAAAATTATGAACATTGCGGTGTATATTATGTGACTATAAGTTAATAACATTTTGCCATAAAAAGGATTAACCCAGCAAACACAGAAAGTTCCCTAACGTTGGTTCCCGTTTCGTTATTTTTTATACTAACTTTAGGGGAGCGTTCTTTTTAGGATATATTTTTTGTAACCATAAAATAACGTTCCCAGAACGTTGCATTGTGGTTATTATTAAATACTTTAAAAATAAGACACTTAAAATGTTTAAAAATCATTGCTTTAGAAGTGAAAGGTTTGATTGTGGTAAAAGAAAAGCTTTAATAGTTTAATAATTTGACCTACAATAACTTTCATTTTAAGTGAGATTTAAAGAGTGTTCAACTATGTTTTGGACCTACTGTACAGCACGTGTCTCTGTGGCTCCATGAGTGTTCAGTCTCTGTTTTATGTACTGTAGCCTATCATACAGACACAGATAAACTACTGGTTTAGGTTATGTTATTAATAAGCTCTTCCTAGTGTTTATCATGTCTATCACACATGATAAGCCATATCTTTAATAAATGAAATCATGGCATGTTCATTTAAAAGTGATCATAGCTGCATTTTTCATACTTCATCTACACTTCTGAGAGGTAAAATCACTGTTGGCAGTGTTTCGATCCCTTAAGGGCACTTAAGGAAGAACACGTATGGCCAACTTCCATTTTGTCTGAATGCCAGTGACATCCTAAGTGCACTTCTGGCAATACCGAACAATCACAGCTTCTCACAGTGCACCTTCCGCATTTCACTGTCTGCAAAACATTTGAGTGAAACATAAGTCTAGACATCAGTGGCCGACACATCTGATCGAATGAAGAAAATGATATTGTCAAAAGGAGATTGTAATATCTACAGTATTTGCCAACTTTAAAGTTGTTCCTGGGCCTTTTTCTTGTCTATGTTAGCATCTATATTTGTGCAATGTATTAGTTCAGTATTATCTTAAAAATAAAGGTTCTTCACTGGCACTGATGGTTTCAATAAAGAACTTTTAATATGGAACCAAAAGGGTTCTTTTGATTAAAAACATGTTCTTTAGACTAAGAAAAAAATGGTTCTTTTAAAGAACTATTCACTGAAAGGTTCTTTTGAGAACCTAAAATAGTTCTTCAATGGCATCATGAAGACCCCTGGAACCTTTATTTTTAATATAACGGCCTGAGCTAGAAATATATTTGCCATTATAGTGGAGTTTTCTTGGGTTTCTTTTGATTTTTTGTGGTTTACATCTTAGCATTGACAAGTGTTCTCAGCTGTCCTGGTTTAGTTGTGGATAAGTGTGTCAGAGGACCAAAGCACTACTCTCATGGTTACGCTTAAGACCTTTTTGACACACACCGGTGTAATTTTCCAAATTGTCTTTGACCCCGACTACAATCAACAAAAAAAAACTTGTTTCAAACTCATAAGAATGAAAGGATTTGGCCAGTGTGTGACATTTATTTTCTCCATTTTCCGCCCCATCTTGGCATATACCTTTCTGTTGTTTATATATCTGATTCAGTCAAAGCACAGAGTTGTCAGCCCTAATCAGGCGTTTTATTGTTTGCTTTAATATTCAGCCACGGTTCACCATTCTTTCCATATATTTACTATAACAGGTGATCTCATCATAGAGAAGCAATGAATGTAACATGCTTGTTTTTAAAGGTGCCATTTCTGACAATGCATCCCTTGCCATCATAATAAACTATTAAATAACTGTAAAACACTGAGAAAGTCTCAGATTACTTGTTGATATTCCGATGTATTCAGTCAAAGTTAAGACTAAATATGCTTCTAGACTTTTTTAATAGTATTGCAAATGTTTGATTGTAACTTCTAAGGTGCCGGAATGATGGATGAGATGAAAGACAGTATTTTTTTAAGTCAACGCCTGTCCAACCTGCATGGAAGTGTCCAAACAATTCCCTCCAAATCCCAAGATGCAACATGTTAGCTCTCTAGATTTCTCTAATCTCCGGCCAGTACTTGAAAACAGGAGTGTGCAGTGTGCACACCTGGGCTAGGTGTGGGTAGCCCTCATTCTGTGATGCCACTGTTAATCTGAGGATTTTGAGACTGGGACAGTGTGTTGTCTGACCCTCATATAGACTAGATGATCTGTACTGTGGGTCTGGTTCATTAATGCAGTATGCAGTACAGAGACTGACACTGTGACTGTTACAGATCACCTGAGCAGACACTCTATCTTCATCTGCTCTGTTTCATTTCTTTTCAGCACAGCAGGTGTCTGGTTTAGTGTAAAATATTTAAAGAGTTTTGGGAAGAATAGGTTAAAATGTGTTTGAATGAAAGATTCACAAAAAAACGTGAGTGAATGTTAACTGTGTTTGCATAATATAGCTGTGCATCCTTTTAGCAATATGTGGCATTTGGAATCCCATTAAAAAAGCCTTTTTAGTGAGATAACAGTGTGTTTCGTTTTCAGATTGTGTATTTTTGAACACTCATTTCAAAAGGGAGGCCATTCAGGGCAAATGTAACATCTATAGATTGTGTGTGCGTGCGTGTGCGCGCGAGTGTGTGTAATGTATATGTTTATAAAGAAAATGCTGCCTCCGTGTTGCACAGACGTGTTATAATGTGAAAAAAAGATTGTAATATTTTAATTTCAGGATTTTGGCATAAATAGCAAGAGTTCTATGTATATTTCCATACAAGTAAATATTTTTTTTTCCTGGAAGAAATTACTACATTATATGAATACATGTATCAGGACTGATATCTGCATAGGCTACTAATATCTATATTTGTATTTGTTTATATTTACATACGAAAACTAGACACAAACATTTTTTAACAGACTGAAAAACAGGCCTACATACAATGGTGATGTAGCGCCCTCGTGTGGAAAGAGAAAGTATGGAAATGCAACGTTTAAATTATGCAAACAAAATAAAAAGGTGGTCCTTTACTTTTTTACAATATAAATGGTTTTAACATTCATTCATTCATTTACATATTTATCCTTTCTTTATCTAGTATGACGTCGTGTTGGCACTCATCATCTGCCATATATTGCTTGTTCTCTTGGCGTTGCATAATCTCTGTTTTTTTGTTTGTGAATTGTATTCAATGCAATACTATTAATTAATGATATCAATACACACTATCACCTTTTCGTGTCTTGCAATGACGCACAAAACGCGAGCAGTAGCCCACAGTGCGCATCTTCAACGATGCGGCGACGCGACGCGACATACGCAGGCAGCGTTTCCGAAGTTCACGAGGTGTGAGTCACTGCTTTGCATATTACAATAATTCCAGGAAGCTTTATAGCTCGGCTGTTTCCTGCACCTACGCCACCTTGTTTACCGTACCTTTTGTCGCTGTCGATCTTGGTCGTCTATTAAAAACGTGTTTTAAAACGAGTATTCATTCAGTTTTAGTGAGGTTTATGTAGGTTAAAAGACGAATCATGAAGTCCTTGTACCTGAGAGGTGCTGTGTTTTTCATCTTTATACCTGTAGTGCTAAATCTCAGACTTATGGATGATGGGCGCTCTCTGAACTGTACACAAAAGGTAAGATAATACATAAAGACCATTAGATACCAAAACAGTGTTATATATGTTAAATGTGTTTATTTAGACACTGATATATGACCCCTTTGAGGGGGGGGGGGGGGTAAGTTTTGAATGAGGGTTATATTTCGTCTGATCCATTGTTTATTTCTCTCTCTCCAGGAAGTACAGTGCACCGCAGAGTTCAGTAAGTCCTGCTTTCTTTTTTCTCCAGTATTCTTTTATTATTATTATTATTATTGTGGATTATATTTTGACTGAGGGTTGATTATTTTTCCTCGCAGATAATTGCATGTATAAAGAATGGCTCATTCCTTCAGAATTCACTCCCAGTGGACCAGATGACTTAACAGTGTATGTTGATGTAAGAAGCAATATGAAAGGTGATTTGGAACCAGTGATTGTGGCAGAATGGAAAGCAAAGGATGATGGTGGGTTATTAAGCATTTTCAATATCAGCCCGATATGTTACATTATGTGAAAATCCGTTTACTTGAACAATTTCTGGGAAAAATCACTTTTAATGGACACTTTTAATTTATACATTTATACCTATATTCTACTTTATTAAACAGTTATGATGGAATTCATGATGAAGAAATTACATTACTAAATCTGTGCACCAATACTAAAACAGTGCCATATTTAATGGTTTCAAAAGGGGATAGAAGCATTTATGTCCCAGTTAGGACCAGATTGTAGTCATCAAAGTTAAATAATCCGTTTTTTTTTTTTTTTTTTGCAGGAAGCATAATTCATTTGAACGGAACAGAGCTTGGTGTGATGAAGTCATCCACCAATGAACACCTGTGTGTTCATTACAAGTTCCTCAATGTTTTTAAGACCATGAGAAATAGTGCTGGCGAAAAAGCAAGACTGATTTGTTTATTTATTAGTTGTTTGCATTTTTATTATTCGTATTTTCTCAAATACTAATGTATGATCTATTTTATTCTAGTGGTCTTTTTCTTTGGATAAAGTTGTGGTAGATCCAGACAGCACATATGTAGTGACCGTCTCCAACCTCCCCAAGCCGAATTTACATCACACCAGTTACAATATCGACAGAAAAGTTTATGTTGCAGGTAAGTGACAAATTAAACAAATTGATTTGTTCAAATATTTCCACACGACAATTTATATTCAGAATGCTACCTCAGTTTCGATCTGTAACCACAGGTTGTGACAATCATTTGATGCGAACGACCAAAATCTGTTTTGAAAGAGGTGAGAGAAGAGCTGATTTACCATAGTCAGATACATTTATACCTAGAAACCCTGAGCGCTTAAGTTAATTATTAAAGTATGCATGCACTTCTAATACTATGAGATTTATTTGGTTTGATTTTTCTCCTAGGGGATACATGGCGACCCAATATTACTGTAGGAAGGAACACGGATATGAATGGCAAGGATATTCTCTATGTTGCATTTAATCCTGGAGAGAACGTAGAAAAATACAACGTTTTTCTGACATGCAACAGGGACACCAAAATGAAGACTCTTTATAATGTATGACAAATTATCTGTTTGTCTATTTAAATATATCTAAATGACTAAAGATAATATGATTTTGCATAAAACTGTGCAGAACTGTTTTCAAAGGGTGTTTTTGGTGTGTTTAGGAGAGCAAGCCATTACTAAATGTGACATATGACCTGGAGAACTGGCCACGTACATGCTGTAATTTTGATGTTCAGGTGTGTTGGCCTAAAGAAACATGTTACGCCATAAAATAATATTACAGATACGACAATTCTTATATACGAGTGTGTTGATTTTAATATTTTTTTTCCTATTTAGATCCAGCCATTTTTCTGGAAGTGTGGCAACGACTGTCGTCGAAAGAATCACAATTTTAACATATGTGGTCCTGGTGTGTATGGAAACAGCTTCACCTTTTGAGTTAGCGAGAACATAAATGTAAAAAGCATAATACAACTTTACTCATTTTATATATATGTATGTTCCACAGTACCAACAAGCCCTCCTGAGAACAACTCAGCACTCTGGATCATTTGTGTTGGATTATGTCTCTTAATTTGTGCCGTTGGTATTTGTGCTATTTATTTGCGCTGCAGGAAACCACCGAAAGGTAAGCAGTGACATTTAAGATGGGTATTTTTTATCTTCAAAGACTGATTTTAATCGTGTTACACAACAGTGGCAGTGATGTCTTTCAAGAGTAACTTCCTGTGGTTAGCGGCCCAGACAGTGCTAGGACTGAAACATACATCTAATATGTAGCAAATAATCATTTTCAAGGAATATCCCTGCTGCTAATTTTTTTATTATTTTATTTTAGATGAAGAAAAGCCAAAGGAAGCAGCACCTCTAGAAACGCCAGCTTCATCCGGTCCTCGATCTGTATTAATCATCTACTCCAGAGATCATCCCCTTCACACAGACATAGTCCTGAAGCTTTGTGCCTTCCTGCGGGCCAAATGCGGCATTGAGGTTGTGCTAGACCTACTTGACATGACTTGGCTTGGCACCATTGGCCGACTACAGTGGCTTGAGGAAAAAAAGCGACAGATTGAGCAGTCCTCAAACAAGATCTTGGTCCTTTGTTCCCGAGGAGTGCAAGCCAAGTGGGGGGCGATGTGTGGAGAGCCTCGCGTCCTCCTCCGGGAAGACGTGCTTTCTCCGGTCGGTGATATGCTGACTCTTGCTCTTCAGCTGATTACACCTGATATGCAGCGTCCGGCTTCCTACGGGAAGTATTTGGTGGCTTACTTTGACGATGTAAGCAGTGAAGGTGATGTGCCGTCTATGTTTGACATTGCGGTCAAATATAAGCTGATGAAGCATTTCGAGGAGCTCTATTTCCGTATCCTCGATGTGGAGAAGTATAAGCACGGAGTGAAGCACTGTAAGGGTATCGGAAAGGACGAGTACTTCAACTGCCCCTCGGGCGAAGCCTTGAGGAACGCAATTGAAGCATTCCAAGCACACCAAATGAAGAATCCAGACTGGTTTGAGAAAGAGTGCGTGACCAGCGAGGAGGAAGTGAGAGGGGAAGCCGATCCACTTCTTGAAATGCCCATTCAGCCGATATATGAATTAACGCCCATGTTAAACATCGGACTCCCGATTCTTGTGAAGGAGGTAGACATCAATCTAGAGTCCCAGAGCATCTGTACTGTAATTCCCCAAATTCAAGAGAACCCTGAAGAGTCATCCGTGGTGATTATTAATCCAAGAGTCCAGTCAGGGCACAGCGATGTACTTTCCTATTATCCAGCAATGGAACATCCTCTTGAATTACCCAGCTTGACTGGTATTGGAACACAAATAAACCCACAAATTTACCCTTGTCTCCTCGCTGAACCTGGACCAGTGGAAACCACACATCCTCCTTTTGCGTTTCCAATGGAGGAACCATCAGATAATTGTCCAGCGGACAGCAGAAATTACTTTTTGATAGCACCTCCACCATCAATGGAGGACAGCTTCCATCTGTATCAGGAGATGGATATGTCCCAGCCAGTGGAGATGGAGGAAAGTGAAATGGAGGGTGCTTCTGAGAAGAGACCATCGCGAGGGTCCGATCAGGGATATGGTTCCAGGTATTCCACAGTGAGGGAGGACCCCAAGTTTCAGCAAGACCTTTCCTCTCTGGCCAAGTTACAAATGGACCTCTTCTTGAACAGCCCGATCTCTTCTGGTTTCTGCACCGAAACTATGGATTTCTGAATTTCTTGTGTGTCTTTTGGCTGTTTTTTCATTTGCAATGCGCCGTAGCACCATGGCAGGATGTTACAGGAACAGGAAACTAGACTAGATGGACGAGTTCAATCATCAGCTGTTTTAAAAGTGATTACATGTTATATATTTATCATAAATAATTAGACATAAGCCCAAGAGTGTGATCAGTTCACTTTTACTGTGGAGCATATAACAAGTACCTAGTTAAACAGCTTGATATAGAACAGCACATCACATGATTGTAAGCCTATGTTTAGCTACTGAACACAAGTCTAAGTAATTTGGTTGGGCTTGAAATGTTACATTTGTATTGTTTTTTTCTCAAATTAATTGCTCATATGAAATGTTTTGTTGCATTATATTGCACTATTTTTTTCTTGTTAATTCCATCTATAACATCTATGGACGTTTGTACATAATATATATATAAGTAAATTTATAAAGCAGCATTCTTTGATAATCTTCTGTTGTGTGCTTGTTGCTCTAATTTAGTTAAACAATCACTTTGCTTGCATCAAATTTCCTCCAACTTTGGACTTCAAATTACATTTTAACCAGGATGCTTCCAGACCCTTGCAGCTGTTGCAGTGCAAATAATGTCTTGTGTAACCGTAACTTAATTTGCAAACTAAAGCACTTGTAAGAAAATTATCTGTAAAACATTTATGTGGATAAATAGAGAGAGGTGGGGTTGGAATTCACTTTCCTTATCAAAAAGGTTATGTACATACACTAAAACCTGTAGTTTAAAAAAACGTGCGTAGTATGCTGTGTATATATTTGTCAGGTTAAATACTGCGCAATGAGGCACAAAAATCCCATAATGCACTTTCGGCCTGCATATTTAACACGTTTAGCTCACCCTGTACCCCAATCCTCAAAGCACAAGAGTAATTATATGTTAGAATAGGATGCACATTTGTTAGTAATTACATGTTGGACTAGCATATATAATACTCTGCTTTAAAACTAAAAGTGACTGGACAAGCTTGCTTCTCAGTTAAAGTGACAGCTCACCGAAAAAAATGAATATTCTGTTATCATTTACTCACACTGATGTCATTCTAAACCTGGATGCATTTATGTCTTCAGAAGATATTTCGAAACATGTGTTTTTGTCCTTACAATGAAGGTCAATGGGGTCCAAACCAACATTGTTTGGACCCCGTTGACTTTCATTATATGCACAAAAACATTCTTTAAAATGTCTTTTGTGTTGTAAGAAAGCAAGTCATTAAGGTTTGAAATGACATGAGGGTGCATAAATTATGTCAGCATTTTCAATTTTAGATGAACAGTCCTTTTAAGGTGGAGAATTGTAGTGAGAATATTGGATATAATAATGTATATTAAGCTTTGACATATTTGTTCAAGTTCCTGGTGTAAATATTAGTGTAACTAATGAGCTTGGAAATACACATATTTAGATTTAGACATGGATGCACTGCGTGTAGATTAATGGATAACATCCTTTCGCAATCTGTCTATCAGCAATATAACAACACTCATGGTTGGTCAAAATGTTATTAATTGTGATAATCATACCTTATTTATTATATCATCTGGAATTGAGCAGATAAACTGACTGGTTTGCGATTTCAACCATGAGGTTCTGTAAAGAGAGGTAGCCTTGTACAAACTGATGATGGTAATATGGCTGATTGGGACCAGCAATGGCGTTTGGTCATTAAAGATGGATTACAGTTATCCTCATAGATTCTATGCTTAAAGTAGCCTATTATTACATTAAGGAACATTATGAATCCGTATCATACACCGTTCAGCAATTTTCCATTCCTAAGTACCATTGCCACTGACAAAGTATTTCAAATAGGAAAGGGCTACATCACATTCACAATTTGAAGTGTACACCAAGCCTAACAAGTCACAAGGCATATTTACACTTTTGACAAGTGCATTTAGGAACATCTCTCGACAAGGTGTCTGAAAACACTATAAACATGTGTCTGCATTAGCCTACTGTCAGTTAAGGACATTTTACATAGAAAATAAATTATACAACATTGCACTTAGAACCTCCCCTCAGTTGAATAGTCCTCACCCTGAATTAAAGTGCCTCACAAAACAAGTGCAAATCAAAATTCTCATATCGTCATATAAGCACTGGTTGACAGTCACGAACCAATACATTTAGTATATACTGCAGAGGTCACATGTGGGAATGTTTTTCATTGGCACATCGAGTGGTTTGGTTGTAGCACCTGTTGAGAGTGGAGGAGAACGACAGGGCGTTCATAAGGAGAGGTACTACAGGCATAAACGTAAACCTATATTTTGATTGCCTAATATTGCCATAAACATTGAATTATTAGGATTTTATATCACTTACATCAAGTACATAATGTAAAACCGGTTAGCTATTTTGGGCATGTCTGACACAAATGCTATTTTGGATCTAGGCCAACAGCTAATAAACCTAATTTTTCATATTTTGAACAGAATCCTAATGTTACTTTAGTAATTGTCAGAGTTTTGTAGTTGTTTTATTAATTTGCTAAATGAAAAACCTTTTGCAAACAAGTCTGACAATTAGCAAGCACTGAGTTAATCCCATTATTTTGTGGAGTTCCCTAGTTATATTATGCACACCTGTGAAAATCTAATTGCATGATAGTTCATTTTGCACACTGCATTTCTGTCCGTAATTTTTGCCCCAATTAGCAAACTGTTAAGACGTTATAAACAAAATCATTTTTTATAATTCTAAAATACACTCTTCATTGCTTCACAATGCCATATGGAGAACCTTTTTTTGTCTAAATTGTTCCATAAAGAACCTTTAACATCTGAAGAACCTTTCTGTTTCACGAAAGGTCCTTTGTGGTGAAAGAAGGTTCTTCAGATTATGAAAAGGTAAGAAAGAGATGGTTCAGTGGAACCAAAAATGTTTTTTCTATCGCTGTGAAGAACATTTTAAGCACCTTTTTTAAGTGTAAAGCGCTAAAAATGAACGCTCATCATAATCCGTGCTTTTCAAAGTATTGTCGCAATAGGCTACATTTTATGAATTGGTTTGTGTGTTTTTATCTGTATTTTGATTAAAAGGAAAGGAATCTTAGCACCTGTAGTACCACCCCTTAAAAGGGCTGATGCACACTGTGTAGTACGTGGCCTCTAATGAGCATCTACGACTGAGTATTGACAGCCAGCGTGTTCACATAGCCGTGAGGACACATGTCGTTTTCGGAAACGCAGTGGGAGAACTGGGCTGGGTTGCCCCCGCGTCCACGTGCACACCTCCGGACACCTCTTAAGGACATGCACTGTTCAATCAGCTCCAGACAGTTACACCCCAAGAAGAAGATGTTCTTGAACATGAAAACCGATATGGGCGTTTTGTAAACAAAGACGAGGAAACATCTGACCACCAAGAGCGGTGCGTTGAGCAGCACGCCGGTGAAGAACCTCGCCCATACCCAGCGACAGTTCATCTCTGAGGCCGTCAGCTCGTAAAGCCAAACAACTGGAACGCCCAGTGCGATGAAATACACGGATATAACCGTGTACCTAAGGTATATGTTGGGGATTTCGTTTTTAAGGAGCAGTTCCACCAGCGTGAAGCTGTCCAGGATGTCTAAGCAGGTGCTCATGAAGCAGCCTTGGGAGTGAAAGCGCGTGGCACCGTTGGGATCTTCAATGATGGAGTTGATGAGGCAGTAAAGCAAAGGCGCGCACAGCAGCATGGTTATTTTAAACCCGGTTATGCCAAATGGCACCTTCAGGGCGATCAGATCCAGGATGGACGTTTCCAGAACGAGCACCACTTTTGGGGTGGACGCGATCACGTAGATAAGCCATGCCAGGTACGCAAAGGTGAACTCCCCGAGGTTGCATCCAAAGATGGAGCTCTTCTGATGGAAACCACAAGCTCGTTCTCGCTTACTCCTGGCGTTTTTCATGTAAAAGATCGCCCATCCCGATATGACCACCAGATCCGTGGCTATCCACGAGCACCAGTAGAGATCCGTGAAGATGATGAGGTAGAAATCCAGCATGCCTCCTTGGAGAACGAGCACGAGGAAACACAAGATCTTATAAAACAGGTTCTTATTAGACCTCTGCACGTACAGAGGGGTGGACTGCATGAATTCGCCCGATGTCATGGTGTAAGACTGAGGCTGAGCTGTGGCTGAGGAGGAGACCAGGGGCTGGGAGCTGCCCTCCTCGAGGTTGGCACTGCCGCTGGTGGTCTGCGTGTCCCTCCTGGACGCGACGCTTCGGATGAACAACAGCTGTCCGTTTTCTGGTGCTGAAGAGACAGGTGAGTCGGGCTGGGAGATGTCTTTTATGATTTCAGCAGTCATTGTATTCATGCCTTCTCCTCCCGACTTGTTTTGGCTCTGCTAGTGTACTGATAGCCGCTCAAGGGGGCAGAGGAGGAAATCCCGTTATGGAATTACGGTGGAATGGAATGCGCACTTACCATTCCCTCCAAATGAAAAGCGATAATGAACTAAGTGATGATTAAAATTACGAATTCGATATTCGTTAAAACATAAATTAATATTTAAAACATTTAATATTCCCGTTTAAAATTGTAGTCTGCGCTTTTTTTCTTTTAACGTGGTCGTTTTTCGCATTAATAAGAGCTGTCTTAAGCTTTCCTATTGATAGGCTACGTCGATTTCACCAAAAAAGACATTTAATAGTAAATATGTACTTAAAATATTACTAAATAAATTGGTCATGTCATTATTGATTGCATTGATTGCGTCATTTAATTTAGTAATCTATCCTTTGGTCCTCTATTGATTTTTTTATATACTGTAAATTGTGCTTGTGGAATGTAAATTGTTGGAACTAAAATAGTTTTTATTGCAAACAGTTAATTTTAGTCTTCGCAATTTGTATATCAAATAAAAAAATTATAATAATGGAAGAAGAATATAAAAATGCTGCAGTATTTAAAAAAAAAATTTTTCTTATATGCAAGTTACCTTAGAATATTCTGCTAAAATGAATCAAATCAAATCACTTTTATCACCACAGCACGTGCCTTGGTGAGGGAAATTCTAAAAGACAATGAAATACATTTTTAGTTTGAATTCAAATGTTGAACATTTTTATTAAATGTTGAAATGTGACCAATTGAAATGTATGAATTACCTTATAATTTACCAAATAAATGAATATTATGTTTAACAAGATAATATATAGGCCTACTTGGTGAAGCCATGGTGAAAATATATAAAAAAATATATTAGTAGTAATTATAATAATTTATGAAAAGTGGGCAATCACAGAGTAAACATCATTTTTTATTTTATTCAAAGATGCTTTGTTTCTGGAAAGATAATGTAGATAAGAATATATAAAATACAAGTAATGTTGATGATGTGAATTTCACAAAACAGTTTCCATAAAAATGCAAAACAAGTCAAATGCAAAAGGCTTCACCAAAGCAGTGCTTTTACAGACAATCACATTTGTCTTGAAGATGATGTGCATTCAAGCATAATCACTCACAGAAGCCTGATGTAGGACATCAGAAGCCTAGTATGAACATAATGAGTATCATTATTTATCAGTCTGGGCACTGTTTCATTACAAAAATGCTGCAGTTTATTACACTGTGTGTCAGCTGTAGCTTAATGCTGATTTATAAAAGATTTTAAACCATCTATTTCTAAAGGTTTGTTGCAAGTATAACTTTAATTTACAAAAAACAATACCGTAATGTACTTTGGGCCAGAATGAATAAGACTTTAACCAATAAGTCCATGGCATAACTGCTAAATTAAATACCATGATAGCAGGCAATTCTCCATTATACAGAGACAACAAAAATGCCCTGAATACTTTATCTCCAAACCTCTAAGGCTAAATATTACCAATCTGTCAGTAACATTTACATAAAAACCCACAGACATGTAATAATTTGATAATAAACTTTAATTTCAAGTTACATTGGATGGTTCTTAACCATAGAAAACAAGCACATTTCTGTATAAACATATGCATATCAACCAAGTTCGACAAGAACCGAATAACAATTGGGTGTTTGTGGTTTGACTACTGCCAGCTGAGCTTAATATGCAATATTCACTGAAGCAAAACAGATTTACAATTAATAGACAGTTAAACTGATGAACATTCAGCTTCATATTTGAATGCATTTAAGTCGGCTTTTGGGAGTCCAGATTCACAAATCATCGGCGCACTCAGTTCGTAGGGACTTCCCATGGGATACCACAGCTAATCAGGTACAGCTAAATAGGTACAAAAAAACACCTCTGTGGATAATTTAATAGAGGGAAACAAAACATTTAGGGATAAATGTTACACGAGTTGTCCGTGTGAATGTTGACGAGTGCATTTGTGACATCCAGGAAGCTCCCCGCCACCACCACCACCACCTCCCACCCAGTCAGAATCAGTGCATGAGAAGAGGATATTTCAAAAATATCAGAAGCATTAACAGCCACCAGTCAGTTAAGTCATACACAGTTGCTGTATCCTCACAGTCAATAATAAACATGTCAAACCCACACCTGAGACAAACTCAGGTCAGGTTTGTTAGCTATATCTTTCCAATTTTATATATAACTTAGTGTCCTTTTGTGCAATTTTTAAAATTACTTTTGTTTTTGCTCTTTATACTTATTCTAGTACATTAACCAGACATTGACAGACTCACAGAATGGAGAAGGCTTTCTAGAAAATATTTTTAGCACAAGAGCTATTTTTTTATGTCTTTTGACGTGTGTTTTATATTCATTTATTTGAATTTGTTGTTTTAATGGCCTGCTGAAAGGCACTGCCACAACACAGGGGAAAAAAGACGCTACTGCCCATCAGTCACACAAGACAGTTCTGTCTAGTTTCTATTAGGGATAGAAATAGAGTAAATAGGGACAAGGGTTAGTCTAGGAGGGAGTTAGCGGAGACGGGCAGAGGCCTGCTATAGGTACAGCTCATAGTAATCGTCCAGCTCTTCATGGAACAAGTCCCACTCATCTTCGGAGTCGGTGGCATCATCGTCGTTTCCGGCAGCCAGAAGCATGAGGAGCATCTCGCTGAGCTCGAACGTCACCATCTCGTCTTCATTGTCCAAGGAGTCCCTGTTCTCCCGCTCGTCAAAAAGATCCCAGAGTGGCGTCCGTCTGGAGTTCTGCAACACAGATTCCATTAACGGCTCAATCGAGTGCCAATGATCGAATTCGTTGCACATCATTATGTAAATACGATATGCTTTCACACAACGGAATTTTCAGTTTGGCACCGACGTTGGGAGAAAATAGCCGTGAGGCTTTAGTAGAAGCTTTACCCGGTTTCTTCCGTTGGAGCCGGTCTGTCTCCTCTGGGGTTGAGGCTCTTCCAGACGCCCATCAGGAAAGGCATGCTTGTAAAAGCAGTTGGCTCCAAACGGACAGGTCCCACGGCCTTCATCAAAATATCGGCATGGTTTAATCCTGGGTATGAAGATGGACAGAACTGATTAGCTAAACAAATGAATCACAGAAATGCATAATGCTTTGGCCCTAAAGGTATAGTTCACCTAAAAATTTAAATTCTGTCAATAATTACTCGCCCTCAGAAATTGTGAGATTAGTATTCTCACAGATTCATAAAATTAAGGTTGAACATGGACTATTTTAACGATGTCCTAACTACCTTTCTGGGCCTTGAACGTGTCAGTTACATTATTTATGCAGGGTCAGAAAGCTCTCGGATTTCATAAAAAATATCTTAATTTGTGTTCTGAAGATGTAGGTCTTACGGGTTTGGAACAACATGAGGGTGAGTAATTAACAACAATTTATTTTTGGGTGAACTATCCTTTTAAAATTACAGTTCACCCCAAAATTACAATTCTGTCATTTATTCACTTTCATGTTAACGCCGAATGACTACAAAACATGCATGAGTTAAAAAATGGCTTGTAAATGCCATTTAACA
Source organism: Ptychobarbus kaznakovi (assembly GCA_027422405.1). NCBI lineage: Eukaryota > Metazoa > Chordata > Actinopteri > Cypriniformes > Cyprinidae > Ptychobarbus > Ptychobarbus kaznakovi. Next base: position 38,071,897 of record CM049795.1, read on the forward strand.
CCACTGAAGCCAACAAAATTAGTTTTCGCATTAATCACGACCAAATGTCAAATTCGATGCAAAGATTATTGCGGTTACATCTGATATGAGAGCTACAGTAGAGGGAAAGATTTTCAAAGAATAATGACTTAAATTTCGGAAAAACTTTAATGTTGCATATTTTGTCATTTTTGTCCCAGTCCCAGCACCCTTTCCTTTCATTATATGGACAAGAGTGGTCAGAATACTCTTCCATAGAAGAGTGTTACATAGAAAGAAAACGACATTCGGGTGAGTAAATGACAGAATTTAATTATTACTATTTTACTCTTAATTTAATCAGAGAAATTCTCAATTGTGTACCCCATGCCATCCTTGTACTTCTGAATGAGTTTCTGTTTCTCCTCCTTGTCCTCCACCCAGTATTCGCTTGGTATGACAAAGTTCGATGTGATTCGACACTCTGGGCAGGACCTGAACACATTCATTTGTTACTAAAAATATGGTTGTTCCTTTTACACCAGCACTGATCTTTAAAAGAAGAGGTGGACAATTAGCGATAATAATCCTAAGCTAACGATCATAGTATTTGAAGTGATTAAAGATCATCTCCCCAGAATCCTATTCAACTTAATACATGTTTAATTATCTTAAGGACGGTCTTACTTTATGATCTTGCTCTCAAACTGCTTGGCGCTCCGCCATTTCCTGATGCACTTGAGGCAGTAACAGTGGCTGCAGTTGGAGAGGATGCCGAAACGGCGTTCGCTGGGGTTGGTTTTCTCGAACACCACCTCCATGCACACTCCACACATCATGTCTTTACTACGCTGGATGGCAAACGATATTTCCATGTCCTTCTCGTGAGCCTCAATGCAGGCCTGCCGTTAACAAACAATGAGATTTTACTCTTTAAAACGTTCAGAAAATGGAAAGAGTCTGAGAACAGGATGTCAACTCCATACTCACCCTGATGTGTTGCGAGCGCTGAGAGGTGTCGGTAGGGTGGAGAACCTGTAGGCCGCACATGTCGCAAACATCGCCGTGGAGGTAGGCGCAGTTGAGGCCATAGCGACATTCACCAACAGCGGCGTATGGGCAAAGCTGTTTCTTCAGTTCTTTGTTAGCTACTTCTTTCTCGTACTCTTCTTCGATGAGAGGTCCAGGCCCCTCAAGCGGCACTGGGTCATCTGCTGAAGGAACAAAAGAGGAATTATTTTAAAGGAATAGTTCACCCAGATAATTAAAATTCTGTCAGTACTCACCCTCATGTCATTCCAAACCCATAAGACCTTCGTTCATCTTCTGAACACAAAGGAAAATATTTTTGATGAAATCTAAGAGCTTTCTGACCCTGCATAGACGACAATGCAACTGATACGTTCAAGACCCAGAGAGGTAGTAAGGACATCGTTAAAATAGTCCACGTGACAATGTTTCAACCGTTTTATGAAGCTATGAGAATAATTTTTGTGTGTAAAGAAGACAAAAATAATGACTTTATTGAACAATTTCTTCTCTTCTTCGTGATACTCTCGTGAATGACAAAGGACTGACCTGGAAGAGAAGAAACGCTGAATAAAGTCGTTATTTTTGTATGTAGTTCCGAAGCTGTCTATGGAGGGTCAGAAAGCTCTCAGATTTCATCAAAAATACCTTAATTTGTGTTCTTAAGGGTTTGGAACGACATGAGGGTGAATGATTAATGACAGAATTTTGGGGTGAACTAACCCTTTAAGGTTTAGTGACCGAGTTCCTGGGATAGGGATAGAAAATCAACCATGTTATTGTGGTGTAGGCTGAAGAATACCAATCTTTTTGTTTACAATCTAAAGACGACACCACAATTTTTTTTTTCAGTCCTTCAGTTTTTGAGACATAAACGACCTGAAAGAAACGGTAAGATTTATTGACTTATTTGGTGGTTTCGTAATGTGGTCTACCACAGTAAACGCTGGAGGAAAAGCACCTGCTTTCCTGAACGTAGGAGTTTTGGCCGCCACCCAAAGACTAGGAAAGAAACAGCACGGTTCCTTCAGCTCTTTGCTGATGAAGCCACCCTTTAAGATCAAATGTAAGTGGGTCTGGGCCAACAAGAACGAGAGAGCACACTGGTAGGGCACAGCTTGAGCTCTGTTGCGTGTGCAGGCTCAGTCCAAGTTTAGTGAGGGGGCTGATTATTTACGCATTATAAAATGGTTAGTTCTGATCGTATGTGCCACATTTGAAGTAGTCATAAAATGGTGATAAATGCACACCTGTGCCAAATATTCTATAAGAATGTGCTACGTTGCTTGGCAACTGTAAAAAGCCTACAGTTAATGAGCTACATTACAACACAGCAGTGTTATTTTTGTATTATTTATAGTAGGCTATTTATTTACATTTTGAATTGGCTGTAATATTTTCAGCGGTCATTTTAAAGTCAAAATGTGTGTTTTTGCCTTTTTTTATTTCTTATTTAGCGTTTATTTTAATTTCAATTGTAATAATTTTCTAATGTTTCCCCATATCATCTGTATAGTTTAAAATCATTTTATTTAATTGAAATAAGCCTGAAATAAAATAGTTTGTTTTCATTTACAATAACAACATTACTTCCCGTTTATAAATGCATTTTTTTTTATTGAACAGTGGCATTTTTTTCTTCATGTAGCCAAAACAAATTGAAACTTACTGTGTTACCAATCAACTATTTAATTATTTACAGAAATGTATTTAAAAAGTTACATCTAGTTCAAACCCAATCTGCTTGGGAATCAGAGTAAGAGAATCCAGATACATTTTGTCCAATTTATTTTCCAGGAAGTGAAAATCAATTCCTTTTGGTTCTTGTATACACCAATGAAGAAGCATGCCATAAAAACAGTAACCACCACAACCGTTAAAGCATTATTATGACAAACCAAAGCATTGGTCAAACAAATAGATATAAAATAAAAGCCTAATTGTAAAAGATCCTTCATATTGAAAACTGAATGCTTGGCTTTCACAGTGTTTTCACAGATTGTCTTGGCAGTGACAATTGACCATGTTTCCCTGCTACACTCACCCCTCCCACAGTAGGGCTGCCCCGGCACGAACTCGGCAGCATTGACCCAGCCCACTGCCCCCAAGCCTTGGGGCTTCTCCTGGGCATCGGTCGTACCACCTGGCCCATCAGACACGGGATCAGGAGTGCCAGCAAGGGGAGCAGCGGTCAGCGGCACCGGCGGCTTAGAACTAGGGACTTCGTCTTGCTTGGCAGGTTTAGTATGTTCATACCTGAGGCACAATGCAAATTTAATGAAAATACAATAAAATGTGGACTGATACAGCAGGTAAGCCATGCAATGAAAATGCACCCCTAGGCCTAACGTAGTTTATCTCCGAAATTAAAGCTTCTAAATTAAAAACTTGTTTTCTGTGGTAGTTATGAAATGTAATAACATTTTGCTAGTATAAATACACATAAATAGCATATTTAAGTGAGTGTTGGCTGTTATTAAAACAATGTGCTTAGATAAACCATTTTAGACAGGCTTTAGCACCTTATAATCATTAAGCGGCTGGGTGTTTTTCTTTCTCAGGTGTCAGAGCGTTTCCACTGGTGATATTTTTTTCTCAAGCTGATACGATCACAAACTTGAAGACTTGTGTGTGGTTACCATGGTGAGTACATGTCTTGTTCACACTCCTAATGCAGCAGTTAGCCTATTTCAGAAGTGATTCATTTAAATGCGTAACATTTCCGAGTGGGTTTGACAGTGCAAACTGTCTGCAGTCTTCACCATGCTAATGGAAACACAATGGCTAAACATTTCAAGACTAAAAACAATAGAAGACAGCAAGTGTAGGTAAACCAGTCAACCTTACTAGTGTACAAGAACAAGTTTTAAATGTAGTGTTGGGTTGCTTGCATCTGAGGGAATGTTTCAGATAACAATTGTTAGAAAGGAACAGCTAGTTTTCACATGCAATGATTGTTTAAGACAATAACCAATCCATTTGAATTCCTCAAGAGGATAGTGATATGATTTTAATTTGGCAATAATGTAATTACAAGGTTTTTATTAAGAAGTAGGATTCAACAATGTTATTTACAGCGGTCATGGTACAGTGTAATAAGTTATGAGTTGCTCATTATTCATAAGTAATGAGTAATATAATATTACATGTACATGCTGTGTATTTACTTTGTAAAACTACTTGTACATACATATTGCTATTGTTTTTTATGCATTTTATTTTTCAAACCAACTTGCATTCAAACATTTGAAGTATGCATTTTATCGCGTTTTATCAGTACGTGTTCCCTGGAAATCAAACACGTGACCTTGCCATTTAATTTCTAGCCGTTTTCAATTTGAGCTGCAGAAACAACAGTCAATTTATTAAGTAATATCAAATAAATAATAATTGAATATAAATTAATTAGAAAATAATTAAAACTATTTAAATATATCCTTAAAACAAGAATGACAATTCAGTTTCTCAATAAAAAAATATTACAAGAAACCAATACATAAATAAATATGACAAGCACTCATAGCATACTATTATTTATGATAGCTAACAAGCCTGATGATATTGTCATAACATATAGTTTAGCATCTGACCTTTATATTTCTCATTATTCCCTATCAAAACATGCTTCAATGCTTTCCTTAAGCATCCAGAGACCCCTCCGTCCTCAAACCTCTTGGGTCATTCAGCCCTATTCTAGCCCAATGCCTGTTTGTGTGCGTGTGTCGACCTATACATGGGGGTGGGGGTCGCATAAATAAATGACACAGCGGTGGAAGCACAAGTGGCTACTGCAGAATGGCGGAATGAACCGAATGAACCTGACGGCGGTAGCAACAGCAGCAGAAGGAGACAGAGAGAGAGAGAGGGATGCATGTTAACACGTCACACTGGGGCTATGTAATTGCCATGCAGGCTGCAGTGTGCTGCTCCATTTGGCCCCCAGATTGGTGGGGGTAGAGGTGGGGGGGGGGCACATAGGAGACAGCAAGAGACAGAAATAGACACAAAGCAGCAAAGAAGAATCCATCCATAATGAAGCATACACTGAGGCCCATTCTACACACACTTAATGAAAGCTCACCCCCCTGTCTCGCAAAACACACAGGAACAATAATGCGGTAAACCCCATATGGGGACAAAAGCATCACTGCACCTCCCTATACATCTGACAAAGCTGACAATACAACTCTGTCAGACATCAGTCTAGCCTTCAGATATTTAAGCTCAAGACCCTGTAACGCCAGGAAACAGTCCTCTCAAGCCGAGCAAGAGGGAGCTCTCGGTCAGATGTAATGCTGTCACAGAATAGCCTCGGATCGGCAAACAAAGACATTCCCATACTGCCGAGCTGGGGGCAGCAGTTACTATGGGGATACACTTGACCGCAGACAGATATGAGACAAACATTGTCTACATTGTCTGGCTCACAGGCTAATTTTTTACTTTTCTTCCAGCACCAATGCATTTGACTGCAATGGCTAAAGGTGGTCTGTTTGTAGGCTATTTCTTTTTGAGTTTCTAAAGGTATATAAACGCCAATTGGTGCACTCAAAAAGAAATGGCCTACAAACTGACCATTTGCATGTGTTGCATTAGTTTTGAAATGTATATGTCTACAGACAGCATTAATACAACACAAATGTAAACAGTTTGTAGGCCATTTCTTTTTGAGTGCACTTGGTGTCCTTGGGTATGAAAACGCCGACATTAAAGTAACACAAATGCATAAAATGCAAACACAACTTGACCTGTAATAGCTCTTAAAAAGACAGTTCAGGCAAAAATGAAAATTCATGTCGCTTCAAACCTATATGACCTAATTTTTTTATATTTAAATAATATCCATACAATGACAGTCAGTGAAAGCCAATGTTGTTTATGGACAAAAATGCTCTTCAAAATATCTTATTTTGTGTTTTGCAGCAAAAATATACTCGCACAGCTTTAGGAATTAAAGAATGATGACAGAATATTCAATATGGGTGAACCATCCCTTTAAGAAAGCGACAAACCCAACAACTTGTTTACAGAAAATTCTGTGTCTCAGATATCACAGGTACGTAATGAAGTAACACACAACACTTCTCAGAAGCCTTGCTTACCGCTATTACATTTAAACACACTCACGTGTTACAGAAATACAGATTACATTACCTTTGATGTTATGTAATATCTATTCTACACAGATCTAATCAGGAGAGTAAGCGGTTGTTTTGAAGCACATTTTATTTCAAGTCTTATATTTCATCATTGTGTCTCTTACCTGCAACGGTCCCCAAAAGCACAGCATCCCTTTTGAAAGAACTTGCAGATCATGGCTGGCTTGCAGCTACCGAGGTCGTGTAAATATCGACAGTTGTCGCCCTCTTTGCAAACCCCGTGCATGAAATACCTACAAATGAAAATGTATTCTGCGCTTGATATGACAACACTCATAGAGAAGCCACTGTATAGGATTTTACACATTGTGAACAAAGGTTGCTTTGACATCCTAATATAAAATTATCAATATCCATCTCATACTAGTAAGCATCAGAGCTTATAATTCATAATACACTGCCCACATAATTTACTGTATATAAACAGCTTAACCCAAATAACCCTTTATATGTGCATGTTACATTTGACAACAGTGCTAATGTAAACATTACATATTACTTGGGTTTGTTGTAATCTCAAAAACACTTACTTGCATTTTATACTATTAGATTTGTGGGTAAATATTTTTATTTTATTTTGTACAGGCAAGACTAGACTAAGATAAAGCTTGGTAAATGGATTAATTTACATAAATCATCAAGGCTGACACTGACACATTGGCTGCTGCCCAAACTGGTAAACTCAAGGTTTTTAATAGCTTCCTTGAATAGGCTACTCTTTCCTGTCAAACTGACTGCCATATGTGGTGGATGCAGTGCCGTGTTGTTTTGCACAAACACGGATGTTGCAGAGATAAACACACACAGACAGAGGAAGAAAGGACCACAAATAGCAGTCGCTGTCGAACTGATGATCGCTGATCGGTGCATTACAACAACAAACACACACTCCTCCACTTCACCACAAAGACAGCGGCGCTATCCGATGCCTCGGCATCGACACACGGACAGGCGTTTGCTTTTTATATTTGTGACCGTGTAATATTGCGACAGCCGCGGTCCTCGACTGAATTTCACTAACCTGCAGGTTACGTTCTTCGTCCAGCCTCCGATAACTGCTGGAGCCGCTGTTGACGCTGCCGCTGCCTCCGCCATTGCTGTTTATGTTGAAGCCCCAGCACCCGGATCTTCCGGAAAGTGGCTGTTCTGCGCTCGGCCATTTTCGGAAAACCGAAGGCGTCGTACTTGATCGAGTGCTTTCGGAAAACAAAACCGCATCGTAATCGGGTGTTTTCGTAATCGCCTTACAAAAACGTTCCAATAAAAGTGCTACTAAAATAATTCGGAAAACCGAAGACATGACACGAGTACATTTTAGAATATATTTTAAATGCCTTACAAAAACGTTCCAATAAAAGTTATTGCTACTAAAATAATGAAACACCTCCCAACATGTACATTTTAGAATATATTTTAAATGTTATATTTCTAAATCAGGGACAGACAGTTTGTAGTTAATTTGATCATACACAAATTAGCGTCCATATACTTTTTGGATTGAATATTCAGAATAAAATATTAAACATATTAAATTGTATTGTGATAATCACATTATCGAAGATTATTGCATTCAATCTGCATTCATTCAAAATGAGTAAAAAAAGTGTAATCTCCAAGATAATTACTTTAAGTCATATATTAGATAACCTTTAGATACATATTAGATAATCTTTCATTTTCTCTGAAAAATAGAAAAAAATATTTATTTATTTTCCTTGTTTCATGTTTCAAAACTTTATGTAGAGTTTACACATAAATGCCCAAAACCACTACTATAATTGTCAAAATTACACACTTCAAACAGCAAAGAGAAAGAAGGTAGAAATAGCAAACAGATAATGTCATGTTTTTTTCTGGGAATTTTGAAAAGCACACTTTTCCCAAAGCAAATAGAGAATTTGTTTGTAATTCCTTTAAAGAAGTCCTATTCCTTATTGAACACACCATGATTAATAACTGTCCTTAAGAGGAACCATGCATGTACATTTATAGTTTCTTCAATCATTTTTGGTCATTAATAATCCTGCAAACACTATGCTTTATAAGCAGCTTCTTGAGAAGAAAGATGCATGCACACCAAACATAATATACTCTGAAAAAAAAAAAAAAAAACTTCTGTTAATCAATTCATTTTATAACATAAACGGTGCATAATCACATGTCAGGTGTAAACAGGTGTTCTTGTAAGACAGTGGTAAGGAACAAGGAAGTTCATTCACTGTTCCTTTTTACACCTTTGTCTCCTGAAACCATTACCGTTGTGACTGGTATTAAATATTTAGGAGCTCATTATTATACACCCCCCCCCCCCCCCCCAGATTGCAGGTATTGACATTTAATTATTGACATTTTCAGTGAAATCCGTTAGTGCCCTTTCTCTCTCTCTATAAACACACCCAGTAAATAAATAGAATAGCACCGAAGGTGTTACAACTACAGCTTTAACATGGGTATGCAAATGTGCAGTAACAAAACTAAACTGACTACATTTAAATATAAATTTCTTTAGAGAAATTTTGCCCTTTTAAGGTTTAATCCCTTGGCATTTAGAGAAGTTGAGTATTGTGCATTTAGGGAAGTTCAAGTACTTCATAAAACACCATTGTGTCATTTTTTTGTTAATATGGTTAATACCAGCAGGTGTGTCTTTATAAGGCCACATAATCATATACATAACAGAGCTCATGCTGTAAATGATCGGAAGAAAATCTAAAAATTATTTATTGAACTACAAATATTCAGGTTTCATATACAAGGTAAACAATTCATTTATTCTAATGTTTATTATAATAAATAATTTGTTTATAATTTTTTTGTCAAAGCAAGTGTATAGCAGTCATTTAGCCTAATGTTTTAATGTGTAAAAATTATCTATAGTACAGGAAACTGTATATTATTTTATGTTATTATATTTTATAATATTTAGATGTATTATATTATTTGGTTAGATTGTTGATACATTGTTTTATTTTGTATTTACATTTTTATATTTACATGTAAATATAAAATAAAATGCAGTTACAAATATAAAAATGCAGTTACACGTGTACACAGTTACACGTTTAGCAAAATAAACGTGTGCATATATAATTAATTCATTATTTAACACTTTTTTTGCAGAGGATGTCATCCACCTTCTGTCCTGTGCTTATATCATGTCTCTTACTGATTTCGTTAAAAGCACATGGCGAAGAAGTTAGGATATTGTTCCACTTTGACGGAGCACACTAAAGATCTTTCCAATAATAATCTAACAAGGATACCATCACATTTATCAAACAGCATAGAGTACTTAGATGTGTCCCACAACAACATCTCCAGCATTGTTCACGGTGACCTGTCTGGTTTAACCAATCTCTGCTTCCTCAAAGTCACAAACTGTGGACTTCAATACATCTCTCCTGATGCCTTCAGCAGCAACTCTGAAATTAAAGTACTGAACATCTCCTTCAACCATCTGACAGTCATTCCTGATTTGTATTTGCCCCAGCTAAGGGTCCTAGACTTATCCACCAACCCATATCCCAGTTATGCACTTCCAGGCTCGTTTGGTAACTTAAGCTACCTTTCCATCCTTGCGATCGGTAGTAAAGACGCTACTTCTGTTAATGTGGAGGACTTTGTTCCTCTTCAAAACACCCATTTAAAAAAAATTATATTTGGAGATGGAACGGAATTACAAAACTATGAAAATGCCTCTTTTTCGCAACTCAAATCATTACAGGAAGTTGTTCTGAAAGTGACTTTTTGCCAGCGTTTCGACATTTTCACTGACATGATTATGGATTTTGACCAAACCCAAACAAAAAAAATTCAGCTTGTAAAGTTATTTCCAGACCAATGTACCATCAAGACTGATCCTTTCATGGCTTTTAAAGATTTGCGTGTCCTCAGTAACTTAAGCATCGTAGATACCTGGCTCAACAGCTCTGTTATGGTGAAACTGTTCAAAAATGTTTGGAAATCATCTTTTGAGGAAACTGTGTTTTTAAACATCACATACAATGAGGACACTCCTGATGGCTTCCAGCTTCCAAAGCAGAATCACACCACAAATCTACGAGCCTTCGTACTTGATGGTGTACACCACCATCAGTACCACTACCCCAATTTTAACGTGAGTATGGAACTAGTCAACAAACTAACCTACCTGAAGTTCTCCGGTACCGGAATGAATATTCTTCCATGCAATCTAATTTCAGCCATAAGGTCTCTAAAAGTCTTGGACCTGTCAAACAACCTCTTGGATGAAAGTGGCTTCTGGTGGGTTGGTTGTTCATCACACAAAGTCTTTCCAGCCTTGAGGAAACTCTCACTAAGCCATAACCGTTTCAAAGACCTAGCTGAGATTGCCAAAAACGTCAATGATATGAAGTTCTTAGAGTCTCTTGACTTGAGTTTCAACTCTGTTTCCATTGACAAACCATGTTTTTGGCCACCCCACCTGATTGAGTTGAGTCTCTGCCACAACAATCTAGGAAACGATGTGTTTCACTACCTATCTCCATACTTCCAAAAGATAGACCTTTCGAAGACAGGCATAAGTGTTATTCCTTTAAATATTATATCATCGTTTCCCAGACTAACGGACCTCTATCTGAGTTTTAACAGCATACAAGTCATCCCAGCGGATCTTCGGGCTCCTATATTAGAAAGCCTGCACATTGACCAGAACGCTATTACTTTCATTGGCCAGAAATCAATGGAATGTTTCCCCAAGCTGAGGACTTTGAAAGCCGGCCACAATCCATTTAGCTGTGATTGCGATTGCTTTTGGTTCATGACGGTGTATAATAAATCACTTCTCTCAGATTGGCCCCAGGATTACACTTGCAGCACCCCGCCATCGTTTTCCGGTCGGCGTTTGGAGACGTATGAGCACGTATGGCTGTCCTGTCAACCGGGCTTGCAGGCTGCTGTGGTTTTGTCTGTGTTATCTGTGGTAGGAGTTGCTCTAGCCATCATTGTTTATGCTTGTGATGGTATTTGGTACACCAAAATGCTTTGGGTTTGGATCCGAGTGAAAAGGAGTGGGTACAAGAGGGCTGATCGACTGCTAAATGCCACCTTTCGCTACCATGCCTTTATTTCCTACAGCCAACATGACTCAACCTGGGTGGGATCTCAGCTGGTACCTGAATTAGAAAGGTCAGGCCTGTCTCTTTGCGTCCATGAGAGAGATTTTGAACCTGGGAAATGGATTGTGGACAATATAATCCATTGCGTGGAGGACAGCTACAAGAGCCTCTTCATCCTGTCCAAACACTTTGTGCAAAGCGAGTGGTGCAACTATGAACTGTTCTTCGCCCAGCACAGGGCGATAAGTGTGAACGACGACTCTCTGGTCTTCGTTCTGTTGGAGCCCATACCAGCAGACTCTCTGCCCAAAAAGTTTCTAAAGTTAAGAACACTGCTGAGGCGGAAAACATACCTGAAGTGGCCGGCAGATGAACGCAAGCAGAGAGTGTTCTGGTGCAATCTTAAAGCTATTCTGCTGACCGTAGACAAGAGAAATATTTTAAAGGATGTGGCCACAGACATTGCTGAAATGTGTCCTTTGGTGCCTGTTAAAGAATAAAATTCTGATTTTGAAATACCATACTGTAAATAAAAGTGTGATTTAAAAAAAATCTTAAGTGTCTTGCTTGCATAAACCTTTAGTGCAGAACAAAAGTCCTGTTCTATTGAGTGTTGGGATATTTTCATTTCTTTTTAAACTATGAATTTGTTATTTGGTTAGACTCAGATAGTCAGCCCAGATAATGTAAACATGAAACGTATTCTTTCTAAAAACCTTGGCCTATGTCTCCACCTACTGTTGAACTTCAGAATTGGTGCAAACTTGTATTTTTAAACTAGTTAAGTTCAAGTTTTCAGTACTAAATACTTCACCAATTTATTGAAAAGTTGTTCAGTGCTGTAATAATAAAGATAATAAAAACAAAAATACTGATCTGGGGCAAACTGTCAAGTCACACTTTTACTCCAGTTTTTATTATTTATTTATTTATTATTAAATTAAATTATTGAAAGAAAGAAGAAAATACTGAGATTTAATTTACTGGGGCTGTCACACTTTTACCCAGTTATTATTACTACAAGTAGTAATAGTAGTATTCTGGCTTTAGTGATCTATAGCTAATGCATTACTTTGACACAATTTTGAAACATAATTCATCATGAAACAGTGCAATTGTAATTCAAATGCTGAAATTAATACATGTTGCAAATGTATAAAATGTACAACATGAAAATCTGCAGCAAAGTTAGTCAAACAATTATGATAGATAATTCACACAACAGCAATTTCAAGCTATTATTGGCCAATATGTAGCCTATTGTAATTTATTAATTGCGCAAAGTGTAGGCTACAATTTAAAACACGTGACAACTTGCTCTAATAAAACAGTAACATTAGACAATAAAGACACGTATGAAACAAATCATGAAACATGTAACAGGTAATGTACAAATAGCATATATTAAGCCATTTATTTGCCAAAAAACGTCGCATTTACTTACATTTTGCAAATGTACACAATTTATAACCTCACAAATTTTTTCAATAAAAATGTGATAATACACACAGTTCAAAGTATCTAGGTCTCTTAACATTTCCAGTGTCACTGTATATTGCACACTACAGTACCCATATACGCCCAAGCCCATCATCAACTGCGCATGCGCGGAAAAGTCACTACTTGACGCGCCCCCTTCCATGTTTCAATGTAAGATGGTGGTTAGGAGGCACTACAGCTCTACAGAGAGGCAATAAGAAACAAGGCTTGGTGTTTTCGCATCAAATCACACAGGAGCAGGAACAAACCACCCGGGAAATTATATTGTGACCTGTTGTGCTAGTCCTGGGCCGTTCAGATAGATTGTATTTGCTGTCAAGCTGTCTGTACAGATAGACAGGGTGAGTATCCCACCAAGGCCTCTCTCGTCCACCGCCTCCACATTCAGCTGCTTTCCTCTCTCAATTCACCTCTTTATAACATACCTCATCCCCCTTTCTCTCCCAAACGTCCGTTTCTTGTGGAAATGCCTGTGTATGGTGTGTGTTTCATCAGTCTGGCAGACTAACGTTAGTTGTATAGTTAGCCGAGTAACTTAGCTGCTAGCCGCACCGTTTGACCGGCTTTTAATAAAATACACGAATATTAACCCTCGCTTCGCCAAACACTGACTTGTTTTTTATCATTCAGACTCTTAGACAGTACACCAGTGTATGTACACTGATTTTAGTATGGATTTAGCCTGTTGAATAACTTCCATATGTGCTAGCTTAGCTGGTTTACTCAAACACAAGGAAACACATTTCATTTCTGTAACGTTACATGCATATGTACTTTGACAGAGGGGATTTCCTTGTTATTCGAGTAAGAAGTTGCATTTTTTTCTGAGCAAAAATCATTTTAAAGAAATGACGTCTAATATTTCTGTGATATTGACATTGCTCCGTTAATGTAGGTTATTTTATTATTTTTGTCCACACCCTTTATTCTTGTGTGTGGCGCACGTTTCAGTAGGCAGTCCACTGACAGGAGGTGCTTCCTACTGGTTTTCATGGACCAAAAGCACCTGTCATCCTTAACACAACAAATTATATGAAGCCAGTGTCTGTCCGAAGATGATATTTTTGTGTTTGGTTGCAACATTATGTTTCTGTTGAGTGTGCATTGTTAATACTGTTGTCAGCAAGTGGGCCTTGTCAGAAATGAAAACTCGATCATGTTATTTCAATTCAGACCTTTATTGCTTTCTTCTGTGGAACACAAAATGATATGTTAGGCAGAATCAGTTTGATTGTATGGAAAGACAGATGCAATGGCTGAGACTATCCATTCGGTTCCATTCAGTTTTGGGGTGAACTTTTTCCTTAAACACTTTACTTTGATGCATGACAGCTAAGATTTAGCAGAAGGTAACTGAAGGTTTGCCAGTATATATATATATATATATATGCGCAGGTGCATATTACAGATCCTTGTAAGAGGGTAACGCTAGAGAGTTTTGCTAGTATTGTGCTAGTAGTGGACCGATTGTCATGGCCCGGTTCCAGTGCACCGTCAGGCATTGTTTGTGCCATACACAATGTTTTAGAGACAATTTTCTGGCAAGGGTCACCGGTGCTATATGATCCCGTTCTGAATGGACATCTGCCTTGGTGTTCAGTTGCATAGAAATGGCACTGTTTGTTTGTATAGTTGTTGTAAAAATTTAATTTGCACCTTTACCATCAATCCGAACTGGTCAGCCGCGATCCTGGCGGTACAGGACAAAAATCCTTTTAATTTCAACTTTGGTAAGATCTGGAAATATCGGATGTTTTGTGATTTAAAGCTGTTTAGCTGTGTTAGATAACCATGCTTTTTTTTCTTTGCTATGGGCTGTTGCAGATACGTTTGAAAATTTACTTTTTTAATTTTACTTTTTAGTGTTTCTAGTGCCTTTATTCTGTCTGCCCAGAATAGTTTTTGTAGCAAAGGCATCTCTTTCATTCCTTGCCGATGCCTCATCCATCTGTTCATAAAGAGCAGCCCACAAATGGACACGACTCCCACTCTGATGATAATTTCAGCTACGCTCTTCTGTGACATCAGAATAATGCCAGCTGAGACAGCTGTCCATCTTTTTGCTAATTGTCACCATATTGCATACATTTGTCAAAGCAAAAGACAGCTTTTAGAGCCTTTGACCATAAATTTAACATCATGACTTGACTTTGACTGCATGTTTCAATCGGTCTTAATTTCGTGTGGTGCATTCGCAGGGCATAGCAGTGTGTAGTTGACTTTAGTATTGTCCAATTTGGATGAATATAGTTTCGTGCCCTGTGTCATTTACTAGGGCTATGCAATTAATCAGAATTCAGTTTTGATTTCGATTTCGGCCTCCAACGATGATGAAAATACAATAATCGAGATAAAACGAGTGATAATTCACTCCTCCATAAAAGCCATTTGCATTGTGCAAATCAGTAAAATCGTGTAATGTAACTTTTGCAAAATGGGACGTGCTTGAGTTATTAAAGTTGATTAGATTTATTAACGTTTTTAAAAGCGCGAAAGAGAACTTGCGCTGTTCCTCAGGAGGCTTGCGCTCAGAGACGGATTATAAAGTCATCTTTTAGCTGAACATATGCGCCCAAAAACTCAAATACATGCAAAAATGCAGCGCTTAATGATTATTCACGCAAACCCTCGTCGGTTATGTAATAAATTATTGTAGACAGATGAGACTGAAAATACGCGTGTAACAGTAAATTTTATCCGTGCGGCTCTTAAAGTGACAGTGCGCTATATTCCTGCTGCCGACTGTGCTTAATATTAATAAAAAAGACAAAGACAAAATCACTCACTACTCTTCACAGAAGGTCTTTTGTAGCTTTAATAAGAAACAAAGGAAGTTTAATTCTTGCAGTGAAGACTATGCTGTTTTATTTTACATTTGATTATTACATTTCTATAGTAGGCTGTTAACTGAATACTTTTTTTTGTTTGGTTATATGGCCCACTAATAATCGTTTTAAATAATCAATAATGATTTGAAACAATATTTATCAAAATAATCATGATTATGATTTTTATCATAATCGAGCAGCACTATCATTTACCTTTCACCAGGTTAAAATAATATCTCAAGCTTTATGCTTGATTTATTTGTAACACATTAACCTCAAAACCTTTTTAGCTTTTTCTTTCTGCAAATTGTATGGTGTAGCGATAGGACAGCACCCAAAATACTATCAAACACTCCAATGCAGCTCCATTCTTCATGAAAGATGGATAAAAAGGCACACAGGAAAAAAAAAACTTGAAAAATGATATACGACCCGCCAAATGCTGGCCAAATCACAGAGATGTCAATTCGCACAGGACTAATATTATCACAGTTCCTCGGTGATCGGCAAAATATGGTAGGTCATCTGCGGAGAATTTTGACTTTACAAATTACAGACATGGCCGATTTGCACTGGATAAAGATCACAGACAACCTCCGTAATTATTACAAATGACTGGAGGCCACCAGGTAATACTAATCCCGAGCGAATAGGGCTTAAGTACATCTTTAAGGCTTTAGCTTGTGATTTTTGTTTTAAGTTGCAGTTTTGTCATAAAGTGTTATGAAACCCTTTAATTTTGTTTTGTAGATGGCAGAAAATTCCTTCGTTTTTGTTGTTTCAAATGTTGACTCTCTATTAAAGGTAATAGCATTTTGACCAAATTTTCAAAGTCCATTTAAAAAACACAGACGTTTAATTTGACTCGCATATAAAATTACCTGCCTGTTACTGAAACACTTTCAAAATGCTGCCAAAGACTGTATAAATCTGCCTTAAAGACTTAATCTTGAAGGATTGAAGGAAAGCTCTCAAGGATGTTATTCTCATCCTTTGGTGTGACCTTTAGTGTGGTTATTGATGTTTTGTCATAAAATGTTGTGAAAGCCTTCAATTTTTGCTTCTAGATGTCACAATGTTCCTGATATTGGCTTTTTTTTGTGTCTCCAGATGTTGGCTTTCTATTTAAGGTTATGCCGAAAGTTTTCTGAATCATACATGCATACTCAAAGTTGTTAGTACTGTGAATCAGAAATCTTAAATTTACTCAGTTTTTGCTTTAAATGGGTAAGGTGCGGAGAAACCAAAAGCCCAATGAGCCTGCGACTAGCAGTTTGAATACTTTCTCAAGGATTTCGGTGTGCTTTGAAGAAAGGTCATTCCACGTTGACCCCTGCACACAGTATTGAGGGCCCTTCAGGCCGTCCGTTTAGCATTCAGCTCCCACGGCACTCTGGATTAATGTATACACAAAAACATGTACCGTCGCCAAAACTCAAACATTGTAGGTTTAGATTATCATTTGTTCCTACGCTTTCCCAGCACCTTAGTCACAATGCAAACATGTTTGTTACCTTGTCTGCTCCAAAGAGATTTGTGAGTGATTCTGGCTTTATTGTTCAATGTAAGCATAATGATTTCAGTTTAGTTTAATCCAGATTTGCATTTACATTGGAAGTCAAATCTGGATTTGTACTCTTTGAACTGTGATAATCAGAAACGAGACCTTTTGCACAACATTTATGACTTAATTTGAAAGGTCATCTTGTGACTTTTATTGCCATTCCATATTATGCATCTTTCTTTCACAACATGTGCATGTGCTGTTGGATGCCAGAGGGAATCAAACCCAAAGTGTGTTTTCGGGGTTTATAATCACTGTGGTGGAATCAAATCTTTTTTTTTTACAAGAGTGATGGTTAAATGTTTGTTATGCATCGTCCCCAGCAGGGGCCAGTGGAAAGCTTTCATTACCCAGAGATGATATCCGCCTCTGCTGGGAAGGAATCCTGTCCTCACCGACAGTGGGCATTCCTTCTCCATACAGTCCTGGCCCTGGGGCCGGCAAAAAAAACCCTCACACTCTGTTTCTAATTCCATATTGGCATGTTAAGGAGCCTGTGCTTTGCAATTTCCTCACCGCCCCCCTTACTATCTGGGGTGAGACCTTGTCGATCCGAGGAAGTGCTGATTACCCTACATGTAGCGCAGACCGACCCCTGCATTCAATCAGCATTTCCCTTTTAAAGGGAGATTCAAGGGACTGACTCCTCCTGCTGTACTCTGCCTGGGCAGGATGGGATATTTTTAGACTACTCCCATTTTCCCCCCTATCCTCTTGTAACCACACACTGTCCCCTCTTCGCACTCCTGGTGTTTCCGTTACTGACAGTGACCATAAGGCCCTATGAAATGACAATTGGAGCTTTGTTGGCTTTTAGTCTATGTGTGCTAGCTGTGAGGCTGGATACATACACTGTTTGAAAGTTTGGCTCAGTAAGATAAAAAAAAAGTTCTTAGTCTCTTATGCTCAACGAGACTGCATTTATTTGATCAGAAATGCAGTAAAACACAGTAATGTTGTGAAATGTTATTGCAATTTAAAATCTATTTCATTATTCATGCAATGGCAAAGTGGAATACATTGCATTTCAGTGTGACTTGATCTTTCAGAAATCATTAATATGCTGATTTGGTGCTCAAGAAACATTTCTTATTATTGATGTACATTTTTAGCAGACATTAATTTTGGGCTTTTTTGAATAGAGCAGCATTTATTTGAAATATAAATCTTTTATAACATAATAATAGTCTTTACTGTAAGTTTTGATCAATTGAATGTGTCCTTTGTGTACGACAGTATTTTAAAAAAGTACTTACCACAATGTTTTGTGTATGCTGTACTTGAGGTTCAACAATAAGGATGGCCAAAAAAAAACATTTTTTTTGATGTGCATAATATATAGTGGTGGAACACTCTTGGAGCGAATGAAAACCACGACGCTCTGACTTTTTAAAAATCCGCTCCTCGCTCCAGTCAAAATCACACCGCTCCGCTCATACTCTGATTGTGAGTAACTGTAGTTGTCATGATGACAGATCTATTTCAGAACCAGCCGCTATCAAAATAATCTGGCTGCGGGCCAGATATTATTGCTGGCAGACCAGTTTTTGCCCACGAGCCGCCTGTTGCCGACCACTGGTTTGGACGGTGTTTCAGTACTGCCCCGCCCCTTGCCAAAGCAGCGAGTTCTGTCTGCTCCGGTATAGTTAAGGATGGCGCCGTCAATATTGCCATATCAATTTGAGCCGGATTTACACCTCGAGATCATTGAACAAGAGGATCGCGCAGAACCTTTGCACGCACAAATATTGCAAGTCATATTGGAGTGCTAAATTAAGTGAATTAAACCCTATTTTTTCTCTGGTGGTAGTTTTTTTTATTTTTTTTTTTATAAATGTAGACATTAATTTTCAGTAGGCTTTTAAATAAAGATGCTAGCAGTCCCAGTCACATTCCTTCCCAATAACCCCACAGAGACATTATATTGCTTTTCAACTAATGCATCCTACATTCGAGATGCAAACCTTGTCATGAGCCCACGGATCTGTGTTCCATATGAGGGTCCAAAACCTCATTTTCTGTAATTGCTGAATTTACACCTACACATTTAGACAACCAGTTCACTGGATGATCCCTAAAGGATACGCATACTTGTTATTGAAACTGTTGCAATTGCTTGTGTGGGTGTTTGGGCTTGTCGATTCCAATTATGCCTTCAATTCCTCTCTTGACTTGAGTTTTAAACTCCTCCCACACACACAAACACACTCGTACTAGTAGCAGTCTCATTATTGGCTCTCTGTTGCAACCTCTAGTGTGCTTTGAGACTATTTGAGTGATATAAGCCTAATTCTGTCTCGCATCTGAAGATTAAGCACTGTTGGAAAGAAACACGATTTTTGTAGATGTTGGCTACATTTCTAAACCTAGAAGTTTGGTTTGTTTGACAAATTTTGGCATTTAAAAACAAATACTACATTACAGTTTTTTATTACAATTATATAAGAAATGTTTAAACTTATTAAAAACTTTGATATTCATATTAAAAGTATTTTTTTAAATAGCATTTAAAGCTAAATTATAAATAATATTTTTTTCCTCATCAGCTCTGCCTCTAAGCTGTGAGAACCACCCGCTCTTTTCTCCGCGCCGTGCCATAGGATGTCCCACAGCCCTGAGGTGAAGGAGGACTTCATGGAGTGCCCACTGTGCATGGAAACATTGGAAATTGATGACGTCAACTTCTTCCCTTGCACCTGCGGCTATCAGATCTGCCGCTTCTGCTGGCATCGCATACGCACAGACGAGAACGGCCTCTGCCCGGCCTGCAGAAAGGTAACCAATGAGCCACTGCAGCACACAAACCAATTTGGTTAGAATCATCCTTGATTACTTATATTAAACTATGCAAGTTATTAGACCTGCAAACTAAAATGAGATCTAGTTTTACATGTTGCAATTTGGGCTTTACCAATTGAATGCATTTATACAGTTTTAACCCAAGGACACTTTAATTTATTTCTAAGAAACTGCTCTATGAGGGAGCTCCAGGAGATGAGTTTTAATGGCTAGCTTTCAGCATCCCAGGGAGCTTTGCTGTAATAATTCACACTCTTCCTGTTGCCTCAGGGTCTGCATGATTTTTTTTTTTGTTGCTGTTATGCTGATATGGTCAAATTATTTAAATATAATTAATCATTTAGTGAAACACAATCTTCAAGAATGATTTAATCTAACATTTAGGATCATCTTGTGTCTGGTTTAGCCCTATCCAGAAGACCCTGCGGTCTACAAACCTCTCTCTCAAAAAGAACTTCAGAGGATAAAGAATGAGAAGAAGCAGAAGCAGAATGAGCGGAAGCAGAAGATCACAGAGAACCGCAAGCACCTCTCCAGTGTGCGAGTCGTCCAGAGAAACCTGGTGTTTGTGGTGGGCCTTTCACAAAGACTCGCCGATCCCGAGGTGATTCAGCAAAACACACCGACCTCTGTGTAACTGATGTTCCTCTCACTCAGGATAAATGACTCCATTGCACTAAAGCTTGATATTCATCTTGGCTGTGTTTGGTAGTAAGCTCTCAATTCACCCACACTTGGTTTCTGTGCTTTATAAAACTGCAAGCAAGATATGAAAAAGTACGCTTTTTTCTGTCCCATCAAAGTCTTATCTATTTTTTAACTGTTAACAAATGAAGGTTACGGTCAGGAGCATTTGTCCCAGCTGCTAAAACATTCCTTATCAGGTGAAAATAACATTTAGTACTTTTTTGCGTTCATATTCTTTTGTGTAAAAAGACCCACCTGACTCACATGATATATTAACATATTCTGACTCTAATCAAGTAGTTACTAGTGGTTGACTAGTAGATATAGGTATCAGAATTTCATTTAAAGTTAGTAAATAACTCAACCATCAAGCTTTCTGTAATTAAAATACATTACATCTTACATTACATAAAATAAATACATTTTACACCATATCCAAAATAAATAATTTGAACTAAATAAACCGATATATACACATTTTGATTTTGTAATCCGGTTATAGTATTTTTTCAATATAAAGGAATTGTGAGTCTGTGTGCACTGGTAATCATATTAATGACAATTCAATGCATATTTTACACACAGTGAATATGACATGAATGCATATTTTCTGAATGCTGACGGTATATTAAGAAGCATTATAGCCTTTCTATCATTGACAGAACTGTTAAAAACAATGAACTAATGAAGACAAAGAAAAGGAGCTCCTGTCCTCTCAGTCCTGCTTATGACACTTATTGATTTATGCTGAGAAGTAAAAAAAAAAAAGGTCAAATATCGGCTGCTATATTGGAGATATATTGGTAAACTGCCTATAGTTACTGGTGTCAATGTAAAATATGCATTGTGAAATCACACTGACAACATTGTTTTTCAGATATTAAAAAGCATACTTTTTGATGCTACTATTCTCCATTATTATGGTATTTCTTTTGCCATTTTGTACAGGATCACTTCCATCTGGCTGCATGAATCTTCTTGAAGATGTGTAGATTTGATTTTAATTCTACATATCATAAAATGGAAAAAAGAGACCATAAATGGTTTCCTGGGAAACGAAAGCTACCTGCCCACCAGCTGCACTTAGCCTGCATAACCAGCCCACGAAAACAGCTTTCACTCTTTTCGCTCCCTTCTCTCTGACGCTCTTTCACTCCCTCTATTTGCCATCGCAGCTGACGTCATGTACTCTGAATAGATCTCAGCGGAGAACAAGTTATTCAGTGTGAAAAACCGAGAGAGTGAGAACATGCCTTCTAAATTCAAGAGCGTTCGAATGAGAAAAGGAGAACAAAGCTTTAAAATCATCAAATCTACATTGTGACAATGTTTTTATGCAGTTTGTCTGCCTGAATGTTCTTTCTATACCGATCATCCCTTCACTTTTCTGTCTCTGTGCCTTCATTTATTTCACACTGAGGGTGTGAAAAAGAACAAAAAACTGAAAGCGAGTGAGGCCTCTACACTCGAACAAAGACTGCAAAGAAGCATCCGGGCTGCTTTCACAGTTCAAGAGTGACCAGAATCTCAAAAGCACCACGCTGTCGAGGCGAAGCCCTCCGCCAATGAACTGTCAGTCTCCCTCCAGAGACCTACTTGTGTGCCACACTTCGTTTTCACTGTAGATTTGGCTGAATATTGTGGACATCCTGTTGATAGTGTTTAGGTCATCGGTTCTCAATACAGTATGTCATTCACGCAAATCCTGTTTTTTCTATTTCATCCTCAAAAGCCTTGTTGTGTAAAATGGTTTACTTATGTAAAAATGTTTGGTGGTGTAAAACAGAGTTTAAATTGTTAAATGATATTTGCCACAGTGCTGATGAGGTATATTTAGTTCCTAACCTAGATTTCATATGCCTTTCTCATATAATAAATGGTGATGGAGTCATATCCTTCCGATGAATCCTCATAATCAGGTGTGCTCTCTCCTTGTGTTACTCAACTAAACAAACTACATTTGCATGTGCTGTTGATGATAGGCAAACAGCAATCAGGTGTTTTTAAATATATAATTGATGTCTGATTGCAGGTCTTAAAAAGGCCGGAGTACTTCGGGAAGTTTGGGAAGATCCATAAGGTGGTCATCAATAGCAGCACTTCTTATGCTGGCTCACAGGTGAGCTTTGTTTTCTTCCCAGCTAGCCTTGTGTCTGCTCAAACGATTTAAACAAGCAAATATTTTGCATAATACATTTTTTTACAGGGCCTGCCATTTGTACTGATTTGCTCGTTCTGATATAGTCATCAAATATGCTTTGATATTTGTCCCCAGGGTCCTAGCGCCAGTGCCTATGTCACTTACATTCGATCAGAAGATGCCCTCAGGGCTATACAGTGTGTTAACAATGTTGTAGTAGACGGCAGAACACTTAAGGTAATGAAACTTGGAACAAAAATTGTCTAATATTATGAAGAATGTCACTTCCAGTGTGCATTATATCTTAAAATGCCATTTTTCATGCAGGCTTCTTTAGGTACAACAAAATACTGCAGTTATTTTCTAAAAAGCACGCAGTGCCCCAAACCAGACTGTATGTATCTTCACGAGCTGGGAGATGAAACTGCTAGTTTCACAAAAGAAGAAATGCAGGTAACATTGCTGCTTCCTGCTTTTTAACTTCTTTGTTGACATTGACAGACTTGAATCTGAGCTCATAATATTTGACATTGCAGGCAGGGAAACATCAGGAATATGAGCAGAAACTCTTACAGGGGCTCTACAAAACAAACCCTAACTTCCTGCAGAGCTCAACGGGGGAGAAGACAAAGAGCAAATCAGGCACATCACAGAGGTTCGTGTACTGACTCACACCTTTCACACCAGCTCCAATTAAAAACTATTTATTCTTTCATTTAGTAATAACACATGGAAATATGGAAGTTATTTTATATTTTAATGACTATATTGTTCAGAGTTATACAGAAAACTATAATTGAGTAGTAAAGTTATAATTAAAATTGATTCATTATAATTTGTTAATTTCTACTTTCATTAAGCATTAAAATATTAATAATGAATATGGAAACATTGTTTGTTTTGTTGGAGTCTTCCTCGTTTACATTTAATGTTATGATCATATTTAAAGTTCCAACAGTAACAACAAAGAAGCTTGGCCTTCATTACAAACCACAGGAAAGATGCCCAATGGGCTTCCAGAACACCATAAGACCCCACCCCTAGATGGCGGCTCCGACTCTGAAAACATGACTCCAGACGGTCTGGACACAGAGCTCGGCCTTGGCTCCATCACTGGCCTGCCTCCCTTCACATCAAACTGTGACTCTGTCAGGTAGCCAGCCTGTGAACTTCTGCCTAGTGCCATATTCTGTCAGCCTTTTTTCTTCGCCAAATTATTTGAAAAACTTCATAATCTTTTCTCAAGTACTTAAGGGCAACGAGGGTTCAAGGTATTGTTGGATGGTAATATAAACACAGAATACTCTAGAACAAGGATGGGCAACTGACGGCCCGCGGGCCGTATACGTCCCAAAGTGTCTTTTAGTACGGCTTTAGATTGCTTTCTGTTTATGTTAATACGGTCTCCAAACAGGAGAGGTCGCTAGTTTTCAACCGGTCACATATTAATAATAGCGCAGTCCGCTCTAACGTAAACATTTACTAACATTAGCAAATAAAAAATGAAAAACTGGCCATGAAAACAGGCTTTTTCAATAAGCCCATCTGCTATTTTTGCTACATATTTTTAAATGTGAACCAGTGGATCGACAAGAAGCTAATGCATTATAAAAATCTAAACAATTAAGATTTTAAGACACCAAGATACATGTAATTTAATATAATAGTTGTTTAATATAATAATTCCTACTTTTGACTCTTTCCTTCTTAAAAATTGTTTAAAGATTGGAATGTTAAGTGAAAGTCTTAAAAAGGTCTTAAATTTGATTTTAAAAATCCTGCAGATACCCGGTTATATTATGGTATCATTTGGAGTAAAACAAATTTAATAAGACCTTTTTAATTATCCTCTTAGGTTGTTTTGAGAATGTTCTGTAGGCCACTAATAAAAAGTAAGACCTCTGTACATTTGTTTGTTGCAAATTTACAGACAATGCAATTAAGATGTTTACATTGGCTTGTTGGGGTAATATTGCTGTCAACTGACAACACCGTTTCCCTTTTCACTCACTCGCTCTCTCTCTCTCTCTCGCACATACACGCGCACACACATACACACACACACACACAGAGAGAGAGAACTCTGAAGAGAATTCATTGAGAAAACAAACATGCATTTTATATAGTGTGTGTGTATTGTGTGTGTGTGTGTGTGTGTGTGTGTGTGTGTGTGTGTTTCAAATAATTTGCCAAAGAATATATTTAAATTGGCGCTTTTGTAAAGATGCATTAACCAAAAATACAAAATTGGCTCTTTGGTCAAAAAAGGTTTCCGGCCCCTGATGCATTACAGTACATTTATTTGTGAAATTACACTTGTTTTCTTTGTGACAATTAAGGACATTTTCTCCCAAACATTAGCTTAATGCTGTCAGACATTTAAAAAAATATATATTTTCATCTTTCTAAATGAGCTTAATACAGTTTAATTTGTGTAATACAGTAATTCATGTACTGTAATGAATTAACTATGAAAGTAATTGATTCAAGTTTGTATTATTTTCCTGCAGCCCAAATAACAAACCTTCAGATTCCATTGGTATAAGTAACGGAGAAACATCTCAACAAGTAAGTTCAGGATCACACTGCTGATCATTAATGACCTTTCTGAATGGAAAGCTGTATACTTATCTAACCCACTTTTCTTTTAATAGAGCAGATAATGTTTTAACCCAAGATAAAAACTCTTTTTCTCTCTTACTAAATCCTCCAGATTACCTGCAATGACTCTCCATCGCCGCCTCCTGGCCTGTCCAAGCCGTCTCTAGTGGTGCCTATCTGTGTAGCAGGGCTGACAATACGGTCGCCTTTCGAAGGAGCAGCAGCCGAGTCACAATCACTCTTTTCAGACAACAGCAACTTCCGACACCCCAATCCCATCCCCAGCGGCGTGTCCGGCTTTTCCAGTTCCCTTCACAGCAACTCCGATTGGCCCACTGCCCCAGAACCACAGAGCCTCTTCACATCAGGTACCTGGACCCATTTAGACATTACATCTCAAGGGCCAAATATTCTTTGCACCTCAAAAAGCACCACATTACACAAAATGTACAATTCTCCTTCATTCTACAGATACCATACCAGTGTCGTCCTCTACAGACTGGCAAGCAGCCTTCGGTTTTGGTTCTTCGGTCAAGCAACAGGATGACGACCTCGGCTTTGACCCATTTGACGTCACCAGTAAGGCACTGGCTGACCTTATAGAGAAAGAGCTCTCCGTTCAAGACAAAGCCTCCTTACCCATGACCGGCACAAAATCAGCGCCAGGCTTCCCTCACGGGCCTTTGCTCGGCCCGCTCCACAACGCCCCTTCCATGAAAGGCCCACTTCAGCCCCCCACATCCTCACACTTCGCCCCAAACTCCAGTTTGCCCTCACGGGGCTTCTCCCAGCTCCCACACCGCACTGTCTACAACTCCTTCAGCTTTCCCGGCCAGACGCCGACCTCT
Organism: Ptychobarbus kaznakovi; assembly: GCA_027422405.1. Classification (NCBI taxonomy): domain Eukaryota; kingdom Metazoa; phylum Chordata; class Actinopteri; order Cypriniformes; family Cyprinidae; genus Ptychobarbus; species Ptychobarbus kaznakovi. The sequence goes on from CM049795.1 coordinate 38,098,088, forward strand.
CGCCACAGTTGGATGGGCATGCCCATGCGCAATAACCTCCCTCACTTGAATCACACCAGAGCCCCTTCTTCTGCTGCACAGCACAGCAGCTTTTTGGACTTGAACTTGGTGCCACAACAGCAACATCATCACAATATGGTGCTTGGAGGTATTCATATGACAGGTAAGTGCAAACCAGTGCTGAGGATCTGTGTGTGTATATCAATAGATTTTGTAGATGGATGGATGGATGGATGGATAGAAATACACACACCTATATATATATATATGTATATACACATATATATATATATATATATATGTATATATATGTGTGTGTGTGTGTATATAGGGTATGTATTATTATGTGTATATATAAAAGATAAAAACAAAAAATTATATATATTTATAAAACGCGCACATATATATATATAATACAAATCATATATGTATATATATATATGAACATTAGGGATAAATTGATTGAATAGACATCAAATTTTTTTAATATTTAATAAAAAATTATGAAAATGTTCTTAATATTGTTAGATATTTAATCAAAACGAAATAAAATATATTTAAATGGACTTCTAAAGTTACATGGAATAACAGTACATGTCATTTACAGTATATGTGTTTGCATTATGGGTAACTGTCATTACAAACTCAGTCACTGGAGGGCAGTGTGGTGCTGTTTTGAGAAATGCAGAAATGTACATCATCAGAGCTCTGTCATAGAAGATTCTGGTGATTGCCGAGGGCTCTCTCATGGAATGAAACCTCATGATTTGAAGTATAGCAGTGAGATCGCTGTCACATTTAGTGCTGATACAAATTGTACAGCATATAATCATCATCCCCTGAGGACATCTTTGTGACAGAACTGCAATTTTGCGTAATGCATGATGGGCCAGCCCACTTTTTCTTCTTACCTTTAGCACTTTATGTTTCTGTGATTTATGTGGTGGACCTCTGAGTGTGGGTGTCCACCTTAGGCAATAAGTTATTTTATTTAAAGTCAGTCTAGCCTAATTAATTCAGTTTGACTTGAAAAGACAGATGGTTTTCCTGACCTGAACTCTGAGCCTAAACTTAAACAAAGATTAATGTTTACAAAGATTCATCTTTGTGCTCTGGATGTGAGAACAGCCCATAACTCAAGTAAATATCAAATATACTGGTATTATCCATCTGAAGAGAAAGTACTCAGACAGGGGGAAGAGGCTACAGTTTGACATTTCACTTAAGCCCTTACCTGAACCTGTCAACGAAGAGCCAAGCGGAAAAAAAATCCTGATATCAAATATCATAAAACAGCCCCAGTTTGGTTTGATACCATGACAACATTGACAAATAAGAAAACATAGAAAAAATGCATTTAAGTCAGTAGCGTCAGTTAGTTATTTCCCAAGCACGTCCTGAATTGATCTTTCAGAAATTCAGTTCATTTAAATAGAAAGTGTTTCCTTGCGGTCTAGCTTTAGGGCTTTTTATGTGAAACAATCTAATCTGCTGACACTGCTGTGGAAGTGTAGCATTTGCTAACAGGCTGTTTGTTTCTCAGAGTGCGTCCTACTTTTTAAGATTAGATTAACTTGTATTTCAGAGGGTGCAAAAATAAGGGAAGGGAAATTGGAAGTGACCTGAGGGTTTCATTACTCATAGAAACAATGAATAACTGGCATGACTTATTTTTTTTAATACTACTGGCTCCATTTCTGGCTCTGTTGTGCTATGCCGTGTATTTTATGTTTGTTTCTTAAATCCATGGGTCTCCGTGAGAGAAATGGTCTTCCCTGTTTGCAATGGTGTCCTCCGGAGGATGCAGCTGCCCAGGACCTGGGAGGGGAACGTTGCATTATTTACGAAGAAGAGTCAAGATACTAAAATATGCTGGAGGGGCGAACACATTCAGTCTCATAACTTGTTAGATGTGTTGTTTGAGTGAGAGATCGATTTCTGCTATATTGAAAATGTAGAATTAGATGTAATGTAATTGAGTATTTTCTGAAGTAAGTAAATGATAAATGGAAAAATATAAGCAGATTGGTCGACTGTTGGTTATTTAAAAAAAAAAAAGTGCTTTTGTTGTTGTTTTCCTGATGATATGTATGTGTGTATTATATTCTGATTTAGTGTTAATGAAATCACTGTACTAATTCACTCATTCAGTTACTGATTCACTCATTTTTATTTACTATAAATTCATGTAAAAATAACTGAAAATATATGTAGGCTGTATGTAATATTTTAATCATCCAAGTTAATGTGATTATCAGCTGACTCTGCTTAATATCAGCATGGACTGATTTTTGTGATGACAACACTTTTGACCAAACCTTTATTTGTTTGAGCAAAAATACAGTAAAAAAAATAATAAAATACATATCAAGAATATAAATATATTACATGTATTGCAATTCAAAATTAATTTATTCAATAAAAATAAATCTGTTTGAATATATTTAAAAATGTAATTATCAGAAATCATTCTAATATGATAATATGCAATTTAGGAAAAATGAATTCTCATCAGTGTTGATAAAAGTTGTGCTGCTTAATATTTTTGTCGCAAGCATGGTACACTCCAGGATTCTTTGATAAATAGAAATTTTGAGTATTCTTTCTTTTCAACATTATCAATGTCTTTAAAGTCACATTTGATTAATTTGTTGCATCCCCCAAAAATAAAAAACTTACTGACCCCAAACTTTTGAACAGTGGTGTATATAAAAGATTCTGAATTGAATTACTATAGTATGCAAAAGTTGCTTTAATGTGATGTATACATTGCAGTGGTTACTTGTTCATTTAATATTTTATTAATGCCCCAGTCTAATTAATATATTGTTCATCACAAAACAGAAAGCTGAATGATGCAACAATACCTACTTAACACCCTCTACAGCTCTGCAAGACTAATTTAGTTTCTTCACTCTGCTGATGTGATTCTGAGTTTAGCTTTTGTCCCATCCGCATAAATAAAACATGACGACACTTGTTTATCTGCGTATGATGCTAATGTGAACATGGGTGATTGTGTTAATGCCTGCCACACTTGGCTAGACGAGCACTTTCTAATCAGAAGTAAGAACTGTGGAGAGGTTTAAAAAGAACCCCTCATTCATCTCATCCCCTCCTTCAGAGGTGTTTTATTAAAGCCCAGTCCCCCTCAAGTGATGATATTGAGTGTCTAGATTCTCATATTGACTCGTTCTCACACTTGACTTGTTTATCTGCACAGGTTTGACGGTATCGACTGCAGAACCAATTCAGCGTTTCCCAAGTGAACGTGTCACTTCCTCTGTGTTTGAGGCCTGATCGCTGTTATTTTGGTGGCTGAGAAAGAGAAACGGTCACTGGGAAAACATCTACTGTAAAATAATGAAATATTGTAGAATTTTATATTCTCCATGCAGGATATGCATGTGTTCTCATCAATGGAGAAACATGCTTTTTGCATCAAGATACTGTATTTAGTACATCTCCCAAGAGGGGCTACCTAGCCCCTGGTAACCAGCCAAACTTTAGTTGAGATCCATTATGTCTGCTTTTAGCTGACTAATGGAGTAATAAACACATCGCTGACTTTGCAGCATCCATAGTTTTGACCCTTGCTCATGCTCAGAAGAACTCTTGTCAAATGGTGTCAGAGGGGAGCTCCGTCTGCTCCTTAAATTCCCATGTTGCCAAATAATTAAATTACAAGCATGACCTGTTTGACAGTATCAGTGCATATGGTGTCTTGGCCGGATGCACCTTTATTGTCTGAAGACCTTTTAACAGCAGGCTGTCCCAGTAGACTCCCATCTTGCTGCTGGTAGTACACTTGCATTTGTTAGTACAGTTACAGTGTGGAATAGAGTTGGACTGTAATACAACAACAAAAATTCAGTAACACTTAACTTAAAGATTTTGTCTAATGCATGAATTGATCAGTTATTAATAGGTATAGTGCATTATAATAATTCATGAACATTGTAATACATTAAATCTTCTAGTATATAATAATAATAACCGAATTTAAAATGCATAGTGTAACAGTACATTGATAAGTGTTATAATGTATTAAATGTGGTTATTCATAAAGTGTGTTACAAGGCATAATTTACAAAAAGTGAAATTTTGTTAACCCTTAAAGCCTTTATGTATAATGCATTATAAAAGTAGTTTTAATGCATTCAATATATTTTTAGATTTTGTTTTATTTTTCTGATATACGTGTTTGCTCTGAAGTCTTCTGAAATGTTCTGACAATTTTATAAAAAAATAAAATTATCTCAAATTATTTCACGCAATTAGACTGTATATATTAAAACTACCATGTTTATTCAAAATGTTTATTGCAAGCAAGCAGAGTATGTGAGCAGAGTGGAGCGTCAACAATTTCTCCTCCCCGCTCCGAGCATTTAATAAACACTCCGCTCCAGCTTCACATTTTCCCGCTCCTCGCTCTCTGATATCAGAAACACGTCTAAATTATTTCAGTATGTTTGAAATATCACCGTTATGTTCATAACGTGTATATATATAAAAAAAAAAAAACGGGGGGTTTCAAAGTGGCTGATTGGAACACTAGTGTGCAAACATTTTTCCTACCACATGACAAGCTAATGACATGGTTGTCAGCATTAAAAAGTATAATTGCTGCTTTTTGCATTGCCAATTTTGTTTGTGATTAAAAATAACAATACGTTTTCATCAGTTATTTTACCACCGATGCATTTCTTACAGATTTCTGCTCATTCAAAATCGGATACAGATGAAGTAGCACTGTAAGATTACATTTGTTTGAATGCATTATCGAGAGAGCGATTGCGTGTGAAGAAGTGTTGATGTGCTCGTTTAAATCATGCTTTCAGCTGAAAATATTCAGTAGACATCTTCAGTATCATCATATAGCCTTCACATTCTTCTGATTTGAGTGATCCTTCTTATCAAGCTAGCTAAATATGTTTAACATGTTAATTCTTGCTAAATATGCAGTTATATTACGGGTTCGTTGGCATGAATTGTACTCGTGATGGTGGTGGAACGCTCTTGGAGCGAATGAAAACCACGGCGCTCCAACTTTTAAAAAATCCGCTCCTCGCTCCAGTCAAAATCACACCGCTCCTCTCACATACTATGATTGCGAGTAACTGTAATTTAATTGAAAATGCTTAAATAACTAAAGAAACGGGGAAAATTAAATGCAATTTTTTTAGTGTAATTTAATTAGTGTTCTACTTAATTTTAATTAATTTGAACAAATACTCTTGTACGGTGAAATGAAATGCATATTTGTAATAGTTACCTAACTGTAATTATGCTAAAACATTTGTATTGCCAACTGTAATGCATTGCAAGGACTTTGGGTGATGCAACCAAATTGTTGAATCAGTGAAAAGGACAATTTATAGATTTGCGAAAATGAATCCAACTTTCCAACCTCTCTGCTTTATTTTAATGAAGTCATAATCAGAGATTATATAAAAATGAATATTTGTCTTATTAGACACCATTCTGGAATGCTTGATTCTGATTAGTTAATTGTATATTGATGACTGCAAAAATTGACAGCTAGGTATCAGTTTCCTTTATTGCTGTGCTAGTTTCACATCTGTCTTGGTACTCTGCAATCCAATTCTTCTCGCATATTAAATTAATTTGCACTCAAATTAATACAACAGTCAGTATTAAATCTATCAGCCAACCTTAATATTGATTGTTTTGAATTTGCACCTCCTTTTTATACAATTTATTGTCCAGGCTTTGAGGGAAGCTGATGTTGGAGGAAGGTGCTCAGAGAAGTTTGCTGAATCTTAAGCTCAGAGGCTAAAGACTATTTTTTTTTCCCTGCCAGGGTTGTTATCTCGTTCACTCCATACCCGTCTTTGCAATTCTTCCTTGTTTGTCCCTCTCTCTCTCTTTCTCTCAATTCCCTCCTTCATCATCTTTGCTGCCTGGTTTCTCCCTCCCTGTGGGCAGAAGCAAACCTTAGGAGAATACTGGCCTGCTTAAGGAAGAAAAGGTTTATTTTGGCCCGAGTCCAGCCGAAAGAAGCTCTGTGTTATTGAAGCCGCACATCTCTCCTCCAGTGTGACACAGAGGAAAAAAATAAATGAGAAACTAATTGAATAATAACGGGACTGTAAAAAGCTTTATAATGATTGTTCCTCCATTAGTAAGGGCAAGTAGACTCAGAAGGGAGCCAGAGATCACCTGTTGTTTTTGCTGAATCAAGTATAAATCTTCATTACTGTAGCTGCCATTAATCCACAGTCCGGCTTTGATTAATGCTGTTTCTTGATGTGATATCCTGAATGAAAATTCAATTTTTAGGGAATTCAATTAAATTGTGTTTTTGTTAGGGCTATCAATCGATCTTCAGCCATTAAATGCCAAATAATAAATCAAATTAATCACTTGATTTGATTGCGTAATTTTCACCATAAAGCGTTGCATTTTTAAGACAATATCAGACTAAAAGCTGTTCCAGTTTTCTGTTGCACTTTGTTCAACTGCTATTGAATGTTTGTTTGCTTTTGTCACAATTACCAAATTAACACTCGAAATTGGCAGTTTTTTATGTTGTGCAAGTAAAATGTTGAAACTGATAATTGCTTTCTCTCTCTCTTTCTCCATCTCCATCGTCTTTTGCGGTGTATTTGTGCACATGGGCGTGTTGATATCCCATCATCACCTTCCCAAACAGAAAACAGCACCTTAGTAGAAAGTCTAAATATGAAGGAGTGGCAGGATGGGCTCAGAGCACTTTTACCCAACATCAACATCAACTTTGGTGGACTTCCCAGCTCCTCCTCATCTTCGTCTTCATCCTCCTCCTCCTCATCCAGCGTGAACCACACAGGCGGCATCTCACACAGCCTTAGCTGGGACGGCACAGCCAGCTGGATGGACCCTGCCATAATCACAGGTACAGCCTGAATTACCTTATTAAAAAAATTATTGTGAATAATTCCTTCCCTTTTTCTAATGTGTTTTTCTCATTGGACCCACTTTATATTAAGTGTCTTTACTACTATGTCCTTGAATCTAAATGAATCAATGGATATGATGTACTTATTGTGCATATGTTTTTACATTGTAATAATATAAAAAATACATTAATGTAGTTACATATGTAACTAATATCTGTAGTTAAATCTATAAAATTACACCGTCAGCCCTAGCTCAACCCCTTAAACCTAACCAAACCACCAAACCTATCCCTAATAATATAGCTGCAAGCAGCGACTCTGGGGCCAAGCCCGCGAAGGGGCTGTAGCGCAGCGCAGAGCGGGAAGAACAAAAACAGCTAAATAAAACGTACATTGAAAAAACAGCTGATACAGAAGTTCAAAATTGAACAGAGGTTCAGATGAGAACGAACAAACACGTTTGGAACAAAAGCAACGTTCGCACCCCTTAATAAAATAGAATAACATGTTCGGTTCTGATGGGCTTAAAATCACAAAACACATTTGTGAAACAAATTTACCTGACCTCAGGAAAAACCAAGCCCGTTCAAATTGTGCCTTTGGGAGCTAAAATGAATAAAGCATTTTAGGCCTTTTAAACATTTATTCTGTAACCTTTTCACTAAAAATGTCAGCGACGTAAAGCGATTTTAAGGGCCATAGAAGAGGGCACACGTTTCAGATCAATTTGGTCTCCTGCACTTTCAGACAGTCTAAAGCATCCATGTGGACTAAATCAGATATCATGCAAGAATACTACACAGTGCCAACAATCAGTATACAAAGTGGTTAGTGAACATTTACAACATTCTTCTGTTTCTTATTCTTAGAGCTACATTTTTATCTACTGTTTGATAGACAAAAACTGAATTGTGCAGCTATTTTTGTAATCAATACTTCTAGCAAAGTTTAGCCATTTTTCTGCCCTGGGTTGAAGGGAAATAGCAACGTCTTATCTGTTGCTCCCTAAGGTTGAAGTTGCAATCTATATGGATGTCACGGATATTGTCTGGATGCTCTCAGTGGCTGCCTGCAGCATCCATCATCCACGGGGGGTTTGGAATTAATAGCTCACAGCAGGCCAGCATGTTTTAAGTGGTGCAAAAGCACCCAAAAATGCCCTGTTTCCTTATGTAATTAATCCCATTGTTGCAAATTATTTAAAAATGTCTTCAATGTCGCCTACATGATAAATGGTCTCCGGTGGATTTGTTGACAAAGCAAACTGTTTCTCAGTTTGTACAGTATGCTGTTATGTTTAAAGTGATTTAATTCCATCTGTCAATAGAAATGTACTAATTATTTTTTCATAATTTTGAAACTGTTTGAATCACTTGATGCTCCTTTTATGTGGTTCATGCCTATAATGGCTTGATACACTTCATTGATAATCACGTCTTTAATTTCTGACATAATATTCATTCTATTTTTTTTCCTCCATGGCTGAACATAAAAATGTCAGGGTGTCCATATATCATAATTTAAAAAAATCTTCACTAAAAGAAAATAATCTTAAAATAAGCAGGGAACCAGTTTTTTGTCAATTTAGTTTAAAAAAATCACACAGAAAATGATATAGAGATAACTGTCAAGCTTAAGTCTCCAAAAAAATTAGAGAATAAATAACTTTTTATAAATAACATGGCAAGGTTAGTCCATATTGTAAAATGTTATGCATTGTCTCCCTAAAAACATATATATTGTTTAATCATCATTCATAAATATTTAATGTGCTCACTCCAAGTGTTAATTTTAATTTGCTAATTCAAATTTTATTAGAAAATTTAAAAACCATATGGATCCACCATTTATAAAAAAAAAATATATAATATTAACTAAGATCCTGGCACATTAATTTTAAAGTAGTATATTTCATATTTACATTTTTTAATCAAATAAAAGTTAATAATTTTTTCCTATCTCTTTCAGGTATCCCAGCATCCTCAGGCAACAGTCTGGACTCTCTGCAGGATGACAATCCTCCCCACTGGCTCAATTCCTTGCAGGCACTCACAGAGATGGATGTCCCTACTGGCTCCACAGTTCCCCCTCAGCCCCCACACAGTGGCCCCTTCGGAGCCCAGTTCCCCCACAGACCCGGCTGGACCCCTTATCCAACCACAGCCACGGCCAACCCTGCCACCCAGTTCCACTCACCTCCCCCAGGCTTCCAGACCACCTTCAGAGCCTCAGCCCAGGCCTCCACAGATCTTCTACAGAGTGCCGGCATGGACCGCCATTAGGAACTGTGAAATCCTATTCCCCTTATCCGAAGAACAGCTGACAAACACGGCAGACGAATCAGTACAAAGCTATTAACAAAATAACAAGATTATGTATTGTTTTCTATCTTCATCTTGCGCTCATTTTTATCCCGGATTTGTTTCCCTTTGTTTAGTCTTTCGTTTTCCTTGTTGCCCAAGTGCTCTGTTCCAGCTTTCCCAATACAAACGGTCATATTAATAAGCCAGTTCTTACATAAAACGGGTATGAGGCCTGAACAAGCTCCCTAGTAATGTTAACGTCACTACATAATTTTTGGAACTCTACATACCAGTACGCATCATCAATGATGTGCGTTTCTGAAATTCCATTGGATCCAAATGGAAAGAATCAAACGAAAAGTGTCTTGATTTAGAAACAAGAGTCTGCCTTCAAAGCTAAACCAAAAAGAACAGCACCTGTTCATCCATCTGCACAACAGAGGAGCTACTTCCTGTGAGAGTCCTTAAATCCATGCAGCTAAGCAATCAAGTAGATGTCCAAAATCAAGCTTCAGTTTTTGTGTTTGATCAAAAGGGTACTTGGCTTCCATTATTCTGATGGATCAAAGGCATAATGATGGTGAAGCAAAAAGCACTTTTACCGAGGATCTTTGGCCTTTAACTTTGTTCTACGTTTCTGTGCCCTTGTTAAAAGGGAGATGCATTTTAAGGGGTCAAAAACGTGGTGCCCATTCTTGACATGGCATTTAGCTGTAGATGGATGCAGGCCTTTGCCTTTGACCCTTCCGCCAAATTGTCTGGTTGGTCGGGTGAGTCTTCCGCTTTCGATCGCAACACCGCGGTTAACCTCTGTATCAGAGGGCGGTGCATTGCGAAATTAAGAGGAATCAAGAGCTGGGTACCACAGACCCCTTTCAAGCGCAGGCTCGTGTAGCACAAGGGACGCCACCATGTGGCGTCTCTCATAGCTGCCTCGGCGTACGTGGCCTAATCAGTGTTTACACTCTGACTATGCTCCCTGAAGAAACTTGAAGGTGTGCGAGGTGTACAGAGTTTTAGGAACTAGATCTAGAGTCGGAGTGCGGTGACGTGTGAGTGTGTGGCGTGAAACTTGCGATTGGTGGGTGCGTGAAGAAACTAATCAGGGTTAAAGGGCTTTTCGAATGATTCCCGGCGGAGGGAAATTCACAAGGATGTGATCATAATGTTTGTCTGTAGCAATTACTTTGCACATTTTTTTTTTCTTTTCACAAAAGGGAAAGCTGGGATAGCGGCGCTACTGGGCAACTGATGTTTTGGCAATACACAGGGGGCTCGTCCGGGATGGTTAACACTGTTCATCACTCCTACTCGCCCCCATCTCAGTTTTCTTTTAATGGTCTTAATCCTGTATCAGCTGTGTAGGTTCCTGCCGAGAGTTCGGTATTCAAGAGGAATTAAAAAATTAAATCTCGACGACGACTATGAAACCAGTACGGTTTAACTTGGGTTTTACACAGTGCTTAAATGTAAGAAAAATGAAGAGCTGAAGGAAATTGTACCTCTCTAAAGGTCTGAAGGAAAATAAAAACAAAATCTTAAATAAAAGACCAAATGTCATGCTTGAGTCGAAGTGATCTTTCTCATTTTTGTCTGTCAACCTTCAACTTTCTTTCAGCACCTCGAGACTTGATGAAAGGCGGTGATGGGCTCACGTTCGCACGTTCTTGCTCAGCGCTTGGCCACGTCTTCATTTGCGTCAGCGCTCGTCGACAATTGCTGCTTTGAGAGATCAGGTCTGGAGGAGGGTTTGTGGCACTTCATTTTTTTTTTTTCGTTCTAGTGGGTGTCAATACCAACCTCCGGTGCACGAGCCTTCGAATACTTTTGGTGCGGCCCAATTAACTTTATCTCAGTAAAGAGGCAGCGGCTCCCAGATAATGTCAAGAGTGCATTAGGCGTTCGCAGCGAGCTTACCGAGCGCTCGGCTTTCAAACGCTCAGGAGAGCCACTCTGTCATGCTCTCGTGCTTAAATTACTGCAGTGCTGATCTAATTGGCAGTGGAAGCTGCCAGCAAATATGCAATACTGAAACTGCACTGGGCATGTGTTATAGTAAACCTCGGTTATAATGACCCGAATACGTAATGTATTCCTTCGTCAATATATATATACTTAGACTGAATGATCGAGTGCCTCATTTCTGTTTTATCACCTAAAATGATTTGCATATGTATAACAGCGTTATTTAATGGTGTAATTAGTTCAATGAGGCAGGACCTGAAATTGGTCAGTGGTTCTCAACTTTTTTTTTTATTCTGAAATACTGGAAACATGCAGATGAAATGTTGTGCTGAAATTCCCTGTCAGTTTACTGCACAACTTATCCAGCAGCACAATACTGAAACTTAACTGACAGCATGACCAGTGTCCAAATGAATGATTCAGTTCGAATGAGTCGTTCTTTTTATTGAAAGCCATAGAGCTCGCAGCTGACTGTGACACTTGAATGTGGTTATTGACTAGATTCAATTCATGACAATGTGTTTTTACAGACCATGCCTTTGGCCTGTAATATTTTATAAAAATAAGTGAAATATGCTTATGTATTATTTGTAGGGCTGTCAAACGATTAATCGCGATTTAATCACATCCAAAAGAAAAGTTTTTGTTTACATAATATTTGTGTGTGTACTGCGTATATTTAATCACACATATACAGCATATATTTTGAAAATATTTACATGTGTATATATTTATATAAATTATATCATATATAAATGTAACATTTTTCTTAAATATATACATACATACATACATGTGTGTATTTATATATATAATATATACATAATACACAGTATACACATTATGTAAACACAAACTTTTATTTTAGATGCCATTAATCGATTGGCAGCACTAGTTATTTAATATATATTATAATTATGTAATATTGATATATGTAATTATTCAGTTGCATTTGGGCTGCCTCTAAAAAGACATTAAATCCCATCCTTTGGCAATAGAATGATATTTTTTCTGATTATTTTCTAAATATATTACATTCAAAATTACTAAATAAATAATTCAGAGAACTGTTAAGTTCTAAATCCGTGTCATTGATAGCTAAAGCTAAATCTATTAAAAAAGCCATTAATTCAAAATATAGCTTAAATAAAATATAAATATTAGACGGAAAAAGAAAAAAATAGGAACTACCAGTATATAAATTATGTAAATTGAAGCAAATAGAAAAATAAAAACAAATAAACATTTAAATAAATGAAATTTAGAATTATAACAATTAGAATTTAGTTTTAGTAATTTAAAAATGAAAACTGAAAATATAAATAGTTTCAGTTGTCTGTTTGTTTATTCATTTAATTTAATTATAACTGTTTTTTTATTTCATGCTCTCCATTTAATAACCCAATATTTCATGCTCTCCGCATCCAATTATAGACTTCACTGTGCATCTTGTGCATCTTTGGACCGTATGGATCTCAAACTGTCCATGTTGTCGTGAACTGGCGAGTTCACCCAGACTTTTATGCAGTCGGTAAACGATATGGGAAGGGTTTCATCTTCACAAAAGTCTGTTTATTTTTATATGGTTAGTTGCATTTTATAATTTGCATTTTGCATTGTTTTTCCACTTTAGAACAGGCCCCTGACCCATTTTTGGGTCTCTCCCCGCCAGTTGAGAATCATTGGTCTGGGCGTCTCGGAGCAGTGATCTAAATGCGCTTGTGTTTCTGTCGCCCGTCATCAACAGCAGGGTCAATACTCATTGTTTCAAGAGGCCTGATGGAGAACACACAGACCCATCCTAATCAGAGGTGGTTATTCATAGCAGCGCACTCACTCTAAATGCATTCATGAAGTATTCATCAAGCCTCAAACACAGGCTTTTCATCTCTTTATATCAGCCTGTAAGATGTTTTTGTTTTGTACTTTTTTTAGCCAACATCTCTAGTACGAGAGCTAGTTGTTGTCTCCGTCATGTCGGCTTCCCTCAGACTCGACTCACTGTTATCACGTTTGATGAGTTTGCCCTCTATTTTTCATCCTTGTACTTTTCTCTCTCTTTATATGAGTCCGTTTCAGCGGTTTGCACAGTTGATCAGATAATAACCTCGTCATATTTGTTGCCATGGTGATTTTACTTGCCTTAAATGTCAGCAAGTGAACTTCACTGATCTTTGTCTTGCTAGGCTGCCGTCCAGTCATTTTCTTTTCCTTTTTTTCCTAGTTAAACATTTTTTATTACGTTTTTTGGAAACCCTTTACAGTAATGTTACATTTTTTTAACATTAGTTAATGCGTGATGTATCAGGAATTAAAAATAATTATATTTAATATTATAATATTTTATAAAATTGCATAAATTAACATATGTACAAACATTTATTAATGAACAATTCATTTATTTTTTTATGATACCTAGTTTAATGTTAAATTGAACAATGTTGTATTTGTTTAGTGCTGTCAAACGATTAATCGCATCCAAAATAAGTTTTGTTTACATTATATATGTATGTGTACTGTGTATATTTATTATGTATATATATATAAATACACGCAGTATATATTTTGAAAATATTTACGTTTATACATTTATATATTTTATATTATATATAAATATTTAATATATAAACATTACATATTTTTCTTAAATATATACATTTATGCGTTTGTATTTATATACATAACAAATATACACCATATACACATATAATATGTAAACAAAAACTTTTATTATGGATGCGATTAATCGTTTTACCGCACTAATGTTTTATTAATTGCCTGGAAATAAGGTAAGTGCAATACAAAGGTAAATATACAATACAAATAAACACAACATGATTTTTATTTTTGTAATGATATTACATTCCACAGTTTTAACATTTTTTCCCAGAATTTATTTTCTCTTTTTTTTTTCTTAAACATTTTTTACAGTTTTATTCATTTTTTTCAGGTACTCAACAGACACATTACTGATGAAAAAGATCCGATAAACCTGTAGGCTTCAGTGTCCCATTAAAAAGCTGCAGTTTCACAGATTCTGCTACTTTTTATGTTTACATTTTGAAGACAAAAATATTCCCGCTCATGTTTCCCATCCCACCCCGCTCAACAAATAACTGAACAAAGGCTGACGACTGTTGGCTGTGATAGAAACACGTTTGTGTGGATGTAATGTGTAGGTTGTGTAAAGGAATCTGTATTGCCTTCATGCCCAACGCTTCATGATCTTCCTTTAAGGAGAGTCCTTAAAATGCCCACTACGTGACCGTTTTTATTCATTACCACAGATTCTATAAGACCGACTGAAGTATTTCACTATAAGCATCACAATGATCCATACGGTTCACTTCCTGCTTTCAGTCTGGGACTCAGTCTAGGACGGATGCCAATTAAGCCGTAATTGAAAGTGTTTATTCTTTGCGTCTGATGCGAGCATCTGCCCTTCGGTGCCCTTTGATGTCTTTATACTTTGTGATTGAACACCCCTCTTTGCCTTGTTGAAGAATTTGAGTGCATTTTTTTATATTATTACATGTTATTCTCAAATAGAACTGTGGAACTGGTTTTATTTGAAAAATGTTGAGTACAACCAGCAACTGACCCCATTTATGTCTTCGCCTTGGAGCTTAATCTGTGGACTGAAATACATATTTTCCTCCTAAGTGTGTCAAGGAACACTATCTTATATAAGGCCAGATGGGCTTGTTGCAAGATGCCCCTAAAACAGATTGTTTATTGTGTATTTATGCAGGTTTTCTGTTGCATGCACATTGTAATCAAGCACTGTGGAGTTTGTGGGCTTTGTTCGGTCGATTTGTTGTTTCTGGAAAGTGAGAAGAAGTCTTATGGCGTTCTGGATGTTTATGTAATTTCATGGCCAATTGCATTGTCAGCATGCAAAAAAGTCTTTTTACTTGAATGCTGCCACACATATCACCCAAAGCTCCCATAAATATGTCAGAAACCTCTTCTAAATGCTTCCCATGAAGACTGCTGGACCCACATTTCATCAATGCAGAGCTGAGAAGGAGAATTTTCAGTGAACGTTTGGCTGTGTTTGTGGTGAAAGATCCCATGAAATTGTTTTGGAAGCAGTGTTGGGAAGGATCTTTTTGAAATGGCCTTTAGAAACAGCCTTTAGTTTGTTACAGCTCTGTAAAACTTCTCTTGGCAGCTTGTCTCATAAACGAATGCAATGAAAACTCAAAATGAATGAACTTCAGCTGTTTCTTTCGCATCATTAATGGTTGTTAGAACTAAAGTACGAGCATCAGCGCAACCAATGATGCTATTGCTATTTGAAAGCAGGTGATCTTTATTATTTAGGTTGTTTTGCATCAAGTAAAATGAAATACCCCTGAAACAGTTAAAGGGATAGTTCACCCAAAAACCAAACCTGTATGAGTTTTTCTTCTGTTGAACACAAAGATGACATTTTGAAGGATGTGGGTAACCAAACAATTGCTGGTAGCCATTAATTTCCATTTTTTTTCCCGCCATTTCTTTCAGAATTTACATTTTTGGGTGAGTTATCCCTAAACGAATATTTAATAGAGTCTTTAAATATGTAAGCGCCCATTCTTAGCACAGAAGTAACCTGACAGACTTAAATGGACACTAGGCTAACTGTTAACTGTGCCGCTGGCCGTCACGCTAATGTGTGGAACGAGAAAGTCTATGAAAGAAACATGGCAGGTATTTTCTTTTTTTGGCAAATCTCCCTTCTAGAAATCTGTAAACATGGTCTTGCAGCAAAGAGAAATCTCCTAGAGTAGGATTTTGGCATAGATGAATGAGTGCCGATTCGCCAATGACCCTCGACGCGTGTGTCCCATCATAGCACGCTGTTTTACGGCTGCTCAAGTGATTTTTTTTAATTTTTA
Source organism: Ptychobarbus kaznakovi (assembly GCA_027422405.1). NCBI lineage: Eukaryota > Metazoa > Chordata > Actinopteri > Cypriniformes > Cyprinidae > Ptychobarbus > Ptychobarbus kaznakovi. The sequence goes on from CM049795.1 coordinate 38,114,141, forward strand.
TGCATTTATAGCACATGAAATGGATAATAAAAAGTTTCAGATTGTGAAATGAAAGTGTGAGGAGAAATGATGAAAACAGCTTGAGGGAACCAATCGCATGTCGGCTTAGAGATTGTATTAAGCTTGTGCTTGCCGCCCGTCCTCCTTTTCGAGGTCATGATTCCACAGATGTACCTCTTTTGTGCACCACTGCTGTCTCATGTAATCACGAGGCACTTACATACCACATCCTGTTTTGGGAGTTCCCTTTACAAATTACAACAAATTAAGCTCAGATGAGCTTTATTTGTCACATATTATACAGAGTATAATGAGGAGTGAAATGTGTTCTCTGCATTTAACCCATCCAAGTGGAGCAGTGGGCAGCCGACATTGCGGCGCCCGGGAGCAGTTGTTCGGTGCCTTGCTCAAGGGTCTCACCTCAGTCGTGGACACTTCCTGCCAGAGCCGGGATTCGAACCCACAACCTTGGGTTACCTCGGGTTTCAAATCCAACGCTCTATCCATTAGGCCACGACTGCCCTTAAGTAAAGTAGTGCCTTTAAGTAAAGAGACGCATAGTTAAACCGAGCAGGAAGTTGGATTCAAATGAGGATTTGTTTTTTCAGATGCTTTCAGAAGAGAAGTCAGCATGCGTTCCCATCAAATGGCATAAACGCCTCCTTCCAGACAAGCTTAAGGCAGTAACAGTGTGATGTCGAGTTGTCTTTCTGTCTACGTCAGTCGTGTCTACAGGGACTAAGTGTTCACTGTCTAAAACAGGATATGGCATCTTTCCTTTCCAGTAATTCTTGGTTCAACAAAAGATTTCCCCCAAGGCAGGTTTTTGATTTTATGAATTATTCTTTTTGTTACTTTTTTTTTTTCGTATGGAGACCACAAAACTCTCTCACACATACTATATTGATAGTAGCTAAAGAATTTGCACACTTCCTACACACTCATTCACACTCGTGATGACTGTAATTACTAAAAAACAAAGAAAGAAGCACATAATAAAATTGAAAGCATGTTCAAAATGTCCGTTGATACCATTTGGACATGAATAAGAAATGAAACGTGGAAAATGCTCAAAAAAAATCCTTCCCGTTAGGATTTGTTTGTTTTCTCTTCTGGAATATTATAGATATTATTTTTCTCTTTACAATTTGCTGTACAGCAATAGCAATATAACGTCACGAGCAGGCATCTCCGATTCCTGAAATCTTCCTCGTTTATGCACGAACGGATCCTTTAGCTGCATCCCAAGATGCATTGCGATAGTCTCCAGGGTCCGAGACAAATCGGCGGATTTAGCCACAACAGATCCAAATCGCATCACAGTTGTTGTCCTCTCATGTGAAAGAGCCTCATGGTCGTGGTGCTCCAGATTTGTCCGAGCTCCTGGGCTTCAAACATTGGCAACAATACAAATACCATAGCCTCCAGGTTTGGCAGTTTGTGGACGTTAGTCTAACAGACATGTCAATATCCATCCTTGCAGCATCAGAATGAGCAATACTGTCTGTTTTTTTATTTATATATATATTTTTTTGCTTCATTCGTCACCATTTTCTTGTGCCCACCAAAGTCACAACTTTGAAAAGAACAGCTATTTTCCGGTGTAGGATCTTGACGACGGAAAGTCCCACTGATAATATCTTTACAATTATCCGTGATTTTTTATTTTTTTGTCTTTGTTTTCTTTTAAACGATCAGGACACTCAGTTGTAGATTAACACGCGTGGTTAAAAATGGCCTGGTTGGTGAGATTAGAAATGATTCTAAATGAACATGATTTTAATCTTCAGTTATGTTTTTATTTTAAATGTGTTTTGTCCCCATTGTCCAGCTGCACACGTAGGCTCGGGGATTTTCAGCGGCCGTCCCTTAACACACGGTGCCGTTTTCTTGGCGGGTTTTGGGGCACGTGGAGCGAGGGATCGGCTGTACGGAGGGCGCCAGCGTGCAGAAGAAGCCGGCGATGAGGGACAGGCCCAAACCGCCCCAGGCGCAGAACATTGACCAGCCGTAACCGTGACCGATGTCGTCTGGGAGGCCAAATATGTAGCGAGGGTAACGGGACAGCTCAAAGTTGATGCCTGCTACACAGGTGCACAAGGATATGATGCAAAATGTGCCTGAAAAAGAGAAAGACAATCAGAATATTCATTCAACTGAAGTTTCATACATTTACTATGCTGATTTTGAGTTCCAGTCCAGTGGGAAGGTCTACATTACTGTTGCTACGTCTGACAAGCTATGGTGCTTAGATCATGTTCTCACACAGTGGAAACAATACATTGCGGAGCAAAGAGGAAACTGACAACGCGCCGACGGACTAGACAGAGCAGGTTACTTTAGGTATGAAACAAAGTCTCAACAAATTTAGACAATGTTCAAGTAATTCAAGCAATAAATACTGTTTTGTGGTTCTTTAATGTGTCATGACAGATCACTGTAGTGCCTCAGTTTAAGCAGTATGTGAACCAATCATCTCTTCCACTTTACTAGTTATAGCATGAAATGAACATGAATGAACATCAGAAGATATTGTTTCAACCGCGGAAAGACGTCAGTACACAGCATTTTTCAAGTTCAAGTCCACCATTTATCTACTCTCCGGTCTAGTTTGCAGATTCTGCATTATAATTGGTCCGATCGTCTGTCAATCAAACTTCCGGAGAATTAATTCCAAAAGAGTTGGACGTTAATACATGCTAAGCTAATACTTTAATAAGCAACAAAGAATATTAAGTAAAAAATAGCACAGCAAACACAAATATTGGGGAATTGACCAATATGTAATCATAAAATATTTTATATAACTTTTGTTTAATGGATAAGTTTTAGTTGACTCACTGTTCACTGACTATTTAGAAGTGAGCTTAATTCACACTTTTAGCAATGCTCATAGGTGAATAGTATGTGACCCTGGACCACAAAACCAGTCATGAGTCGCACAGGTATATTTGTAGCAATAGCTAACAACAAACTATGGGTCAAAATGATCGATTTTTCTTTTATGCCAAAAATCATTAGGATATTAAGTAAAGATCATGTTCCATTTCCTACCATAAATATATCAAAACTTAATTTTTGATTAGTAATGTGTATTGCCAAGAAGAACTTCATTTGGACAATGGATTTTCAAATAGTTGTATCTCAGCCAAATATTGTATTAACAAACCATACATCAATGGAAAGCTTATTTATTCAGCTTTCAGATTATGTATAAATCTCAATTAAAAAAATGACCCTTATGACTGGTTTTGTGGTCCAGGGTCACATATGCGTCCTACACATACAGTATGGTCTCTATTGACTTTGCTAATTATATAATTGTGATCATTTTAGAATTGCCGGGACTGCATTTACATGCAAGTAATTATGACTGAAATTATTGGACTGGAGAACAAAAACATCACACGCTGGCTATGATGAGATGGTCAGAAGTTATTTAAATAAAACCAAATCATCATTTTAGAATGATGAGAATAATTGTAAGTTAATTTGGAGTGGCAGCTTTCTGTCTATACACTGTCATTATTAGCAATTAATTGTATTTTCAATGTGCTGCACTGGCTGTGTTTTAGGCCTATACAAGCTGCAGTTGTTATATGTTACTACATAACATTGCAGTGACATTCCATCATGCATTTGCAGACTCGGCATATTCACAACTCCTCTTTCTCAAGCCTTGTTACAAGCTTTATCTGCACCGAGCCCTGTATAGACGACGCTGTCGTAACATGCTAGTTGATAAAGAGCTCTAACAAACTCATTTTCCCGCACCATGTGACCGAGCGAACATTCAGAGGGGATTCATCCTGCCATAATCTGACCCTCAGCGCTCCTTCTGCCTTTATAATTTAGCATCTTAATTGACTTTTTAATTGCCATCTCATTATTCAGGCGCAGGGCATCGCATTAATCCAGCACACATCTTAATTGCGTCTCCGCTTCGCTCTCTATGGCGCCGCCGCCGCCGCACTTATGGGAGCGAGGAGTGACGCTAAAACAAGTCAGCCGCATCCTCTGCTCGACAGGCGTTAACAGAATATCAAAATGCCCGGTAACGAGGCCACAGGCTGTGTTGATTGGTGTGAGCATCTGTGTTGTGAGGTGATGAGCTCGTGGGTGCATTCAAAAGACAGAGCGATGCTCGCCGTCGAGAGCCTTGATATTGGTTGGCGTAAAGTGAGATAAGAGATCAGGAGATAATTGATATTACGTAATTGCTTTAATGCCGGCTTCCTGGCTGTCACTCATTAATTAATGCAGTCTTGGGTGACTTGCCTAGGAATTATTTACCACCACACTGAGCTCAGCACACAGTAGCCTCTTCTATCTATCTATTATCTGTAATACATTCACAGTTTATTTATATAATTAATATATTCATTAATTCTTAGAATGTAATTTTCTTTAAAAAAAATGATTATACTAAATATAATACTGTATATAATATAATATGCATATGAACATGTATGTGTATTTATATATAATATTATTTGTAATTTTATTATTAAATGATTGTTAAATTAAAATATATTAATTTATATTGTATTTATTTAGTTTTCTTACATTTAATTTATATTATATTCATAGACATAAATATTTGGAAAATTAATCTTTGTAGGTTTCCAAAAATATTTAAAAGAATTTGATTATTGTTTACTTTTTAGTTTGTTCTTTTCATTATGTTTATATTTTATTTAATGGACTTTGTGATCAATTTTTCTTTTGTCAAAATAACCTGGATGGAAACACATTTGAGAGAAGTTCACCCATTCAGGTACATTTCTCACCCCTTTTCCTGGAGGCACATCAACACGACACGGTTTTTCAAACTCTTCCTAATCAAACACACCTGATTCAACTCATCAGCAGCTCGTTAATGGAGACTCCAAGACTTAAAGTCAATGGGTCAGATAAGTCTGACATCAAAAATGTGTGCCTTCAGGAACACGGTTTGGAAACATAGCAAAAATGCATGCATTGTAAAAAAAAAAATGTTTTATGTTTTATTATTATTTTTTTAATGTAATGTATAAAGTCAATGAATACAGAAGTTTTAACAATATATAATAATAATACCAATTGTATTTAAACATGAATTTATTATCCAAAAACATGTCTTAATTTTTGTCTCAAGATCACTTATCGTTCATTTCAAATCTACCTCCAGCTTGGACAAGTTCAATGGAGCAGGAGATACAAGTGCTACAGAAGTGTTTTCAAGGTGAAAACTTAAATTCACTTTCTATATTATATTATATTATATTGTATTGTATAATATTATATTATATTACATGAATTGTTCCAAAATAATCAGCAATTAATTTGAATTTTGACCAAATTTCATTCATTCATGAAGCATAATTAATTAATTTATAATAATTAGTTCATCAGGGAAAATGTTAACATCCTCACGTTATTTATACTTGCATAGATTTGATTTATTCTTATATAGATATACGTATACAGATTATGCTATATAACTTGATTTAAGTATAATCAAACCTGTGTACATACTGTAAACAGCCTATACTGTCCATGTAGGCTTGTTTGATTTGACTTACCGCCCATGAGGAAGAGCAGACCTGCCACATACTGCATGAGGCCACGGTCCCAGCAACATCCCAGCATCCCAATGATCCAGCCGAAGAGGGTGATGGCCACCGCCATTCCCATAAATCCTGCTGTCATCCTCCGCAGATCTGTGGGCGGCGAGAAAGAAGGCAAGTCAAACACATGACTCAGAGTTGATAAGGGCACAGCGTGGACACGCTCGGCAAAATGACCCATTTCAATGAGCGCTTCTATAAGAACTGTACTGTGTTCTAGATTATTACATCATATTCTTCAGTTTTAATTTTTTCCACCAGCTTCAGCAGGCGATCCATGAAATCATTTTTGATCTATTAAAGGAGTTCTTGGGCTGGGCAATCTAGCATTTGAGTAGTTTGTTAGCAAATTCAAGATTGCAATTGAAAATGAATATAACTGCATATTCAAAGTTAATAAACTTTATAAATCCTGCAATAATGCACTGCACTTGCCTTGCTGTGAGTGTTTGAGTGTGCGACAAGGTTGACTCTGTGTTAGCTAGAGGGCAGGTCACAACATTTGTGTTCGTTAGCTCTTTTTAATCTCACAGTTGAATTCTCACAGTACAGGAAAGGTGGCGGGCCCAAAACGCTGGGCACGGTGGCTTATGCTTGCCAACTGTGAAAGGGTCACAGAGTTCACCTCCGGGGCAGACGTGCCACTTAGATGAGCATGCTGTGAGAGAGCTTTTATTACTTTCTAATAGAGATGAGGCTGTTAAAAGCTTTTTTTTTTTCATCAAAGTCATATCAAAAAGAAAATGTCAGATATTTATGAAACGGCAATTCATTATTCCCACATCTCTATGACAGGATATTCAGCAGATGCTTGTTTGGTATTACTTAAATTGAAAGTGCCAGATTTCATGAGTGTATGGAAGCCGTTTCATCCTCAAAGAATAAATGGTAATTGCGATGTTTGTTTTTGGCACTTGTGACTTCATATTCTTAACTTTCTTTAATTTGCAACTTTAAAGGGTTACTCCAACCCAAAATAAAAAATGAATCCCTTTCCCCCATGTTGTTCCAAACCCGTAAAGCTCAGTTCGTCTTCGGAACACAATTGAATGAATTAATTGTGATTATGAATGTGGTTTTGCGTAGCTTGTCTGTGAATATGGCCCCGTTCAGTAGACGTTATGGGACATTAATGTAGTTTTATTTCTAGTAAGTGTGACTTTTACCTTTAACTGCAGGTTTATGTCTCACAAAGTTATTTAATTTCTCACAATTGCAACTGTTTTCAGTAATTGTAACTTCAAAATGTGACCATGTGATGTCTTGTATTTGCAGTTTCATCACAATGCAACTAATTCTTGCAGTTCCAACTTTGCTTCTCATAACTGACTTTCTTAAAATGTGATTTAATTTCCTACAATTGCCATTTATTTTAGTAATTGTGGCTTTATATCTCACAATGTGACTTTCTCATATTTCACCTTTATTTCTCACAAGGCAACTTTTTTCCCTGTAGTTGCAAATGTGTTTTTCATAACTGTAACTTAATCTCATAATATGACTTTCTCGCAATTGCAACTGCTTTGGGGTAATTGTGACTTTACTGTATATTTCACAATGTGGTTTTCTAGTATTTACAACTTTTTTCGCAATGCAACTTTATTTCTTGTAGTTGCAACTTGTTTCTTGTAATTACGATTTCATCTTACACTGTTACTCTCACAATGAAACAGTTTTTTTGTGGGTAGGGAGTTGCGACTTCACTTATCACAATGTGAATTTCTAGTATTTGCAATTTAATTTTTCACAATGCAATCTTATTTCTTGTAGTTGCAACTTTGTTTCTTGTAACTGTGACTTAATTTTACACTGTGACTTTCACAATTAAACATTTTTTTGGGGGGAAATTTGAACTTTATATCTCACAATGTGACTTTCTAGTATTTGCAACTTAATATTTCACAATGCAATCTTATTTCTTGTAGTTGCAACTTTGTTTCTTGTAACTGGCACTTAATCTTACACTGTGACTCTTGCAGTTAAACAATTGTTTAGGTAATTGCAACTTTTTCATAATGTGACTCTGTAGTCTTTGCAATCTTCAACTTATTTGCAACTTCCCAATTGCAGCTTTGTATCTCGGTGTGACTTTTTATACATAATATTTATTTATTTTTGGTTACATTCTCACAATTACCATTGTGTTTTACTCTGAGGTTGAAACAGCCATAGAAGTACCATTTGTGTCTCATAAAACTCTCCACAGAATATCTGATAGACCTGTGCCATCTGAACTTTCATATTTGGATGTATTTCTCTCCTTATAAGTTGTCTTGGAAGTGTTTTACTTTGCTGTCCTAGAGAGGCTCAGTTATGACCCTTAGATATGGTTTACTGCAATATTGCTTCAATAAAATAAAGCAGAGCCTTCACAACATCCGGACAAGTTGGTGTAAAATAAGCAAGGTTACGTTATAAATTGATCGTTTCTTAAAAAGAGTTTAAAGAGATGTTGGCCAAGTCATATACTATCAAACACATTGTGGTTTAAAAAAGCTCACAAGAGTGTTATTTAAACATTGAGTCAGACTACAAACACTTTACCACACATCTCATGGAAAGCTTACTTGGGAACAGCCTTGTTTTAGTTTCTTGCGTTGGAGCCCACATAACATTTGTTACATAATAATAGACTTTGTTGTTGTAGAAACGTGTAGTTTCAGTCAGAATGTATGCAACAGCATGCATTCTGAAACAATAGGTGCTCAGGTATAATCATAGAAATTGCTATGGATTATACAAGAGTTATATTCATGCAATGTTTTTCGCTTTGTGGTCGTCTGTGACTTTATCTGTCAAGAGAGAAAGAGGTTTACATGAAGTTGGGAGCCTTTCTCAGGAGCAAATTATAAAACATTGTTTGCTACCTGAATGGTTACCTTTGGTTCTCTGCTTCGCATACTGAGTGTAACTTTCCATTGTACTTTTTCTGAAATATTTATCTACCTAGCGGATGTGAAAGAATGAGTGATTGTGTGGATATTGTGGAAGGGGTTTCTTAAAGGTTCTTATGCAATCTGCAGACTGATGCTAAACCAGACTGTCAGCATCGTTCAAAATGTATGTTAACTAGAAGAGGACGTCAACGAGAGTGCAATAGCGCAGAACACAAGACAGGCAGCTCTTCTGGAAACAAGCCAGGAGAAGTCTCTGTAGTTGGCCCTCTCCTTTTGTTTGATATTCTTGTCATTTTTGTTTCTCTGTGATTCGTAACCTGCTGGGCTGCCAGATGTGTCGGGTTCTGCCAGATCTTTGTTCCCCTCGCTCTCGAGTGCCGAATGAGAAAGCAGACCGCAAATGCTGTACTGCAAGTAAATGTGTGCTTTCAAAGTCTCTAAAGGGAAGGGGTGTATAATTATGTGTGGCACAAGATCTTCGCCAATTAGATACATTTTAATCAAAGAGAGGGAAATATATGGACTGTGCTGAAGCTTGATTTCTCTGAATTCATGACTTGAAATGTCAGATCTTTTAAATTCAGTTTTCCATTCTGGAATATGCCATGAATGCATGAAATGATAGACTGCTCTCTTAGGGCTGGACCTGACAAGATTATGCTTCCTCAAAATGAAATGTATAGTCAGGGTCTGAAACCGTTCCATGCCATGACCCACTGTTTTAGCGATGAATACTATAAGGATATACTTAAATGGTTCATTTACTCTCCTTCCAAACCTCTGACTTTTTTTCTGTTTACAGAACACTTTGGAAGATATATATAAAAAAATGCTGGGATGCAAATATTGGAACTCATTGATTTCATTGTATGGACCGAATAAAAAAACACAGAGGCTGCATCAGAAATCGAACACACTCGGAGTCAGATTTTGAATATGTAATTACTTAAAGACAGTAAAAAAAAAAAGTGTATTCCATATAGTTTGAATGTAATTTGTAAGTACTACATTGGCTATGTTGTCATTGTCATGTGAACTACCAGCGTCAGTTGTGGCGCTTCACAAATCTCTCGTATGGCCTCCTGGGACGAGAATCTCAACAGTACGTTTTCGAGGACTTGTTCAACTGTTGGTACTGTTTTTGTATACTGTTTTATGATGTGCACATACTGCCCATTTTGAATGCATTTGTGAAAAACTTTTGTTTGGAAAGAGTAAATGATGACAATTTTTGAGTGCACCCCTTTAAATCATATCAAATCACCAAAATACCATCATAGTTAACACAAAATGGCTTTTGCGCCACATTATTTCCATAATGTCACGATTTGAGTGAAACAGATTTGAATAACGGAGTATTAAACAATAAAAATACTCAATTTCATATCAGAATGAAGCCAAGAATTGTTTCAGAGTTATTACATTTTGATGAAGGCTTATTAAAACAACCCCCCCCCCGCCCCTCTTTGTACAACTGTGCATTGATGAATTGTGCACATAAAGACTGAGGCAGCACATAAAGTAAGTAAATAGGGTTTATTATGATTTAATGTCAACTTTAAGCCTTAATTTATGATTCAAATATTGCTGAGCTAATTATTCAACCCAAATATTCCACTTGGGATCACCTTGAAAATTAAGTTTCTTTCCCAATTTGAGCTCTGTTAGCAGTGAGGTTCAAATTTGTTCACAATTCCCTGAATGATCCACAAACCTCATGCATAATTGCACATCCCTTCCGACATCTAAATCAGACTCCCAGGCTGCCTGTAAACATCCTGTGATAAATCATATAGCCTTCTTGACTTCAACTTTATAATCCCTCTAACAGAAGTAAATATAGACTAACCGCATGATCTAACCACATAATGGCCGCACCATCGAAAGCTAATGGGAAACGTGATTGATGCAGGATGGTTTATGGTGGATGACAGCATAATCGAATTGGGAATCAAATTGGGATATAATCAAATTGGGATTATGCAGCACTCAAAGCCTTGTAGTCCAGTATGTACAAACCTGGAGTCTTACAAACATATGCTAACTGAATGATAGTAAATGAAGGTCCACCTTATGAACAGGAGGTCGAGTAGAAAACGGCCATGTGCTCCCTCCTGACAGGAAACTAATGGCCGCACCTGCTCAGAAGAAACTGATTTGCATGCTAACCATCTATATAGCGTCTCGTGTGACAGAAAGACTAATTCTGTTTCGTCTTAGCCAATCCTTGTCGACATCCCATTCAGATGATGTCAAACAATGTCTCGAGTCATACAGCAACATTGTTTACAGGCAATCGAATCAGAGCGGGTAGCTGTGTACACAAGCCTCTTTTCATCTCTGACCTTTTCAAGAGTTGCATCATTGATAAAGTAAGGCCTTGGTCTGAAAATGAGATGTGTTACAGGGAGCACATGCAAATTTGAGTGCTGACTGAGGAACAAATGAAATGATAGAAGGGATATTGCTTGAGGAATAATGCGCATCAGCTTTATTTGCACTGCTTTGACAGTTGCCTTTTTTTCTAGAATGAGAATAGCCATACGTGAGTCAAAGCGTACAGTTTAGAGATTCATCTAGTGAAAATGAAAATACAGAAACTGATTAGGACATAATGTAGAATCGAACCTGCAATTCTCACCATGGCTTAATAATCTGTGCAAGCTACTAAGACAAAGCACCATCTCTGATTTTCTTTTTTCCTTCAGTAGCTTATTAGAAATAGCCTATAACTATCATTTAGGCAACAGCTGCACAGAATGACACCAGTACATTATATTGCTTATGTTCACTTTTACAATACAAAAAAGTAGTCCAGTTTTGCCGTCAGACACAATCTTTGTGGCTCTGTTTTTGTACCTCATCTTTCTGGACAGGGTTTCCCCTCCAGTATTTATTGGATATAAGCTTCTGTTATTCTAAAAAGTGGTTGTATTTTGCTGAATCAAATGTCAAAATGATTCCTAAAGTCTATAAAAGCATGTCATGTTCTTCATTGAAATGAGTCAGCATGTTTTAGTGCAGCATGTGATTGTTTTTCTCTCCTGGCTTTGGAAGAGGATGACACTTTTTTGTGTCTGTTTCTCTTTTTTTCTCTCTCTGTGTGGAATGGCCCCTGAAGGTAATAGAGCTTAATTCCATTACCCCGTGTCAACCGCCACTGGGGAGAAAACAATTGCAAACTAAATATAGATTACAGAAGACGCGATGGGAGAAGCTGGAGGAACATCATACTTGTGTGTGATTGGTTACTAGGTAAAGGTGATGTAACACTGCATGTAGTTGGCACGACTTACAAGTGTTAGACTATGTTGGGAATAGCATGTTAACATATGTACTATTTCTGCAGCATGTGCACTGTGAGCAGTATGCAAATTTAAAATATGCAGTACACCCATTTTGTGCTGGGATATTGTATCTTTCAATGCAATGCACATTATTTGACCTTCAATTTTCTGTTTAATGCATGAACCAGAAGTAATCGCAGCCTTGATTTTTAGGTTTGATTAATTCATTACCAAGATGGGGAGGGGGGGCCTTTGTGCAAAATTTGATTGAAAATGCAAAATGACCATTTCATTGTTGAGAGAACTGGGTCAACTGAATAAAAACTGCTATATAATGAGGTCATGTGACAACAATATTGCATGCTACTTGAAATGTATTGTTTGATATGTATTTTCACATTGACATACTTTATTTTATTTTTTTAAAGCAGGCAACAAAAAATGTATACTACACAGTATTTTTGCTATTTTTATAATTCAATTTTATGAGTTTAATTTTTACATTAAAGTATCATCTAATTTTAAACTTCATTTATAAATTCCTCCTAAAACTTTCATATTTAAGGCTCAGCGAGACTGCTTGTTTTAAACGGTTATCTTTGCGTAATACATATTTTCACATACTATTTGTTAAAAAACAGTAGGCAACATATACTTTAAAAAAAGTACTATGTCAGTCTCTTCTTCAAATGTTCACATTTAATTTAATGTTACTTGTTGTTTCTTTGTAACTATTTGTAAAATTTACTAGCAATCTCGGAGTAAAAATAGTTTCCACTTAAAAAAATTGTGTACAGTATTTTGTTACTTTCAAAATTTGTCTTAAGCCTTAAATTCATTACATTTAAATAAAATTGTATGCAATTTTGGCCACACTTTATTTTAAGGTCCAATTCTAGTCATTAACAAACCATTATGTATTTTGCCTCCATAAACTCCTAATTTGCTGCTTATAGTAGTTAGTAGTAGGGATTAGGGATGTAGAATTTGGTCATGCAGAATATGTGCTTTATAGCACTAATAAACAGCCAATTTGTTAATAAAAGACATTCTAATAAGCAACTAGTTAATACTGTACAGCTGCTTTGACACAATCTGCATTGTAAAAAGCGGTATATAAATAATGGTGGTATTGAGAATTGGTCCCTATACTCGTGTTACCTAGTCTCGTGTAGCCAGACCTTCAGACTGACGGCTAAAGGTCTGGAATAGATGGCAGCGTTCATTGGCCAAGGCCCGCCCATGAGGCCGTTTGACATGTCAAACAACCAATCACAGTTTGTTTCGTTCAGCTTCACGTTTCGGGGCATGGAAATGTCGCCACAATAACAATTATCGAGTTAAACTCTAGGATGGATTTTAAAGATTCTATACCGCGAACTTTAAATATTTCACATACTTTTGAAAATCCAGCATTTAGTTGACCCTGATAACCGTTCGCCGTCACATTTGTAAACACGACGACTTCTTTCGTGAGGGGGTTTGGAGCCACGGCATCTTTAAAGAGCACGATAGACACGTCTCCCGGAAATCCTGTAGAATTCAACCAATCAGAGGACGACTTCGACACTCCTGAAGTGTTTCTAGATAAGTGTGCCATATGCATCAGACGTTTAGCCAACGGTCCGTGGGCGTGACGTCTGAGACTGAGACTGTTACCCTAATTTTTTCATTATCTCCTAAAACTTTTATTTAAAGCTCATCATGACAGCTTGTTTGTGAAAAAAAGCACTTGCAAAGAGCTGACTGACGTTGTCTTTCTGCTCCCCAGTGGCCAGAGTCGCTGTCAATCCTGTGGGATCTGCCAATCCGGCCGTGTAAAGCGATAGTGTGAGTGATAGGGGATGGACTGAGGCTGTATAGGTTGAGGGAGGTTACAGCTGGACATGGCAATGTCAATAAGGGCTCACTTAGTGACCCACTGAGGGAATTGTTGAGTGACGGACAGCTGGCACTTCAGTCAAGCACTGCGCTGACGTGACACTATCGACTGACCATCAGCAGCATTGCCGTGCTGAGCACAAGTCAACATGTCCTTGTGGACGACGGCTTGTGTCTGTGTATTTTGGTGTCAGATAAGTGCAAATGAAATGTTGACACTGAAGGCAAATGTTCAATTCAGAAACCGAGGCCGTTTCTCAATATGCGTTCTTGTCTGTACTTGTGGACTTGTGAGTACTGTTCACATCTAGCCAAGTACAGTTAAAATCCCCGGATGTGTTCTTGCTCCACCCCTTTTATGGAGGATGCATCAAGAGGTGACTTGTGTGAACTTGAGGCAGCCAGGTATCCCAGAATGCATTTCGCACCAATCAGCGAGCGTTAATGGCGAAGGGGAAAACCCGCAATTTGTTTAAAATATTACTGTTTTTGTGTCATGAAATGCAGTTCTAAGAGTATTTCAGGCGAGAATGTAGTTGTTTAAAACCCAAATCTGCGGTTTATTTATAAATATAGCACCTATTTGAAAATGTGCTTCGCTGATTTCGGAAGCGTGAGCTCCACGTGATCCCCGGGCGCTCAATGCTCATGTATCCGCCGAGAGCAGTCTCACCGCGGCTAGTCCTTCTGACATCTGCCGCTGGCTCTGATGTCTCTGTAGTGATTAAACACGAGCTAAAATTCGTTTTGGGTAAATCTAACGGGCAATCTTTGGTCTCATGAATCTATTATTTCTTCCAGGTCATATTGTTTTGACTGAGCACAAAGTTATGTTTCATAAAGTATTTATTTATTAATCGTAATACAGCGCTGACCTTTTTTTCCATACATTTGGCTGAATTGTTTGCCTTTGTCTTTATTTCCTATTACATAAGTCTCTTATTATACTTTTATAATGGCTATTATTGTTCATTAAAACTGACATTTAACAAAAAAGGCAGACTTGTGCTTGTCATATTTCATTTTATTATGCATACAGTAAAGATAATCAGAGTATATGTGCACATATTACCTAAACCACACATTAATGTTTTATATTTTTAAAATTAAAACAAAAGAGAGTTGTTTTATATTTTGAAGAAAACGAAAAGGCAGTGGTGTTTGATATCATTTTTTGTGGTTATAAATATTTTAAATGAAACTGAAAAGAGGCAATGCTGTTTGATATAATATTTAGTTTCTCCATGTTCCCTGAACAACATTTGTGTGGCTATTAACATGTTTAAATGAAAACAAAGAGGCAGTGGTGTTTGATATATTTCGTCGTATTGTAATAGTGTAGATAATTAGGCGAGCTGACTGACGTTATCGAGTACGTTGCGGTTCCATTTGCAGAATTACCGGACTTGTGTCCTCCCGTCCTCGGGAGTTTGCACTCCGTCCCGAGTCGAACTTGCGAAGTCCGAACTACCGAGGACAGGAGTCCGAACTTTGCGTACTTGGTATTGAGAAACGGCCTGATATCAATACTTTTTAGTTTTCAGGTAGCAGGCACCATATTTTATGTTAAGTGCAGAGTTTTCATGCGTTTTTAATAATGTGTGTATTTCTTGAAGTAGAAATGCATCGGAACCATTAGCAGTGCACCATTATGACAGATGATCAATTCCAGCTGAGGGCAAGTTCTGCATTTAATGATACGCTAATGCTTCCTGCTGCTTTAGCTCGGTGTTTCCAAGGCCAGAGACGGCATACGTCTGAAGAATCTGTTATTCTTAATATGCCATCCATAGTCCTGTCATACAGTTAAAGGAGCCAGTATATCCCATTTATATGCACCATAGCCTGAGAATGTTTTATATCATTTATGATTATATTGTTCTCAGACTTTTTCTGCTTTGAAAAATGTTATTGAAATGTATTTGTGATAAATAAAGTAGACAACAGCTACAGTAATGTTACAAATATTGCTGCCAAGTGCACTGACCTGACTTACTTTACTTTGGTCAAGTTCAACCCTTGATACCATAATTTTTGTGAAAAATTTGTGTGTAAATTAATACAGCATTTTTTTTTTTCAATTAACAATTTACAGAGAAATTCTGCTTGTTTTTATTAAGGCCTATTTCTTTTCTTTAAAATAAATAACTGAAAAACCATAAATGAATCAGTGAATTATAATAATTCAATTAAAATACACCTGTCTGGGAATCATATGGAAGCTTATTTGTGCCATTAAAATAATAATAAAAAGGGTAATTGTGACTTTTTCTCTCATAATTCTGACGTTTTTTCTGACTTTCAGAATTGCGAGCTATAAAGAGTTCTCAAGATAAGAATTGAATTACCTTTATTTTTTATTTGTGGTGGAAACAAACAAACAAAACAGAATTGCAATATGTAAACTCAGAATTCAGATGAAAAAAGTCATAATTGTGACGCAACACATACTAAAACTATTGAATTGCACTGTAAATCACTTTAGATAAACACATCTGTCCATTGAATCAATGAGAATGGCAAAACACATTGTTTTGATCAATTTCCAGCCTAGAAAATCAGGTTAGTTAACTTTATCCTCCAGTATGCTTTATAATCTCCTTGGCTCAGAGATAAAGATGGTATCAGCAAATAAGAGCAGCTTGTTTCGGAGAAGAAAGCAGCATCTGAATGTATGCATGCTGGCAGTGTACTTTGATAAATCAGGGGTCAAATCTTACAGACCAGAAGGTTAAACCGAACAACCACAAACAAGCCGTTCTGGGTGCGCTGTAAAATTATCTATCGAAATCCATATCTCCGCCATCATAAACCGCCGGAATAAGTATACGGCGTAAAAATTCTGTCTAGACTTAACGTCCTTTCTGACCTCAGGACTTTATGCTGCTTAAAAAGAAAGTGATAATGCAGGAAATGCATTATAGGGCAGATAAAAGGACATGGATGTGTGATTAGAGGAGTCGTCTGTTGAAACTAGCCTCCCGCCATTCACAGAGAATAGAGTATTGAAAGCGCGACTGAAAAAATACAAATGTTTTTTAATGAAGTGTCAAGGTTGAGCGGTTTTATGGAGTCTGTAGCAGTGCTGATGGCGGGGGCTCGATGACAGCCTATCGTTCAGGCTGTGCCGCAGTCCTGTGCATTACATCAATGAAGTGTAGATTTGCTCTGGTGAGGAAACGTCACGGGTGCTGACGGCCATCGAACATGAGGAGAGGCATAACTCGGCACTTTTGTGGCAGACCTTTTGATTGAATTTCCTATGCTTTGAGTACCTCTAAAGACGCGCTGGGTGTTTTTATGCACTGGCTGCTTTCAGCATAGCTTGAATTTCAATCTGATTAAGGATGACGCTTCATAAATCGTGCACGACTGGTTTAAAAGCAACATCTGGAGCATCAACTTTTTTTACTCCTGTCACACAGCATGATTTTTGACGCTCACAGTCCAATGCACAAACATACTCTATTTTTAATTACACAACAGGTAGTGCTGGTTCCAAGAGTGCAACTGCACTGGGACATTTTTGTTTCTCGTGGTGTTCCAGACTAGAAAACAATTTTGACTGGTGCTGGTTTTTCCAAATCTGTCATTTCCCCCTGTTTTCTGAAGCATTTACACTTTTCATTAAAAGATGAAAAATATCTTAACTGCTAAATTTCAATCATCACACTGATTATAGATCTGAATTTAATTATACTTTTATTTCTATTGTTTATACTATACTATTTATTGACATATATGATATACTCATGTTAGAGGTCTTTGTCACAAACACATTGATTGGTATATTTCTACTCCTTTGAGAAAGTTATTTTATTCATATTTATTGATACCATTGAAAATGTTTTTAATCAAGTTGAACCAATTTTGTCTTAATTTAAAGGGAAAATGGGTCTTAAATATCTCATTTAGAAATATTTAAATTATACAGTTTTCATCATAAAAATGTGAAGAAACTGGCATGGCATGATATAATATTATGTTTCTTAAATTTAAGTTTGGTTTCAATGTTGTCTTGTATTTTTTTATTTTTTTATATTAGGCCTACTCAACTTGCCAACTGGTATAAATTACAAATTATTTCATTTAAGTTTGTAATTTAGTGTCATTTTCATTTTTAATTTGGGTGGGATGATTTCTAGTTTTGGTATAATATACCATATTTTTAAAACTAAAATTAATTTCTGTCCAATTTAATATTATTTTAATTCATTTTAGCGTGTAAAAACAGTATAAAAATACAGTTCAGTTCAGTTCCAAATTATGTTAGTTATTTTTACTTCGTTTAGTTTTCTGCTTAATTTAGTTTTGGTTTTCATTCAGAATAATAATTCTGCTCACAGTGATGTGATGTTATTCTAAATGTTCATTTGAACTGATTTCACCTATGTGCTTGAACCGCAGCCATGCTGTTATTCAGTACAACAGCACTCTTGCGTGTGTGATGTTGCTTAATCACCCAAACCCCATCACGAGCACAGCTATGGAAAATGCTGAGTGGAACGGAGAAGCCTCTGCCAGCTGTCAATCACCGCATCCGTCCCTCATGTGCTTTTTCCACACAGTCATCACAAGATCAACAACAGGGGACAGAACAGCTATTTGATCTGACAGCCGTTTGACATTGTTTATGCAGATATGAAAGCTCTGTCGCGCTCGTGTGAACAAGGCATTGTGCTGTGACGTGCACGCAACCACAAACGTATTTGCCGCTAGGGGCTTGAAGGCAAAGGCATCCTGGTCAGTCACCTCTCCTCCTCTGTATTGCCACTCATTCCCGTTTGTGTCCTGTGAGGACGGGTGAGGGAGCTGCGTCCTCTTTGTTTCATGTTGGGATTAAGGGACGACACATTTGCATGCTGCTGTCAACTGGCGCTCGCACACGGCAGTGGATTTGCATACTGAACATCAGGCTAAGCCGAAAGAAATGATGGGAGGGAGAAAATTCTGGCGACAGAGAGATTGCTAATATCTGCACTGCTTCTATTTAACCCTATATAGTGCACTATGTTGCTTTCTGTAACAACCACCAGCACCTAGTTTTTTTAAAGGTGACACCAGTGACTGTTCTGACACTTCTTCATAAGACTGTGAGTCATGATAGTCTAGTGGTGTAATTTTATAGTATCAATGGGAGCCATTACAAATCCTGATATAATAAACAGTATATTTTTATAATGATCCAAGCAAAACTGAAATTGACTGCTTAAAAGTTAAAAGTGAAGTGATTTCTGTGCATCCATCAACATTGGAATTGCATACATTATTGTTTTCAAACAGGTTTCCTGTACACACTTACTGGAATGTGTACTATGGATGCAAAGCCACTATATCAAATTATTTATATCCATTATTGGCTATCCATATAAGATATTGTTATAGAATATTATTTGTCTGTTTTAATGTAGTTATTATACCCATATAATAAAGATGAAATGGTCTGTATGTTATGTCGATTCCTGTATGGATAGCCTACTCGATTCCGATTGGCTGACTGGTATGCATTAAAACCGTTTAATGCAAAGGTAGTTCCAAGTCAGTTTAATCACCGTTCTATATTAATACTCTGCTTTAATTGATGCCCCCCCCCCCCCCCTAGATACTAAGTAACTAAACTACAGCTTCATTGTTTGTAGAGAGACGCACAGACGCCGAAATAACTAAACACAGCTTCATTGTTTGTAGAGAGACGCACAGACGCCGATAACGCACTCACAGCTATCATCTCTCTCTCAATCGACAATTAATTCAAATTAATGCTATAATTCCTTCAAATAAATGTGATCTTACTGCTCTATTTAATCTCTGTGTCTGATTTGAAGCAGGCAGAATGCTAGCACTAATGAGCCGTAACTGACGAAAACTGTCATTTTTATCCTTCTGGTCAAATATTGCGCTGCAAACATCATTAACAGTTTTAACTTGTCAATGTGGGCAATGCGGGATAATGCACGGCTTGCTGTGTTTAATGCACTTTAGCGATTTTAATGCACTTCACGAAGGAAACAACCCTCCACTTAAATTAGTTTAATGCACAGCTAGCCATGCATTATCTGTTACATATATTTATATAGTTTTAAATATTACAAATTGTTGAATATTTACCTTATTGTGGTAATGAGTCTTTTTTTTATACAGAAATATAACAACACTTGAATAACAAAAAGGGGGGGCACGTCATGCAGAGGGTTAAACCTTTTTTAAAAAGGCCAGATCTAAAGTGAGAGAAATGTACATTAAGCTTTTGCAGGTCATCTAGTCTGATCTGTGAGGTTTAATGTCATGATGTAGGGCAGTAGACTCTGTATTCACCATCTGTGGTGGTTCTTTTCCTCTGGTGATACGAATGGGTTAAGCATGCTTAGATTTAAATCCTGTTGTAGGCATTTACTGTACTTAATGCTAAACGCTTGTTTAGCTCACGATCTTGTCTTGTGTGCATTGACGCTCTGCAGAATTCAAACGTGCAAATCTGAAGCAACTGACTGTGCATGTGTTTACGAATCATTCCAGAGTAACCGTTGGGTTAAGATGTCGGAGATATTCAAACGCACGGTGTGACTTAACACAATGTGTCAAACTGTCAATGCAGAAAGCTCACAGAGCTCACACAAAAACTATTTCTAGGTACAAACGATGCAATGCTTTGAAACCTAGATAGGCTTTATCTGTTATTCAGGCAAATGGCAGATGCACATGCACACACACACCGTAAATGAGCTAAAAGCCCAAAGGACGATCTGCCCTGCGGTGTGTTTGGATGGCTTTGTCCCTCTCCTGTCTGTGTGCTAAACGGTCACCTCTTCTCTCAGTCAGTATCCCCCATAGTGCAGTCTGGCTCCATACACATCGCAGCACAGCTTTGGAGCAGGATGGCCAAAGCCCACAGGACCGACAGACACGAAAGGAGCGAGATGGGAGTAGGAAGGGAAAGTGGATTCAGAGAGACAGAGCAGCATGGCTCCTTGGTTTCTGCGAGCACAGTGTGGCTGTTGACCAGTCGAGGGAATCTGGTTGAGAGGCGGACGGTTTCATGCATTCACAGCTGTGAGGTGGCTCGTCCCCTTTTCTTGTGTGATCTTTTAAAATGAAAACTGAAAGTCAATTGAACCTGCATTCCCTGAGGAACCTTTTGTTTGCGCACAAACTGCTCTTTCATAGATCAGGAGATTTAAAAGATTAGTTCACCCGAAAATCAGTAGTCTTTATTTAGTCACACTCCTGCCACTCTTCACTTTGTCTTTTTCAGACTGAACAGAACCTAAAATGTTGTTTTTGTGATGTGTGTGTTTATAAGAATCATCTTAAGAATCAATTATGAATCTTTATGCAGTTCAATCTATACAACACCAGTTCATGGTGACGGGGGAGGGGGATGGTGGAGGGGTATCTTGTTTTGTTTTGCTTTGGCTTTGTTTTTTGTTTTGTTTTTTTGTTCAGAACCTTAGCACAGTTATTTCCATGCAACACCGGTTCATGGTGATCTGGGGCCTGTTTCATAAAAGCAAGTTTACCAAATAAGCCAGATTTATATCAGTTAGTCTGACTTCTTGTCAATTAATTTTATTCCAAATAAGTCAGACTAACTGAAATAAGCCTGGCTTGTTTGGTAAACTTGTTTTATGTAACAGGCCTCAGGGGTTGTTTTGTTTTGTTTAGAACCATTACGCAGTTCTTTCCATGCAACACCAATTTATGATGACCAGAGATTTTTTTTAAATTTTATCTTGTTTTGTTTAGTGTTGTTTTGTTTTGTTTTTGTTTGGTTTGGTTACTCAGTTCTTTCCATGCAGCGTCGGCTGCCCACTGCTCCACGTGTGTGTGCACTTGGATGGGTTAAATACAGAGAACACATTTCACTGCTGGTTATACTCTGTATAATTGTGTATGTGACAAATAAAACATTCTTAGTTCAAATCTATTAACATATTGACTGACAGATAACTCGAGACCTACTGATATAAAACATTTGAATGAAAATTGATTTGGAGTATTACTTGTGCACAATGCACATTTCTTATTAATAAGCCTAAAATGTGTTTTAATGTCACTTTTGATGAGGATTGAATAATATCGCCCTTTAAATGCAACATATTTAGTGTGTACCTAAACTATACTTGCAATAGCAACAATCAGAGAATATGAAAATGTATTTGTAAGACTTTGCCACAGTACTTGGTATTAAGAAATTATGTTGCCAGTTAAGGGCCCGAAGATCACGGGATCCAGTACTTTTAAGTTCCATAGGTTTAGTTATTGCTCCAATTTCACTTCTTTTAGCTCTTTTTTACCCAAATGTTGTATGTTGTACTTTTTTTTGTAGCTCTATATCCAATATTTTATTTTATTGTGAATAAAATATATTTATTTAATTTTGCAATTTTATCCTTTTTTGGAACTGTTACAGTACATTTCAAGCTTTTATTTTATTCATTCCTGTTTTGCCTGCAGTAAAATCACTAAAATGAAATCCATGCAAATTCCACCCACAAAATAACATGGCTGTTTGATTACCGGACGACCACTTACATGGAACCTCTTTGTCACCCCTCTTACTCTGAACCGTCTCCAAAGACCACGTGACTTAGTCAACTATTCACCTTTAGCTAATCTTCAAAAGACCCGAGTGTCCATTGAGGTCTTTGGTGCTATGTAGTTAGCTGACTAGGCTTTGCAAATGGATTCGGGTCATGACAGAGGGAGAGATGGAGACACAGAAAGAGAAAGCAATTACATCTTAAGTTTAATAAAAGAGATTTATGGAACCAAAGTCAAGGAATTCATCTCTCTGCATTCATGCGGTCTAGATGTTTACAAAGAATTGGCAGACCACACGAGTTAGTGGTTTTGATTGTCATTAAAGGAAACGATTAACATCCTGTTGTGGTGCTGTATCTGCCTCCCACATATTTGATGATAAATTACTAGTGCTAATAAACATTAAATGCAAATATATTTTTATGTAGGGAGTATTGGAAAAGTTTTATTCAATGGTCTGGAAGGAATATGTTGACAATTATTTTGACTAGTATCTTGGTTATATGGGGGGGGGGACACATTTACACTAATATTACAACTAATAGGATATCCATTGTGTCAATATCAAAGTGAACAATGGGATTTTTTTTTTTTACTAGAGATGTGCCAATACAATTGCATATTAAAGTATTGTGATTCTATTTCTTACAAGACTGCAATGATACTTCACACCATTGTATCAATATTTCTATTTGTTCAGGTATATCATTTCCTATAGTTAAGAAGCAGATCATCTACAAGGTGTATACTTGGTATTATCTGCCAATATTGTTTCTAATTTTCATTTAGTTTATCTATTTTGTTGAATATTTATATTTTATTTCAGATTTATTTAAATTGGAAAAGATTATTTTAATAGTTGCTGGACATTACTGGACAAAAGATGAGTAAGCAATATGAGAGAGAAAACAAATTCACACTCTTTTACTGACATAGTCTCAATTATGATCTAATTTTTGATATTGTGATGCATTGCACTGTATGGAATTATGACATTTGTTTCAGAACATTTATTGTATCATATAACAACTTAGTTAGCGGTACCAGTCCTAATTTTGACAAACATTTGTGTTATTCAGCAACAGTCCACAGATACTTATTTTTTACTGTATCAAAATTATTCCTTTAAATTCCCCTGTTCCCTTAAATTCCATTTAAAGACAGGGTAAGCCATTTTTTAATCGGGGCCAAGTACCAAAATAAACTTGTAGCCAATCAGCAGTAAGGGGCGTGTCTACTCATGATATGGAGGAGAGAGAGCGTTCAGTGAACAGCCGAACCGAGTGACAGAAAGATAGAGATGGCGGATAAAAACAAAAGAGGAAAAAGTCTGCGGAACGATAAGGCAAGCAGTAGGACACGTAAATATCGGATCAGCTTTCCAGCGCTGGAGAGAACTCAAGGAGAGGAAGGCCTGCGATCGGACGCAGAGGTTGCTTTGTTTCTTCTCGATAGGTCAGTAACATCATGTCTACACCAGATGTGCCGCGCCGCAACAGCTACAGATACACTGGACGTGTGTATTTCAGGCGAGAATGTAGTTGTTTAAAACTCAAATCTGCGGTTTATTTATTAAAAAAGCGCCTATTTGAAAATGTGCTATGCCGATTTCGGAGAAGTGAGCTCCACGCGATCACCGGCCGCTCAATGCTCATGTATCCCGAAGAGAGGAGCATAACCTCGGCTAGTCCTTCTGACATTTGCCGCTGGCTCTGATGTCTCTGTAGTGGTTAAACATAAGATATAATTTAGTTTTGGGTAAATTTAACAGTTAATCTTTGGTCTTAATTCTACTGTTCTATTGATATGTTAAAATGAAAATGAAAACAGGCAATGTTTGATATAATATTTTGTTTCATTTTAATGTATGTATGTTCCCTAAACTACATTTTTTCGGCTATTAATATGTTTAAATGAAAATGAAAAGAGGCAGTGGGGTTTGATATATTTTGTCTGTAAAGAGGAAGATTGCAGTAGCCGAGGCGAGCTGACAGACGTTATCAAGTACGCTGCTGTTTGCAGAATTACCGGACCTGCGTCGTCTAACTCATGGAGTCCGAACTACCGAGGATGCAAGTCCGAAATTTGCATACTTTGTATTGAGAAACACGCGCAGACCTTACGTTAAGTCACCAGACTATTTGCCTAATCTTCTCGGTACTTAGATCGCGATGGAAACGCAGACAGCAGCAGGTCTGGGGAATAAAAGTTCCTGGGACATATTGTTCCAGGTAATTTATGTGGAAAAGCGGCTTATGTTTCACAGAACTAATCGTTGCCTGGGTTGCGTAGGCTACGTATATGTGGGGCGGATCTTTCAAAATAGGGGCGAGACCCTTTTGGGGTAGGGGTGGGTTTGTTTTGGTGATTTCAAATATCAACATTGGCTTCCAGAAATTGCTTACCCTGCCTTTAAATACCCATCTGTACCTCTTATTCCTCATATTTGTATTATTTTAACTTGCTTGTGCCTTATCTAAGCACATTTTCGTTGGACACTGCTTTACCTGTTTGGCTAAACCATGCAAGCAGTAATGCTGAGGATCTGTGGGTTGCTATTATGCTGTCATCTGACGCAGAGTAGAGGAACTGTGTGAAGAGTGCAGGGGGCAGTGTCACTCCACTTGTCATATGTCAAAACTGAGGTGAGAGACACTGACACCGGTGCGAAAGATTTGTCACCGGCTGCGCTGCTGTGAAAACCCACCAGCGTCCCACGACAAGAGCTGTGTGAAGAAACATCCCTCAACTCTGTAGCCGAACGGTTCTGTATTACTAGCA
Organism: Ptychobarbus kaznakovi; assembly: GCA_027422405.1. Classification (NCBI taxonomy): domain Eukaryota; kingdom Metazoa; phylum Chordata; class Actinopteri; order Cypriniformes; family Cyprinidae; genus Ptychobarbus; species Ptychobarbus kaznakovi. The sequence goes on from CM049795.1 coordinate 38,139,137, forward strand.
ATAAGACAAGACTCGTACACTATGCTTGTGGGTGGGCCTAGTCACAGGACTCCGCCCACAAGCAGTGACGTCATGCATAAGTGTTTATATAAGGTAGTGGAAGATGAAGATGGGTAGTGATCTTATTTTGGCTGTTTTATTCATTACTTTAACACTTTCATTTATTGCATTTTATTTATTATTTTATTCAAGTTATGTGTAGGGAATGCTATGTATCGCATAAACAGACAAATTCAGCCCTCATCTTGCCTGCAACACCTTTATGCTCATAAACAAGCAATACCAAAGAAAGTTGGGTTGAATTTTAAGCGGAAACTTAAAACGCATTTCCCAAGCGACGGTGGTGCTATCAATAAAATAAAAGGAGCATCCAAAACGCAGTTTTCTGTTCTTTCTGAGATGCGAGGCAGCGGTGACCTTGGGCGTTCCAGACTGTCCCTCGACTGTGTGCACTGAGCTGATAAGATGCCAACCGCTGACGCTCATGCCTCCAAAAACCAGCGACAAGCTCCGGCAGAGTGAGGATATTTCCATCTCCGGAGGAAAAAGCAAGAGAGAGATGATGAAGCTGTAAGACTTCTCAACGAGATGCCAGTGGAGGCCAAACAGCCGTGTCCAGTCGAAATGACTTTGTTTGGTGTCTTGCTGTTTTAACTAGGAAACTGTTCCCTATCTTCGGCTCACTACGTTGACTTTATGCTTGAAACAACCTCTGTCTGGATCTAGGTGGTCTATAATACCTGGTGAAAGAGATCCATTAACGTTTGCATTCATCTCAATGGCAGTTTCTTGGCTTGTGTGCACCTCCCCCCCCCAAAAAAAAAAATCTGATAGCAATTTACTTCATATGTTTAGCTTGCACAAAATACGCAACTTCACTTTTGAATGGATGTAAATAGGGAAAGATGAAAGCAAAATGTCGTAGTTACCATATGTATCAGCAGGGGTTTACTTGGCTATGCGAACAAGCCTAAACTTTACCTTTTGATCAGGACATACAATAATATCTGTGATTTAGATTTTCCATTGTATTTTTGGGGGGGGGGTTCAGTTGTCCAAATGTGTTCCCTGTTGAATTCATCTGGGTATGGCATGTAGGTCAGAAAGCCTGCAGGGTTTGTTGTCTGTGCCATCTGTGTTTCCGTAGTCATATTCACCAAGCTTAAGTCTAATAAAGACTGGGGCTTTACCATATACTGATTACTAGGAGGGATGAACCTGTGGTATGGAGACATGTCTTTATTCTTGTCTCCTTTATAGCCTCAGAGACCCTCATCATCTACCAAACATAATCTGATTAAAATCAAACAAGTCTGTATCTACTATACCAATGCAAAACATGGATGCTTTGTGTATAATCTTGAGTCTCTGTGGCCTAAATCAAGCAGTCATAATCGCTAATCCAGAGATCGCTTTCTGCCAGCTATATGAGCAAACAGTTTCCTCTCATATAAAAGCAGAGCATGAGGGAAGGGGTTTGATGACTCATGTGGTCCAAGTGTGTTTGTAGAAATAGGCACAGAGGACAAACACTAAATACACAGCGCATGCACCATGTTTATCGCTTCAAAGTGAAACAGAGTGTTTTGTTTGTGTTTACACATTAGCCATGTTTTGTCTGGTAGGGTCTGTTCAAACAGCGAGTTCTCAAAAACTGCACACTGTGCAAGACCATGAAAAAAACAGCATCAAAGGCATCAGTTTTGCATGTTTACATAGGCCATCAATTAAAGAAATGCAAAGAATGCATCCTTTGTGAACGACCCTTTATTTTTGTTTCAGTTTGTTTGAATATATTGTTGTGTCTGTACTGCACTGGATGTTTTGAAACACCAAAGAACTGAAGTTTGAACACAGATGATCAGTTCCAACTCTGGAAAAATCGTTTTTTTGTTTTGTTTCTAAACCATCCAACAAGAGTCTCTTGGGATTTAGGTGCATATTTATTTTTGAAAATGCATCTTAATATTTGTCTATTAAATGTGTTGTCTTCAGTAAAATGCTTGCATACAGATTTGCAGACACAAGCTCACGTCAAATTGGGTTTGTCTGACCAATGCTTAGTGACCCATTTCTGTTTCAATGCTGTTCAATAGACAGATGATGTGGGGAGGGGTGTGATATATAAAAACAAGCATTTGGGGGATAACTGTTGTGGTAAATCCTCTCTCTTTTCAGCTCTTTACTGAGTCAGTCTGCTGCGGTCTCACCCCAGTGGCTGCTGTGAGTTCCTGTAACAAGCTTTTAGTGGCAGGGGGCCAGAAGGTGGTCTCACACAATGACCTTTGACAAGTGGGAAAAGGTGGTAGAAATCAGCTACCGTGACAATATTTCCAAGCCTGGAGGTTGTTAAGCTGAATAGGCTTTTTTAAGCTGCTTATGGAACGCTTGTTTCTGGCACAGGATTTAATAAAAAAGAAAATATGTTATTGCGACTTTTTGTCTCGCAATTCTGAAGTTTTTTTCACAATTCAATTTTTTTTATCTCACAATTCTAACTTTTTTATTTCTCTGAATTTTTCTCAGAGATCTAAACTTCGGTTTCCTAAGATAATGCAAATTCTCATTATCGCAAGAAAAAAGTCTTAATTTTGTAATTTTTTTACAACCCCTAGGACACAATTTCTGAAATAATTCTCTTGATAGTCAATTTCCAGATTAATTCAACTGAATAATTTCATAAACAGCAATAGTAATAGACCAGCGCTGAATTGTTTTACTGTTTGCATGACTTGTCTGTGTTTGCGTTCTTCCAGACCAGAATATGTGAGTGGTACAAAGACAATTTTGTGAATTTATTTCTTTATTTATGCCTCTCCATTATTACGTGTATTTTCAGTAATAGTGGAAAAAATGAACAATTTGCTGATATTAAAATCAGAACTCTTGCTTGTTATATATTTTAATTAAAGAACTTCTTTCCCCTCATAGCTGTCACAGCAGATATTTCTCAAATTAAGAAAGTCACAGCAGACACTTGAACAATGCTGTTTAGTTAAATACCACACATTGAAATATTGGTAAACCAACTCTGAGTATTCCTGTTTAACAAAGTTGTTCATCCATATATTCATTGCATCATATAATTATGACAGCCTTTCCTCCTAGGCTAAAGGTTGTTGAATTTTAATGAGTTGAATTAATGTCAGATTAAGTAGGGTGTTGAAGTGGGTCTTTTGCACCCTATTTAAACCTTTCAACACCGTGGCGAGTCTCCGGCAGGCGCAAGCTAGTGACGGGATTTGATCTAATGACAGTAAACAGTGGAGCATTACAAAACACACTGGTGTGAAATTCTATGTGGCAGCCAGTCATGGCGACGTAAACCACCACCTCTTCTTTTAAGTCTAAATTACTTTGGGATTTGCAGGCAGTGGACAGAGAGTCTGTGCAATGTGACTAACCAGATTACTGCTGCACTCTACGGGGGAAGATGGAGCCGCTGGTATTGCTGGAGAAAGCACTAAGTGAGAGTCAGAATTGAGAGTTGGGTGACGAGGCAGGAAGGGAATTTATGTTCACTTTTGGGAAAGAAACCAAGCTTTATTAAACATTCCAGGGACTTGCTAGTCCACTCAGTCAGTGAATCCTTGAAGCCAAGGATCATATTTGTGACAGATGTTTATTTTTCTTATTTTTTAACCACCTATTTGAGAATACAAAGTGATTCTTCCTGTTTTCCAGTTGGAGAGGTTAAACTTTTACATTGTTTCATGTCCTATTAGCCGATAAAAGAGAAAGTCTGAAATTTTTATAGAAATCTGCTTAAGCATCTAATAGGGAAGTATATTTAATATTTTTCTTTGTACATATTTCCTCCGTTCTTACATTTATCATCTATCGTACAATAAGTTATTTTCAATATTTTATATATACACATATACGTATATACACGTATACATATACATACATATATATATATATATATACACTATATAATTTACAATTTTAATACACAAAATAAAATATATACTGTGTATATACAGTGCATACATATACAGTACATACATATATACATGTACAACAAAAGAAATTAGAAATTTGTCACACTGGCATGGTCACTTAGTCAAGCTGTCTTCCATCAAACTCTTGAGTTTGAACCTTAAATATCAAAATAAGTAACATATAACAATATATAAACTTTCAAATCAAAAGTTTTGAATAGCCAATGCAGGTAGAAAGCAGTGGGGTCGTATAGAAGGACTCTCTGACAAGTGCGACACATTTATTGATGAAGATGATCAATAAGCGGAGATGGATCACAACAATTGCCATCAAATATCTCACACTCAGTGTCACATTTCTCCAAAGAGCTCCTTCACAGCCTGAACACTGTGTTCTGCCAGCCATAGTCATCTCTTGAATGAAAGTCATGAAGTTCAGCGAGTGAAACGGTCACATTTTGAGAGTTGGGGCTGATTCTCATAATTACCATGACAGCGTAATGGCCCTCATCTATGCTCAATTTCGAATATATTCCTATATACTATAATCAGCCTCAGTCGCAGCGCTGAAAAGCATCATTAGCACCTATTTCTGTGATGGTTTACCCACACAGCGTTTCAGTGCAGAACTGAACACGACCCCGTCATGATGAAAATTCAGATATTATTCAATTAAAACCCCTTTAATAGTGCACACTGCTGCTCTTGTGCAAACACGCATCTCATTTCTAGAAAGCACACGTTCTAGAGTTGTGAGAGTGCATGAACTCTTGCTATGCCATTAGAGATAATGCCAGCCATGAGAGCACGGTTTACTTTACATACATTTACATTCATAGCATCAATGAACTTCAGCGCTCAAAAGCATTTTTATTAACCCTGCTGATGGTGCGCTGAATACTGAATGTGTTTTTACAAGGCTATTTTGAGAATTTTTTTAACCGTTAAATTGAAATAAGATTTTTATTTTATGAAGAAAACATGGTGATTGCGTTTTTTTTTATGGTTTCTAGGATGTTTTGAGTGATTGCTTACCAACCAAGTCTTTGATATTTTGTATTTTGATATGATTTGGATCCCTTCTTCTGTGTTTTATATCTGGCAGGCATACAATTTAAAATCACTTAGAAAAATGAATAGAGGTCATAAGGTCTGTAGTGATATTAAGGCTTGTGGGTTTGTTCACTAAATAACAACTAAATTAAATCACGTTTATATTATTATTTTAGATAAGTTATGTGTACATTCAAATAGTATCTGCATCAAACATTTACATGCAGGGTTTTTATAGTTAACTACAACTATAAACATTACTTTTGATACTTATGAAAATAAACTTCAACTGAAATAATAATAAAATATATAAAATTAAACCTCTTTTTTGAGCTAGTTGCCAAGCTGAAACATTTGTCATTTTCATGACGTTTTTCTTGATGTACTACTTACATAACCAATACTAAAACAGAAATAAAAATTACTACTGTAGTTTTATTTTTATTACTAGTACTTTTTACTAACTATATATAGACATATTTAAAAAGAACAATAGCTGAGAAACACACACACAAACAATATTAAATCTGAAAAAAACTAATTCATAATATAAAAATGTTTTGTTTTAAAAATGTAATTCCTTAATGTAATGTTTTAAGAAAAGTGGATTAGAAGTGGTTAGAAATGTTTGCTTATTTATTTGTTTATGATAAAATAATTATTTATTTTTGTTTCCTCTTAATACTTGGTGATATTAAGAAATAATTTGATGACCTTGCTTTCTTTCTTTTTTACTCTTATTTTAAATATACTATAAATACAATTATTAGATTTTTTTTACATGACCTTTTATTATATTTTATGTATGTATTTATTTATATATTTATATTCTTAACTTATTATAATTTTAAATATACTATAAATGCAAAAAAATAATACATGTATTCAGTAATAATTTATATGAAATAATTAGCTTACTATTGATTGATTGATTGATGATATAAATAGATATTTTAAATATACTGTAATTATATAATTTATTTTTTTTTTCTGCACACGTAGTAGCCTATAATTTCATAAATGATAATCATATTTTTGTAATTAAATGTATTATTAATAATTTGATGACTATTTTTATAATATTTTTTTCTATTTTAATTGACATTTTTGCATAAATAGTGTTGTTTAAAAGACCAAACTGCAGGATTTCAAAAACATATTTACACCTGGAGATGTTTGGGAATAAAACCTATTCAAATTGTTTTATGGTGGAAAATGATGGTAACTGATTAATAATAATATTGTTTAAGTTAAGACAATTTTTCATTAAATAAAAAAAAATATCGATTTTATATGTAGTATTTCTTCCAAGTAATGGTTGAGAAGAATTTTATTTATGTTTTAGTTACTGTTTTATATGTAAAAATACAGTTTCAAATTCCTGAAAGAAAGTTATTATAAAGTTAAAGTCAGGATAATTACTAATAATATTTAATAACTTCAGATATTGTGACTATTAGCACCACGGTTCATGCAAGAAGATTTCAAATAAAGCATTAAAGTTGATTAATGATGTCTATATAAATCCATTAGTATTCATTGGCCTGCAGACATCTCTGTGCTGTGTGTTGTTTGGTGAGTACAGTAATGTTTGTATCTCTCTCTCTCTCTCTCTCTTCAGTGCTTTAAGAAGACAAGCAATGTGGGGGTTGCTGAGCCAACACATGGCACACCTCCAGCCCCCTTCTCTTACTCAGACAGTTTCAGGCAATGTACACACACACACACACACACACAATACACACGCTGCTTTCTCGTCCTGCCTATCCCAGGAACATTCAAATCTGTATGCTGCTTTCTTACAAAGGAACAGGACTTGTGCAGCTTTGAAAAATTCAGCTTAAACTCAGTTTTACATTTTTAAACTCAATTAATACAGCGTGTTAAAATGAATAGGAGCATTCTTGATGGATTTTGCATCTGGGATGGAGTTATTTATCAGTCTGGTCCTCTCCGGAGGGCAGAAGCCTCTGTTCTGTGTCACATGTAATGGATCTTGATTTATCCTGCTTTGTCTTCATGTCTTAACACATCCTTCATGTGTCAGACCTACACGTGACCAATGCCAGGCTCCAAGCAAGGGGACTAAGAACGTGATGCTAGACTTTAAACCACCTGATTTGTTTGCATTAAATATTCTGTTTAAATTCCATAACCAGCTGATGTTAAAATGAGGATATTGCTGTTTCTAATGTTCTCAAAATAATTTGATCACCATGATTATATTTATTCTAGTGTTATTTATTTACTTTTTGCTTTTATGCAGTATATTATTAAATAATCTAATGACTATTTATTTATATACTATATTTCCTTTTTATACTTAATGTAATTAAATAATTAATTAAATTATTTCATAAAGTATATAAATAAATATCCTTTCTTTCCTTTCTTTATTAGGCTATTATTCTTATTTCAAATATACTATAAATATAATTTTTGGGAAAGAAAATACTTTTTACATGCATACAGTGTCATTTATTATAATTTTTATAATGTTTTATGTATTTTATATATTTATACTCTTAATTTATAACTTATTGTTACTTATTAATTTATTAGATACAATAAATCAAATTATTTGTATTTACTTTTTATTTATGGATTTAGTATAATTTACAACTAAATAACTTGATAACCATTTATTTAGTTAGTTAGTTAAAATATTTATTCATTTATTAAGTATACTATAATTATATAATTTCTTCATTTAATTTTTTTTTATGCATACATTCAGTTTAATTCCTTAAATTGTAATAATATTTTTTTAATTAAATGTATTATTAATAAGTTGATATTTTATACTTTAAAATATATATATATATACAATTATTTCTTTATTTTGATTGACCTTTTTATGCATAAATACAGACCAAACCACCCGATTTTAAAAACAAATTTACCCCTGGAGATATTTTAGGATTTCCAAAAATGAAATATCTAAAATAAATAAAAATGGTGACATAACAGGACAAAGAAATGCCAGATTGAGTACAACTGTCATTAAAGCTAATACTAAAATATTAAAATTCACATTTCAGTTGTCTTCATCTTTTCACTCAAACGTATTATTTGATATTATTAGCCTAATGTTAGTGTAATACGGGCATCATAAACACATCTTTTTATGCAGAAGTACCAGATATGGATGTATTTAACTTGATCATAATTTAATAAACACATTGTAAGTTAATAATTTTAACAGTTATTCAAACAGCAATTAAATTGTATATAGAGAAAATACAAATAGATACATTTTTACTAGCAGTCTTTGACATTTGGACCCTTCTATGGCGTGCTCAGATTAATTTAGGTGACTGTGCGCCCCATAGTTACTTACTCATGCTTACTAATATGTTGATTGTGACAGACAGTGTTGCTCCAGGGAGAACAGCTTTTACTTTAATGCAGCACCGTAAGCCATTGTGAGTTTGCCTGGCAAAATGGGGTCGAAATGTAATTCTAATGTTAGAATGTAAAGTAGGGATTGGCTTTCCAAGGAACTGTTTGCAACCGGGATCTGTAAAGATTGATTCTAGGGCTAGTTAGTCATCACCGTCACTACATGCTGGGAGAAATGTAGTTGTTTTTTTGCTCCGTCCCTCCGAGGCAAAGCTGAAGAGAATGAAGCTATTTTTGAGGCAGAGAGAAACGTTCATGCATGGCAAAAAGATGGATTATCCATACAGACAAATATAGAGATGTATCAGGTGGATTAACGACAGTGATTATGCTGAAAACGGTCTGCCAAGCACGCTGATTTAGTGAAGCACGTTTTTCAATCACTGCTTTCTGTTTAACAAGCAGCTCTCTTTTAGTCTTTTGAGTGTTCTGTATTTTCAGCCCTTGTTTGTTTACTTGATGTATTTGGTCCTCGGAGTAAGAAGGGTTACAAAAATGAGAAGGATGTTGCTGAAGAAAACTGTCAAGAACATATTTCATCACAAAATCAAAATAATAAGTGCATTTTTACTGAAAGCAACCAGTAAGTTTTTTTATGCATTGTTATTAGATTTCTATGACAATTAAGCATTAAATAGTTACTGTTTTTGATAATTCCTGTAATTACAGGAAAAAATGGAATTAAAACCAATTACAGTAATATTTTTACTACACTGGAATTTTGATGTATGTATTGTCTTAAAATAATGAGAATTTGGTAGGAAAATGTGCTTAATTGTCATGAAATGTCCTGCAAAACTAATCTTAATAGCACTAAACAAAAGTTTAATCTTTACAGAAATAAAATAAAATTACAATTATTTTGATGTGGGGGTGAAATATGACCTGGACATCAAAAATTGGATGACAATGTATTTCTTTTTTATTATAATATAAATAACTATAATAAATGTATTATTAAAACTTTGACTATTTCTTTATTTTTTTAAGTATATTATTTTTTTAAATATACTATAAATATAATTTTATTTTTATTTATCTTTTTATCCATGCATTTTAGTGTAATGTAAAATTCTGAGACTACAATGAAATTTTTATTTCCAAAAATAAAATAGGTAAAACAAAGAAGCATTATGACACAACAGGAAAAAAAAGTAATCTTGAGTGTGATTGTCATTAAAGCAAAAGCTGGACTTTACTAAGTCCAAAAACTTAGAAATTATTAAATTCACATTTCAGTTTCCTTAAAGGTGCAGTTAGGAGATCTCAGAAAATGCTAACTTTAGCCTGATAGCACTGAAAGTGAACGTCCCACCCTCCCTGCAATCGCCGTCTAAAGCCACGCCCCCTGAACACACATACGCTGAGCAGAACACCAGAGACAACATTAAATTACTACAACAGGCTACATCAACGGTTTCCGATTACAGTCCTCGCACCCTCCCCGCTCTGCACATTTCATATGTATATCTCATCACGTCCGACATTTGTTCTATTCAACCGTAAGTCATAAGTGCCCTGCGAAGTGGACATCACCAGATATTCCGCCATGATTCCAGTTCAAAGCAAGCATATATGTTCCATAGTTGAAGTGTGCGAGATGTGAATTAGAATTGTATTTATTTACAGAGGTATATTATGTCACACTTCACACTTCTCTAAGTTTCATCCGTGTGTGAAGACGCTGCGCAGCACAAATCCGTGAATGAATGTTCCGAAGTGAAATAAACTTCAACGGATTTCCCCTGCTCAGGGAGTAGGGAGCAATGAACACTGTGTAGGGAGCATGTCAATCGGAACACAGTTCATGCACGGAGCACACTTATAACGAGCTGGTTATCTGATTCAGGTGTGTTAGCTAAGCGAGACATGCAAAATATGCAGAGTGGGGGGCGCGAGGACTGGAATTAGAAACCGCTGGGCTACATCATGTGTCATTCACCGGTGAGAACTTTATAGCACAGTTAGTAAAAGTACTACAATACCAGGAAGGATTGGGTTGTTGATGTTTGCCTGCTATTCTCGCTCTGTCTGCACAGTGTGCGTTAACGCGCTGATGACGTATTGTGTCTGCGCGAACAGCAGCCAATTAAAACGCTCGGATGAACATTTCTTGGTCCTACACCTTCCACAGAATATATAAATACATTTAGACCACTTAACTTAATGATTGCTATAAGGATGTGAAGAGACTATCAACCAGAATAACAAAAAAAAATTCTGAATCACCTATTGCACCTTTAATTCATCTTTTCACATAATGTGTTTTTCACGAGATTCACTTAGAAATAACTAATTTTACCAAAATGCCATGTGCTCAAATTCAAAGTAAAATGCCAAGAATTTGGGTAAAATAATGCTGAAATGCACTGCAAGATGTGACTGGATTTTAATCAAGCCATTAACGCTGTGTACGTGCACACCTATTTTTAGGTCAGACTTCAAGGGAGAAAATATTCTCTTAGGCCTCTGAAGTGCTCGATACATCCCTTGGTTTCCAGTGCGTCAGTTATGGAAGGACCATTAGAGCGTTTGTCATTAAAGTTCTCCCAGTGAAGCGCTAAATGAACAGAGAGCCGCAGCTCCAGTCCAGCAGTTCAACTAATCCAGGAGAGTCTCTATGGATGCCATCACCTACAGCAACAAAGCCAGAGGCTGTTCTCTAGTGGGACAGAGTAGGCATATTCATGCTCGGTTATAATGTCCTCACCCATCCCTCCCCTTTTTTAATTGGCTACGGTCCTCTGTTCTCCTGTGTGTGCTAATCTAGAGGACAGGAAGTTCTCCCTAGAGAACAAGGGGGATTCAGAGACGGTTCCTGGATCAGCTGAGGACATCAGCAGCAGATGCAGAGCAGTAGAGTTTAACAGTGATCACCTAATTTACAGTGGTACTAGTTACGGATGAATTTTTCCCATTAATTTTTTCATTTTCACTAGGAGTACCAGAACCAAACCAACCAGCTGTGAGATTAATCACAATATTACAGCGTTTAATTTAAATCTAAAAAAAGTCTTTCCACATCTGAAGAAAAAAACACACTTTTATGAGCTAATGATTGATTGCCTGAGCTAATTGAGCTAGTTTGATTGCTTTAAAAGGCGATCAAATTAAAAAGCCATTGGTCATTTTTTTGTCATTTGTATACGATATAATCAAGGATATACTATATATTGCAATATTTTCAAAGTTCATTGCTAAATAATTTGAATGTCACAGTGCTGCTTAGTAGTAGTCAGTTGTTGCTTCTGTGGATTTCTCTGATTGGTTAATCATTGGTTGATCCATTTTTCCCATAGGGATTTAAAAAAAAAGTCTTTGTTAAAGCATTATAAGCCATGGACCAAACCAATCAACTACAATTGTACAGTTTGATTTGAAGCAAAAGATTATTTGAAAATTGGACAAAGGTCCAAGACTATGTACGTAACGGCTTTAATGAGGAAAATAACTACAATTCCATTGCGAATGACACTCAAACTAAATCGATGAAATATAGCACACAAAGCTAATCATTTAAAGTTCTTAGTTGTATCTATAGAAACAATATTTTAAGTTTGTTGTATTTTGAGAGTATATTGACACTGGCTTGATTGCAGAATTTACAGTGCTTCATTGAAATGGGTGGAGCTTAAGATCTCTTGGCACAGTTTGTTCGCTGCGACTCTCTGATTGGTGGAATTTTCTGTACAGCATCATGGGTAGTTTTCACAACAAATTCTGCTATTAAACATGATTATTTTAAAAGTAAAAGTAAGTTGAATTAGCGTGAACAAATGGGTGCAACAAAAGCATATACAGTACAATTGATTAGTCCAAAACATACTTTTAACACATAATATATATATGAACTATTGACACTTTTAGTTTTTAAATAATCTTTGTCGTCTTGGAAATGGACAAAAAATATTGATGACTCGTCCTGCACCTCAGACTTTTTTGTCCAATCAAATGTTCACAAAATCTCCCTTCACTATGGCTATGATGTACCTAAAGCCAATGGGCTTTTGGGCTTTTGCCTTGCTCAAGGGTCTCACTTCAGTCGTGGTATTGAAGGTGGAGAGATGGCAGATCTATCTAGTTCTAAATATTATTGTTAAAAATCATTTTCCTTATATAGACCACTATAACCCCAGTGGGGCTGTATTGTTGAAGGAATGAGAAACTCAAGGATACAGCATTCGAGTTGAAAAGCATGATGTTGCAAGCTAAAGAAACACATGGCCACCAAGACACCGTGCCGTGTTCAAATACTTGACCTTGACAGCCGACTCATACTCTGCAAAAGAGAAACAGACGCGGCCTGCAGTGTGACCATGTTTTTATCTCGTCACGTTTTTTGTGCCAAAGGCCTTCGTGATGAATTCATGGCCTAATTTAATCTGCAAGTACTAAACACTACAGCTTAGTGCAGCCAGAGAGTGATTCAGTGGCCTCTGTATGACTGAAGGGGAAAAAAAGAGCTCAATTTATTTGAAAACACTGTAATCTGGCCAATATTTTTCACTGAAATAGACAGTAGATCTGTGTGTCTGGAACATGCAAACATTGTATAGGTTATGCAAGCTTAGTGCATAGAGAGTTTAATGATGGTGTGCCATTTTTAATGCTAATATTTAGGTTAGAAATTCTGTATTTGTTATATTTTTATATGAATTGCATGATGAATTTTTGGGCAGTACAAGCATATTACCTATACTTCAGTATGGAGATTATTCTCTGTTTTTAAACCATATTATTGATCTGATTCAGCGCCATATATTGGCACTTCAAGTGTAAACAGCACTTGCAAGAGTGTGGCACTTTTCTCTCCATCCGAGCTCCGAGATCAAAGTAAGCCGCTGATTCGTGGCCACTGGGCAACTTCCGCTCGGCCATCCGCAGACTAATCACTAGGCGGCCGTCTGACAGATTACAGCCCTTCTGGACATGGCGATCACAGCCAAACCCACAGGGAACGCTGGCTAATCTGAAATGCCCCGTGAGCATATGTGTAAAGTCCATCGATCTACAGCTCTAAGCTTTGCTCTTGTTTTATTTTAAATTTTCCTGTTCATTTATAGTGTGTTGATTGTATTACCCATCAATCATCCAGAAACGGGGTGTTAATGCGGCGCATTCTGCCATTCAGTTGTCTTTTGAGGATGTGCTGTGTGAATATGGATAATTGCGAGTCAAAATGGAGCAATCTATAAACTGCCGGGACAAAGAACTCGCAGTTTGTAATTAATAGCAAAGGGATTAGCAAACTCGAGCTACATAAATGGGCTTGTGGATTTCTCAGCTGAAATGTTCATTTTTAGGCGGCAGTTTTGTCTTGTTGGTGATTAAAAAATAAACTGCATTGTTCAGGTTTCTATAAACAACTCCAAAATGACCAAGGTCTTTATACATGTTTATGCAGACAAGGTTATGTGGTACAGAGAAGATTATGATTGTAAATACGGATTTGAATAATGTGAATAGTGCGACGGTATGTTTGGCGCCTGATAATGCCAAAAAAAATTATCGCTTTCTCACATGCATATAACACGTCTAGTGTTTCCAAAAACTGGGAACTAATTCTCATTCTACATCCTTTACCATAATGTTTCATGTACCAAAATAAATCAAAATAAAATAATCTCAACCCAGGATCACTGGAAATATGTGCCTCTACTTAGATTTTTTGCAAACTCCAGATACATATCTATACATACTGTACAACTCTCTGCAGAGTCCAGCTCAAATTAACACTAGAGACAGTATAACCGAACGGCATTCCTTTTCACATAAATTATTTTTTACTCGGTTTTGCACGGGTCCTCCTTGCACAATACTATGTCCTGACCTCAACATGGCGCATGATTTGTAAACTAATAATTTTTATGTTTGCATCACATAACCAGTTCCATATGTATGGCTTTTCTAACATAGTAAACTAATAAATGTTTATGTTTGCATCACATAACCAGTTCCATATTGCTGTACGAAGCGCAAATGGCTTTTCAATAAAAGAGCTCAAACTTGCTCACTTGTACAAGCTCACCCATTGCTAAATGGCTTGGTTGCTATACGAAGCGCAAAGTATTTTTATAAAAGAGCTCAAAGACTTTACAAGCAAGCATTTATTAACACTATGGGTTAGGATTATGGCTTGGTTGCTTAAGCACATGTATTTTTATCTCAAATTTGCATTTATTAACACTATGGGTTAGGATTACAGTAGGGTTTAGTGTGGCAATTTCCACTCCACTCTAACACTGACAATATTCACTCCCTGAACATTTCACTTTGCTGCAAACCGTGCAAAAAGCAATGTAATGTCATTTTACAGAAATGTCTCTACAGGTACATATTTCCAATGACCCTAGGATTGAATAATCTCATAATTAAGACTTTAAGTAAACATGAAATCAAAATGTACCCTATTTGCTGTGTACATGTTCCTGGTCTTAAAAGAAAAACGTCTGAAACCCTCTTGCATTTCAGAAACTCTTGTCACTTTTCACAATCTTTTGACAATTCTGTCATTTACTCACTCTCAAGTAGTTCCAAACCTGTATGAATGTCTTTGTTCTGCTGAACACAAAGGAAGATATTCTGAAGAATGTGGGAAACAGAGCAGTTCTGGGGCACTATGGAACTTCCACAGTAAACAATGGTGCCCCAAAACAGCCTGGTTTACAAACTTTCTTCAAAATATCTTCCTTTGTGTTCGGCAGAACAAAGAAATTCATACAGGTTTGGAACTACTTGAGGGTGAGTAAATGATGACAGAATTTTCATTTTTGGGTGAACTATCCCTTTAATTCCTGATGGACAAAAAGTCCTGTCCCACATGTTTCCCACTGAACATCTTGTTTACAACACACTACAGAAGTGCAATGTCACAAATCCGGTTTCATGTTGACTTCACCCTCTGTTCTGTCAACATGCAATTACATATATGTCGTTTGGTGTATCTCGGCTCGTTGACTGCTGAATGAAAGAGGTCAACAAAAGATCAGAGTCTCTAACTGTCAGAATGGCTATGGATGGCTCACCCACCATCAAGTAAAAGGTCTCTCAGCTTTTGAAAGAAAATATAATGTTCCTAGATGTCAAAATGCCAAATCACAGTTGAGATTTTGCAACTGCCTCCTCCACTCCTGTAATAGCGTGCTTGTTCTTGTCAAGCCCAGATGGTTTGCATGATGACACCATTTCCAATTTCCATTTATTATTGCCTAGACACATGGAAATATCTTATCTAGAGATTACATCAGTAGTGTACAGAGAGTGAACGCTGTGTTGTGGTCACATTCAAAGTCCACTTAGTACAATAAACACAATGAAGGTTAATGCACAAGCAGTTTAAATGTAAGTACAGAGATGATACAAATGGCTCCATCCCACCTTAATAGTGTCTGATTAGAGCAGTGACAGTTAATTACTCTTAACAATTCATTTCCTCTGCGTATCCCACTCTGGGGTAAAGACTAAATTACCGCTTAGGATGTTAGTATGTCATTACAGGTCCTGTTTTTAGCAGGGTCCCAAGACAACAATCATCAAGCTATCAAACTAACGTTTTGCATAAGAAGCAGCTTCAGCAAAACATGTAGCTTTAAAGGGATAGTTCACCCAAAAATGAAAATTCTGTCATTAATTACACACCCTCATGTCATTCCAAACCCTTAAGACCTTTGTTCATCTTCGGTACACAAATTAAGATATTTTGATGAAATCCGAGAGCTTTCTGGCACTGAAGACTTACACAGAAGAGAAGAAATAGTTGAATAAAGTTGTTATTCTTGTTTTCTTTGCGCTCAAAAAATATTCTCTTAATAACTTCATAAAATTAAGGTTGAACCACTGATGTCACATGGACTATTTTAACGATGTCCTTCTACCTTTCTGGGCCTTGAATTAATGACAGATTCATTTTCATTTATGGGTGAACTATCCCTTTAAGAGAATATGTGCTGTCAAGTTTTGCAGACTTTTGTCTGCCACTATAATATAATGTCATTGTTTAATCTTCATTTGGGGCTTTTCTCAGCTAATGATACCAATATATGTGATTTTTGACATTATTATTTATCAAATGAACTGAAATATCAATATTTTAACTGCATATGATTTAATAAATTAGATTTTTTTATACATTTTATTTCAATTAAATACAATTCGATGTTATTTATGGGATATGTGACTTATTGCGTTTGAATTAATTACCCGGCATGTAATATAATTAATTCAGTTACATCAATATCTTGATTCATGTTTTCATTTAAATATTTAAAAGTATCGATGTGATTAATTGAACTTAAATACATGAATACATTTTAATTGTAATTTAATACAAAATTATTGATATGTGATTAGTTGAGTGATATTTAATTCTCATTTAGCTAAAAACATTACATGAATACATTAATTTACTCATGTAATTAAAATAAACTTTATTTAATACAATACTCATGCAATTAAAACCATATATGATTGATATATGTGATGAATTGCATGTGTGTTATATGCAGTTAATTTAAGCATATCATATTAAGTATGTCATGTAATTGATTTGATTACATGGATACTTTTTTATTAATTGACCCTAATAATAGTAGAAAATTCTTAGAATTGATTTTCTCCTTTTCTTTTGCTTTTTCAATCCAATGCTTGACTCTCTTTGGTCTCTGAAGCACTAAGCAGTTTCTGAGTTGAGTGCACTGAGATCTGGAGGGTTTGGAAACCAAGATCATAATTCGCCTCTTTGGGCACCTTTCCGCATCACGGCAGATTATTTCCTGTCATGTTCATTGACAGCTTCCTGCTGCTCATTTTTGGTGCTTCCTTTTGATCTTACAAAATCCCTAAGCTGCTGAAGTTACAAAGTTCTTCATCCAAAGCCGAAACGCCAAAAGCATTTTCAGTTTTGAGCTGAATATGCCGTCCGTTGCTAAAAACAAGTGATTTTGGCCGAGTCTCATATTCTGTATAATAGAAGTTGCGTCATCTTTTGTGACTTCCTTGCTGTTATAGTCGGTTTCCTGGTGTGTTGACTGACAAGTACAAATGAGTGTTGTGTATATCCCACAGCTTTCTGAAGTTTTCCCGATGTCACTCGCCAGCAGATACGCATTATGAGAGTGCAGGAAATGTTCTAACCTCCCTTTGTTCAATTTCACACACTTTATGAAATGTCAGGTCTCGGTTCTCATCCGAGCGAGACACAAGCAAAAACAACAAAAGCTGCCATGACGCTTGAGCGTTACCTGTTCTGTTGATAGACTTCACAATAAAACACGAGCTTTGATCTCACGCCTTCACCAGTGGCCGGTTGAGACATCTAGGGATTCTTTTGGAGCCTTTTTTGGCAGTGTTACCCAGGTTCAGACACATTTCCCAGACAGTACTAGAGTAATTTACTTCTCAATGTCCACTAATGGAGAGTTCTTGATCTCCTGACCTCTCTTGGCATCCCCAAAATCAATATGGCACTCAATGTAGTCAAAGCCTTAAAGGCCATGTCTTCTGTGAATTATTTTTTTTCTGTTTTACATTTAAGGTTCTCTCACCACAGGAAGGGGTTTCATCAGACTGTTTGATTTGTTGGAGCTGCCGCGTAAGCCGTAATAAGAACATTAAACATCTCAGCCTGACCTTAACCGAGAAATTGACCCTTCCATGTCTTTACAGTATAGGTCAGAATGCTTGGATCAAATGACAGACACACTGTGAGAATCTAAATACTGTGTGAACATGTTGTAACCTAAGCTCAAGTGTGTATGAGAAGTGTTTTAACTAGAGATACACAATATATCAGAATTGGTTATCAGTTGATATTAGGTGTCTCTTTATTCGGATATTTAATTGTGCATGCTTATTTCCTTTATTTTTTTACATTTACTTATATATTATTAAATAATATACAAGGTGTATGAAAGTTTGTAAAGAAATCAATACTTTTATTCAGCAAGGATGCATTAAATTGTTCAAAAATTACAGAAAAACTTACAATATTACATGCTTTTTCATGAATTTTGAACTTTTTCAAGAATCCTGGAAAAAATGTTTCCTAAATTGCATGCAAATATTAAGCAGCACAACTGTTTTCAAATTTGATAATAATAGGAAATGTCTCTTGAGCACCAAATCAGCATATTAGAATATTTTTTGAAGCATCATGTGATCATCGCGGTGGTAAATTAGGCTACATTTTTTAATATATTAAAGCACAAAAAATTATACTGTTTTTGCTTTATTTATCAAACTGTTTTTGCTTTATTGTTTATCAAATAAATGCTGCCATGTTGAGCAAAAAGAGACTTCTTTAAAATAAATAAATAAAATAATTCAGAATCTAACCAACCCCAAACTTTTGAACTGTAGTATAAAATTCATTCAAAATTAAAATAGCTTTTTAGTAATTTATTTTCTGTTAATTTAGAGACAATAGAATATAATTTTAACATGAATCATGTATTAGTTATATTATGGCTCATAACTGTTAAATGGCTTATATAATATTCTATTGGCTCAGATATTAACTTTTGACAAACTCTCTTACTCCATCCGTCTTGCTGGGTCTGGGGTCATTTTGTGATATCAAAAAGTACATTTACAGGATTACATGTTCACACGAACTAGATACTGTGCACAAAATAGAAACCGTAAGAAATTCCACAGAGATCTTTCATCTGTTGCACTCGACTGCACTGAGAGCTGTCTCTTTCTTGCAGTGTCATTTATGCATCTCTGCTTTCATAACGCTCCATGTTGAAGCTTTGGAAAATGAGCAAAAAAAGAGATGGAGGAGTAGATACTGGTGGGTTTTGGGGTTAAAGGAGACGTGTCTCTTCAGTCACCTGACAGAGGCTGATCTCCGCAGCGCATTGGAGTGTGACCACATGACTGCTCCTGCTCGCTCTTCTGTCTGTGACACACAGCAGCTCCAAACTACAATCTCATCCCTTAAGAGGGTTTCAATCAAGCCAGTACCCTTCCTAAGGAGAAGGTCTTTTGTGTAGATTTACACGCTCCCCACTCAGTGTACATTTTGTGAACTGTAGTGAAAACCAGGACGTCAGCCAGAAAGGAGAAGCTCTGTTGTTGTGCGCTTCACACAAAAGAGCCGTATTTAGACAACCTTGTTGTATCGTATGCTTCCTCAGTCCTGTTTTTAATGAAAATTTGTTCTCCAAGCTAAACTGTAAGTTGCTTTTATCTAGCAAGGAGACATTAAATGTCTCAAAAGTGACAGTAAAGACATTCTAATGTTACAAAATATCTTTAAATACATGCCCTTCTTTTGAACTTTCTGTTCACCAGGAACAAACGGTTGCCACAAAGTCATCATATGACACTGAAGACTGGAGTAAACCAACTCAATCTGGCAAGATAAATCAAATTAGAAATAAAGTTAATGCCTAAAAAAAATATTACTATGCATTTAATGCATGTAATATAATGTGTAAATAATATTTTATATATGCTCACTATATTTAGTTTTATTTTTACCGGCAAAATGGATTTATAAATGGTGTATATATAGCATATATTTAATCAACAAACCCTCAAGAGGAGGCATGTGTGAATAATGGGCTTTACAGTTTTGCTGAGATTTTTGCGGGTCAGGTTGCGCACTAATGCTCCACTCTCTGTATTCGCACATTTTTTCCACCACTTCTCTATAAGCATCTTCATAATTTCCTTTTTATATGGGGAGGGTGGGAACCAAGCAAAAGTGGGCCAACGAAGTACATCTGACTTTGAGATATGTAACCTGCTTCCTCCTTCCACAAACCGACAACAAATCACCTCATCTTCAGGTCTACTGAGAGCTTGCCCAAAATAAATGAATGAAATTACAATATGTTGCGCTACCACTTCCATATCTGGCTTTGACTTGACCTTAGCAAGTAAATGAGATCACTAGATCAGGG
The DNA here is from genome assembly GCA_027422405.1 of Ptychobarbus kaznakovi. NCBI lineage: Eukaryota > Metazoa > Chordata > Actinopteri > Cypriniformes > Cyprinidae > Ptychobarbus > Ptychobarbus kaznakovi. The sequence continues at coordinate 38,159,445 of CM049795.1, forward strand.
ATGATTACTGTTTGTACGGTTTACAAAGTGCTTGTCTCAGCACTAAAGGTTCAAATATACACTGATTCGTACTATAAATGTAACTTAATCAAGCTAGCATGGCAGTTTGAGATATTAATGATTTAGTTGTTTAAAGCAAGGAATGTTGAGGTCCCACTTTATTATTATGAATGAAAGTTACTCACGCAGAGAGTGCCACTCGTCCTGACGAATGGTCTTGGTGATGTTGTAAGAGAGATTCTTGGGTATTGTGGCCGAGGAGTAGTGGTACTTGATATAGGAGCATCTTGCAATGGACCCTGCAAGTAGAGAAGGAGAACATTGTTTGTAGTAAAACCAGAAATCGTGTTTATAATGAAATGTTAAAGGAATAATTCACCCAAAAGTGAAAATTTGCTAACAGTTTTCATACCCTCAGATCATCCAAGAGATTAGTTTGTTTCTTCATCAGAACAGATTAAGAGAAATGTAGCATTATATCACTTGCTAACCAATGGATATTCTGCAGTGAACGGGTGCCGTCAGAATGAGAGACAAACAGCTGATAAAAGCACAGTAATCCACAAATAATCACCTTTTGTGAAGTGAAAAGCTCAGCATTTGAAAGAGACAAAACCATTGCTTCTGGCCAAAATACAAGAATAACGCTTCCTTCAGTGAAAAAGCCCATCCCCTGTTGTCCTCTCACATCAAAATTCTGTCATATATTTGTTTTCCACTGCTTTCACTTATAAAAAGTGCTCGGTCTGTGCATTTTTCTCCCCTGATTCAGATGATATAACTTTTTCACTGGAGAAAGCAATATTATGGATAGCAATACTATGGACTCATATTTTACCCGGAAGCAATGGTTTAAAGTTGAAAATGCAGGCGTAAATTGATAGAATGGAGTCCTGTGGATTATTTGATTACCTGACGTTTTTAACAGCTGTTTGGACTCTCATTCTGACGGCACCCATTCACTGCAGAGGATCCATTGGTGAGCAGGTGATGTAATATTACATTTCTCTAAATCTGTTCTGATGAAGAAACAAACTCATCTGCATCTTGGATGGCCCGAGGGTGAGTACATTTTCAGTAAATGTTCATTTTTGGGTGAACTTTTAACTGAATCGTGTCTATAATGCTAACAAATGGAATGATCAATCAGCATATTGCAAGGAAAAGTACAACAGTCTTGATTTAAATGGAGATTTACACTGTCTTTATTTTCTAGGCATATATTCCACTACACGCTCCTGCTAGAGATTTTCACTTCACTGTATTTAGCACGATCAGTATACAAATCTTCACACCTTCGATTTCCTTCTTTCCTTCTCTTTGAGAAAGTACAGATCTCATTTTTAGCATCCCGGGAGGCTTTTTCAACATTTACAAAGTAGTGTGATTGTGTTTCTCTTTGTTTCTAATCAAACGGTGGTTTCCTGTAGCTTGTGTCACATTTGAAATCCCTTTTCTGCAGTGTACTTTGAGGCTTTCTGGTTGATTTGTGTAGAGTATCTCTCAAGCTTTGGGGAATGAGATATGTCACATAGTGTCTGAAATGATTTAATTCGGTAGCTCTGTGAAATGCATTTGTGAATGATATGGCCTTTAGCACAAGGCCTTCACACATCCTCCCCTTTAGACAGGAATGATGTGCTCATGTGTCTTCAGAGCACTGATCAGCAGTGAAAAGGGCTGACAAAGATAATGATACATATTTCTGTGTCCTAACGGTACACGCCAGCAATCATTCCAGCTTGCACTATTGTCCAGGATATCATTTCCTGTTGATTATGAAACTCTGCAGATAGAAAATGGCAGCCTATATCATCCAGAAAAGAGAATTATGGTCCCAATGCTCGACTCTGTCTTCCATTATCTCTTTCTTCCAGGAACCGCTAGACCAGCTAAAATGTATGTTGTGTTACCAGTGGAAGGTTTAGTGTCACATTGATTACCAAATCATTAGTGTCACAAGTTGAAAATGGATACTATAGCAGTGGATCTGTACTAGTGCGACTGTAACCAGATTTACTTTACAAAAATAACAAAAATGTGTGTAGATATGTTACTTTAGTTTAGGTCCGATTCTCAGTTGCTTATTAGCATGCATATTCTAGGATTTTTTTAGTACTTAGTACTTTTTTAGTACTTGCAAAGCACAGATCCATTAATCCCACTCCATTCCTAAACCTAACTTAACATCTTAATTACTAATTATATATAAATATATACATGTATATTAAAATGGTAAAAAAAAAAATATATTACACTTACACTTTTATAGCACACACACACACACACATATATACAATATTATACACATATATACTACTGAAGCTTTTTGGGACCCTTAACATGCTTTTGTGAAAAACGCATGCTGCTGAATTTGCTATACTCCTCCTAGGGTTTTCATCCAATTGCCACCAATCTCCGTCAACATGATCACAAGGCATAGGGAATGCTAAATTGCAAAGGTTTTTTGATATCTTGGTTGGTTTGGCCGTGGCGAGGTGATGCATTTATGAAGAAATATAGGAAAGAGGAAGTGCCTAATAATTTTTGCATACATTGTCTTGTTTTTGATCAAACTTCAGTATTTCGTCTGCTGTGCGCCGTTTTCCTAATGCCACGTTTTTGATTACTGACGGCTTGGATTGCATGGCACTTGATACATGACCCCCCAGATTCATGGTGACCCGATCTGTCCTCCTCACTGTCTCTAAGAAAGGCAACATCAGTAAATGGAGGATTAATCAAGGTTTCACTATGTACATTAGTCTAAGTAGTAGGCTGCAGCTCTTTAAATGTGCACTAAGGGACTTTTGAAAAACGCTTTTGACCGCAGTGTCTGACCGAGTACCCCCCCCCCCTGCTGACAATTGGACTGCTGACAGCTTGGTCCCCCCAGTTAAAAAATCCCATCTGCGCCCCTTCCGTCATCAATGCTTGCAGTTCTACTGACATGTACATTCATTTGAAATAAATTATGGCAACAGTTTCTGTGTGTGGTGACACAATATTTAAACTTTTGGAATATTACAATATCTACTATTCAATTGCTTTCGACTGCTTGTAGTCTCTGCATGTTAAGCTGGTACAGAAGATTGTTATTTCAACAAAATTACAAATTTCATCATCAAACATGGCTTACTCTGAGTTTAACGAGCAACTCTGCAAACATCTCCCGTTACACAGGCTTGTAAGACAGATTGTTCTTGGCCTTGTGTATCCCTGATGAGCAGAAGCTGATCGGGTCAGCGACCGAGTGTAAACCAAAACCATCTTTCTTCCAGGCTGACCAGACAGCAGTGTTCCTGGGTATAGATTTTTTTATGGCCAGCAATGCCTGGGAGAGTTGAATAGATTTTGAATACGCCAAAGAAAGCTAAAGGCATCACAGGTTTTAAAGTGTCACTGAGACCATAGCACTTACTTTAGTTTGTATGTGTGACTCAAATACAGAGCTGTTCAGTTCAGTTAGGGCCATTGACTTTCATATCGTTTTAACATTTCAATGCTTGTAAAGTTGTTTTTATATGGCTTAACTGGCATAAAATATCTATTTACAGAACAATCTGCATTAATGTTGCCAAGCTACACTCCCAGCCTTCTCTGCAGTCCTGCTATGAGCCAGTCAATGAAAGGTCACTTGGCTTCCCTTGATGCCTTGTGCTGTTAGCACAGGGCTGTTTTTGATCATTTTTGAGTGAGTTATTTTTTTATTAAATTTTTTTTTGGCAGCCTGCCTGATTTCTTTTTTTTTCCTCTTGCTTATCAAAGAATACTTGCCGTCTCTTTTCCTCTTTCTAATATTAGGGCTGTCATTCAATTATTTAAATAATTAATTAAAGTGACTGCATAATATGCAGACTAATTACACTCACTGGACACTTTATTAGGTACACCTTGCTAGTACCGGGTTGGACCCCCTATTACCTTCAGAACTGCCTTAATTCTTCGTGGCTTAGATTCAACAAGGTGTTGGAAACATTGAGATTTTTGAGATCACCAGCCACTTTATAATGTAAACCTATTCAACTGCTTGTTTACGCAAATCTATAATCAGCCAATCACTTGGCTGCAACTCAATGCATTTAGGCATAGACATGGTCAAGACAATCGGCTAAAGTTCAAACCCAGCATCAGAATGAAGAAGAAAGGTGATTTAAATGACTTTAAAAGTGACGGGCTGGTCTGAGTATTTCAGAAACTGCTGATCTGCTGCATTTTTTTTGTGTGTGCAACCATCTCTAGGGTTTACAGAGAATGGTCTGAAAAAGAGAACATATCCAGTGAGTGGCAGTTCTGTGGATGAAAATGCCTTGTTGATGACAGAGGTCAGAGGAGAATGACAGACTAGTTCAAACTGATAGAAAGGCAAGAGTAACTCAACAACCACTTGTTACAACGCGGCATGCAAAAGAGCATCTCTGAGTGCACAACATGTCAAATCTTGAAAGAGATGGGGTACAGCAACAGAAGACTACACCAGGCGCCACTCCAGTCAGGCTAAAGGCTAGAAAACTGAGGCTATAATTTGCCTGGGCTCACTAAAATTGAACAATAGAAGATTGGAAAAACGTTGCCTGGTCCGATGAGTCTGGTTTCTACTGAGACATTCAGATGGTAGGGTCAGAATTTGGTGTAAATAACATGTAAGCATCGATCCATCCTGCCATGATGCTAATGTTAATATGGAACCAAATCTCTGACAGTCCTGAAGGCAAAAGGGACACACACACACACACACACACACACATATATATATATATAAAGAGGGACTCAGCAAGTACTATTTCTTTGGCAGACTCTCCAGTGCTGCTTTTCTGCTCATTGTACTAATCTAAAGTCTGCAGACAGGGATTTGGCAGACTGGAAGAGTATTTTACTTGTTTATGAATCTCCAGCCTGTCTTACTGTGCTTTAACTATCACAGAGTGAGAAAGGACATTTTATATTTCTTTTTTTTTTTCCAGAAGGTTGAAGGTTGTTTTTTTCGAAAGGGCATTTTCAGCTGTTTACTCCAGGATTAATCACTGCCATTATCCGCAGCTAATGTGTCTGCTCAGCCGAATTTCAAAATAAAAAAATAAGTGATTTTTCAATAATCCATTTGCGACACGTTCCACACATTGCCAACCAACGTGCGAAGGCACTGTCACAAAATTAATCACCCTTGAACCTCATCTTTGAATATCCTCTGATTCTCAGGAATGTCACTTTGCCATTCTTCCAATGTCTTTGTCAATAATTCATGAGCCTTTCGCTTCACTTTCCCCTCCTCTGGCCTAGTAATGAGTGAAACCCTTTCTAAGAGAAACCTATATCGACAACAACAGCACTGCTCAACTTGAGGAAGGACTGCATGTCAATAAGGTAACAGATTACAAATACTATAGCCTGATTTCTATATGTAATCTGGATCAATGTTGTGTGGTTTACTGTACCATAATAGCACTGACGTATATCCAAAGTCACTACTGTTGCCGCTTTAATATTGCAAACGGGATTAACTTTATCTCCTCTTCTCTCTGCAAAATATACCAGTTTGAAAGTGGCACAGAGAGATTAATGTAACACATTCATTTTAAGGTAATATAAGAGCAGAAGTTAATATCCTCTAACAGGTCATTTTTAAAATAATAATCACAACAGTAAACAACACAACCGTGTCTCATAATTAACACAATTGTTTATATATTTAATACCTCTGGATTCTTGTAGATATACCCTTTGGAGGCTAGAAAATGAACCAAATTGTTTATTTAGAAATATTCAAGACTGTTTTATTTGCAATAACGGCTGGCTATTTAGCAAATAACTGCATGAAATGATTATTTGTGAAGAAAGAGACCGTGTATTAGTGCATGAGACATCCTTCAGTTTAGCAGTCATACAAAAATATTCCACCATAAAAACAACATTTGACAAACCAGAACCATAAACATATTTTATGTTATTTGCATATTTTCAAGATTGTTTAAATGTATTTCATTATATTATAATGTATTATATTTGTAATGTTGACACATTCATTCTCAGTTTAACAATTTTCTCTTCAGGTAGTTTGGTTTTCTTTCCTCTGATTACATGGTGTCTTAGAAAAATGTTTTCTTTTATTTTATGTGATTTAGTTTTATTTAAAAAACATTTAAATTGATTTTATTTTAGCAATAGTGGTTGGCTACTTGCCAGTAAGTAAATAAATGTTCATGAAATTTTATGTGAGAAGAGAGACATCAGCAATCACAAAAAAAGACAGCAGAAAGCCACATTTGACCAATCAGAATCAAGTATTCCACAGATCTGTGTAATACATTTATATAAACTTTTGACGTACTTCAAGTAATTGTATAACCCCTTAACATGTAGGGCAGTGCAGGAATTACTTAAAGACTGCTTTATTAGAGGTCAAGCCTTCAGAGAGTCCAAAAACGGCATGTCATAATGTGGAGCTGGATTAACGCTGACGTCTCTGTCAGGAGATATTTGGCGTCATTGCCACACTGTACTGAACCGAGGGCTGTATCCGTTCTAGTGATGTAGTTGTTTGCTAAGCAGTAACGCAGTTGTGGAGGCGAGAGTGATCAGGTGCCGGGGCTGATGTGATACTTTTCATATTTATTTCTATTAATCATAAACTCCCCAGGCCTGTAGCCGTGCTGCTGCCATGTGCTGCAATTCCCTTTGTTCAGTGCTGAGCATTAGTCATCATTACGCTTTTCCTGTAGCCACAGTGTTCGAGTCAAATACACTGATGAAGCTGCTTCACAAGAAGGACAGATAGATTTGGTGTTTCTTTCTAATGATAGCCTGTGTGATCATCCCTTGTTTGGTGATACACGAAACAAAGGCTTTTCAAACTTCATGATGCTTCTCATTGTGCGGGATCCCCTTCCTTAAATATAAAAGCAGATAGATTATTATAAATTCAACACTTGGTTTATATTTTAACATATTTTAATATACAATGACCAGCTACTTACCACTTAAGTAAATTATGTACATGAAATAATTGTATTATGATATGTTATTTTATTATTATTATTTTAGTATAGCAACAGTGGCCAGCTACTTACCATAAGCACATTATGGAAATTATTTAATTTTATTATGTGGGAAAAAGCTTTGTTTGGTTTAGTGATCACTATACAAAAATATTGGACTGTAGAATGCCATGTTTGACTAATCGGATATATTTTCAAAATAATCTATACAGCACGTTTCACAGTGAATATTGTTCCAAACTAGCTGTACAGAGAATATTGCCCTTTAAACTGCAGTGAGCAAGATAATGATTATGAGAACAGTTACAACAGAAAAGAGAAAACACTAGCTATTTGGGAAGATATGCAAAATAATGGTGAATTTCCAACCAGTCTTTAGAAGCGTAATTGTAATGATAGTCAATTCTGTGTTTAATAATTCTGTATCTAATAGGCTATTTAAGTAATTTAATTATAAAATATATTTTTTGCATTTTAACAATTTTCCCCACTAGTATTTAAGTTTTATTTCCTCTAATTATATGGTGTTTTAAAAAGTCGTGCAATTCCTAAGACATTGTGCTTGTGGAGACCTTCATGACTTGGCAAAAGCTGAACAGGAGGCATGATATGAGTACTTTATCAAAGCTGGAGTAAGCCAAGCTTGACGCTAACCGTCCCAGAGCGGCATTATCATCTAACTGACTCATAGTGTTTGACCCGACACTCCACGATCTAATTATAAATGTGCCTCATGGTGGTCTCTGTTCTTATGATGAAGATAAAGGCTTGTGATAAAGACTGAGAGAGGCTTTTGGCATAACTCTGTCACCCACATGCATATGGACATCAAAGATATCTGTCATCATACAATCTGTTTTCTATTCCCTTTGCCCCGGGGAGGAAAAGATGACATAATGCATGTGTGGCTTTATTATTTCTCAGTTGGGAACGTTGCTTGAGAAGCACAGTGCTAATGGCTGTGTACATTCGAGTTCATTTCCATTTCTTATTTGTTTTGTATTGCAGTTTCTGTGCAAGCTAAGCTGCACATCCAGTACTCGATCTTCTAAGCATAAAACCAGTGCATAAAAGTGTATAAAGGGAAATATGGATGTGTAATACTTTATGTCCAATAAATAAAGAAATAGAACTTTATAGAATGTGATAAATTACACAAATGCCATAATGCATTAACCATGCAGCAAATAAAAAATATATTTGGCACTTCAATATCTGTTGGTCATAGATGAATATATTGATCTGTGATTTAACTAAAAATGATCTGAAAGCATTCATGAAATGCTGAAAATTATGGCATTTACTGTTCCCATATAAATGATCTACTTTCCTTCTTTATTTTTGAAATTAAATATTCAATATTGTCATGATTTATTTGTATTATTAAATAGGTTGTTTTTCATTTTTTGGACAAAAAAACTATAGAAAAATTAATAAAGATATGCAGAGAGAAATAGAGCGATGTACAGTATGTAGGAGCCTATTATAAAATACACACATGCATGGGGAGAGTTATATATTAAAAAGAAAACAATATTATTTAAAACATGTATGTATAAAATATATTTGATACAGTGGAAAGAATATTTATTTATATTGATTTACATATTTATTTTATATATTAATATTTATTTAAAAAGTATATATATTTAATATATATTTAAATATTTTTTACAAATTAAACTGACCACAAGTACCAAGGTTAGAACAAAATATTTTTTTATATTTACAAAATATATTTTATTTCCTTAATTTTTATGTTTTTTGAATAAAAATTATATTTATTTGTTGTTGTTTTTTTACAAAAGAAACTGACTATAAGTAGGTTAGAAAATATATTATTTTAATATAGATGTACAAAATATATTTTATTACATTTTTTTTTTTATAAAAAATGACTTTATTTAAATATATATATATATTTTTTTTAGTGCACAAAAAAATTACTTCAATAATTTAGTTGCTATTCTCAAGGTAAGGCAATGAATGCCTTTTCAAAAGTTTCAAACAGGTTCAGGTTCTTCACACACAGAGAGATAAAGAGACACACTCTCTCTAGATTAAAGACACATCTCTTTAGCCAAGCATTCATATAATGCATCCCATAATCTTGTACTGCAGTTATATCTGATCAAACGCACATTATTATGCTTTAGCTTGGGTTGAACAAATAGTTTTTGCTTGGATGGAACAACAGCTACACTAATTATGTCTCTATTTGTTTCTCTGTTTCTGGATTAACATCCCGTGGTAACTAGGAATTACACAAGCTTCAGTCTGGATCCAAACCTTAAATGATCTGAGATGACCAAACACCTGAGAAGAGATGATGACAACCCCTCGGAGAATATACAGAATTAACCAAATTTTGCCATAATTTAAATATATTAAGTTTCTGCAGTATATAAATCTATTGTAGAAACTTAATTTCCTGTAAAGCTGCTTTGCAATGATTGTTTTGTGAAAAGCGCCATACAAATAATCTTGAATTGAATTGAAGAGCAAGGTAACATGTCTCTTTGTGTGCTCACTCTGTTTATTCCTCCAGACCTGCACATCGCTGGCAGAGACGGGCACGTGGGGCTGCCAGATGGACGCTGCGGTGCAATACTCGCCCTGGCCTCATTATTTGGTGACCCAGATTGCGGTCCATCCCTCCCCGAACCCAAACCAAGCTGGATTAACGGCGAGATACACCAGTTAAGTGCATTGGTAAGGAGGGGATGGGGGGTATAACGGTCATGTATTAACTGACCCAGCTGATGTGTTTCATTGTCTTTGTAATTAAACACAGCACATGAGCGGTGGGTTTGTACAGGTAGATCAGTCTGTTGCTGCAGGGAACGTGAGGATAGATCGTCTCTGCTTTACATGTGAAGTGAAATTCATTCAGAGATGCTTCGCGCAGCCGCTGAGCATGACATGATGATGAATTTAATGTGCCGTTCATTTTGCCAGTGCACAGATGTCACCGAGGACAATCTTGTTTACAGTTAACAGTGGATGCTGGATGTCCTTTAAACTTACATTAAGCTTTGTGAAGTTTTTGTGGCTAGAACATAAAGATGCTTTGTTTTCCATGAGCAAATTATTAATAAATACATGTACTGTAAACATCTTTCAGACAAGTGAAAAAAACTGAACCTAGTTTAAGTTTAGACAAACTTAGACAACCTTGGATTAAGTTAATATTTTTTTGTTAGAATTGGTATTTGATTTGTTTAGGTGAATTAGTTAATTCGATTTATTTCAATGATTCATCTGTCATCACTCAGTTTATGATTTTGGGTAAAATATATTTTATTAGGCTTGTTGCCAAAATACTGTCATGATTAATGAAGTAATGTTTTTCAAACACAGTAAGAACCTTTACAAATCTTTTTGTTCTTTTGTGTCATTTGTATAGATTTGTTTGAATAAGTTCATTCGAATCGGTTTCATGTCAATGATTCCTTTGAGTCATCTTCAGGAGTGCCACGAGAAGTGCTTGTGGTGCACTTTATGTTTATGATTTTTGAAATAAAATGCATGTTAGTCTTATTTCTGCCAAAATAATGTCATTTATAATGAAGTAATATTTTTTTTAAACGGTTTAAGAACTTTTATTTTGCATTCATATAGATTAATTTAGGTGAATAAGTTCATTCGAGTCGGTTTTGTTTGAATGATTCCTTTGAGTCGCACTCAAAAATCCCACAAGAGGGTTTATGCTGCACTTTGTTTATGATTTTTTGGAATAAAATGCATGCTATCAGGCTCGTTTTTGCCAAAATACAGCCATGATTAATGAACTAATGTTTTTCAGACAGTTTAAGAAGTTTTGTTGCAGTTTTATAGATTCATTTAGGTGAATAAGTTCATTCGAATCGGTTTCATTTCAATGATTCCTTTGAGTCATCACTCAGGAGTGCCACGAGAAGTGCTTATGCTGCACTTTATGTTTAGGATTTTAGAATCCACCAAATCGGCATTTATTAAAATTGTTAACAATTGCAATAATATCATTGTTTTCACTGATCTTCAATCAAATAAATGAAGCCTTGGTGAAATAAGACTTCTTTCAAAAGCATAAAGAACGGTAGTGTATATATGCCAAACTATATTTTATATAATTTAATCGTGTAGTATCAATAACTTTGGTAAGCTACAGTTGTGATGGAACATAAGAATTACTCATTTGCATGGGACATCTCTAATGGTTGTGCTGTAGCAGTATTAATGCTAAGCCCATATTCACACTGAGCGCCCAATTATCTCCTTCTATACTTTTAATATCCAGCTTTTGCAATCGAAGATCTGTTGGAAAGCAGCACGGCATGCTTCGGGGGGTGATGACAGGGAACACTGAGCATGGTTTGCTATGGATCATGTTGAGAGTTTTACACTTCGCAGCATCACACTGTCTTTGAAGGGCCAGGAAGGCTTCCCTCTGGAGTGGCTTGTCTCTTGTAATTCGCCAGAATCAGTATGTACATGGTAGAAGCCCTCGGGCCACTGTGTTAGAGAATGAAGATGGATGAATCCGGGCTGGTGTGTGGTCTGTTCGGCTCAAGCTCGCAGAGGGTGGCGGATCTCACTCTGATCCAGTGGAAAAAGAAATAAATAGCCAATCAAAGTTCTCTTCAAAGTCTGTGGGTGTGCAAAAGCCCTAAACGGTCATTCATAATATGCTAGAGCAGCATTCTTCTTGTAATGGAATTCATTTTATAACCAGGCTACAACCTTGTTTATTGGGTTAATCACTACTCTTTTAAGTCGATTTTTGGTCTTTGACAAGCTGTCTGAGGATGCCAGCCACTGTGTTTGTCTCGTTGGGTTTGCACGCTGTAAAGAATGAGCTGATTATAAAGCAGCATTAGCATTATCTGTTGTGTGCAGGAGATGGAAGTATAGGCAGACATCACTGACTGATAGTATCTGGACACTGGCGCAGAGCTCTTTAATTAAAGTCCTTAAAATGGCTGCCAACACACTGTCCTTCATTCCTGTAGGAGAAAACCTTGCATTGCCATTAAGTATTTTTGCTGACATGCACAGCAAATAGATAATGGCAGTCGCAATGCTAACTTCAAGCTCCCGTGGGATGCATTTGGTTTGAGGAGCCTTTGTCCAGAGGTTGAATGTAAAAAAACGCACCTCTCTCCATACCAGATAGTGTCACTGAACAAAAAAAAGTGAAGAAAACTGGATGCTAATGACGATAACAGATAGTAGTAGCTACAAGTTACATCAAATTATACAGTGTGAAATACAGTTTGTGGCTAATAAACCTTATTATCTTTGGGCAACTTTACTATTACTATTTACTATTACGTCTTCACTGAGGTAAAAATTGGTAATTCAATTGTGCTTAGAGTTAAAGGTATATTCAGTGATTTGTCCCTCATTACATTGTTTTACACAAGAAATGAATGGTACTTTTGATAAATGTGTTAAAAAAATTGGTCTCCAGAGTCATTAGTAGCTTAATAAAAGCTGCTTTATTTAATATAGAGCGGGTCTCCTCATGCATGCAGCCATTTTGAGATCACATGACCAGTCGATTTTTTTCTAGCTTTATACTGGAAACCTGTTCTGTTACTGAAAAAATTGATTGTGGTATAAAATAACCATGTACTACAATGTTATCAACGATTTTAACTGAAAATTGCTGTTTTGTGTGATGCCACATCTACACTTACATACATCTGCCACTAGGTGGCAGCATAAAGTCCAGGGAGTGCAATAATAAAAGTCATTTCCGAGTGCATAATTTAAGATTTACACCATGTTGTAATTCCCAATAATTATACCAGCCAACTGGCCAGATTGTATTTACTCGCCAAAGCCAATTTGAACTCTCTGGAGAAGCTTGATGAGTGTTAATTTTGTGTCCTGTTTACACGTTATGAAAGGATAAACTGGAGCATATAAACGCTGGAGAAACTCTCGAGTAGTTAAAAAAGGTTTGTAATCTTTCGCATGAACGTAACCTATTGACTGGAAACCCTTTATTATTGTTGAGAGAGGATAATTAATGGGTCCAAAAATGGGATTGTTTAGACAGAAATGTGTAGTTTTTTCCCTTCACAGTAAAGCTAACAGAAAAGCAGCATATTGCCTGTAAATAATAAATGAGAATGTACACTGTAGTTCAAGATTGGCATCAGCCTAAATTAAATGATGTTGAAAGTTTTTATAAGACAGCTGCCTGGCTTTCTGCCACAGAAACAGAGGCATGATCTGCCATCGGCCTCAGAATCTATATCTTAAGTAGTCTATTGATGAAGCTCTTTACGTGGGATCTAATGACAACACCAGTTTCAGGATTGCTGAGCTTTGGGTTGAGAATCAAGAGGTCAGGGGGCAGTGTTTTCTTTTGCTGCTATCTACTAATTACATGATCAGACTGTTATTCCTGTGGGACTTGTCTTGTGGAGCTCTTAATTGTCGGTTTGAAAGAACTCAATGTTGTGGTTGGAGATTTGAGGTTATTTTTGTGGTGTCACTCTTGTCATAGATAGATCACTTAGTCTCATAGATTCCTGACATCAGTGTATCTACATGCAAGTAGAAAACGTTTATATGTGGTGCCCTGTTGGCTTGTTGTAAAGATTCATTTTTGCTGTGGCTCATGGTATTGGGGTCTCATGTTGACTAAACTGCATAAAGTTTGGTCTACATTGCAGCTTATTCTAGCCAAGAATAGCCCACTTAAAGATAAGATGCTGTAACTAACATGCATCATGAACAAGAAAGAGAAATTGTACACATGTATCCACTAAATGAGCTCATTTCAAATTTGATGCCTGCTACAGGTCTCAAAAAGTTGGCACAGGGGCAACAAAGTGCTGAAAAAGCAAGACATTTTGAAAAGATTCAGCTGGGAGAACATCTAGCAACTAATTAAGATAATTGACATCAGGTCTGTAACATGATTAGCTATATAAGGGATGTCTTAGAGAGGCAGAGTCTCTCAGAAGTAAAGATGGGCAGAGTCTCTCCAATCTGTGAAAGAGTGCGTAAACAGATTGTGGAATACTTAAAAAAAACAACGTTCCTCAACTTCAAATTGCAAAGGCTTTGCAAATCTCATCATCTACAGTGCATAACATCATGTTGTATATATATTAGTGATGCGCGGATGAGCTAAAACTTCACCCGAATCCGCAGCTTCAAATAAATTATCCACCCGCCAACTGCTCGCACCTATATTTTTGTCTGATTTGGATAACCGAACCCGACCCGCACCCGATCATCACATTCAGGGTTCGTACGGATATAAAAACCCGGAAAGTCAGGGAATTTTAAAACCGCAATTTCCAAGCCTGTATCGATTTGGAAAAATAAATAAATCCAGAAGGTTTTGGAAAAGTCATGGAAATCTATTTCACAATCCTCTGTATAATAGAATTATGTTTAATTATGTCCTGAATTTCAGTGCGGTATTGCACATATATCCGCAGCTTTCAACTTTAAAATGAGGGAAATTACTGCAAAACATTTATTCAATATAGCGTATATAGATTAGATGAGTAAATAAATTCACACAACCCATCAGATCAAATCAGTCATTTGAAAACAGCGTGAGTGATTCAGCTCCGAGTCTCCTTTTACCTTCTCTTTATTAGTAAACTCTACTCTAACTAAACTAAATTCTAAGTATCTTGTATTTGAAGCCAGTAACCTGACAACTTTGTATATACATTATATGAGTTGCAAAAGCACTCACTTTTTCAACCCAGTACCTTGTAAACACGACTTTTCTTCCAGATAAACGAATAGAAATTAATCTGTGCCATTCATCCTGATAGTTGTGTACATTTAAGCAGTCAGATTAGAGCTTTAAAAATCACAAATGTGCTCTCCGTGTACTAAGGCGGGACTAAGCCTGAGACTACAGGTGATGTTCTGCCTGTCTTTTTAGTAAGACAGTGCTCTTGAATTTCAGCTTAAACTTTGAAAATCCCTGCCAGGGGTGCACATTTGATTTTCCACAAATTGTTTGACTGAGAGGTGTCCCGTATTTTGCTGTGTGTAGATAAAACAGGATGTCAAATCTAATTCCGGGCCAAACCTTTCATCTCAGCTGGTCATAATAGACTTCAGGATTGCAGGACTAGCCACCAAATGCATTGAGCAGACAGAAGTGGGATATTCCTGTATTTTTGGGATGAAAATGTCAAACCTGGCCCTTAGGTAGAGACAACCTTTGCTGTATCAAACCTCAACACCACATAAATGTGGGATTTGCGTGAGTGGAGTGTATGGGAACAGGCAAGAGACTGCACTTTTGACTTTTGGCAAGGTGTGCATCACGAGCCGAATCAATCTAAAGGCTTTTACTTCCCGTAACTTTCGCTACTACTTTCCCAAACACCCACATTTTTCCTACTGCGTCTGTAAATATGTAGGATGTACTTTGAGAGCGATCAAGAGAGAATGCAGACATTAGTTCGGTCTTTCGGGATTTTTGTGCAGGCTCCGATCCAAGAGGGTTATGAAGCTGCAGAGAGTCAATAAACAAATATCTTCCATTCACTGAGCACACACAGATGTCATCTGAAGCTGCATGAGAGCTGTAGGTGTGTGTGGAGCAGCTGGGCAGGTGGGGGTGGATGCATTCGCCATAGATTCACAAGGTTGCTGAGCTGCAATCCTGCCAGAGCGCATCTCTTTGACCAAGTCGGTCTTGAAGTTACACCGTTACTAAAGTGACATGTCTAGAAGACACACTTGATCTGTGCCATTGTAAGCCTGGGCAATTTGGGAGAAATAAACACTACTGGGATCACTGAAGTGTAAACCCTCACAAAAGGCTGACATATAAGAGAGCGGACACATTATGACTCATACATACATGAGCACAGCACACCTAAATCAGGCAGTGGAATGAAAATCTGGGTCAGGGAAACTCAAAGGCCTCAGGATCCAGTGCTTTACCGTTCCATCTGCTTACTATGGATGCTGCAAAGACAGAAATACAACTCAGCTGCTCACTCTATGCTTCCATTTCACTAGAAGAATGTGTCACCATCTTGAGTATATTGAAAGCCCACTCTCTGCTCCAGGCAATCAGTAGTCTCGTTCCTCTCATTTTTGGGGAGTAACTAACAAAAAATAGTGTCAAATGGTTTTCTGCATTTTGCAGAAGCATGAAAATAGAGCTTATATAATGGCATAGACTTTCAATGTAAAGCTACTTTTCTAAAATAGTGCTACAAAATGCTAAATAAAGCTTTTTATATGAATTTTTATATATAATTGAAAAAATATAGATATTAAAATAACATTTTTAACCTAAAGTATTAACATTTAATTTTGTACTATTATAATAAAAATATTTTTACTGTTTTAATAATATTTGTATATCACTGATTTCAGTCTCAGTATAAAACATTTTTTTTAGATTCTTTATAATAAGTTTTTATAATATACTATTATCTATTGTTTCTTATATCCATTCATTAGAAATCTTATTTTTAGACAGTCTTTATAGGGTCTAACAACACATGTTGTCAATTTGTTTTCGCTGATGCAAATAAAAATGTATTCGCCTCTATGCAAATACAGTTGATCATGTGACCCACACATGAACTGACTGAGAGGGAATAAGGAGCAGCATTGGGTCAAGTCTTGTCAACATGTTCTCTTAGCACGGCATCTTAGCCCCTTAGTCCCACAGACAGTTTCTTGGCGTCCTTCCTAAGTACTAATACATGCCTAACAACATGGGCTGCCTCTGCACAGCGTGCCATGCTGGTGTGCCAATATAATTGCAGAAATGCCATCATGCCATTAAGAGAGAGTTAGGTACGAGGTCAAAATGTACTTTTTGCCATAACTTTTTGCCATGTTTCGTCCAAATGACAATTAAATATTAGACCCGTTTAAATAACCTCTTGTTCATTTCCTTTCATCAGGAGTGATGCTGTTTATGGAGGAAACTACTAGATTTAGAAACTAAGTGTAAATCTTGTATCTTCCAGAAAGCATGTGAGCTCAGTCTACATCTGAGGTATAAGGATCATTTATTAGAGTCATTCACTTTGTGAGCATTTTTTTCAGTCTTTACACCGTGCTAAGCTAAGGATGCATATACACGTTTTCCAATCAAGGCCCATTGACCCACAGAGATGTTTTTAATTGATTGATTGACTTGCTAATTTCCAGGGCAAGAGACTCGGGGAGGCCACTCGATCAATTCCTCTGCTGGAGTCACGTTACAAGACGTGATGGTCAAGCTTGTCTCCTTCGAGGACCTGTCTCTAATTATTATTATGAGGCTATCCCATATACATTTTTTTCAGGCGTGTTGAAAAGAGCTTTAAAGCCCACCGTGCTGATGACAAGCAAGGATTACACCAAGTAGTTTGGCATAGCAAGAGAATCGAAGATTTCTAAATCAAATAGGCCTACATGATTTCTCCACGAGTGTTTAAGGTTGCAGACACCTACAATACCATAGGTGTGTTACACATACAGACTAAATTATGCAACGCAAAAAGCTGTTTGAGAGTCACTAAGTATATGCATAAACCCGCCTTGAGCATTTTTGCCCCACTTCCTGGAGCTTGAAAGCTTTTCCCCTCCTTTTTGATCTGCTCCTTTCTCACTCTTTTAGTGAGGCTGGCTCGGCCAGCCGTTTAATTAATGTGAACAGAACGTTACTCTCTCCATCCGTCTTTCTCTGCGTGCCTCTCTCTGACTTTGAGTGGTACGTTATCTTCCACTTTTCCAGAGCAAACCTCATTGTTAATTAAAAGCTGCCACGTCCTTCTTATGCTGCAGCCATTTGAGATGAAGCCTTTCTGGGAACTACATCCTCACGCTTTTCTCCCTGAAGAGGACGGATAGATCCTCGGCACATCCATCTCTTTCAGAGCGTGTGTGTTAGTCGCTGTAATGTAGAATAACAGCTTTAAAATGGCGGCAGGGCACAACGCCCCATAGATTATCTTTTGACTCGTTTCTGAGTGAATGGCAGCAGGGAAAATGGTGTCTGATAGCAATTAAAGCTCACAGAGCTGAATGTCACACAACGTGGTGAAACCATTGAGATGGCTTTTCTGGTTGAACTAATTTGGGTTTATAACAAGCTAAGCTGACCCAGAGCATAAAACAAGTCAATAGCAGTGAAAATCATCAATCGATGCATGTGCAAACGAGTAAAATCCAATGCCAGCCGGTCTCTCCACAAAACCAAGCCTTGGAAGCTAAAGGGAGAAACGAGAAGAAATGCTGTTTGTTTTAAATACGTCATAGGGGGGGGGGGGGGGCAGCAGTGCCATACATTAATCAAGTTATTTCAGTCTCGGGCGTCCCTGCTGACTGCCTGAGAGGAATAGCCTCTCGCTGGTCTCCAAAGGTATGGCAGATGCTGCACAATTCTCCCATTAGATGAGAGGTACTAACTTAATTGTTATTGAATTATTTTAATCTTTAAATATAATGAAAAGCAAGGTGTTTTATTGAAGAAAATAAACTGAAAACTTAAGTTTTCTAGATGGGATATTTTATCAAATTTTGTAAACTAGCTACTGGAATAATAATAATTAAAAAATCCTCCTTTTGGCTTATTTTTTCACTCTTTACTTTATCATTTCTTCTGTAAATTAAATGGGTATTTTTGGGCTCTGCTTAAATATATAGCTTTATTGTCTTTAATTGGTTTTCTTAATATCACACATTATAAAAAAAATCCACCTAGGACATTAAATCCTTTTATATTATTTTCCATTTTTGGCTAATACAGACACATTTGTATTCATTCCTATCATGGGAAACACTAAAACTGAATATGATTTTCAAGATTTCTGCTTCTGCACATCTGATTATGTGTCCTTCAATCCAAATTAATGTCTTAAAATATAAATTCTCTTTTTTCCTATACAGAAACCAGAACTGTGTCTTATAATGTTTGATGACAAATCCTTTAAATTCATAATCTGAACATGCATCTATATTTGCAAACTTCAGCGAATTCTCGCTTCGAGACGAACGTGTTAATGCCAAGAAAGTCATTCGATTTATGGAGATTTGTTATATTAATCTATTGACAGCCGTAGTTGTTACACACGCAGCAATATGCTTATGTTTTCTAAGTCGGTCTTGGGATTTCTGAGCAGGCAGGAAAGTGTAGGAAGAGCAGACAGAAAAAATGATCCATAAATACAGTGACTTTGTAGGCTGGCACCATGGTGCGTGCCATCTTTATCCACAATCTGGAATGACTGCTTCCTTCCTGTATGTCACCTCACAGATGGGCCGATTACTACGGTGCTGTCAGTCCATTTGTACACTGTAACTACTTCACGGATTACCATCCACCGAAGGCGAAAGCTCCCTGCTTGTCAAAGCTACATACATTTGGCTGTGTGATTACAAATGTGTGCTTTCACTATAGGTAGCAAACACTGCAGGATATTGTGTAATGATGTTTCTAAATAAGTTTAGACAGGTTTACAGTTTTGCATTGCATTCGAGTTTTTAAATTCATATTTATGCCTTTCAAACTCGTTTTATCTTTGACACGATTCGTCTTGTGATGTATTTTACATTGTGGTTGCAAATTCAGCTGATCTGTTACCAAGAAAAAGTGTGAGCAGGCTAACATGGATGAGGTTTTGTTAAAGTGCAAACGCGACTGGTTATGTTCTTGAAAGCATCAGTAAGAGTGTGTTGAAAACTACAAATCATTCAGTACGGTTTTGCATTATATGCCATCATTTTGCAAAAGTGGAGTTATATTGCAGCATTTACGTGCTAGTATTTTACAAGAAGAATTGAAATAGTGCAAAACTGAAAGTGTGTTCTTGTAAAATGTATTCTAATAATTTTCATTTTATTTAAGAAGTTTTAAATTATGAAAACTGTTTACAATGCATATGTAGCTGTTTCATGTAGCTGTTTTTTGTGTAAAGAAAATAAATAATTTTAGTGTCATGACTATTCTTAATTGAAATGTAATGAATGTTTATAAAATATAAAAATACATTGCAAAATAATTAAATGTATATTTTGTGGTGAGGCCAGTGAAAAACAGAAACAGTTGGCCTCAATTATTATAAAATTATAAATAATTTCCCTAAATGTTTGGGATGAGTATGATTTTATATATATATATATATATATTTGGAAAAAGGTTTCTTATGCTCATCAATAGTTTAAAACAACTATTTCTATTTTAACATCTATATTATATTTCTGTTTTAAATGTAATTTATAGCTTTTTTCAAGATTCTTGGAATAGACAAGTAAAAATAACCGCATTTATTTGCAATAGAAACCTTTTGAAACAATATTAATGCTTTTACTGTCCCCTTTGATCAATTTAATGCATCCTTGCTAAATAAAAGTATTATTTCTAAAATCTCACTGACCCCAAACTTTTGAACTGCAGAGTATTTTATGTATTTTTTATAAATATGCTATTGTTCATTGTTAAATCATGTTTGCTTATGGTATATAAATTAATGAATATATAAATTATACACCTTAAAATGTAAAAAATATGCAATAATTGTCATTTAAAGCACATTAAGGGTACACATTACTACTCTAAGACACTAATATGCACCTATTAGAAGTAGATAAGATACAAAGATGTCTCTTTAAGAGCACTGCCCTAGTGATAATTTGCAGAAATTAACACTAGTCTAAATCAGGGTGTTTAAGTTCAGCTCCAACCTTAATCAAACGCACCTGAAGCAGCTAATTAAGATCTTCAGGTTAGGATACACAGGTATTGGTCATTTGTGCATTCATTAATATTAACATTGGATCTGGATTCAGATGGTTTTATGTCTTTTTCACAAACTCCTGATTGAAAACTCAAGCTCTAGAGGACGATAGAAGCCTCTAATGACTGGCACAGAGAGTGACTGAGCTTTCAATAGATGACGACAATCTTCAGATAGTTAGAAACGAAGGTACAGTGCTCATGAAACATTGTGAGATATTCTGTAAAAATGTAAGAATGCTTTTCCATCCAAAAACATGGCAAAAAAAACCAAGCCGTCCTCCTGTGAAGTTAATTATCCGCAATCATTCTGTACCAGATCTCTGAATTTGTACCCCACTGAAGAAAAGAAGACCATATTCTCTGCTCCTTTGTATCCATCATGCGGTGTCAGTTCTGTGCTCTTCCATAACACATCTTACACACTCCAGTGTGCTTCAGCTCACAGCACACACCACATTAAAACACCCCTGTACCCGCTGTTAGAAGCAGGAATTCAATTACAGACCCAATGTGGAGATGGCTGACTGAGACTCTCTCCATCACTTCATACTGGGCTCAAATTAATGAATCTCATTCCTGGGGAAAGTCAGAAGTGGAAAGAAGCATTAAACACTCCACTTTTTCAGCAAGATTGGGAAAAGTATGCAGCTCTTAATGACTGCCGACAGGATGTCGAATGTGGATTCTGTTTCTGTTGCTGCTGGAAACTGTGCCAGGCTCAAGTAACCTCAAATCTATCAAGTCTGTTTTGCTGCAAGTGTAGGTCATTAACACCAGGCACCGAGGTTGGAAATAGGAAATTGAACAAGGAATGTATAGGCTGCGCATGAAAATGTGGGTTATGGGGGATTCAGAAGGCGTCAGCTCTCGATATGTTGTGTTGATAACTAAATAAGGTTGTTTGATGATCATATAACTCTTTTAATGGCACACGGCACACAGTCTGCAATAACTTAAGTGAACATTTTAGTGAATTGGTTCATTTAAGAAAACTATTCATTCTAATTCCAACATAAAATGTGTGCAATTTTCAGTTTGAATACATCACATGGTCACGTTCAGCTTCTGCAGGCAAAACAGAAATGAGTTGAGGAAAAAAAAATCAATGGTCTACGTCCATCAGGGACCGTAATCAAAATGTTGATGACCTCTCAAGTCCTCCTTAAACCTGCAGATAATTGTGTCCCCTGTCTTCCTTTATCCGAGTCAATGTGACTTTAATAGCGTTAATCGGGTTTGTAATGTATCATTAGCGGAGTGAGGGACCTTGTCTGGTTTAACGCCCAATCGCTGATTGACTGAATAGACAAAAACCCAAACTGTCATCAACAATTGCCAATTACATGTGAAGTTTATACCGCAAAACTCTTAATGGCCATCCATAAATGATATCCAGATTAGATGGGCAATTGTAATCTTTGATTGTTGATAATTATGGCCATGGCACTTGCTCAGGTTTCCTAATGTGTTTGTGTTTTGAGTGCCTTTGCAAAACACACAATCAGACCAAATTAGCCGAGCACTGGCACTCTGTCGTTTCCGACGGGCTCCACCTTAGCCCGAGCCGAGCATGTGAATTTGTGCAGATTGGATCCAAATTCATCCTATTGAAAACAACCGGTGGGCTGCTTTCCGGTTTCATCTGCGCTTTGATTTTCCTGGGTTTCCGCCTACGCTGTCTCTAGATTGAACTGTCTGATTTTTCAAGCGTTTTGTAAGCTGTAATTCTTGCTGTGAACCTCATTAACATTGCGCCTATCACCCTCTGCCTTTGTTAGTTTCCGTTACTTGTCCTTGATCCGCTTGGTATTATATTAAAACTGTGAATAATGCTGCTGTTACAAGTGGCTGTGAGTCTATGCAAGTGTGTTTTTGCACACGTATATATATGCATGGAGAGCCGCAGAGCCATTATAAAGAGCCCAGGGGAAAGGCAATTACCCAGAGGGCACCCTGCTGCAGCCAGTCTCAGAGCGATACAAGCAGTCAGAGAGTTTCCAGCTTCTCCTCTCGAACCGCCACTGTGGCAGCCTGCAAAACTTCTCTCTCCTTTTCACTCCCTGATTTCACAGTTAGATTTACAGCTGTCACAGCGGAGGTCAAAGAGAAACGACATCAAATCAGTTTCTATATCCGCTGATCTCGTTGGCGGTGTAATGACAGAGGGAAAGCTGCTGGTTTTGTAGATGGCAGTGCGGGGAGAATGGTTTAATTACTAAAGCTGAGAGCCAATGGCGCTAGCAGACTTGACACATTGACACATTAAGGTTTTTTGTGCATTTTGATGTTGATGTTACAAAACTTCAGTGCAAAAAATGCAGTCAAAAATCTGTTAAAGTATACTAGAAACAGGTTTTTATTTGAAAAAACAAATGTACTGTCTATAAAAATAATAATTTGCTATTATTATTATTATTATCATTTTAATGGAGTGTTTAGTTGTAATTTATTTATATATATATATATACATTAAATTAATTTATTAATTCATGTATTGTATTTAATTGTTACAGATTATATATATTACAGTAAAGACAGTAATATTGTGAAATATTATTTAAAACTTAAAATAACAGCATTTTTATTTTAATATACTTTAAATGGCAAAGCCATCAAATTCATCAGCCATTGAAGTTAAAAAGGCCAGCATTTATTTAAAATAAATATTTTTGAACAATATACACTACCATTCTTAAGTTTAGGGTCAGTTGTTTTTTATTTTTATTAATTTTTTTATTTATTTATTTATTGGGAAGAAATTAATATTTTTATTCAGCAGAGATATGATACATTGATTTTTTTTATGATAAAGACTTACATTGTTACAAAAGATTTATGTTCTTGCAGTTCTTTTTTTATTTTATTAATTCATCAAAGAATACTGAAAGAATTATCCCAGCCCCTCCCACTCCCCCCCAAAAAAGTAGTGGAAAAAGTAAATAGTAATGGCTGATGAAAATTAAGCTTTGCCACCACAGGAATAAATGCTTTTTTAAAGTATATTTTTTTAAATAGAAAAACATCATAATATTAATGTTTTGCATTATTTTTGATCAAGTAAATACAGCTTTGGTGAGCATAAGAGACATCTTTAAAAAAACATAAAAAACAAACAAAATGTACTAATCCCAAACTTTTGAATGAGCTTGATATATATATATATATATATATATATTAGCCCGGAATTGTTTACGTTAACCAATTTTAATTGCATATTTGGTATTTGTTGTTAAAAGATAATGAAACAGATCTTTTAGTTTGTGTTTATGTGATGTGCTTCTAGCAGCAAACAGCAATATCCCTAAAGTGTTCACTGCAGGTTGACTGGCTGTCGTTAAATAAGCAGTGATGAGGAGACTGCCGGCCCTCTGAGACTAAAGTTTTGGGTGTGTGGATGTCACTGTTTGCCCTTCTCACAAACTTTGTTATCGTATATTCAATTATGTATCAGCTGGGGACCCGCAGAGCAAATGAGACCGAGAGTGAGGGCACAGGAAAGGCTGTGTGTGTGTGTGCAGTGTGTGCATACACTAAAATTTGAGCCATATTTTGCCAATCTATGGAAATGCATCACTTTGCATTCAGATTACATGCTGAGAGGTAAACAATACATTTTATAATGTTTTTTTTCTTGCAATATGAATTCAGTTATTCAAACAAAGTCAAAAAATGTACATTTTATTTAAACTATATTTTTGAACCATTTTTACCATTACATTTACCATTCTAATTAAATGGTTTAATTTATAAAAACTACATTTTTAAACAAAAAATCATTTGATATTTTTTATATTTTATATATGACATTTTCTAAAGAAAACAAAAACCCCTCCAAGTCCACAAAATTAAATATTTCATAAAAGTCAGTCAGGTGCAATGTTGTTTCGGACCCCAGTGACTTTCAGCTGGAAAAAGCAGCTAAAACGTTCTTCAAAATATCTTCTTTTGTCTTCCACAGAAGCAAGTCAGTCAAACTGGTTTTGTAACCTCCTGAGGGTGAGTAAATGACGTTTCATTTTGTGGTTTCTAGTTAAAACTAGAGGTTTTGGATGATCATAAACCAAGGTCCACAAACTCTGAAAGTAAATCTGTATTTCTACCTCTACTAGTTTTTGTGGATTTTAGTGGACCGATGGAACCAGGGTTTGCTCTCTCAAACTGAGGAGAAGTGAGCACCTAGCAACAGCAGCATGACCGCCTGCCTATTACAGCCCAGCGAGTTAATGGCAGTTCCCTGAGGCGAGAGAGAATTCCATCTCCCTTCTCCGTGTGAGTTTTCTCGTTTTCCTCCTCCGTCTCTCCAGGTAAAAATGGCAACATGATGCTGTGCTCTTGATTTTTATTTAGTCCACACCTTCTACGATCCTCCACCTCTGCGCAGACATCTATCCCTCGCCGCATACGTAGTGGCGTTATTTGTGGTGCAGATATCGATCCTCTGCTGTTTTCTTGTTCTTGTCAGTTTGCCCTCTGGACAGCAGACCTTTGGGAATGTGAAAAAAGCTGTATGTTGAGCGTTTCACATCCTTCAGTCCTCTGCTCATCCATCGCCTGAGGCTGTCCATCTGATAAAGGTGTGCCCAGACATCAACTCTCCACTGACTCTCTCCATGTCCAGAAGTTTCATCACATATTTATCACTACCCTCATTTCTCTGACTGGACACATAGACATTTGCAGGAAACCTGAAATTATTATATAAGGGTCCTCCAAAAAAAATGGGTCACTTGGCAAAAATTATCCTACATTATTTTTAAATCTTGTTCAAAATGTGTTTTTCACCAACAATTGGAATAGAATAGAATAGAGAGAGAACTAATTTTTTATGTTTTTATTATTATTATGTTTTTTTCTTGTATTGGATGACTTTTATTTCATGATTTCTGGTTGTATTGCTGATGTAAATTATATAGTAATAACTTAGAAATAAAAAAACAAAAATGTATGGCTAATAATAATAATATATTATTATTATCATTATTATTATAAACAATTAATGATAATATTATAAAGGTTGTTTTTTCTATTCTATTATATTATAATATATATAATCTCACAAAGGCTGCATTTATTTGATTAAAAAGTAGAGCAAGTTACAGTAACAGTGATATTGTAAAATATTATAATAATTTAAAAGATACAAAAGTTTTGAAAAATTTAAATACACATTTTAAACTGTTTTCTATTTTAATATATTTTGAAATGTATTCTAATGATGGCAAGGCTACATTTTCAGCAGCCATTACTCTTCAGTCTTCAGTGTCTCGTGATGCTTCAAAATTCATAATCATTTTAATATGCTGATTTGCTGCTCAAGAAATACTAAAAATAAGTAGACATGGTCTTTTATATGACTTATTACATTATATTACTTTTTTTGCAATGTTGTTTTAAATTCTATTTTATCAGAATTCTGAATGGCTGTCAATGGAGAAAGAAAAATATATATTTTTGCCCCCAGATGGTTTTGTTACAGCATCTATCAGCAGAAGCTAACTAGGTCATGCTACCTAGCTAAACCTGGACCCCTTTATAAAAGGTTTAAGTGAATTCCCTGCTCTTTCAATGCATGCATCTCGATTTGAGACGGTACTGGAGAAGAATCATGGGGCTTCATTTAGACACGAGCATTGAATTACACCACTATCAATATCATTTCTTGCACATTTCCTCTTTCAAGTAGTCCGTTAGCACTGTTGATCATGTCTAATTCAAGACACAGTCACTTCTGGCCTTGGAGGGTGGATATGAGAGTCTGAAAACATGCAGAATTTTACAGCTTATTTAGGTTACAGAAGCAGAAAGGGTTTGAGACCGGATTTTGGGCGCTCTATAGCTTTGCTTAGAAGATCAAAGCCCCTCTGATCCTTAATAGGTAGCTATCAGGCGCTTGCTCGTGTTTAAAGGGATACATGGCGTGTTCTTGGCCACATTCTTTTATAAGGAAGCTTGAAATGGTAATGCTGCTATCGCTAATGCATCAAAACAAAACTGTAAAAAGCTGGCTTTACTTATCCAGCTTCCTGGTGTTGATTACACGGGCCCTTTTAGACAGTGAGGAGAGAAGCTTAAATGCACCCAAGTGAATAGCAAAGACGGGTTTGTTGGCGAGCTTGCCCTCTGTTGACTCTTTGTATGCTTTGACTGTGACCTAAAAGGTCTGTCGCAAATTCCAGACTTAGAGTAGGAAACAACTGAATTCTTATGATTGCAACTGGCTAACAGTGATTTGATCTGAAAGTTATTAGATTTTGATTGACAATTACAAAGACTTTCTTTTTTCTTTGGAATAACGTAAACTGATGAATTGTGCACTGTAAGGGCAGGAACATGTATTAAGAAGGCAAATAGGGTCAATTTTCATTTCCTGTTGACTTCAAAATGAGAGCCGATAATTCAAAAACTCAAAGTTGTATGGATGCATTTATCAAGCACCAGATGCTGCAGCAGCCGAAAGAGCGTGAAAATGTGCTTACAAAGTCAAAATGAAGTATAAAGGAATGTTTAAACAGTGACATGGGTGGAAAAGGTTTGAGCTCTATTTTGTCAACACAGCATATTAATTTGTCTGGGGTGATTTCCCACATCACTTCATTTTAACACCTTTTGAGCATGTGGTAACCTAATAATAAAGAAGCAGTCGTGGATGGAGGTATCGAACAGCTCATGTAGATTGTTCAGTTTCACATCATAGGACTGTAGAGATAATTGCTATTGCTATTGATTAATCTTTGCAATCTCTTTAGATGACAATGTAGATGCCTGAAAACGTTGTTGTTGTTGTGATCATAAACTGTATGGATGTGATTACATGCAATACACAGAGCTTTTCCCTCACCATTGTAACGCTCTGCTTTCGCAAGGCTCCGTGAAAACCTTTGAGCTTTTATTTGACTTTTTCACCCTGAAGAAGATATCACAGGTTCATCAAGTTCATCATAATTAGCCATCCTCGATCACTTTTAGTCAGCTTTGACGAAACTCCTCTCAGCTAGCACGTCTTTTCAAAGTGATATATGCACAGCAATCAGCTATATATATATATATATATATATATATATATACGTATATTATATACAAAATGCAGGGAAAAAAACTTAAATACTGTGGAAAAAAAATATAAATTTTAAATAATGGCTTTATATACTAATATACTTTAAAATGTAATGTATTAATGTGATGCAAAGCTGATTTTTCAGCAGTTATTACTCTAGTCTTCAATGTCACATGAGCTTTTAAAAACCATTCTAATATTACATTATAATATTTCATTCTAAAAGGGTTAAAACTTAATTATAAAAAAGATAAAATAGTTAAGAATTATATAAAATAATTAGTTTCAGTGTTTTTCTATATTCTAGTAATGAGAATTAGATTTTTTTGCATTTTGGTAATACGACTTTTGCAGTAAAAATGTACTTCATTGTAATAAAAAGAATGCAAAAATATCATAATGGTCCTAAATAGGCTTCATTTTCTTTTAATATGACCCAGACATGTTCTTGACCGGTTTCATGAGATTCACCCACACAGTGAAAACATAGTAGGCGGTGTGTATCATCTTGTAAGAAATGATGGACAGTGGTTGGCGGTATGACTTCCCATTTCTGATGTAATGCCCTGATAGTGCAACAATCAAAGTCATGCATTCAGGAAGATATTTGGCCTTTCATGAGAAAACGAAACACACACATCTCCCTTCTCTCCAGGCCCATTCTGCAAATACCAAAGCAATTAGAGAGGAAAACAAACGCTTGCATCAGAGAGCAGAATAGCATTTGTCAGGTGTCTTCACGTTGCCACGACAACAGAAGCAAGAGAATTATTCCACACATCTTGACAGATGACGTCACTCAAACTTCTGCCTGTGCCTTATCTGTCGGCTTAGGCGAAGAAAGAAAAACAAACAACCGCCTCGGTCCATCACTCACAGCGTAACACACCTGAGCAGAGAATCCTCGAACACCCTTCACAAGCTCGACCCGAGAGGCAGAAGCAGCTGTGCGATTCCTCCGTGTGCTAGAATTCTTGCTTTGTCGGCTTCCTGAAAGCTCTCATTCAGGCCGGCAGCTGCGGTGGACGTGGTTCTCATTAGAATCGGCACGCTCTCTCCGATAGAGCTTTAACAAGCGTCTTGTCTTTCTCAGGCCTGAATGGATTGCTGATTGGTGTCATTGCACCGTGAGCTGAACCCCACTGAAGTCCAGCCCTTCTGATAAACCGTTGATCAAACGAGAGGATGTGAGGAAGGGGGATGAGAAAGAGGAAGGGCGTCCACCAGGAGGAGAGAGAGCTTATACATCAGAGATCAGGTCTGGATTCCAGCTTTCACTCAATCGACCCTATTGAGACTCATGGCCAATAACAGGAAGTTAAGACTGAGCGGTGCAAAAACACGTTAAATCTGCACTTCTTTAAAACAAGATGAATTTACTGAAGAATTAAAACTGCATGAGATATTAAGCTCAGTTTATTTTTCTTGCCCCGTTGGCAAGTTGTTTTTTTCTTGTTTTTAGCATTAATGTAACAAGATTTACTGAAGTTTGTGCTGCCAGCAGGGTATGAAAAATACAATCAAGATCCTTTGAAAACAAACAAGTCTTATTATCCTATTATTTCAAAAGTTTTACTTCTCAAGTAAATTTGTCTTGTTTTAATGATGTTTTAAGGACATTTTTACTGGTAAATAACAAAATGCTTAAGAAAATGCATGATGA
Source organism: Ptychobarbus kaznakovi (assembly GCA_027422405.1). NCBI lineage: Eukaryota > Metazoa > Chordata > Actinopteri > Cypriniformes > Cyprinidae > Ptychobarbus > Ptychobarbus kaznakovi. Next base: position 38,188,880 of record CM049795.1, read on the forward strand.
TAAATTGTGTGTGCATAGAGATTATCTCATGATAATTATACTGTAGTTGTCTCTGCATATTAAGTTATAAAAAACACAATTAACCTTTAACTGACTGCTTAGTGTAATTCTAGAGATGTGCTGCACTAGTACATCATTTCTAACAGTTTATTTGTCTACTTGTGGGGGGGGGGTAATCTTTTAAATAAAGCTTACTTGTTTCTTTGGAATTAATTGTGAAATGTATACCACATTTTCAATGTATCTGTGGTACTTGCAGCTGCCTATTATTTATAAATTAATTTGTTTTCTTATTACTCAATGGTTATTCTACTAGTTAATTGGAATATATATATATATAAATACAAAAATAAATATATTGTAAAATATAAATATATTATTATATATAAATATATTTTAATCTAAATATTTTAATAGAGTAGTGTGTTCAATAGCTTATTTGTTTTGCTGTGGTTTTAAAATTAATAGAATAAAAAAAAAAATTGTTTTGCACTTCTAAAAACCCAAATTGGGCATCAACAAAAATGTATAAAGAACAAATATGTCCGCACACTGAAACAGCTACAAAAATGTATTTACCAAACAGCTCAATGTTTTGACCAGTCACGTCTTCATCCGGCACGATAAAAGCATACTATTTAATTAGTATTGGCTGAAATGTGGGTATCTTGACAACCCTACTGCTGGTAAGTTGTGGTGTGGATTACCACAGCTTTGTTAATCATATTCGAGTGAGCTATTTTGCATTGCCATTGTAGGTACATTGAAAACAGGCGAATAGGCAAAATTGTATTTGCATTTTACTTTTCATATCATATATCCAAATGCATGAGATTAGCCTAGACTTTTGCAGGCCTTAAAATGCGCCGAGGCTTTTCGGGCTTTTGGCTTTGACATTGACCCACTCATATTGAGTGAAGATCATCCGGTGTTTATCACACTCTCCCAAATTCAATGCCAAACTAATGAGCAACTGAATGGATCAATGTCTGTCTCTGCATTTCAAATGCATTACTTGTCTTATAGCTCAGCTTACAAAGATTCCCTATGATTGATCTGCTCCAAAAAAACATTTCCCACAGATAGAAAGTTCAAATCGCCATAGAGATGCTACGATTTGAGGTTGCAATAGCAGTGGGAAAAGCTTTTGGAGAAATTGAGCCGTTCTTGATGACTTCTGTGAAAGGAAACTCCAAATAACGAGGAGGGAGTAAAACACAATCTTTCCGCTCGTTCTTTTACCTCATTCTATCCTTCACTTCACTGCAATGTGCAGTCCTTTGGTGGTGAAATCATCAGCACTCCATTTTCAGGAGACTAATCTGCGTGCCAGAATATAAATTGGGCTGCGAGAAGGAAGGAGACGAATCGAGCGAAGGGGGAGGGGCGAGGGAAGACAGAGTGTCATTTCCTCTTGACTAACAGCCCTTGCTGTCTATTCTTTATCCCTCCACTTCTGCTTGTAATTGCACAAAGCAGCCGCATTCATCTGACTGGACGTTTTACCCACAGTTCCACTGCAGTTCTCTCACAGCTGTTCTCTGTCTTTCAGGTGCAGCATTACTACTGGTATTTCTTCAGCGTTTCAGCTGCCTCCAACCGTCCTCCTCCACTTCCCTGCACGGAAACCCCCACGCCTCCACTTTGTTCAGCTCGCAGGGCTGATTGCGAGTGGAGACCTGTGCCAGGTTTCATCAGGGAAAACAGAAAGACAAACAACGAGGCTCACAATGACTCTGGGTCACAAGCATTCTCCGATTTCAATTCTGCGGCCCGGTGCCATGTGAAACGCCGGCATTTATCAGTCCCGCGGAAACACAGACGGCTGTCAGCTGAATATTATAAGCAGGGCTTGTGCTTTCTAGCATTCAGGGACAAATTATAGCAGGCCTACGCAGTGTGACAGGAAAATAATTCTACATTTTAATTAGGAAGAACTATTCCGGTGGCTTATTTTAAGAGCGATTTCCAGGCATGGTTCTGAAATTACAGATTTATCAAGGAATTGTTTTTAAGTCAGGTTTTTAATATAATGGTGTCAGATCTTTGGATGGGAAACGAGAGGGTTTGGCGACCTAAAGAGAAAAGTTGTTTTGATAAAAGACAAAAAAAAATTCTGATAGAATTTTGAGCATCAATGAATTGTGCATAATACAGCTAGGAACGTGCATTAACAAATTATAAAAGTACATTTCAGGCAACACTATTATAAGTAGTTGCTTATTAGCATGCATATTACTAGCATATTGGCTGTTTATTAGTATTTATTACCAGAGGTGGGTAGTAACGAGTTACATTTACTTGAGTACATTTTTTGGGTAACTGATACTTTTAGAGTATATTTAAAGATGGGTACTTTTACTCTTACTCAAGTACATTTTTTAGAGAAAAAAACTGTACTTTTACTTCGTTACTGTGGGCGACCCTCCTCTCGTTACTTTATCTTAACGCAATACAAGTTAAAAAAGCTTCAGTTTATTCCAAACGCGCCGTCTACTTTTCTCTGAGCAATGAACGATGCCCATTCGCGAATGATTCATTCTTTTGAGTCAACTCTGTTCAAAGGCTTGATCAAGCCAGTTGGCAAACCAGAGAATCAGTTCGTGAATCAGTTTGAACGATTCATTCAGTCGTCTGAAGCGGTTCTCACTCAGAGCTGTAACAGAAAGTTTAAGAACATCAAGAGCGTTGAAGACGTGGCTTTGGATCTACAGCCAGTTGAAAGCAAATCTGTTTGCTAGCTATAAAGATCTTTATAAGATGAACACTGCATGTGCTGTCTACGGTTCCACAGGTATAGACAGGCCTCATTCGATTACAGTACATGATACCACTACGATATTACCAGTTTGTTGTTCATGTACCTTATACATTAAATACAATGTAGAATTTGTGCATTAAATAAGCTGTCACAGAGTATGAAATGAACACCCGCCGAATCTGCATTAGCTCTGCGCAGCGGCGCACAACCTGTTCTAGACACAATTAATATTCATATTTTTACTATATTTACGCTTGCAGAAATATGGGCTACATTTGTTTATATTTTGCAGAACAGAAGATCCGTCAATGTGCATTTGTTTCGTTATGTTCAGATGTCGGTAGCAGTCATGTGAGGAGTTTTCAGAGGTTTCCGTGTCAGAGGTTATAGAAATATACATTTATAATACATCATTAATTTACTTTAAAATATAATTTAATTCAGAGATGCAAATCTGAATTTTCATCAGCTGTTACTTCAGTTTTCAGAGACATATGATCCTTCAGAAATCATTCTAATATATTGGTTTATTACCAGTGTTGGAAACAGTTTTGCTGCTTACATTTTTTTGGAACCTGTAACATTTTGTTCAGGATTCTTTGATGAACAGAAAGCTAAAGAGAACAGCATTGATAATAAATCAACACATTGGAATGATTTCTGAAGGATTATGTGACACTGAAGACTGGTATAAAGGCAGGTGAAAATTCTGATTTGCATCACTGAAACAAATTACATAAAAAATAATTAAAAAAGCTTTTGAACGGCAGTGTCACACACACATTACATAAATGTAATCTATATATATAAATAAAAATAGACTATACAGTAAATGATCCAAAGTAACGAGTACTTGAGTAGTTTTTCTCTCCGATACTTTTTTACTCTTACTCAAGTAACTATTCAGACTATTACTTTTACTTGAGTACAGTTTTTGGGTACTCTACCCACCTCTGTTTATTACACACATATTAATGCATTATTCTGCATGACTATATTCTAGATCCCATAACCCTACTCAACACCTAAACCTAACTGCTACAACAACTAACCAAATTTACTTCCCATCAATAAGCCAATTAGGAGTTTATTAAGGGGAAACTCTTAATTAATAGGTAATATGTTCTCTAATCTAAAGGGTAACCAAAAGAGTAAAAACATACATATATATATATATTTATATAAGATGTTTTGACTAAAATAGGATCTAATTTTTGGCACATTTTCAGCAACATTTATTTTTAATTAAAATGGTTAAATTGTCATGATGTGCACTTTTTGTCTAATTTTTATCCCTGACACAAAATTGTAAAACCCTCAACTTTTTATATATAATTAACGGCTCCTTGGAATCATCCTTCACTATAGTTATCTTTGTATATTAACCTATAAAGAACATATTAAATATTACCTTGAAACTTAAATTACTTTCTTGATGCCACTGACCTCCATCAAGTCTTTAATGTTCCCATTTTTCTGATGTTATTTCAAGAAGTTAATAATTTTGCTGCCGTCATAACATATATCAATCAATCTAGATGTGTGATTTCACAGTACATTACCCAGAATGTTGCATTTTGGAATGTTCAAATGTTTAAAAAAATAGCCTTGAATAGAAAAAGTTGCACTATTTACTCCAAAAAAGACCAGAAATAAACCCCAAAATGGCTCAGATTAGAGCACACGCTCCACACAAAACGTCAGGAAAAGCGCACGTTAAATGCATTGAAGAACAACATGACCTCCCCAGCCGGAGAGCTTTCATGGTGTGATGAAAATGTCGATATCTTCCTACATGGTAGCCAATGATCATATTAGCATAATTTCCAACGGGAGGGGAAAAGTGATATAACTCAAGCTGTTATCAAGCAGGGTGCTAATTTCAAGTCTGTCATATTCTTAAATGCACAATTGAACGTCTTATTCGAACTAAGCAAGAAATATTCTTCCCGCACTAATGAGGGTGCTTTACACACTCTGAGGCCAAATCATGATCTGCTGGTCGTGGGCTGAGTCCAGGCACTCTGTCAAGTCACATTTCTCTATATGGATATTTGTTGGAAATGAAAGGCGTTACAGAAAATGAAAAGGGAGGTTATTGGATACCTCATTTATTTCGGCATCGTTCCTCCAAGGATCTTTAATGCCTCCTGGCCTTGAAAATTACTGAACGCTTTTCCCTTTCTCTACACTTTATTGAAAGTCACACCCAATTTCTGTGATGTAATATGCCTTGGAATAAAATCATTGTAAGAGGAAATTCAAAGCAATAAAACCTCTAGTGCACTATCTATTCCTTGTTCTCAAGAGATGTACCCAGCATCCCACCTCAACACCTGTGTATTTGATTAGTGCCGGCGCCCGAGTCCCAGCGCGGAACCATGTCCCTTTTCTAACCATGAAGGTGTGGCTTCTTCCTCCCACGGCATCCAATTTAAACACTGAAAACAAGGAAGCCACATCCTTTGAGATCTCAAGTACAATCCAAGTCCTTGTCTTCACTCACCGAGAATTGATTTGGAGGGCCCTTCTTGTAATAAGTTAAGATTTAACGTCTAAATAATCATTGTGAATATGCGAATTGAGATCCAAAGGTCACACTGAAATCTGTCCTTGATGTAAACTGCATACATGATGTCCATTTGTACTTGCTCTCTTTATCTCCCTCACATCCCCAAGGCCACGGTAATCTCCTAACATTAGGTTTCCTTGTTTTAATGGTGGGAGGTTGAGTATCGGTCTCGTCCCTTTTATTGTGCTCTAGGTCTAAAATGTCTAAATCATCCCTGATGGGTGTCCCGCTGGGAGGCAGGGACAGATGGTGGACAATGAGATGGGTTGGCTGTTTCTGCATGATCTCATCCTCCTCTCACACTCTCACTCAGAAAGACTTTCTCAATTTTCCACAAACTCCAGATGCCGCCATCTTTCGCATCATTTCCTATTTCTGGTCACCCCTTTCTTTGCGCAGATGTGTCTTTCTGCAAACTACAAACACAAATAATTTCCTTTGTGCTGCAAAATGTTGCTATATTGTGGAACCTTTACAAATGATATCACTAAAAGCAATATACTAGTATGGTGCTAATCAACTGTAAAGTTGAAGTAATTTTGACACCAATTGAAACAAATCACACATTTCTGGAGGTCCTGCAACAGCTGAGCAACTGCTATTGAGCTGCTGTGAGAATAGAAATGCAAATTTTTCCTCCACTTTTTCTTTTTTTTTTATACAGTTTTTGGTTTTTGTTTTGTCTGTTGAAGAAAATATCCTTAATTTTGCATGTAATATCCATTCATTTTAATATTTTTTTGCAATCTGATCTAATTTCAGTTGTCAGAAATGACATTTTACTTGATAAAAATGTAAAGTAAACAATCTTTAAACATTTTGTACGTTATTTAAACTAATGTATTTTTACAGCTAATTTTACACTAAAATCTAATTTCAGTAAACAATAATATTTTAGTTGACCAAGTATTCAAACATTTGCTGTATTAATTTAAATAAAAAATGCATCAATATGTGTGAAAACTGTTTTAAAAACATGAATTAGTTGTACGCTTTAGTGCATTATGGAAATATTCACAATTTGACTTACATTTCAGGTGTTTTTAAATATATAAAATTATTTTTATTTTATAATATCTGTGCCATATTTTCATTTTATCTGTTAAGCTAAGTTTTTTTTGTACTAAATTAACTCTGTGAAATCATGCTTTGAATGGCTTACTTATAGTTATCCTTGCTCATTAAGCTGTAGTCAAAGAAAGTATTTTCATTTAAATGTCAAAAGATAGAATTGAGAGATGAAATGGAGCACGTTTCACTTCCAGTGAGTGACTTTTCCCATCTTTAAGCCCTTACGTTTGACCCCTTATCTGTGCACGACTGTTTTGCTCTCTCATACATCATTGTATTCCTCCCTCTCTCGTTCCCAAGAGAGGATCCTGGGAAGAGACAGAGACTACGCTTCCTCTGAGAGATGGGCGATGCCATTATAAGCACAGTCAGCATATTTCATAAAACGATGTGCTTGCAACCCAGATAATGATATGAATAATCATAAAAGAGAAATGTAGTGGTAGGATTCACACATTTATTTATAAAGACACATGGCTATTGACTAATTTGTACCAAACAAAGCATGCACAGATAAAGAAACAGCTGTTTATCTGAGCTGTACAGGTTGGCTAATGACAAATTGTTCTTTACGTTTTATTATATCTCAAACACACAGGCAAAATGCGACTTGCATCATCACTCCTCGCCCGAGCTGAATGGCAGAGATGGTGTAGAATAACACTGCATTATTCTATCAATGCAACCCCCATCCCAAATCAGCACGCAGTATGTGGCTGGCAGGTGCCCCAGAGAGTTAAATGAGCTTTTGCTGATGGTGCAACACACATTCGGCTGCTACTGCACACATTCATGTAACACACAGCACTACAGGGGCGCCTCTTCAACACAAAATCCCTCTTACGTAATCGCATTCACATTAGGCACAGGTTCCAGAGGAGGTGACACCATTCAAATAAGCTTGTTTTTTTGTATTTCAGAGGGCATTTTGTGCTGCTGCTTTTCCAGAACATGCACACATTTGCAGACAGAGGTTTTGCGTGTAACCGGAGAGTGTGCGAGTCTAAGCAACTCTGGGCCAATTGTTTTTGTTGTACCTTGACTGAAACACAGCCTTCGGTGTTTGGGCTAGCACAGTTTGGGGCTCAGGAACTATTTATAGACATCCTTGTGTGTGTAGAATAGATATTAATATATTCATTGCATATGCCTCTAACCAGTGAGGAGTAAATTAACCTAGTTTGGTGGAAGATAATAAGGCCCAGGGTGTGAGACTAGCCATAGGGCTTCGCACCTTTATATGCAGGGGATTCATCACTCCTGCTAACACATGAGTGTTGAACTTGCCATTTTATTTATTGTCCATTTTAAATGTCAGTGCACATGAATGGGGCTGTAATGTTGTGAAGGCTGAGGTTAGTTTGTGTATGTCTGGAGTTTATGAATGAAAATGTTTCAGTAGTTTAATATTGCACTAGGTTTGCTGTTCCTGAAGATAATTCAAGTGCTTGAAGGGTAGCAAAAATATAGTTCTAAGATTTCAGACTTTCAGGCTGCCAGTTTATATTTGTTGGCTATGGATGGTTAAAAAGATGCGAGAATGACAAGACCAATCACAATTCAGTATGCAAATATTACAATGGCACCATTGCTGCTGTTGCATTTTGAATGCTGAATATTCAGTTATATTTCATTCACTTGGTGTACATAAGTGGCAGATTTTAAACATTTTATCTCGAATTTTTAGAAAAAATTGAGATCAGCTGATAATTTATTATACATTTTCTAAGTGACCATTAACCAATAAACAATTTTAAATGATTTGTTTGTGCTTTTAAATAAATAATATGTATTTTTAGACTTTATTGGAATACAAAATGAATATATTAACCAATATATAATAATAATAATAATGTAGGTTCTTCGGGTCAAGCGATAATCAATAAACAACATTTTTGTAACAGAAATGGGACAGGCTTTCTTTGAAGATGTATTCAAAGGAAAGACCAATTAAAAAAAAATGTAATGTTTTGTTTGGGATTTTAAAGAAATAATTATATGTATTTTGAGACTTTACATAATGAATATATTAACCAATATAATAGGCATAGAGCTTAAGGCATTAGTTTATGTACCCTTCATAAACAAACATACCCCATATGATTTTCGTCCAATAGAATTAAGAAATCAAAAACAGTACAAGGGTATTTGCTGTTTTGCACATATCACAGTTGCACAAATATTTATGTGAAGGGACAAAGTTACAGAGCACAGAGATCAAGCTATAAGAGGCAAATATTTAACAAGTTAATAATAAAATAAATGCATTATTGTTGTTGTGCTGCCATTAAATTTTGTTAACAACTCAAGTATGAATGACGTTTACATAAAATGTTAAATTAAAGAATTATCGGTTGACTATGGTAACCGATATCTGAAATATGTGGACAATTGAGAATGTCTCTGAAAAAAATATTGGTAAAATGGACTGTTGGTATAGTCTATCTCTATTTACAATTTATAAATAAATATATAGCATGACTAAAAGCTAGATTAAATAGTGGTTTGGGCTGAATTAATTGCAGAAGCTTAAAGTTCAGAATCACCCTAAACCAGATGTTCTGAGGAATACCATACTCTTCTGACATGAAAGCATAATCTGCATTGCACACTGATAGACAAAACACATCACTGTCCTACCTTTTCGAATGAAGTCCTCGATATCCTGATCAAATCCAAGCCGATGGCATTTGCTCCACAGCCCCATGTTGGTGGAGTTATACTGCCTGCTGCACTCATCGGCGGCGCTCATGGCGAACAGCTGCCGTCTGTTCCGCGCCAGCAGCAGCTTTTCCTCCCAGTGGTCCAGGCGCGAGCGGCTCGCCCGCAGAGGGAGGCTATTGTTGGGGATGTAAATAAAGCCCGGGTCCTTCCGGCGGCTGGAGAAACTTCGGCACCGCTCTCGGTACCTCCGGGCGTCCGTCTCGTACCAGTGGTCGGAGCAGATAGCCACGGCCAGCATCCCGAGCGCGCAGAGGGACAGAGACAGACCGGCGTAGAGCAGCAACTTCCCCGCAGCCATGCTCGCGTCGCGATCGCTCAGAGCCGCGTCAGCACCACAACAGCTTGGAGAGCTCCTCGACGCGCAGCCGCATCCCGCCTGGCGCGCGGACAGAGAGAACGGGTGTCAGTCGGTACAGTGGAATCTGTTTTGGAGAGCTCAACCGAAAATATTTAAGCCTTTATTTAACGTCCATCCGTAGCCCTTCCCATCCAATACCAGTGAATGAAACCAGACGAGACGAGTCCAGTCCTCGAACCAAGCCTTTCAAAAGAAGGCAGAGGAAGATTTTTTAACCATTTTCTATATAAAAGCTGATACAACAGCCTCTAAATGGGGTTTCAATCGAAACGTATCATTGCGTCACCTAAGATTTCGCACGTCTATATAACACGTAGGCTATTAAAGACAGGACGCGATTCACGGGGGATTATTAATCTTTGTACCTCCCAGAACATGTATGTGGGGGTACAAACTATTCTAACGTAGCCTACGTTTCAGTTTGTAAACGTTTCAATAACCAAAAGTTAGATTACAAGTTAAGGCCACACAAGGACGATAACTAACGATAAAGACATAGAAAATCGTTCTCAATATTAAAGAATAGCAGAGTCCACACCACAGATATAGGCCTAACGATAAAGGCAACGATATCGTTGGAATCACTTTCAGAACGATTTTTTCCAGCTGATGAACGATAAAAAATAATAATTATTGCATCAACTTTCCAATCAAACAAGGTACAAAATCACATTCCAACATTCAGCCTTGGTTGAGCATAACCAAAAACAGAACAATAATAATAATAATAAAATAAAGCATCAAAATAAACCAAACTAAACCAGAAAGAAAAGAAATTGCATAGCCAATGCTTCAAAAATAAAATACAACAAAATTGGCTTTTAAATTAATTTAATTAGGCTATAAAAAAATCCAAGAGAGAATTCAATTTAAGGGCTTTCTTTGTTCTTATAACACATTTTAAAGATTTGTATAAGAGTTTTAACTCATTACACCATTGAATAAAAGTGGGTTTAGATTTAAATAATCTGTGAAACAAATCCAAAAACATAACAGGAAATTAGCCTAATAACAAAATAAAAAATTTCTATATATATATATATATATAGGGCTAAATACACTGCCAGGCTAGTATGTATAGTCATTATAAATTCCCAACACAAATAGGCAGCCAGCACAAAACGTAATCGTTTTTGTTCGTTGCATAATTAACGATGAGTTAACTGTGCTAGGCCAAATGAAAATCTACGTTGCGTAAGACAACCTTCAAAAATAGGCTACCTATAAAAAAATTTAAGAAGCCGACCAGTGATTCTTAATTCACTTCATAAAAAGACTAACTCTCACTTCATACGAGTCGTTTGGTAGTTGGACTCACTGCTCATAACGAGGGGTTCACTAGTGTTTTTAATTCACTAAAAAGAACCGGCTCATACGAGTCGTTTGGTCGAGAGTTGGACTATGCTGGTGTAACGTTATGCTACTGAATGTTTTTAATTCACTAAAAAGAACCGGCTCATACGAGTCGTTTGGTCGGGAGTTGGACTATGCTGGTGGTACTGAATGTTTTTAATTCACTAAAAAGAACCGGCTCATACGAGTCGTTTGGTCGGGAGTTGGACTAGTGGAACCGGCTCATACGAGTCGTTTGGTAGGTACTGAATGTTTTTAATTCACTAAAAAGAACCGGCTCATGCGAGTCGTTCTCGGACTACTTTGGTCGCGCTATAGATTCGGTATAACAGCGAATGCTAGTAATGCTGGAAACTGTCGGAGTAGGCTATTCATTTCTGTTCGCACTAGCGGTAGAATAATGAATGATCAAATAATTTAATGACGTTACTGAAGAACCGTTAACAGAACCGGCATTGATGAAAATGACTCAGTTCTGGTATTGAACAAATTGTTAAACGGGTTCCGAATAAGAACCGGTTTTCGGTTCCCAACCCTTCCCATCACATTTAGCCTATACCTGGCGCTGGCAGACTATAGATTTTTGCTTTCCGGTTTATGTTACACATCTGTTTCATAGAAATGAACCATCGCAGTCAGGTTTATTCTCTCATACATTCTCTTTAGAGGAAGCATGAACATTATGAAATTGCTCGCCGTTAAAGAGAAAATGCATTAAGATGACTCGACATCAATTCAGTCAACCAGTTGAATTCAGTTAGCCTATGATCAAAACAGTAAATCATTCCTGTGAAGGAATGTAGCATAATAAATAATAATGCAGGCTACAGCTATATAGCATCCATTGTTAGAAAACCCACGGGCCCCATTTCTAGGTCTGATAAAGTAAATTAAATTCTGCACTCACCCCAATTGAAGCCGATAAAACGGGTTCACTCCACTCCAATAATGCACATCCAGCCCATTTTGTATTAGCAGTCACTGTACGTTTGGCTATACAGGATATTCACTGCCAAATAATCCTATAACACACAGCGAAACACATTTATAAATGGTCTAAACTGGAAACATCAAACCGTTCAACGACGCCGCATCTCAAACGCTTCACGTTTAAATGAGAGTGTCGCTATTCGAACATGCTGCATCCTCCTCCTCGGACAACATGGTCCCAGTATCCTCCGTGCATGTTGCCTCTGTCTGGGAAAAACAGCGGTGATGTCATGCTGTCAATATGAGATGTTCATTGTTTATTAAAGCGGCTTCTTAAAGGAGTCGCACTACTGTTCTTGGTTCCGTGTCGAACTGTAACTGGAGTTGCCTTGCTGGCATTCTCTCTTAGATTTACACAAAACCGGTGTCTTTCATGAATAAATAATCAAAGCTTTCAGAATCCTTCATTTTGTCATTCTGCATTATCAGAGCTATACAATGATACTACACCAGACCCAAAACCCCTCCTTACTCATAAAGGTTTGTTATTTGAAACCACTATGCACTGTCCAGAACCAACAGCAGTCAGGTATATTGCTGAATAATGAATGAGAACATGGCATCTGTGTGAGTGAGGCCATTGAAAGCCTTTTCTGTTTTATTGGGTTGCCAACACAGACTTCAGATAATTCTCATGTACTTCACATATTTGTGTGTATAGGTGTATGTACTGTGTATGAGATTGATATGAGGCACATTATTAAAGATTCAGTTCAGTATAATGAAACAGCAACAGCCAACAGCCCATTTCGTATGGAAATTAGTTTTTTTTTTACCAGACTGTTTTCTTACTAAATAAGAAATATCCAATAAACAATAGAGGAATTTGCATTATTTGCACTGCAGGGTAACAAGTAATTATATAATGAAACAATATTTTTGAAGTTTTGTATTTAAAAGTCAGCATCTGATTGAAAATAATGTCAGGTATTTGTCTCAGAAGTGAACATAATTGAGGAAAACTAGAAATAAAGTGGATCTTTATGCCATATTTTAGGCAAAGGCTACTGATAAGACTGAAATATTGAATGTGACATAATTTGCTAAATGGGTCTGAAACCGCAAAATATTGACTTGGATGCATTGGATTGACTCTTATTACACATTCCGAGATGTCTTTTCTTTATTGATTTTTGTTGGACTGTGATTGTCTCTAGGACAGTATGAATGACAGCTTGACAGCTTAATTTTAATTACATTTCAAAGGGAGGGAAGTTTGTTTGGAACTTATTTGCAGCTAACAGCGAAAACTGAACAATGTAATCTAAAAATGCAGCCGATATACACAAGGCAATTTGTCTTGTGCTATTTGAGGATGTGTTATCTTGTTCCTTTTTTTGTCCCCAGAATTGTGTTAATAGATACATCCTCCGAGAGGAAAAGAAAAACGTGATTGTCATGCTAATCCAGAGAGCTGTCCATCAATTTATTTATTTATATCATATGCTGTGTGTCTTCAGAAATGTCTTTAATGCATATATCGCCATCTAGTGCACAAATATATCAGAGCGAATTTAGTGTTCGTCACGCAGCACTGGTGGATTTAAAACGTTTCATATCCAATAGGGCTTAACGTTTTATAAGAATAGGGCTCAAATTATTATTTTTTATTATGAAGTGTCCAATAATCACATGCTCAATACTTGGGTTTTTGGTTTAATAAAGAAACTTAATAACGAAAATGATAACATTAATGTTAAATTTAAATACATATAAATCAAAGTTAGTCTAATGATTAAATAATTACAGCTCACGCGGACTTGAGGTGATTATGTAGAATATATAAGTTAGCAGTTCTCAAGACAGAACTCTTATCTTGGCATTCGGAAACATTACACAGGCGTACGACTTCCGGTGACGCATAAGACCTTTTCTACAGTGAAGAGGCAAATCAATTCAAGCTAAAAGGTATTTAAACTTAAATTAAATGTAATATTTTACTCTTTAAAGCTTGTCACGAATAACTGGCTGCCTACACGAAATAGTTTTTATTTTATTATTGAGTATTGCAGTCTATGGCCAGGTCCTTTAAGCAGTAGTGTTCACAAATAAAGAAATAAATCTGTAGCATAAGTAAGTCGTAGTATAACAGAAGGCACTTCTCGTTAAACTGTATAAAATTGAACATGGGGAAATTTAAAGTGTGAAAAACGTACAGTGCTTGACCTATTAAACCAAGTTTTAGTGTTACGTTAAGGACCTGAGAGACTGATAGGGAAGCGCTTGACCTGCTTCGCGCATGCGCGTCATTCACGCTCTCCAGTGTGTGTTTGAGCGTATGAAGGTTGAACTGTCAACTAACCATAAACGAATATTCAAAATAGTTACTGAATATATTATTTCAGTACTTAATGTCAGTCCACATGCCTTTATAATAAAGCATATATTTTTGGACCTCGACTGCTCCTTTTAGGATTTTTGAAAGGGTAAGAATACAGATTTTAGACCTGCTATCTGCTAACTTTTAGGTAACGTTAACGTATATATTCAAAGCAACTGCAGACTCTTTAATAAAATGCACAGCTGTGTTTTAAAGATATTAAAATAGTATTATATTCTATTAATTTGTATTTATATTATTTCCATTAAAGCATTCATAGAAAGGACAAGACATTATCATTCTATGCATTTATCTGTGTATACTCTGTTAGGTGAAGATGGCTGGTCTGTCTAGCTATGCCCTGCGCATAGCCCGTCTGAGCGCCCGGATATTTGGAGATGTGGCCCGTCACACAGATTCCAAATCGATGAAAGTGGTAGAGTTGTTTAAAGAACCCCCGCTGGCCCAGAGAAGAGAAGTGTATGACTGGTACCCCCCACACAAGATCTACTATTCAATGACTCAGAAGCTTCGATTCATGGGGCTTTTCAGGTAAGCTCTTTTACAGTGAAGCTATGAACATGTGATCTTCAAATTCTTCTGTTTTTGCAGTTAACGGTTCTTTGGTGTTGTTTTAGGGATGAGCACCAGGATTTCAAGGAGGAAATGAGGCGTTTGAGGAAACTGCGGGGTAAAGGAAAACCTAAGAAGGGAGAAGGGAAGAGAGCCGCAAAGAAGAAGTAGACCAGCACATTTCATCTACTGTATTGATGAAAGGACATTATGAATGGAGAATCCGATGGAGAAGCTCTGTACACGAGTTGTACCTGTGTGGACAACAGGACATGTTTAAGACTGTGGTGACATGTTCTATTAGCAGAGATGATGGTGAAACAAAAACACAAATGCTGAATTCACCTTTGGTGTCTGTGATGATAATTAAATGTTCATTTTTGCACATTTTGCATCTTCATTTAGCTATACCTTGACTTGGTTTGACATGGTTCTCATTATGCTTTTCTGAAGAGTTTTGCCAGTTTACAATGTTGGGACATCCTCAGAATACCTCACCGACGCCTCTTAGGTTTGTTTTCCAAAGAATACACTGAAAGAGCCCATAAACCCTTAGACCAAAGCTTGGGCTACATACAATAAATAATTCATAATTAAATTACATTTGTGCCAACAAATCTATACACCACATATTGTAATGGACCCATAATGGAAATATGTCAGTCAGGATCATGTTAGAAATTATGCATTTGTGTAGCAACAATTTTGATTGTGGGAGACATGCCATTCCGTAAACCTGGCCAAATCCGGTCATTTTTACTTTATGTGATAAAAGGCATCTTAAATCTGTTCTAGTGAACATCTGGTGTGCCTTATGTAGTCGGAACATTGACCACTTTTACAGCCGAATCATCTTCTGATTAATGTTTATATTCTGGTCCTTTATTCTGAAGAAATGTATTTGCATGCTCCACAGCTATTGAAATATCTGTGCATATGCCTTTTCTGCCTAATGCAGGTATATGCCAGCTGCTGTATTCTTATCCACATCTGGGTAGTATTCAGAATTTTAATAAGTAACTTGGAGAAAAAAAGAAAGAAACAGTTACAATGTTTTTGGCTAGATACTTAAAAAAAGTGCATCTGTGCTTTATCATATTTGATACAGCAGGCTTTTATGGTCCATATAGTATAATATAGTTTGAATATGGAGCATCTAATCTTTATTACTTTATTAAAATATGCAACATGGTGCAGTTGTTATTTAAATGAATTGCAATTATGAAATTCTAATAGCTTGATATTGTAAACCGATTTTTATGCAGTATAGCAGACATGCCTACTTTCATAAAGTAACAAAATATTTGTTGTCACGATCTCCTCATAATACGTCTTAGTATTTACTTCTTGCATTACTTTTCTAAATTAAAGCTTTATAGTTGTAATTATGGGGGTCAAAACATAATTAAGTAACCCTAAATTGTTTCCGGCAACTAAATATTCATCTTGAGTATATATATAGATATATACACATATATGGATTGTCTCTGCTTAGTCATTGTTGGTGATATATATAAATATTAATGTTTATATGCAGAGCTTTTGGGTTCAAATCAAGCTTCTGGGAGTTATTAGATAAAACAGTTATCATGGTCTACCTGATAGACTATTAACATAAAATGGGATAATTTAAGTTTCTCGAACGATAAGGCTGAAACAAATGTGTGGCTTATTCGTTTTTATAATTTACTCTAACATCAGTGCACTGGTCGGCGTCCAGTATCCCCATTTACCCCTCTACGGGTTTACATTTGGGGAATCTGTCTCCCCCTCCTGTCTCGTTCTCTGTGTCTTTCCTCTAGTATTTTCCACTCGGTTTCTCGTGGTTTAAAATGGCGGCGTTGAGCAGCGCCGAGTCCCCACCGTCAGTCTTCAACGGAGACACCATGAACCGCGATCCGGAGCGGGACCCGGGACTGGACGAGCTGGGCGCGGGGCTCGAACCCGCCTGTCCCGGAGGAGCGGCGATCCCCGAATGTCAACAGGACATTCCCGAGGAGGTACAATGGGGGAGTCGGGGTTGAAGGAGTGCTCGGGTGTTGAGCGGAGCTGGGCTGGATGGAGATGTTCAGGAAACACCGGTTGTAATACGGATCGTGTGGGGATGCAATGCATTGCGGGGGGCGAGATGATGCAAGAACATACATATATATGTAGTAGAGCAAATCTTATATCGTGCGCTTGTGCATTTTCGCAAGGTGCATTTCCGAATGACGCCATTTATAATTCTCTCATTGCAGTTCTCTGAGCCTATGTTTATCAGAAGGCCTGTTCGTGTATCATTGGCTTTATTCCCCCCCTACCCCGCTGCATAGCATGCATGCTACAGATCTCACCTTGCGAGGCGTCTTATTAATGGGAACTACAGATGGAACGGGGATATTAAAGGCTCGCATGCATTGTTTTATCTCCTTTGTGTCACCAGCTGCTACGAGTCTGCATTCGAATGCATTTACATTTAAATCTGCAGTGATGTCATTCTGCTCGTGCATTGGACCCTGCTAACCTACTACATTTATTTTTGATCCCGTGCAAATGTATTGCATTGTGCATCTTTCTTCTAAGCTGTCATCCGGCTGTCTGCACAAATCACCTATGCTGGGGACCTTTACTCCTCGATGTACACATTGGGGTATTTCGTGGGTACATTCTGCACCCTGCAGAAACGTCCAGTTTATGTTAGTAACGTTAGCTGTATTTTAGAGCCTGGTTGACCAGGTTGGAGCATCTACAGTGTTCCAGAAACCACCTATTATCAACTGTTTAGTTGATGATCTACACGTTTGAAACCAGCTACAATGATCCAAAAAAACAGTTTTACTCAAATGTAGCTGCATTTTTGGAACATCACAGCTGGTTTCTTTCTTCTCAAGCTATTTAGAAATCATTTTAAATTTTTCTTACTGACTTAACATGGATTTTCGTGCAGAGCATCCATTCGTTATGTTTCATTTGGAAAGTAAAGAACGTTTACACCGTCATGGAACAGGTCACAAACCTGGTTATTCAGGAAACAGCTTGCCTATTTTGCTTTAGTTGGATTAAAGAGCAGCTTGTGTAAGTTATCATTGTGAGAGTGAGTGCTTAGTGGTAATTAGATTAATTTTACTGCTGGCTGCTGTAACAGGGTTATACTGTCCGATTATACACAGGACTTGACTTGCATCTTTTTAAAGGAGCATCTATATTTAGATTGTTACCTTATTTACTCATACTTGAAGTGAAAATGCGGTATCGTTAAATAATGGAGCATGATTTCATCTGATTGAACAGTTCATGAACTTATTTAGCAGTTTTATAGATGGTCAATGCCATAACCACAACAGACTTTGAAGAGTTCACATCATATCTTCCCAATTATGAATAGTTTGATGGGGTTTGCAATGGCAGATCCTAAACTTTTACATTGACCCAGAATCTTGAATATTTACTGACATGAATGTTGAAGGAACATAAGAGCTTTTATGGTTGAAAAGAGATTCAAAAGCATCACAAAAGTATCATTTTATATGATATAGCCTATTATATTCCAGTGGGTTGATGACCGGATCGAACTGAACTTGGTGATTGGTTCAATGCAATTCATAAACAAATTATTCAAACAGCTTCAGTTTGTTCTTTATATTGTGATATCGTATGACTTCACAAGTCAAATGCAAGTCAAATGGACTACTTTTGTTTTTTGGTGTTTGCATATTTTATAAAGTGTAACATTTTCAGTTCCTTTTTTTTGTATTTTTTTTAGGAGGCAAAAAAACTATATTCTTCCAAATTTCTACAGCTGTGTTCTACATATAAAAATAAATAAAGACATAAGGTTTGAAATGGCACGAGGATGAGTAAGTGATGGCAGAATTGTCATTGTTGGGGCTCTTTGAAGAGAAGTTGTAGATGGCTGCAATTATTTCACATGTATTGAGCTATTTGAAACTGTCTCGGTTATGTTGCATGTTGGAAACACCATTTCTATTACCACATGGGCTTTGCTTTAAAAGAAAGGCTTGTAACAAATGTCTGTTTGAGAAACTGTCAGCAATCTTTGTCTGTCAGGAGTTTATACTGGCAAGTCTACTGAGAAAGTCCCTTGTCACGGATGCGTTTTAGCCTTTTTTGCACTAATTTGACTAGTAGAGCCAGTTTATCTGCACCGTTGATGAATCAAGTGGCAACTTGACTCTCGGAATGCTGGATTTTTAATCAGAACTAAAGTTAGATGCTCTTAAATGTGCTATTTCAAGGGGGCGTAGAGGCATTCCAAGTTTCTTGACAGTCTGCTTGAAAATTGTTTCTTCAAATGGTGATCATAATAAAGTTGACTTGTAAAGCGTTGTAGCACTGTCCGATTGCGTTGTGTTTACTTGGCTGGGACATTTTCCAGTGAACTTGGAGTATTTTATGATGTTGCTTGTATTGCTTGGCAAATTGAAAAATGTGTATTGGCTATTTGGAACAAGTGCATTGCTTGCATGTTTCCTTGAGCAAATGCTTGGCTGTAATTTTATAGTACTTTAAATTAAGCGAGAAAAGTTGATAATATTGGATGTGGTAGTACTACTTTCCAAATTGCAGTTTCCAACAGTCATGACCTCAGGCACACCAATGGTTTTTATAATGTGCTGTAATTAAAATCTTCAACAACGAGGCCTACATTTTTTAATTCAATCATCTCCTGATAAATAGCCTCAAATGTTTACAAATATTAATATTAGGGTTGTGAATGTCAGATTTTTGTACATTAAAGTAGCATAAAATGTACATTTAGGATATTAGAACTAACTGTTAAAGGTGATGATTGTCATTTTTATGGCTTTAACTCTTTAAGAAGGGTTGATTGCCAAAAAAAAGGTTTCCTGAAGATCTCCTATTTCCATTGGTCAGACACAAGGATAGTCCCGCCCTCAACACACACACACCATTGGTTGAGTCAATATTACTGTGTCAGGTTTTGAAAATGCCAGAGTATTGGCAGTTTTCAGGAAAATAAGTCTATGAACGGCTTAAAATTGTCTCTGCAATTTAAGTTTGAGACTGGCCAAAGTATTTAACAAAAAAAAAATACTCTTCAGTTCAAGTTGAAGCATTTTGCAGTGGTTTATTTGCTAATGCTCACTTTCTGTTTACTTCACACTTCAGATTTAATCACTATATAACAGTTTCTGTGGGCAGGGCTAGAGTCAGGTGTCAGTGCCAGTTTTTACGGTTTAGTGAAGACAAGCAAATTATTCTGTTTATTAGATTCAGCCTAGACAAGTGGACATGAGGTTCTTACTCTGTATAGTGAAGTTCAAAGATCTCTGATCAATCTAGGAATCAGCTAGGAAAGTAACTTGGGGAAATTGGTTTGCTAACTCTAATTTTCTTTGCAGATATGGAACATCAAACAGATGATTAAGTTAACCCAAGAGCACCTAGAAGCCCTTTTAGATAAGTTTGGAGGAGAACACAATCCGCCATCTATATACCTGGAGGTGAGTTGGCCCGACAAAGAGTTGCTGTCATAGTGTAATGTGAAAGTAATATAAAGATGTTTTACAATACCAAGAAAGTAATGAAGAATATCATGAATAAAGTAACTGGAATTTTTATGCCAACTGTACTTACAATTCACTTTTGGGCTTTGTACCTAAATCTACACTCTGAACAATGCTGAGTAAAATATGGACGAACCCAGCGATTGGGTTGTTTAGACCCTGCGGCTGGGTTACTGACCAAAAGGTTGGGTTAAACATTTAACCCAACTGTTGGTTGAAAACAACCCAGCATGTGTTCTGTCCAATATTTATATTTGTATTTATAGTATAATTGTATTTAACCCAGCATTTTTTAGAGTGTAGTAAGATGCCTATGTAGGTGGCATTATAAGGCATCGTAGACATAAAAAAACACAGCTAGTTCAGTCTAAAAGTTGAAAATGCCTTTTTAGTCTAATTCTATGGGGGCATTCTATGTATCCATCCCATAATGCATTGCAACAAGCATAGTGCAGAAATCCATATATAAGCTGGTGGGAGAAATTAATTGAAATATAATTCATTTAATATTTATAGAAGTATTTAGAATTAGTAATATCTAGTTCATATTTACTATTATAAGTATGAATGTGTGAATATGCTTTTTATACTAATTGTTGTTAGCTTAGCAACATGATAATGGAAAACAATATATATATATATGTAACTCATAGTTATTGCCTACATATACCATTGATCACTTAACAACTAGGCCTATCTAGATTCTGGCATTTCTCTAATGTTTGAAATGACTTCATAAATTCAAAGGAACTGATAAGGTCTTTAGTTTCTGTGTATGCAATATCAGCTAATGCATAACCTCAGATCTTTATCCTTCTTACAGGTTCAAAACATGAGCATTTATGTGATTTTAATAAAGTATTAATGATTTATTTCCTCCATGCCACAGGCCTATGAAGAGTACACTAGCAAGCTGGATGCACTACAGCAGCGGGAACAGCAGCTTTTGGAGGCCATTGGGAACGGAACAGAGTTCTGCTCCTCGCCCACACTCACCCTGCTGGATGTGAAGGGACCGGCCGTCCAGAGCGCCCCCGCCACCCCAAACACCTTGGCTGTCTTGCAGACCCCCACAGACGTGTCACGAGGGAATCCCCGCTCACCTCAGAAACCCATCGTAAGGGTTTTCCTGCCCAACAAACAGAGGACAGTGGTGAGTTGTTGTTAGTCATTGCTTGTTGTTTGGTACTGTTTCACTTTTATATGTAGATAATTTAGTGTGATTAATGAACATAATTCAAAGAAATCTACATGATGCAAGTAATTATTTACATTACAATAAATAGTTTTTGTCATGAACGGAGATGGTAGGATATTTCGACGATACTTCACAGTAAGGTTATAGGCAGGGTTTAGAAAGGAAGGGCTTCTGGAAGGAATTTCCACTTCATCCAGATTGTAGAGCGGCGGGACTCCATGGGAAATGAGCAAATGTAGGTGACCCCCTTTATTTTGATTATGTGCTCAGCTTGTCTCTGTTGGTTTAGCAAAGAGAAGAAGCAGAATGAGTTGGAGCCACGAAATCAAACACACCCAGACGCATCTGTCTCACTGTAAGAGATGAAAGTGACTTGAGTAAGTGGTTTACGTGTGTGTTTCAGGTTCCAGCTCGCTGTGGGATGACGTTGAGAGACTCCTTAAAGAAGGCTCTGATGATGCGAGGCCTGATCCCAGAATGCTGTGCGGTTTACAGGGTTCAGGATGGGTAAGAACTGTATTCTGAACGCACACATTACCATCATTACTGCAAAAACAAGCCAAGGCTATGCCACACTGCGAGTCGTACTTCATATTTAATGACTGTCCCGCCCACATTAGGGAGAAGAAGCCCATTGGCTGGGACACAGACATTTCCTGGTTGACGGGGGAGGAGCTTCACGTTGAGGTTTTAGAGAATGTACCACTGACGACCCATAATTTTGTGAGTATGATGAAACGGACCACAAACTGTGGCTTAAAATAAATCTGAAATGACAAAAAAGGATGAAGTCAAACCACATTGGTGTGGTCATTTCTATTCTTGATTTTACTCTTCTTAAATTCACCTAGACACATTGAAGACATGTTGAGCTCTTTCTCATCCACGTTGACCGTAATATATATTGTTTTGTGGAAGCATTCAGATTCTTTGTAATACCTGTAAGTGTTATTTGGTGACTCAACAGGTGCGAAAGACCTTCTTCACTCTGGCCTTCTGTGACTTTTGCCGGAAGCTGCTGTTTCAGGGCTTCCGCTGCCAGACGTGCGGCTACAAGTTCCACCAGCGCTGCAGCACAGAGGTCCCGCTCATGTGTGTCAACTACGATCAGCTGGAGTGAGTGTTCATGGGAGATTTGTTGCTTATGCATTATGCATAAAAGGGTGAAATTTGCTCCATGCATGATGCACAGTAAAATAAAGCTTGTGAATAATATGTAAAATTACATGATAAAATAATATTTATTTCTTACATATTAGTACTCAACGTATTTGAAATAGTTTACAACATGTCTTGTGTATATTTTGTCCAATTGGAAATAGTCCAATGTGCTTTGGGTAAGTGATGGTTATGCATAATTTATTTGTACTGACGTTATCATTTTTGTTTATAATTTTGTTATTTAGTTTATTGCTGGCATCAAAATTTCTGGTGCACTACCCCATAACCCAGGAGGAGGCGTCATCAGAGGGCACGACACCCATGTCAGAGATGTACCCCTCCCTCCCTCCATCCGAGTCCACTGGGTAAGATTTTAGTCCACACCTGCACTCTATTGACCATATAGTAGATCTTATTAATATATTACATTAAGTAAAATTATATATATTATATGTATATCAAATTGTAAATTATAGTTGATATTTATTTATTGTATGAAATGATAATATTAATATTTTTAATACAATTTTGTATGCACTACTCTTCAAAAGGTTGGTTTTTCAAGATTTGTAAAAAGGTTTTACAAAGAAGCCTCTTATGCTCATCATGGCTGCATTTAAATTAGCAAAAATACATAGAAACATTTGTAATAATGTGAAATTATTACAATTTACAAAAATTGTTTTAAAATATAATTTATTGCCGTGATGGACTTAGTACATTTTTAGCAGTCATCATTCCAGTTTATATGATCCTTCAGAAATCATTATAATATGCAGATTTGCTGCTCACTAATCATTTCTGATTATTATCAATGTTGAAAACAGTTTTGCTTAATATTTTTGTGGAAACTGAGATATTTATTCAGATTCTTCAATAAATAGAGTTTAAAGAAAAAGTATTTATTTGAAATAGAAGTCTTTTGTAACATTATAAAAGTCTTTATTTTGATCAATTTACTGCATCCTTGCTGAATAAAAGGGTTATTTATTTATTTCAATAATAAAAAAAACTCCACTCACTGTGTGTGTGTGTGTATATATATATATATATGTGTATATGAAAGTGACATACAGCCAAGTATGGTGACCTATACTCGGAATTCGTGTTCTGCATTTACCCATCCAAGTGCACACACACACACACACACCGTGAACACACACCCGGAGCAGTGGGCAGCCATGTTGCGGCGCCCGGGGAGCAGTTGGGGGTTCAGTGCCTTGCTCAAGGGCACCTCGTCGTGTTATTGAAGGTGGAGAGAGCGCTGGATATTCACTCCCCCCACGACAATCGCTGCCGGACCAAGACTCAAACTCACAACCTTTACGATTTTAAATCCGACTCTCTACCATTTGGCCATGACTTCCCCGCATATACAGTATATGTATATACAGGTACATCTAAAAATATTTTGTCACTCATTTCAGAAAGTGAAACCCATATATTATATAGATTCATTACACATAGAGTGAAATATTTCAAGCCTTTATTTCATGAAATTTGGATGATTATGGCTTACAGATAATGAAAACCCAAAATTCAGTGTCTCAGAAAATGTGAATATTACATAAGATGTAGTTGGAAGCCCAGGTTGCTTTGATAGCGGCCTTCAGGTCATCTGCATTGTTGGGTCTGGTGTCTCTCATCTTCCTCTCGACAAAACCCGATATATTCTCTATGGGGTTCAGGTCAGGCGAGTTTGCTGGCCAATCAAGCACAGTAACACCATGGTCATTGAACCAGCTTTTGGTAACTTTGGCAGTGTGGGCAGGTGCCAAGTCCTGCTGGAAAATGAAATCAGCATCTCCATAAAGCTTGTCAGCAGAAGGAAGCATGAAGTGCTCTAAAATTTCTTAGAAGATGGCTGCGTTGACTGTGGACTTCAGAAAACACAGTGGACCAACACAGCAGATGACATGGCAGCCCAAATCATCACTGACTGTGGAAACTTCACACTGGACTTCAAGCAACATGGATTCTGTGCCTCTCCACTCTTCCTCCAGACTCTGGGACCTTGATTTCCAAATGAAATGCAAAATGTACTTTCATCTGAAAAGAGGACTTTGGACCACTGAGCAACAGTCCAGTTCTTTTTCTCCTTAGACCAGGCAAGATGCTTCAGACGATGTTTCTGTTTCAGAAGTGGCTTGGTAGCCTTTTCCTGAAGATGTCTGAGCGTGGTGACTCTTGATGCACTGACTCCAGCTTCAGTTCACTCCTTGTGAAGCCCACGTGTTTGAATCAGCTTTGCTTGACTATTCTCAAGCTTGCGGTCATCCCTGTTGCTTGTGCACATTTTCTTACCCAATTTCTTCCTTCCAGTCAACTTTGCATTTAATATGCTTTGATACAGCACTCCTTGAACAGCCACCCCTTTCAGTAATGACCTCTGTGACTTACCCTCTTTGTGGAGGGTGTCAATGATCGTCTTCTGGACCATTGCCAAGTCAGCAGTGTTCCCCATTATTGTGGTTTCAAAGAACAAGAGATACCCAGAATTTATACTGTAGGGATGGTCATTTATTGAAACTCAAATGTAATCATCAAAATTAAAACAAAAAACTTTTGAAGTGTTTTACTTTACATGTAATGAATCTAAAATATATTAAAGTTTCAGTCTTCGAAATAAGTTACAAGAAAAAAAGGAACTTTTTCACCATATTCAATTTTTTTTTGATTTACCTGTGTGTGTGTGTGTGTGTGTGTGTGTGTGTGTGTGTGTGTGTGTGTGTGTGTGTGTGTGTGTGTGTGTGTGTGTGTATATTAGTGCTGTCAAACGCATACAAATTAAAAGTTTCTGTTTGCATAATATAGGTGTGTTCTGTATATTATGCATATATAAATACACACACATACAATATATATTTATGTCTATATTTATATTTAAAGAATTTATATAATAAATAAGCATATTTAATATATAAACATTACCTATTTTTCTGAAGAATATACATGCATGTGTGTGTATTAATATATACATAATAAATATACACAGCACACATACATATATTATGTAAACAAAAACTTTTATTTTTGATGCGATTAATCTTTTGACAGCACTAATAGTTTTATATATTATTTTTTATATTTAAATTGCACATTCCCGTAACAACGAGCTAAAACACGGGCGCACAAAGATTCCATGAATTATTTAACAGTAATGTTCTCATTATAATATGACAGACTTGCCCTGCACGTTGCACTTCACTGTATTTTCCTCTTCGAAGTCATTCCAATAATATTGCAAGTAATTAAAAACCATCACGGCGAACAGTGCGCATCTGAAGCATTATTTATCTGTATTATTTATCGGCTTTAATATATATCGGCCAAATTTTCTTATCGGTTCGATAACGATAACAGAAAAATTCACAATTTTGGCCAATAACGATATGGTGGCCGATATATCGTGCATCCCTAGTACTCTCCTGTCTCTGTTTTCTCCAGGTCTCTGTGCCATCCTACTGTGTCCCCGTCCAAATCCATTCCTATCCCACAGTCCTTTAGACCTGGAGAGGAGGACCACCGCAACCAGTTTGGCCAGAGGGATCGCTCCTCCTCAGCCCCTAACGTCCATATCAACACCATCGAGCCGGTCAACATTGATGTGAGAAGTTGGACAGCTAACCAATAGCAGCTAACAGTCAAAAGGATTTAATCCATTTTAATGTTATAGGTCCTACTTAAAAATGTCTTTACATTCCACTTCCTGAATCTAAAAAATGAGTATCCAGTAATATTATTAAATATTGATAATATTTGAAGTGTGCTTTTATTTTAGATGCATTATATTATGATTTATTTAAATTAATATTATTTATTATTAAATGTTTACATTAAGTGCCCTCAACTATATAATCTTGTTTATTTTAAGTCTATTAATATAGAAGTTTCTTATACCCGCCAAAAACGTGAAGTACATTTGTAGCAAGCAAAAAGCATAAAATATTATAATTACCCTGGTCTCCCCAAGTCCCTGCTAATCTGTGTTATTTCTGTACAGGATTTGATCCGTGATCCAGGCTTACTGAGGTCAGATGGAGGTAAGTATTGTCTGAAACAGAAAACATACACTAAGACACTGGATTCAAATGGCTTTCCGTCATCCCATGTCTTTGTGCTATCTCTGTGTCATTGGCCTTAGAAGTTTGGGATAGCTGATCCATTTCACTCTGCCTGCATACAGGCCTTTCTCTCCCCTGCCTGCTTGTGAATTGCTTCAGCCCTTTTCTTTATCACTAGTGGCCTGCTGTAAAATACTAATTCATAATCTGTGTTCTCAAAACCTGCCCCTATCCTTTCTGCTTCTTCAAAACATGTCCCAGAACTAAGTTTAAAGAGACAGTTCACCCAAAAATGAAAATTCGGTCATTTACTCACCCTGATGTCATTCCAAACCCATATGACTTTCTTTTTTTGTGGAAGGTAAAAGATGTTTAGAAGAATGTTCGAGCTGCTCTTTTCCATAAAACAAAGGGCGAGTAATTGATAACAGAATTCTCATTTTAGGGTGAACTGTCCTTTCAAGGACAGACTGTATATATAGAAATAATGAAAAACTGGCTCTGTGTCACCTATAATTCACTTGATCTTCTCTAAACAACCTCTGAGAGTAGACACAGGATTTTGGTAGTGGGTGACAGGAAGTGCACCTGATCTTCGGGGGCCAGTGATCCCGTGTCTGTCTCTCTCCCCCTGCAGCCCCCTCGCAACACCCAGCCCGCTGCTTGAGGAAGAACCGAACACGGACCTCAAGCCCCCTTCAGTCCTCCCACCCCAATGACATTGTCTTTGATTTTGAGCCTGAGCCAGTGATCAGAGGTAGCTAGGCCTTTGTGCGTGGCTGTGTCCCACACCTTGTCTCGTCTTTTGCTTGTCTGTCTGTCTGTGTTTGTCTTCCACCTTGTGTGTTTTCAATTTCACTCCTCCTTTAAATTCTCACTTTCTCTGCCACTTCTCTCACACAAACGCTTCCACTGATGTTTGATGGGCTGCGTTCACTGTTCCTTACTTAGCAAAGCAAAGAATGGCACGTTTCACAGACATTTCAGGAGTACAGGCCCCCTTTTAAAAAATAATAATCGGTCAATATTAAATATATAATGTCTATTTTATTTAGGTCACATTTGCCATTATCTAACACTCGGTTATTCTTTAGAAACACAAATACATTTAACCAAAAAAAAACAGTTAAATGTAATATGCACAGTTAATATGCAGTTCTCACAAAATAAAAAACTATCTTAAAAAGCACATCTCAAAACGAATATCCAGTGAGGTACAGTAATATATAGTATTTTTATACTGTACATTATGTTGTGATGCCTGAATTGACTTGCATCATTTAAAATTATGGATTTAAGTTTTTATTTAGCATTTAGTATTTTTTTTATTATTTATTTAGAAAAAAATAGTATTGAATTTGTAATATTAGTTATTGACCAAAACGTAAATTATCAGCGTATTGTAATGGACAATGTTATTTTTAATATTTTGAATTAGGTTTTATTTTCACATTTTCTGTTTTTGTTTTAATTTAAGTTTTAGTAATTTTATATGCTAATATAAAAGTAATATTTCTATTTAGCTTGAATGTTTTTCAGTTTTAATAATTTTAGTCTTGAAAATTATTTTATATCAGCTACTTGCCAAGGCAACATAACTAATATTCTTAAAAAAAAATTATCAGCATAAGAGATGGGATCTGGGTCAGGATTTGATAGTATACTTCAGTCGAGGCATATATCGCTCACAGCCTCTTATTTCACACTGCATGGGCTGTGACGTGATCATTTCCTCTCTTTCTCCCCCTATGTGAGACTCTAAGATTGTATTCCTTTCCTTCTGTCTCCTTCCCCTCTTAGAGAGAGATGGGCTCTCATATTTCATGTTAAAGTAACTTTACTTTGTTTCTCGACCTCTCGTAATGCCAGGCTACACAACAGGCCTGTCGGCCACACCTCCTGCCTCCCTGCCTGGTTCCATGCCCAATGTGAAGATGTCCAAATCACCCTGCCAACCGAGAGAGCGGAAGCCATCGTCTTCGTCTGAGGACCGCAATAAAATGGTGATGATTTCTTGACCTTACATGACACATCTAGTCCAGTTCAAAGCTCATTCGAGATGGTTTTTGACATTTTTGTTTAATATTTAGAAAACCCTGGGTCGACGGGACTCAAGCGACGATTGGGAGATCTCAGAAGGTCAGATCACCCTGGGACAGAGGATAGGATCTGGCTCTTTTGGAACCGTCTACAAGGGGAAGTGGCACGGTAGGTCCTCTGAGAACAATTTTGGTCTGAAGATGATAAAGGACTGTACAGGAAAGGCTAAATGTGTGTCTTCCTCTTCCTCAGGTGATGTGGCGGTAAAGATGTTGAATGTCACAGCTCCCACTCCACAGCAGCTACAGGCCTTTAAGAATGAAGTGGGTGTCCTCAGGTGAGAGCTTCAAATTACTCACGATTTTAAAACAGGCATAGTGGCTGCCCAAATTGTAGGTTTTAGGTAGTGGTTAACCAATATAGTTTTTTTTTTTTAAACAGTTTTTTAAATATAATTTTTATTAGAAGAAAATAATGAAAAGGGTTTTAAACTATTTCAACTATTGGTAACAGGGTTGCACATTTTTTATTAAATTAAACAATTTAATTAAATGTAATGTAATATAAAATAAAAAAATATTTTGACCTAATTCAGTTATTAAATTTGTATTATTTTTTATTTAATTTTTATTAGAAGAAAATAATCAAAAGGGGTTTTAACTATACCAATTTTTGGTAACAGGGCTGCAAAAAATATAGTTAAATTTGATTGATTACATTAAATATAAATAATTAAATGAACACAATTAAATATAAAATAAAATAATAAAAAAATCTAATATTTATTTGACTAAAATTGACTATTAACATAAGGGTTAAGCTCTTCCTTTCACTGACTATTGACTTTGCTATCATTAGTGTCTTCTCATTCTTTTGGAATTGAGCGATGAATCTTTAAAAAGGCAATATTGTAACATAATTGTTCATTTTGTAAAAAAATATTCATCATAATATACATGGCTTAAGTAGCAGCATTAATCTTTAAACATTACAAAAATATTCAATTAACTCATAATTTGTAAACCTTGTCATTAAATGTTAGTCTCACATTTTTGAGATTATGTACAACCAAAACATTGTTCTGTCAAAGCTTATTAACAATTCTTTATCTCCCGCAGGAAAACCCGCCATGTGAACATCCTGCTCTTCATGGGCTACTCCACCAAACCCCAGCTGGCTATTGTTACACAGTGGTGTGAAGGCTCGAGTCTCTACCACCACCTGCACATCATCGAGACCAAGTTTGAGATGATCAAGCTGATTGACATTGCCCGTCAGACGGCCCAGGGCATGGAGTGAGTGACACTCAAACGTATTTAAAGCAATGTAATGTTTAAAAATAAAGAATCCATTAAGTCTTGAATAGAAAGCGTGAAACCTGATGGCATCAGATACTCCACTGCTCAGATTATGATGCTTGAATTGAACACTTGTAAATAATTTTATCCACAGCTATCTGCACGCCAAATCCATCATCCACAGAGATCTGAAGAGTAACAGTATCCTTTGTAACATTTTTATTGTTATAGAAATATACAAATATATCCATAAATCTATCTTTTCAAGTCAGTGTTGATAGGTATATGTGTGTGTCCACATGCTCTTAGCCTTAACACCACCTCCCTAGATATCTTTCTGCATGAGGATCTAACAGTAAAGATTGGTGATTTCGGTCTGGCTACAGTGAAATCCCGCTGGAGTGGCTCGCATCAGTTTGAGCAGCTTTCTGGCTCTATCCTGTGGATGGTGAGTGAAGGAACATGTCTTAACTATGTCAGAAGTGTTTCTTCTGTACTGACATTTGCATCTCGGCTGATCTGCTTCAGGCTCCAGAGGTGATCCGACTGCAGGATAAAAACCCATACAGTTTCCAGTCGGATGTCTACGCGTTTGGCATTGTGCTCTATGAGCTCATGTCAGGGACTCTGCCTTACTCTAACATCAACAACAGAGACCAGGTGAACCTCTTAGCAGTGTATTTTCGGTGAACTATCCCTTTAAGAAGTTCAAATGATGACTAGGTGTACTTTAAAAAAAAAAAAATTCATAAGCATGAATACTACTTATTCTTTTTTTGTTTTATCATCAATTACATTTTGAATGTTAAAACACTAGTAAGAGCATGTACATGACTTAAATCAAGTCTGTACCTTGAAAAAATGTCTGCCAGTATCTGAAAATTGCAGAAATGAATGTGCATATCTCTCCTCATCCAGATTATCTTCATGGTTGGCCGGGGTTACCTGTCTCCTGACCTGAGCAAAGTGCGCAGTAATTGCCCCAAGGCCATGAGGAGACTTAAGGCAGATTGTCTGAAGAAAAAGCGAGAGGAGAGACCTCTTTTCCCTCAGGTAATGTTGTGAACACGTGTCAAACTTCTGCTTTCTCCAATTTGGCTGCCATCTGTCAAGGGCATGCAGATTTATGTCAAGGTGTGTTGCCACAAGATGGCATCGGAGTGGCATTAACTGAATGCAGCTTTGAGTTTGAATTAGTTTGGTTTCAAATAGTAGTAAAATATATATGTATTGATGTAAATTAGTATAGACTTGGTCGGTGTTGCGTCATAGCTGTGTGGGCGGAGTCGGCGTGGGGGAAAACGATCCTTTCCATCTCATTGGAAAAGCATGGTGTTGACCCAGAATGGTCTACATAAAATCGTTTTTGCTGCTCGACAGAGCAAGATACGTCAAAAAACTGAGCCGTATTGGGTCGGACTGTCTGTACGGTATCTGTGACATGACAAACGACCCAACGGAATGGCCAGAGGTGTCGTTTCCCAACACTTTTTGTTACCTGATTGAGTCTCCAGGCAAGAGACAGCTTACTACAAGCCTATATGTGACGGCTTATGAAAGTATTAATAAACATTTGTTGTTTTCTTTTGCTTCATTTTAATTAGACTAGAGTAAAAGCCTGTCATACTTTTTATTGATATATTAAAAATAATTTTAACCTTGACAAAGCATAGGTAAAATTAAAGGTCTACTGAAGTGCCTTGAAATGCGCAGCATTATGTGGTGTGTGCTATAGCCTAAGCATTTCCACAAATACACACCGTAAAATAAAGAGATATAAAATAACATGAAAATATCCCTTAAGAAAATTAACCGTGGTTACAACCAAAAAACATCATTAGGGCCTACTATAGGTAAACCATGGTAAAAAAAAAATATTCAACATGTTTTGCTACACAAACCATAGTTTAACCATGGTATTTGTAGTAAAACTGTTGTTATAGGCTACAACTGGTAATAAAAACGCCCAAAAACACGGTTAGCCTACTTTTACCATAGTAATACCATTGTTAATTTTCGTAAGGGATTGTGTATAATAATATGAAATAAATGTTTTAATAGATTGACATTTACATCACAAAATATCAGGGAGTGACATTAATTTGATGTAAAGGAGGGTTACTGTAAAGCCCCAACAGAACTAGGTTGCGGTGCAGGCGGGATGGGACTTATGACAGGTCATTGAAGAGGAGTCTAGCCCAGTGGTTCCCAACCACGTTCCTGGAGGCCCCCCAACACTGCATGTTTTCCATGTCACCATAATCAAACACACCTGATTCAGATCATCAGCTCATTAGTGGAGACTCCAAGGCAGCCATCCTCAAATCTGGACCATTCCTGCAGAGTTTAGCTCTAACCCTAATTAAACACACCTGAGCATGCTAATCAGAGTCTTCAAGATCATTAGAAAATCACAGGTAGGTGAGTGCAACTCTGCAGCAGATTGGACCTCCAGGGAAAGATTTGAGGAACCCTGCTCCAAGGCCTGAATTGGGGGTGTCAGACAAAGGTGAGATGCAAAATGTGCAGTGTTGGGGGGCCTCCAGAAACGGGGTTGGGAACCACTGGGCTAGACCAGTTACCAGTTTCAATCCTGTTACTGGGGACCCACCGCTTTGCACATTTTGCATGTCTCCCTTATTTAACACACCTGATTCAGGTCATCAGCTCATTAGGAGACAGATCCATGAACTGCACTGTGTGTGTCAGATAAGAGCGACATACAAACTGTGCAGAGCAGTGGGTCCCCAGGACCAGGATTGAAAACCACTGGTCTAGCCTATCTGGAATGCATATATGAATATTAAGCTTGATATGTTTCATACATTGTATATCCGTAACTACTTACGGAGTTCTGATGTTGTGTGCTACCCGCTCGGATTGTGCTACCTCCGTCTGTTTATTCGGCAGTATATAAATCTTCAGATCAGTTTTTTATTTTTTTTACTTA
The DNA here is from genome assembly GCA_027422405.1 of Ptychobarbus kaznakovi. Classification (NCBI taxonomy): domain Eukaryota; kingdom Metazoa; phylum Chordata; class Actinopteri; order Cypriniformes; family Cyprinidae; genus Ptychobarbus; species Ptychobarbus kaznakovi. The sequence goes on from CM049795.1 coordinate 38,221,844, forward strand.
TTAGAGGTAAAGAACACACAGCAACGTTTCGGCATTGCACCAAGCAAATATCAATCGAAATCATAACAAAAAAGTAAAGATCAAACGCCTAACAAGGTCTCTGCGCATTAATTCGAATGGTTTGTTTTCCCCCACGGCATAAACGGATATGACGTTTTTGTGGGCGTTCCCAGCAATGCAGACCAAGTCTATGTTTTCAGTACAGCAGGGGGAACATTTTTATTTATTTTTCTTATTAAATAGTGATTTATAGAACTATGGCTTTGTCTTGAAATAAATTCGCAAAATGAATATTTTAATTATTTACTCTATTGTGCTCTGACCGCTCGATAAATAAAAAATGTCATGTTATATGTAATTAAAAGAATGATATAATATACTAGGGTGCACATAAGTGGCGCTCAGATGCACATGCAGTACCAAAATAAATATACAAGTTAATTTGCACACCGACATGGTTGACTGTTAACTGTTAATGCACAATCACTGTATTATATCGACTAACTGTAATACTTTATAAGATTTTCATTAAAACGGAAAGCATAAATCTAAGCTACGCATTGCCAGTTTCACAGCTAAACACAAAACAGTAACATTTTATTAATTCACTCAGCAGCGCTAAAACAGCCAGTGTGTATACCTACTTGTCGGCAACCCGCCAAAATAAAAGCTTGCTGATTTTAGATTTGAAAATGTTCAAAAATATATATACGAATAAAAAAAAAATTAAAATGTAAATATTAGCAGTGTATTTTTTGAGTGTACTATACAATATTTGTATTTATTATTTTAAAATATAATAGCATTATCACACTATATAATATTTAGTTTATTATACAAAAAAAAATAACTAAGTGCAATAATACTATTATTTTTTATTTTTCATAGTTATATTTAGTGGGTCACACTATGTGTAGTGTGAACACCAAACATTTTTATTTTAATATGTATCATTCATTTATGGCAGATCCTGGCCTCAATTGAGTTATTGGCACGCTCTTTGCCCAAGATCCACCGCAGCGCTTCTGAACCGTCCCTTAACCGCGCTGGATTCCAGACAGAGGACTTCAGCCTGTACGCCTGCGCTTCCCCCAAGACGCCCATTCAGGCTGTTGGCTATGGCAAGTTCACGTACTCAAACAATGTTGGACCTTTTTGACTTATTGCTTAAATCAGTATAAAACTGACACAAATCTGTCCTTTGTGTCCACTTTTAGGTGAATTCTCAGCGTTTAAATAGTGCTGCAAATCCTAAAACTCCATCCCTTGTCAGTTTTTACGACGTCTTGTGTTCCTACGGTGGGTTCATCTATAACACAGAAAAGGACTAGTTTTCAAAGAATGTGCTGTTTTTCTTCCTCTTTACCCGAAGAGCTACAGCCTCAACAGAATTGCTTTAAAATAAAATGATCTCTGCAGGATGTCATTGCTGATTTTACAAAAATGTCATAAACATCACATAGGACAAATGGATAATGCAACGTACAACAAAAACAACTGCTTACTCACTGGAAAGAAAATCGCAAACAAACCCAAAAAGATTGCGGCAGGGGATGTAAACCTTTCCCCAAGAAGGAAGATAAATGGGTTTGGGATGAATGATATTGGGAGCACAAGCCCCGCCTTTGCTCCGCCCCTGGAGGGGAGCAACACAGCACTGGCCAATCAGAAAACAGGGCCCAGTGGCATGGAATGATGGGAAATTGGCATAAGAGAGAGGACGTCAAGTCGCAGTCATGGAAAGGTGCTGAATGTCAGAGATAACTTGAATGATATTTAGAAACGTTTTTTTCTCTTGCAATGAGTTTGTTACGAGATGTCGCCCGTTGCTGGAGTTACTAATAATACAGATTTCTTTGGTCTTTAGCATTTTTTCCCTCAAGGGTCATATGTTGTAGATAAACAGACCCTTTTTTCAGTTACAGATATAGCTTGTGAACTGTGGTAAATGAAGCAACCATCAAAAGACCTCTTTTTTATATATATATATATATAAGTAGTTTCTTATGCTTTTAGTTCTTTGTCAAGGCAAACTGTAGTATGTATTTTTTTTTGGTTGTTTTTTTCACATGTCCCACGCAAAGAAGCCTGGGCAAATGTTTTTAGCCTCTCTTGGATCGGCACAAATACCATCAGACATGTCCGAGGTGGGCAAAACCAAAACAGTTTCCGCGCTTCTAGAGAATGTGATTTAGTTTCGCCTCCTTATAGTAGCTGATGTCATGTTTCTGAAAAAGTCAAAGGTTATATTATTTAAAGTTTCTTGTAGAAAAATCCACTGTATAAAGCAAACACGAAGCCTTGCTATGGAGTAACAATGTGGGCGTATTTCAGATGTATTTCTGTACTTTTCACTACAACTTTAAGCTTCACTGTTATTAGAAGCCATTCCTTTGAGGCCATAACAGGTTTTGTTTTTTGAGATTCGATCCGAGTCATGTGACAACTCTTTGGACCTTGCACCGCTGGATTCATTCCGATATATTTGTTCACGGGTCATAGCTTTTTTTTAAGTTTCATAGTTTTTCTTGTGTTATAGACAGGCAGGCCTGCAGAGTTACATTAATTTATATTGCTTTAATTTTATTATTTTTTGTTTGGTGTTGTTTTGAACTCTCAGAGAGGTGTGTGTGTGTGTGTGTGTGTGTGTATTTTCTCTCACTCATTCTGTGATTTGCTGAAATGGACATTACGCAGTGTGTCTGTGCACTTTGTATAAATGACTGATTCAGATAAGCAATTTTGCCTTTTTAAAGACTTAATATATTTTGTCATATGAAGAGGTTAAAGCATGGTTACCGGATTGCAAAATGAATGAAGATCAAGCAGGCAGGGCCATGGGACACTAAACCAAAGCTTAATCCAATCTCTTAACACCATCTGTGTCCACCTTCATTGCCGGAGAACGGTTATCTGGATTTTCGACCAAATCGATTCGCCCGATGACTCGAACAGGCGACAAAGCGGCGACTCTTCGTTTCAAGTTGGTCCAAAGACTTCTGCGTCAGCTCTCTAGCATAGCTTTGGGCTGTAGTGACACTAGCACTGTGTAGCCCTGAAGGTCACCTAGACAATGTGGACGGTGGAAGTGCCCTCGTAGGGATGCTTTTCGTTATTTCGGCCTCTTCGTAGTGAAATAAGTGGCTCCGCCTCCTTTTTTCTTCTCATAGGGAATGACACATTTTTGCTTTCGGCTCCACAAAATGCTTGATGTTGCACAGATAACCGAGGCTCAGTGCTTGGTTCACCTCTCGTGCTCTGTTAAAAAAGTGAGGGCACGCGCCCCATCTTCTTTTTCGATTATTTTTACATGAAGGATGCTCTGTGAATTGGTTCTGCCACTTAAACTTGCCATTAAGGAGAGAGGAGCTCCACAGATCCTTTAGGTTGTGACGGTGGTCACTGTTTTCATATGTATAGTTTTTGACGAGACATTTGAATGAACTTGTTACCAGATTAAGCTGGCAAACCTAGCGTGGGATGCATATGGAGATGGTAGAGGTGTATTTTAAGAATGCTGTATTTATTTTCTATGGGAATGTTACTGAAGAGGTCTGACTTGTGAAGGACTGATCCTTCTTGACTGGAATATTTGGGGACCTGCTTAATTACAACTCTGAGATAAACACATAAATATAGATTCTCTATAACATTTGTCTTTCACTCCCCAAACCGGCATTTTATTTGCTTTTTAAAGCCTTCTCCAAAAACATCCGTATCACATTCCTTTCTGTTGCCTTGCCTGCACTTTAACCCCCCCCCCCGTGCAAGTTCATTCAAGTGAGAACTATCATACAAATGTTTGGGAGAATCTTTTCATCTGTAAATAGCTGTACAAAGTACTGTCCGTTTGCAAGGAGGCATGGAGATAAAAACAACAAAATGACTTCAAATGTTTCAACTTAAGAAGTAAAGGTTAAGAAAAGACATTTTGATAGATGAAAATCTGAGAAAATATTTCTGTGTAAAAATATTTAAGACTGTATTATATAAAAGGAAAAGAGCTTAATGTATTTGTTGTGAATATGAAAAACTGATATATTAAAGAAGTGCATGAAAACTGGCTAATGTTTTTTGTGCTTATTTTTATTTTATTTGAAATTCAATGTGAAGCACAGTTTAATTTTAATGGCTGTCACCTTTACCACTGATTTTGATGCTATATTTATGATTATTATACTAGCTTTTTGGTTGCAAATGAGATTTTTTGACTTATTTTCTGTATTTTGTAAAGTTGAAGAGGAGTTGCCTTTCTCTCACTAGTTCTGCCCACTCTTTTCTTTCTTGGCCCCTCCAAATCCTTTGTTTCGATCCTTCAGAAGAGACGCTGTCGCTTTATAAAGGTTAGGTTATCTAACAGACTTTCTCGCTTTCAGAAGCCTTTTTTTTCCTGTTTGTGAATTCACACAAATTGTCTTGGTTGGATATTATATTTGGATGCTTCTAGATAGTAAATGCTTGTTGCAACATCCATGGGTGAGTAAATGCATTAATGTATTATTTTCTTATATTACATTTCCATATTAGTGTCTGATATATATTTGTGATATGTAGAACTAAAAATATATTAATGTAGTATATGCATATCACCCCCTGAAAGCTGAATGTAGTGCTACACTGTTAACATTATATAAATGGTAAAAACATGATATGAGCTCTCAACTTTTTAGGATTTGTCACTGGATCCTGCATATCTTCATCTCTTCCAGACGAGCCTGGCATGTCCAATTTCAACTCTCTGTCAAGAAGGAAAAGACACAATGAACGAGGTATCAGTCAAAATTAATACACTGATTAATCCATTACTGTATTGTTTTCAATTTCCAATAAGTCCAATATGGGCTAGTTTATTAAAATCTATTTGTTGATATTCCATGTCAATCTTAGAGCGTTCCCTGGCTAACGCTCAGAGGCGTCAGAGCCTGCAGCTTGAGCGGACACTACATGCGCTGAATGTGCGGTATCAGCAGGAGCTGGCTGGGGTTCAAGGTGCACAGCAAGAGTTGAGACGATCCCTGGACCGCCTCAAAGAACGAAGTGACATCAAAAGATCTGTACTGTCCCTGCCTCCAACCTCCAAAAATCATTCTTCCTCAAATCAAACCAAGCAGACTCCCTCGCAGTCCTGCTGTCCAAACCACATTGTGTGCTCGAGCTGCAACCTGCGTTTAAGGTTGGCCGACACGCTGGCCCGCCGTTTTACCCCCAGCCTGTGGACCATGTACACCTGCCCCTTGACCTCCTTCCACTCTGAAGAAATCTATTATATGCCCAGATTTGTACAGCAACGTAATCTCTCAACATCAGACAACTCTCTCAGATATCTGCCATTTATGTAGACCATACATTTTTGTATTGCATGTAAATCTTGTATATAATCAGGTCAGAGTTGGATCTGAGATTGTGTAAATTTTAGCCTGGTTAAAGTCAGATGCTTTTAAAGTGGGCAGTAACTGACAGCAGGATTGAATAATGGTGCACAAACAAAAAGACTGAGGGAGCTTTTCCAGAGGGTGATTTTATAACCTTGAAGACATGTATTGTTCCATCTGGAAGCTTTTCTTGCACTTTTAGTGCAGCAAACATTCCAGTGCCCTAGAAAGTGTTTCTACAGTCTCAGCTGCGCCGTACACACCAGATACTGGCATTGATCTTGACATTTACTAAAAACAAACTGCATTTTGTATCTCAGTCTTTGTTGTATATGTTGAGAAAATCTGTGGCACATTCATGTTAGGACTGGAAAATAATTAGATGCAATTTAATGCTACTCAATCCTGGGAAAATTCTGACCTGTCACAGCTGCAGATTCAAAGGTTCCTCCTACTTGCAAGAGAAGCAGGTCACCTGATCTGCCAATTTAACCTGCCGCATGCATGTAGAGCCTATGAATTACACACAATCAAATAAGCATGATTTAGTAACGCATTTTATTCCATCTGCTATGTTTTAAGAAATCGAAGTTACTGTAATCACTTTTTTAAATGAGTGTTCTTTTTTTTAATGATTTGCACTGTGATATTTTGCATACAAATATACCACTATCTAACTTGTTTTCAGAGAGTGGGATTGTTTGAGTTTTATTAACGTTTTCTCTGTTGTACAAAATAAAAATTTGAATCTCAAAGTTGTGTCATTCATGTTAATTGGAGACTTTTATTTTGGTATGACTATGATTTTATAAACTGATTAGAGTAATACTTTTATCACTTGTGACATAACATCTTATTTAATATAATATACCACTCATGACTCAACTGATATTAGCGTCTTTCCCTGTAAAATCTCATAAACACACAACTTTCTAGCCCGGCTGTGAGGCTCAAGATGAGCATTGATGAATCCCATGGGATCCTCCAGCTGTGAATAAATTACATTCTCTTTTTTTTAGCTGAAAGGATGCAAATTTAGGATATAAAATCATGTGCACATGAATTATTTGTTTTGAGAGAGAGAGAGAGAGAGAGCTGTGATTATCTTTAATACATTTATAAAATCTGTTGGCTCATGGAGTCCAGTGTCAATCAATCCAAAAAGTCTGGTACATCGTTATTCTGCAAGAAATGTTATTATGTTCGTAAAACTGGCAAAGCTTGAAAAAACAATACAAGTCTAAGCTCATATTATTGAAAATAAACATAGCAATTCCCTATTATCACAAGCTCTGGTTCAGAGACTACACTTTAGCTTTTCAGATTTTTTGCTTTTAAGTCTAATGTTTAATGTTTCCATGTAACAAATAATACAACAAATCATGCAGTTTTACATGCCATCCATGATGCGGTCTATAGAAGACACCTGTTCAAATCACAACTCTGCAGTAATTATTTACCCATCTTAACCTATCTAAAAGAAGCCTTGCTTCATCACAAAATCTGTGTTACAGAGGATAAGCATTGACCTTCAAATATAAAAGCCAGGATTCAAATCCCACAACTGCTTAAGTTTTCCGTCAAATAAAACAAAGCTCAATAAAGCTCCATCCAAAAAACTCCTCGAGACAAGACTCAGGAGATCAAGCATTGGGCTTTCATCATAGAGACCTGAGTTTGAATCCCACTATTGCTTATGTTTGTTATGTTCAACAAAGTGCCCCAAACACCAGTGTACAGGGCAAAAGCCATGATGGCGCAAGTGGCTGAACACATGTTTGTTGTGGATGAGGTTGCGCTGGAGTGGCTGGTTCAAACCCCACCTCAACACATTGGGATGATGCTGTTATTATATAGATTATTGTTAACTACCATGTTTCATACAGATGAACAGTGAAATATAAGTTCCTTCATGTGTTCACACAAGAGATCTGTGGCTCACAGGTAAGAGCGCTGCCTCGCGGTTCAGAGGTTGCTGGTTCAATCCCAGCCAAAGCTTTAACTAGCTTATTGTAAAATCACATGCAGGTGAACAGTGAAATATAAGTTCCTGCACATGTTAAAACAAGAGATCTGTAGCTCACAGGTAAGAGCGCTGCCTCGCGGTTCAGAGGTTGCTGGTTCGATCCCAGCCAGATCTCTGCGATATGAGTGAGTGTTGTGTGAATGAAGGAGTGGGGATGTGTCGGGTCCCCCCCGAGTCCCAGAGCGATGTCCAGCAGCGGTTATGCTTCTTGATATAAAAAAAAATAATTTTTCTGACTAAAAATTTTGGTCCGCCGTACCTTCCCCACCTGTTTAGGTTACCATCATTTGCTTTCTAAAGGGGTGACCCTCCACAAAGAAAATGATGGTAACCTACACGCCAAGTACACAATAAAACACAAACACACACATAAGTCTCACCTGTCCACGAGCAGATGTCCATCATTACAGCGAATGTCTGTCCATACGTCCCAGAGCTCTGTGTGGTCCAAACACATCTCTTTTTCTGTAAGAGAAACACAGAAAAATAAGATGCAGAAATACAATAAAAACAGACATTGTCTACATTATGAAGTTAAACCGATATAGTGAGAAAAATATAATGCTGATATAAATACTGCTGAATCAGAAATCATTTTGGTTCAATCTACTGTTCTTCTCAGTTTAGTTCTGGAGACTAAATTAAATTACTGTTTTACATGTCACAAAATTATAACACTCAATGGAAAACTCTTTCAGTATGAGTGTTGACTAAACAAATGTTTATTTCATTATTTTAATTATTAATTATCCTTATTTTGATCTTTAAAGGTTATGGTCAGGTGTTAATTCACCATAGACAATAAATAAAATAAAACAACAATAACAGGTCAGTAGTTAACAGCAGATTATTGCCTAGAGCAAGACTACAACAACACAGAATAATACAAGATTTCTATTTCACAATATGAATATTAGAAGCTATTTATTGGTTATTTTTAATGCTCTAACAGAAAGTTCAGCAAGAGAGCAGCATGTAAACAAAGACTGATAAACTTTCATAGAAGCTTCACAAGCAAGCAGACATTTTAAACATTAGATTTTAAGTTAAACGGTGGATTTTAAGTTAAAGACACCATCGAAACAACTAATTACAAATTGAAAAGGACTAAATGAGAATACTGCAAGAGAAGTGAAGAGTATGATAAAGGTACTTACAGGTGAGTCGTGTGACGCTCGGTTCCTGAACTTTATCGCATTACGCGTCGGTTTTATCCGTCGAAGAGCTGAAATATGTGTTGTTTGGTGACATTATAAGATATTGTCACTGAGCTGTCATCTGCAGAAGATGTTTAAACGGTCTGCACGTGTTGTTTGAACAAGCGTCATGTTGTCAAGCAAACTGTGAAACCGAGCGTAAAGCCGCTTACGCCGCCTCGTGGAGCGGATGAAAACTACAACGCAGTTTCTAGTTTCAGTCGCAGTCGAGAGCTCTCGTATTCAAACTTCGTTTATTTTACTACAAAAATACGATTGTGTCAGCGTCTCGACCAGCAGAGTAATATGGGTCGACTAGTTTATATAATCCAGATCAAGCTCAACTGATGGGGTAAGACAGATGAAGTGTTGTATTGAACTCGAAAGCACACGGTCAAAGAGTATCACACATCAAATATACAACAAACGATTCCCAGAGACTCTGTTAGCTCGGTGAAGGAGATGTGTTTGTTCTGATTTATTTAAATTCATTTGTATAATGCCTGTTCACAGTTAAACAATGATTTCAATGTGTCGTTGTTTACAAACTCGAGCTTTTATAATAAAGCTTGATTGGAAGACAGGACAAATTTGAACAAATTATTTTAAAGCCCGTGTTATAATAACTGTTTACATTATAATCTGTAAAATAATGACTGATATAATGGTGTCTAATTGTGTTCATATCTATAGATGCAGGATCAGATATTCACCTTGAGGAGTATCTGGACAGAGAGGTTTGTGGTATCAGTGTGAGCAGGTAAAACAATAGAGAATGAAATGATTTGTCTTCATTAAACAGGGCATATAGGTTTGTTTTTACTCACTGAATACAGCATGTATGGAATCACACACTTAGGACTGAATCAAAGCAATGCAACATTTGGTAATTAACCTCTTGTTTTTTTTATATGGCTTCTGTTGGAATGGATCTACAATGATGACTGTTTGTAGCGCTCGACTCCAGTCCTGGGACCCACAGCGCGGCACATTTAGTTTGTTTCTAATCCGATAGACTCGGATCAGTTCATGTAGCTCTCTGAAAATGTGTTGATGTTTTGAATCATTAAACATATTAAACAAGGGAGACAATCCATGCAAAATGTGCAGTCCTGGAGCAGAATCAAGAAATACAGGTTTGCAGGCAAACAGAATCACAGGAGAAGGTCCACACATGAGGATGAGTGTGTCATCTGGAGGAGGAGGAGGAGGAGGAAGGTGGTTCTTCACCAAGTCTTAACGGCTGTTTATGGGTCTGTCCCAATTCCCACACTTGTGTTCCTGGCCACTTGAAGCTCATTGTCCTTAATGAACACTACATCCACATCTCTAATACTGCATCAGAGCAGTATAAGGTTAAGTATAACCCATCCAAATCAAGACATGTCAAGAAAAACAGTGTGCGTAAAATTATTTAAATATTTATATTTAATGTGGTAGCTGCTTTTTATCACTTAATTAGAAGCATCACAATTACTAAATTGTGTAGTCTGTTACATAGTGACTATTGAGCTGACATTTAAAAATGTATTTTAAAGTCCAAATCAAAATTTGTAAATAAGGCCCTGTAAACAAAAAAAAGATTATTAAAAAGAGAGAGAGAAAAAAAGTACATCAATTTTACATCCCCATGTGTCCACATACAGGAAATACATCATGTGATTAGACAAATGCTCAAGTGCAGAGATTGCATGTGTTGGTTTTGGGACAGACCCTATTTCTGTATGTTGTGTTCTGATGTTGACTGGTTGATTATTAATGTCTGGTTGATTATTAATGTCTGGTTGAACTTGAGCAAGTCACCTAAACTGGGCTTGTTGATTCGGCTAAACAGAATCTGTACAAACATGAGGTTCTTACCGTTTGGATTGACCTTCTCTAACTCCGAGCAGAAATGTTTATACTTAAGGTAAGATTAGTCGTCTTCTGTCAAAATGATTGTCAGACAGTCAAAAAAACAAAAGATACCTTTTCATTCTTAAAAGTGTTTCTAAATAATTCAGTGGTGTGACATTTTTGTCTCTAAAATCAAACAATTATTGAGATAGCAGAAATGTTTTAACAGAGCCTGAAATAAGTGTCATGTAATGATTCATGATTCAACTTCATGAACCAGTTTTCAAAACATCTGGCACGACATATAAGCTGCTGACTACCTGTGTTTGATTCCGCTCTTTTCTTGATCACACTGCCCATTCCAACCTGTGCTCTACTTTCCATTAAAAACATAATAATCAAATATCTCATATACTGTAGAAACAAGGTTATTTCATACAAATGAGTGCAGTTAATTTGCTAGAAAAGATTAGGTGATTTATTAAAATGTCCAAGAAATTAAGTGATCTGTCTTTTTTTGATTCAGTGCTCAGAAGATAAAATTGTGTTGAGTTTGAAGCCCACTTGCAGCTGAGGAGCACCAGCGGGCTAAACAGACGTCACTGTTAATAAAGCTGAGATGGTACAAGGGTTCAAATCTAACCTCAATGTTGTGATGTAATCCCCAACAAGACACTCTGCCAGTTTATCTGTTTTATAGTAAAACAAAGTAAATAGTGAAATACTAAGTGATCTGTGGCTCACGGTAAGAGCGCTGCCTCACGGTTCAGAGGTTGCTGGTTCGATCCCAGCCAGATTTCTGCGATATGAAGAAGTGGGGGTGAAATAGGAGAGAATTGTCCAAGGACACTTTAACTGGTTTATTACAAAATCATGAGTGAATAGTGAAATCTATGTTCCTTCACATATCTAGATAAGAGGTCTGTGGCTCACCGGTAAAAGCACTGCCTCATGGTTCAGAGGTTGCTGGTTCGATCCCAGCCAGATCTCTCTGATATGAAGGAGTGGGGGTTCTTCAGGAGAAGCTTTAACTAGCTTATTGTAAAATCACATGCAGGTGAATAGTGAAATATAAGTTCCAGCGCATGTTAAACAAGAGATCTGTAGCTCACAGGTAAGAGCGCTGCCTTGTGGTTCAGAGGTTGCTGGTTCGATCCCAGCCAGATCTCTGCGATATGAGTGAGTGTTGTGTGAATGAAGGAGTGGGGATGTGTCGGGTCCCCCCCGAGTCCCAGAGCGATGTCCAGCAGCGGTTATGCTTCTTGATATCATTTTTTTTTTTGCTGACTAAAAATTTTGGTCCGCCGTACCTTCCCCACCTGTTTAGGTTACCATCATTTGCTTTCTAAAGGGGTGACCCTCCACAAAGAAAATGATGGTAACCTACACGCCAAGTACACAATAAAACACAAACACACACATAAGTCTCACCTGTCCACGAGCAGATGTCCGTCATTACATCCATCCACATGTCCATATAGTATATCTAAAACATAAGAATTTAAAACTTGTAACCAATGTCTGTGATTAAACTTCAAGGAGGATGTGTCTGCCTTCATACAGATAGTTGACAAAAAACAGTTTTACTTAACAGATTGTAGAATAATATTTATATTCTAGTGTTGACAAAATGCACATTTTCTTTCTTCATGTAAAACAGACCAGAAAAACGTATGCCTCATCCTGCACAGCATTCCTAGCCATTTTAATGTATATTTTTCAGCTGTTTTTGTCCAATTAAATGCTCTTTAGCAAATCACAACTGCGACAAACAACAAAAAAACAATTTTATATTTAAATTAGGGGGATGAGTCAAACAATAACTAGTACTGTTAAAACATGATTTTTGTCCAGATTTTAATAGAAAAGAAAGATAACATACTTAAACAACTTCACAATTTTTTTTATCTCATTTTGTAAATAAATCATTCTGCGGTGTGACATTAATTTTTAAAAGTAGTCTCTCTATTAGAGATGTGAAAGCAGACATACCTTTATTGTCTCTTATGTGAAGTGTCCAGGGGAGCCTTGGGCACTTAATGTCCTTGCTGAAAAAGGTAAAGAGTGCGTGACTTGTTAGTCCATATAAGAAGAAGCTGACCAAGCAAATCTATAACTAATAGTTGCTGTTCATTTAATGTTTGTGCGAGAACATGCCTGGTGCTCATGCACATTGGCTGCTGTAAAACAGGTTCATTTACTTCAAGAATAGTCGTATTAGACCATTAAGAGTGCAAGTTTGTGTTTTACCATTATGATATTTATATGTGCATCAAAAAACATTAATCAAAATAAAGGCCTAGCTGCAATTAGCAATTAAGAGGCCAAGTACAACAGAGGAGCTAAGCATAGCAAGAAGCACCAGACCAACTGAAACAATGAGTAGTTAATGCTAAGATTATTTAAGCAAAATAGTAGAAAATCATAAATACAATCACTAGTAATAAGACTTACAGGTTTATCATTTTTGATTAAAAATTGGGGGCATGGTTACCAAATGAATGTGGTGTGGTCAGTGTGAGTTGACAATGGATTAAAGTGAAAACTGGACCAATGGTTTGGAGGAGATTCGAAAAGTAAGTTTTCAAAGAAAATCAAAATGACAGACAAAAAGTTTGACTGATTATGTCATCATTTTGCTCTCAGCATAATCCAAGGAATCTGTAAAGACCAGTCTCATGACAATAGGTCAAATTAATCAAGTTATTACATTTTTTTTTTTTTACATGTTTTATACTTTTTGACCCCAAGGTAACTTCAAAAGTTTCTTCAAGTACCCTCAGAGCATAGTGCCGATGACACATACAAAGTTTAATAATGATACCTCAATGAGTTTGTAAAATATGTCATTTTACATCCAAATTCAAAACGGCAGCTGCCGGAAATGGCTGAATTGGATCTCATTTGACTCAGTATGCTGCACCGAATCTAAAGAGTGATTTGTGGCCAATCCGTTCAGAAATTATAAGCAAAAATAGCATTTGTCACTGTGCCAAAATTGTGAAGGTATCTTTAGGTCATGGTTGTTATAACCAAAGACTATAGAATATCTTAAATAGTCTTTGTGATAACACACTCCATGTTTAGTTTACACTAAAGTGTTGCGGAGATATAGCCTCACATCCATTTTGGCGTGCTCTTCATCGAATTCATTTATGCGTTATTCGATTTAACTTGAATTTATTTCAATGAAGACAAGCTGAGCCAATTTTGGTGAAAATCACACAAATCATAAAGAATGTGTTAAAAAAAGTTTTTTTGGGGGGTCAATTCAAAATTGTGAAAAATATTGACCTGTAAAAATGTACATTTCAGTATGCATTCGACTCGCATAAGCCCCGGAATCACAGGAAAAAAATAGTTTCTAGACTTTACAATGCAAAAATTATTAGCATAAACATAAGTGTAACTTTGAACTGGTGGAGGAGTAGAGGGTTTGAGTTAGAGACTCCAAACTAGCTATGGTTAATATTGAGACTGTCCTCTATCTCTGTGCCAAATTTCATAACTTTCTCACATGCAGTTCTATGGGCCGCCATAGTCATAACCAAAGAAGAACTTACTTTACTTAGGTGATGTCAAAACCTCTTTATTTTTACCCTATAAAGCATTTTGGTCAGATGTGAACAGCTGCACACATTCACTAAATCCGACAAGGCAAAGTTAGAGGTTACTGAAATTTACTCCTCTTTAATAAATTCATAAACAATATTTTTTTGTGCATTTGGCAAATTCTTTTATCCAAAATGACCAGATTGCATTCAAGGCATACATCTTATCAGCTCCTAGTTTTCCTGGGAATCAAACCCATAACCTTAGTGTTGCTATGCTTTACTGACTGAGCTACAGCAAGACGCATTCGCTTGTCTTCATTAAAGCATCATATGTCAACTAGCTACAGAGTAATTCACAACAACACAAACTTTTTTGCCAAACATTATTTTAAAATTGGACAAAAAGACAAAGGTGTTAGACTGTGTACTTAAGAACTACAATCCCATGAAGCATTAACAATGACAATCAAATTTAAAATATTGCAAATATTCCATTTAAAAGTGTGATTACATCAATATACTTTTGATTTATTGTAAAATACGCATAAGGGAGACTGACTCAATTATGTAATTCATGGTGCTTCGTGGAAAAAGGGGTGTTTGCTACAAATCATGCTGTCATACATGATCATTTTCAAAATAATTTGAAAAAATGCAGAAAGCTGATGGCTTTAACAAAAGCATATACCATCGATTAATAACCTCAGAGTTAACAAGTTCTTCAATTCTGGTGGGCGTTTTATAATGGTTTTGAACGAAGTCTCTTATGCACATCAAGACTGCATTTATTTGATCAAAAATACAGTAAAAACAGAAATTTTGTGAAACATTACATTTAGCAGACGCTTTTATCCAAAGCGACTTACAGGCTATACATATTTTAGTCAGTATGTGTGATCCCTGGGATTTGAACCCACAACCTTTTGCGTTGCTAACGCAATGCTCTTCCACTGAGCCACAGGAACACTTAATTTCAAACAATAAAATAATAATGTAATGTATTCCTTTGATGGCAAAGCAGAATTCCCCGCAGTCATTACTCCCGTCTTTAGTGTTACATGATCCTTCAGAAAGCATTCTAATTTGATTTCAGTTTTTATCATGCATTATTGGTTCTCAATTATTATTAATGGTTCCTATTATTATAAATATCAAAAACAGTTTTCACAGCGTAAAATATTTTGGGACATTTTTCAGGACTCATTAAAGAATAAAAAGTACATGGAACAACATTTATTTGAAACAGAAATATTTGTAACATTATACAGGTCTTTACTCTGACTTTTGATCACTGAATATGTGTTTATTTTCTCTTTTTCTTTCTCTTAAATTACATTTTAATATATATATTAAAACTGAAAAGTTATTTTAAATTGTAATGATATTTCTCTATTACTGCTTTACTGTATTTTTGATCAAATAAATGTGACCCTCTCTGTAAAAACCAGGCTAAAGTCTAAAAATCCAATTCTGAGATAACGAGCATCAAAGTTTGATTAAAGCATTAATTTCACTATGATTTCAATCTTTGACATGGCCTTACTCAGTCAATATTAAAGATACCAAGAATATATTTTCACAGAATGTTCTTTACAATATGTAGGATGATTTTAGGCAGAAAATAGTAAATAAAAAAAATGACTTTAGCTGGGTTTTCACAGAGAGGGTCACAAATATTCTTAATTACTCTGAACACGTTTGACTGGGACAGTAAGTTGTGTAGCATTTTGCTGTAAAAAATAGTTTTAAGATTACACTGGTTACAGAGCTAGTAGAAACCTGGGGAAATGATTTGAGACATGATGTAGCCTAGTATAAGCATAACAAATGACATGTATGCGTAATTTAAATAATCAGAATAAAATGTTATAGTAGTTTTTCCGGCAAAATACAATTTGTAATCGCATTAAAAGGAGCGACAGCACTAGAAACGCCCACTAGCGCCTGCAGCGATAAAGGTCGTATTTATCAATAAAATCAACAGAAGCAACTTTTACATTGCAATGTTTAAGCACGCCAATCCAAACGATGTACACGTTAACTAGGTACCAGCTAACATTTATTAAAATCAGTAAATAAACTGTTTACCAATCAATATTGACATTTGTAATAACAACTTACATGTGCTGTCCGCTGCTCCCTGCTACAAGCTCCGCCCCAACTTCCGGTCGCGACCCTGAGAAAATCGTGAGATGCAAATATTAATAATACAAACATTTTGTAAACGTGTGTGTTAATTTTCCATTATTATTGCTGTTGTTTGTTCTTTATCTCACATTCTCGTTTTGAATATGCTGTTCAACTAAATGCAAAAGAAGCCTATAGGCTAACAGTGGAGATCAAAATTAGAGATTTTTTTATAATTTTAATAATTTACAAAAATCCAAGGTCACTGCTTAGTTACTTTAACTTATCCTAACAGGATAGGAAGGGCAGTTCCTTTAACCATATTTCATATATTAATTGTATTCTGAAGCAAAGTATAAAACAACAATTATTGGTGTTATTTTGGTACCTGGTGCTAATTTCCTTAATCATATGACAAACCCTATTTATTTAAACCCTATTTAACTGGCATCATTCCTCTTAATTTTCACTGAGATTGTAAGATGGCGAGCCACTGAAACACTCCGACATCAAGTTGTCCAGATGAAGGCTAAAGTGACACTGTTTTAACTCTAATCAGATCAACATTGTAACAAAATTCTACAAAACTTAAGAGGAAAAAAAAAGAATTATTATGTGATGCGATAAAATAGCTTCTCTTCCCTACAAACGATACAATGAAGAATGAATGAATGTTTCATTTAAAGGCCAAAATAAATCAAAATATAAGCAGGTTTCCATATAGAGAATGAGAAGTAACCATAGCAACGGATAGCATATCCTGCTAATAATAATAATAATAATAAATAAATAAAAATGGATCCTTCCAAATCTGTGATTTCTAGAATATTGCAGCTTTACAATGACACTGTTCGTTCAAGCAGTGTTGGGGTAACAAGTAAGGCGAGTTACGTAATAATATTACTTTTTTCAAGTAACTAGTAAAGTAACGCATTACTTTTTAATTTACTAGAAAATATCTGAGTTACTTTTTCAAAAAAGTACGGCAGTTACTTTTTTCCATGTAATGATGACAGTGCGCTGTGTGAACATGATCTTACTGTAGTTCTAATCTAGACTAAATGTGAATGTGTATTAATTCATCCCACTCACAAAAAACAGATTCAGTATTCATCAAAATGAATTAAAACAGTGAAACGCAAACTCAGAATATGACTCAAACCTGCAATAATTAAATATGTTAAACAACACAAATATATATAATCTAATTGTATTAACCAATGTGTTTGCTGCTGACCTTTGATGATCCAGATTAACCACACAAGCAAAAATAAGTATCGCTTTTTATTTATCTTCTTTCTTACTGCTTGTCTCACTTCTGTTTTAGTTTTTACTATGTGTAAGTTGTTGTTTGTTAGCATGTGTTTTTGACAGTGTTCTTTTTATAGGATTACTGATAAACTATTGCCGTTTAATGTGTTATCTATTTTAATGTTAGATAAATTATGTATGAATTTATTATGTCTTTATAGGTATTTTCTGTAGTTTTAGTTTTAGTTTTAATAACATTGTATTTATTTTAGTAACGTTACTTCAACATACTGCATTGGAAATAAAGAAATACCTATCTATATATATATATATATATATATATATGGGTGTTTGGCTTAGTGTCATGTTAGAATCATTTTTATACTCATACCTTTTGTTGTTTTAATATTTTGAAATGTTTTTAGCTTTATTTTTTGTTTTTTATTTAAATGTTTAGTTTTTAAATGTTGTTGTATGCATTTGTCATTTTATTTAATTTCTCCATTTTCTTAAATGTGTATATATAGTATTTATAGACTTGTAACATATAGTTTAGTTACTTTTTCTTATTTGTAAGTCGCTTTGGATAAAAGCATCTGCTAAATGACTAAACAGTAAAAGTAAAGTAAAAAGTAAAAATGACTTTAGATAAACTAACAATTGAGCTTCATTGTTTTTAATAGCTGAAGAGTGTTTAACCTTCTTCTCCTGCGTTCTACTGTACAGACGTAATTTACTTTTCCTTCAGCCTGAGGTTTATTCATTACACTTTTTGGTGTGAAAGGTCTTTTATATTTGCTATTAAAATAACTTCTTATATTAAAAACAAACAATCAAACCCTGTTCATATTTAAAAAATAACATGAAACTAACGTAAAAGTAATGTAACGCATTACTTTCCATAAAAAGTAACCAAGTAACATAATTAGTTATTTTTTTAGGGAGTAATGCATTACTTTTAAAAGTAACTTTCCCCAACACTGCATTCAAGTCCCTCAAAAATGCTGGTCATCCACGCAGGGCCGCATTAAGACCTCACTGGGCCCCGGGGCTATGAGTTATTACAGGGCCCTAAATCACAATAATGATATATATATATATATATACCTTTAAATAGGACTTTTATGCTATCAAAATTTTTGATGCACTGAAATTTATGAATTCACACACACAACACAATACACACACACACACACACACACACACACACACACACACACACACAACACACACACACACACACACACACACACACACACACACACACACACACACACACACACACACACACACACACACACACACACACACACACACACACACACACACACACACACACACACACACACACACACACACACACACACACACACACACACACAATAGAACACACACCTTGGAGACACACCAGTGTTGTCAGTATTTACACACATGTTGTTCCAAACTCAAAGACTTCTGTTCATGGTATGAAAAATCCAAGCACAAATGGTGATATTAAGATATAAAACATTTTTAATAGTCTCACATCAGTTCTGTCCATTCACTAAACCAAACTTTTGAAAAAATTTCATGAAGAGACGCAAACGATTAACAGATTTATTTAGGCTTATATTCCTGTAAATATTGAAATGCACATAGAGCACATCTAATATGGTAAACATGGTAAATCTTAATTTTGTGTTCTGAAGATAAACAAAAAACGTATGGGATTGGAACAACATAAGTTTGTGTAAATTACAGAATGTTCATTTTTTTTAGTGAACTATCTCTTAAATGGCTTACTCAAATATTTCAGTCACTGTAGAACACATAATGATTTTCTTTAATGAAGTTATCATAACCATTCATACACATGTAATTTCAATCTGAGCATACATATTTAAGTTTTTTTTTGTGCAAATAAATATTACAAATTGACAATTTCTGGCTGAGATAGGTATCACATGTTTACTGCTAAGCTGTTGAACAACAGACACTCCCAAGTTCCTGGATCTCATGCCTCGCCCTCTGAGTAAAACAACCAATCCGGGACGAGAGACAGTCACCGTGCGCCACTCTCATTGGTCAGATTTGCCTATCGATCAAAATGTTTGACATAACGTTACATAGCGTAAACACACCCATCAAAAACCAGCTTTTCATCGCTTGAGTGACTAAACGTGTTTCTTTCAACCACAAAGTGGATCAACCTGCGAATATGGCCAGAGGGTGAGGAAATTAGGATGTTTAACTTAACGGTTTTCCGTTTTATGCTTTGGATCAGCCGCCTCAAAAAGATGCGTTGACGACATTAGGGGCTTTTATTGTGGTTTAAAATCATAATGACTGTGCTTTTGCCAAACTATAACGTTACTATAAATGCGATCGAATCAAGATGCAATGTTTTTAACTTGACGTTAGTTTTCACGCGCAAACTGGTAACGTTAATGTTATAACATCCGGTACACTTTCAGAAGTTTAATAAACGGATGTGCACAATGATATTCTTTACGAAGCTTCGTGTATATATTTGCATTGATACTTTTTCGCAGTTATTGTCGTATTGAATTTGTTGTTTTAGTTTACAAGCGAGTTTTTGTTTGAAGTGGAGGTGGTGCCACATTTACAAACACTTGTTCAACAGGTTCCAGCTGCTCTAACGGTAACTCCCTAATGATTTTTCTGCAAACCTGTGTTTTGTGAACGGAACTAACGTTACTCGGCAACCAGTTGTTGTGTTGTGTTCATGTTGGGGTGACTCACATGGGCATGAGCTGTGTGTCAAGTTTTACATCTAACGTTAATCTTCTGAACTTCCGTCGTGCAGTGACTTGAATTCTATTCGAAACTCTAGTTGTGAATAAAAAGCACAGGTGAACTATCAAGTGTCAAAATTAATTTCCGGTTTCGAGAGAATCGAAACCGGGCTTGACGTCACTGCATTTGAGTCACGCCCACTGAATCTGTGGTCACTGGTCACATCTGTTATTAAACACGGTTAAAATGTTTTCAGTGTTTGAATTTAAAATATTTATTTCGTGGGACTTCTAAGTGGTATAATTATCTAAAAGTTTAGGGGGGGGTTAAAGAATGTCAAACACAAATACCTTTTTTTTAAAGAATGTGACACTTGTAAACTAGACTTTGTTTTATCATCTTGCGTAACCTTTGGACTTTTGTCATTGACTAGGTAGAGATAACTAAAATAAAATTTTCAAATATCCATGGTAGCATCAATAACAATTGCAATATGTACTACAGTTATCGTTGTTTTTATTACGGTCTTAACTAGGCAATACAGCTAGACTTGACTAATTTTAGACATTTAAAGCCATACTTTCTCTACTTCAGTCAAGGCATCGATCGGGAGCTCTCAGATGTGCTGAACGAACTGTGGAAGCTGGATGTGAACCGTATGAAATCTGGAAAAGACTATAAAATCAACCTACAGGTAGGTGGTAGGGAGAGGAGGCATGTTTATGAAGAACACATTTATGAATAAGTGAATGCATTGTAATATATTCTGCATACGTGATTGCAGGGGACTTTATCAATCAGTCGTTTATAGTTCATTTGTTTTCTCACAGGGGAAGGCTGGCTTTGTAGCTGAAGGCAGTAATAATGCCAGGGACAGCGCTAGAGCTCCTCTCTTCTCCTATGTCAATGAAAACAAGCTCAAAAGCATTGATACTTACGCCCGTAAGTAGCTATAGGCCATTTATATACTAACGTAATAGCGTAGAATTGAATACCATGTTTTAATGGCATCCTTATACTTTAATGTACTAAAAATATTAGCTTTTTCGTTTTCATTAATTACTGATTATAAATATTGTTTAGACAGCTGTTTTATTTACGTTGTCTCTTCTCAGACTTCATAAATCTGCTAGACAATTATGAGATGTCTACAGGAGTGACTGAGCATGTGACAAAAGAGGAGCTTCAGGAAAATCATCTTTTCCTGGATGCTATTCTCAAGACAGAGATCATGAAGGTATCTTATCGCTCACTGATCACTGTTTTTGCCTTGCTGTTTAGCAACTTAGTCAAAGATAGTCAAAGAATCTGAAGTATGTCTACTATTGACTGTGTGATTGATAGAGGTTCCTGACCAGAGTTTGAAAGTAACTAATGCTAAAACTACAAAAATATTAATATTTAATATTGAATGAATATTCATATTAAAGTAAACACTTATTAAAGCACATTTTTTATATGTATTTATTAAATGTGAAATGTATTTATTAATTGGCAAAATGTGGTTTAATGTGGTAAATTATGGTTTAATGGGAATGGATGGGAAGTGGATAGTGAATATGGGCATGTGAGACAAATGTACAAATCAGCTTTGTAGTACAAGGATGTTGGTTGAAGGAAGAGACTATTATAATAATACGACATTCTGGAAATATATGCAAAAACTGTACAAGTGAAGACAATTATTATATTCTTTCAGTCCTGTTCTGACAGGTTTTGTCTTCGCAGTGTGCCCACAGGTATTTAGTGCGCAAAGGTCTAGCCCAGTCGGATCCGGCTCAGTTTAAAAGCCAGCTCTATGACATCTGGTTTAAGCTCTATCACAGAGACAAAAATGGAGGGTGAGCTATAATCCTCCTTTGAACGGCATACATCACATAAACTGAACTGGGTTTGTTATATGAGTAACTGACAAACAAGATGTTAAAATCCTTTGCCATAATATTGCTTGAAACTTATGTGCTGATATACATGCTGCTGAAGTTTTTATTGATCGGCCATCTTCCACTTGTCTCTGAGACAGTGAAGATTCCTGTGGATTTGAGCATGTGTTTGTTGGTGAAACCAAGCATGGTAAAGAGATCATGGGCCTCCACAACTGGGTCCAGTTTTACCTCCAGGAGAAACACAGTCATGTGGACTACAAAGGATACAAAGCCAGAAATAACAAGGACACGGTATTTCATCATTTTAAATTCATTTGAAAAGGGAAATATTATATAACCAAACTAATATAGCTTTGTGTGCATTACTTCTAATGTTTACATTTGGTTCAATTTCACAGCCGGACGAGGACGATCACGTCTTGAACCTGCAGTTCAGCTGGAATGGCCTGGTGAAGCCGGTGGGCAGTTGTTTCATTGGTGTCAGCCCAGAGTTCGAGGTGGCTCTCTTTACTATTGTCTTCTTTCTTTCCAATGAGCGTGTAACCAAGGTTACAGTGAAGGTGGATGAGTACCTCCTTGAGATTGTGGTGTACAGATTTGGGCGCTCCATTGGGACTTCGTATCCAAAAATGATCAGCAGCAACAACAAGGATTTCTAGATCTTACTGCAAGGCCATACCTTGTACTATTTGGAAAAAAAGAGGCTAACTTGGACAAAGTGGGCTTAATAATTTAATCAAAATAATCACTATTACAACTTCTTAAATTTGAACTGTTAGTGGGACCAATGTGACCAATATGATTTAAAACTTTGTCAGATTACAAATTATGCCTCCAATTTTGTAAGTAAACTAGTTTGTAATACTATAAAATTCTGCATAATGATACAGTTATGTACAAAAAAAATTGAAACTCATTGCTTTGCAGTCAGGCCATTAAAGTTGGGTGAGCCTTATATTGCTTAACATGTGTGTTTAGCTTATAAACTATTTGTGTACTTTTTGAATGACTTGGGTCGCTCAAACTGCACTAGATGGAGTGGAATGTGGAAAATGGGATTTCATAGATGAAGAATATCGTATCCTGGGAACTCTATTGCATAAAAAATTAATACGCACATAAATAATTTAGTTTTTTTATATATATATATATACTGTATGTAAAGGATACTTTGAATACTTCAATGTATGTGCTAAAACACTGCTGTTACAGTATGTGCCTTATATTTGTTACAATAAAGACCTTTTCCATTCATATAACATCTTGATGTATTTGTTTATTAATAGCTTTATTTTATTGTTTATTCCTGTGCTTAATTCCACATTTAAAATGATTTCTTATTTGTAATTTCTGCGAGAGCTTTTGTAGATTGTTAATTAGTAATTGTAGAAAAGCAGTCTTTGAGACTTTCAAGTTAAGATGCATGTGCATCTTTTCCAAAATTAAATTACTGCTTTAATTATATATTTGATAACTCTGGGCTTGATGAGCAAAAACAAAACCTACATTCAAATATAAGCAAAACATTTTGATTTGCATTTCTACTGCATATTGTAAAATCTTGTGTACAGAAGGAAACAAAAACTTTTAAAAGGTTTACAGCATGAGATCAAGTCTTCAGATCACACGAAAAAAAAAAATAACACCATAAACCCATTACATGTATGATACAATGTTAACTGAATTAAGTGTAACATTAGAAACAATTATTAATCAAAAGAAATAAAACTAGAAATTATGTCCTAGAAAGTTCAATGCGAGACTTGAAACTGTGATTCCAGCAAACATTTTTGTATTGTGCCATTGCATGTGTCAATCTGATTGATTTATTTCCAGGACTTCCTGGTGGTCTTGGTTGTCTTGGCTCCTCTTTGATGGTCAATAACACGGTTCCGCAAAACGTTGATGTCATACTTCTGCCTCTTTAACTTTTCTGCCAGCTCAAACCTCTCAGCGTGGAGTTGAGTGAGCCACTTCCAAAGGTCAAGGGCTTTCTCTCCCAGCCTCTCCTGGTTGAGATGATCGATGTTGAGGGGTTTGCGACGCTCCATAAGACATTTGGTCTTCTTCTCACGCTCTGTCAACTTCTTGCCCTTCTTCTGATCCACCTTCTGCAGGAAGCCACCATAGCCCTTGTTGGAAAGGATCTTCTTTTTCCTGGCTTCCTCCTCAGCACGCAGTTTGGCGGCCTCCTCTTCACGCCGTGCTCTTTCCTCGGCAAGTCGCGCCTGCCTCTCTCGATCACGCTCTGCTCTGACGCGCAGCTGATCGGCACGATCAGCCCGACGCCACTCAATACGGTTCTTCAAAGACACGAGCTCATCCTCCTCCTTCTGCCTGGTGGAGAAGTGCAGCTGAATGAGACTCTGCAATTCATTGAAGTCCTTCTCCGCACGCTTCCGGTGGATGTCATCAAAGTCCACCTTCTCTCCTTCAGGCAGCTTTGGTGCCATAATGTTGGGAACAAACATCTTGGGCTTTGGTTTGGTGTCCTCCTCTGCCTCTTTCTCATCAGTTTTTTCTTCTTCCTCCTCAGTCTCCTCTTCAACCTCCTCCTCTTCCTCTTCGTTCACCTCCTCCAGTTCTTCCACAAACTCCTCTGTGTCACACATGGTGCTGTTTCTGAGTGTTTTGCGAAGAGAGGATCACTGTACAGCTGGTGGTAAAGATCCTGAATGGACTGAGATGTTCTCCATGGATGCCTGGGGGTTTTATAGGGGCCTCCCTCCCGATATTACATTTACTAAATGGCTGTTGGGTAAGCTTTTTGAACAGATGCACCTAAGATCTATTTTCTACCATGCAAGGCCTTGTCTTGTCCTATACACAGACCCTGACCTCTAACCTCTGACACTGCCACCCTAAAACCTTTGTGGTGTGAGGAGCCTATTTCAGACTCAAAACAGATGCACCCGCGCACTTGTGCATTGGTAGGGATCCTCTTTCACACCATGTTTGATTAGATTAACTGACCATTAATATTTAGGCATTGATAGCATCAATAGTTTCTTTCTATCAATTGATTTGACTAACAATGTCTTTGTCATTTTTGGGTTCACAGAACTCTCATTAATTACAATTCTATTTCAGCATTCCAAAATGATTCAGAGAACTTTGTACCCCACCCCTGAGACAATGAATGGAACCCGATGATGGAAGACAGAGAGATAACAGACAAAGACAGACAAGTGTTTAGTGGCATCTATACAACTATTTATGTATTAACATGTCAGCTGGCTGACTCTACCATTGTAATCCTATGGAATAAACGCCATTAATTTGGTTAAAAAGTCATGCCAATTTTCCATTTGATATGTTCTGTGCGATGTGGGTGAAAAGCCTTTAAAATTAAGTGTAATATTTTCTTCCTCCAAGACAATCAGATAACACTGCGGCATCAGTATGTCTCCACCTTATTAATGCCGAAACATTGTGTTACATCATTGTGAACTCATAAAAAAGTGCATTTATATGCACTTAACTAGTTGTGTCTGTTTTCTACATAATCAGTGTGACTTGCTCTTATGTCCTTTAGTAAATTATTCCTTGATAATAGTCAGGATGAGTAATACCTCAAGAATGAAGGATAATTATGCCCTTCTTGCTCCCTTGTTTGATTATAAATAGTCTTTATGGTCTCACTGTACCCTTGTACTGAGGGGTGCAAGCATGTTATTTGTGAGTGACAGGTGGAGGTCTTATTTAAACCAGATTCCTGATTGGACAGACTAAGCAAAGGACAGCTGCATCTAATAATAGGGGCCCAGTGTTTGCAACGATTGACAGCATCCCCAAATAACCAATCTACAGTTTCGGTAGCAAATTTTCCTCTGTAGTATATACAGGTGCATCTCAATAAATTAGAATGTCGTGGAAAAGTTCATTTATTTCAGTAATTCAACTCAAATTGGGAAACTAGTGTATAAAATAAATTAAATGCACACAGACTGAAGTAGTTTAAGTCTTTGGTTCTTTTAATTTAGATGATTTTGGCTCACATTTAACAAAAACCCACCAATTCACTATCTCAACAAATTAGAATACTTCATAAGACCAATACAATTTTTTAGTGAATTTTTTGGCCTTCTGGAAAGTATGTTCATTTACTGTATATGTACTCAATACTTGGTAGGGGCAACTTTTGCTTTAATTACTGCCTCAATTCGGCGTGGCATGGAGGTGATGCGTTTGTGGCACTGCTGAGGTGGTATAGAACCAAGGTTTCTTTGACAGTGGCCTTCAGCTCATCTGCATTTTTTTGTCTCTTTTTTCTCATTTTCCTCTTGACAATACCCCATATATTCTCTATGGGGTTCAGGTCTGGTGAGTTTGCTGGCCAGTCAAGCACACCAACACCATGGTCATTTAACCAACTTTTGGTGCTTTTGGCAGTGTGGGCAGGTGCCAAATCCTGCTGGAAAATGAAATCAGCATCTTTAAAAAGCTGGTCAGCAGAAGGAAGCAGTGATGTTGGTTTTCAAAAAACACAATGGACCAACACCAGCAGATGACATTGCACCCCAAATCATCACAGACTGTGGAAACTTAACACTGGACTTCAAGCAACTTGGGCTATGAGCTTCTCCACCCTTCCTCCAGACTTCATCCAGGACCTTGGTTTCCAAATTAAATACAAAACTTGCTCTCGTCTGAAAAGAGGACTTTGGACCACTGGGCAACAGTCCAGTTCTTCTTCTCCTTAGTCCAGATAAGATGCCTGACGACAACTGTAGCCAAATTCCTTGACAGTCTTGTGTGTGGTGGCTCTTGATAGACCCCAGCCTGTCAGTCCATACCCTTCACCCAACTCTTTCATTTTGCTTTTTCCCCTCCCTTCTTCCCTTGCTATACAGACTCGTTCCCCAGCTTTAGCTCAGTTGGTAGAGCGGAGGACTGTAGAGAAACATCATTGTAATCCTTAGGTCGCTGGTTCGAATCCGGCTCGAAGGAGAAATTTAAGTTTTTTACAACGGTTAAATCTGGAAATACATTATAAGCTGTTAGTATTTTGCATTGTCAATTTGCAGTCTTACATGCAATGAGTTATGATTTACTAAGAAAGCATATAGATGTATAAAACACATCTTTCCTTATTTGATTAACTCTAGAGCACTAATTCTACTCTAATTCTTCTTATTGTCTTCTTTTTATAAAAAAAACAAAAAAAAAAAAACACACACCTGGCCCTCTATCAATTGCATATTTATTCTCTACCTGCTATCTTTTCTCGAAAAACTAACACTAGCTAGAGGGGCAGGGGCAAAATGGCGTTACGAGGGCACAATTGCGGACCGGGGTGGTTGCTCCCCCTCGGCTAGGGGTATCAATATTCACGATTTTATCATGTTTGGTCATGTTGCTAGCAAGTTTTGCAGCAGCCAAACTAAATCAGCCAAGACAAGGAAATAAAATATAAACAAGTATGGCATATAATTAGGCCAAAGTGGGTAAAGGTAAAAAACGTTTGTCATTATTTTATCTTTGTTATTACTCAAAAGATGTTATAAACCTGAGTTTCCTTCTTCTGCTAAACATAAACATTAATTTGAAGAAGATGGAAAACCAGACAGTTGCTGGTCCACAGTGTTCCCTATATTGTCAAAGTGGACCAGCAACTGTTTGGTTACCCGCATTCTTCAAAATATCTTCATACTGGTGTGAATGTATGTGGCGCTGTACAGTATATTGATACGGCGGAAGCAGAACTGCAGCTGATAGAATGTGCGCTGTAGCACGATACAACGATATTTTTTCAAAAGCAGATCGTGGAGACATTTTTAGCACTGCCGCTGCTGGCCAAATGGGTGCCCTATTTACTCTGAAAAAAAAAAAAGTGCATGTGATGTGACACACGGCCAAGTATGGTGACCCATACTCCGAATTCGTGCTCTGCATTTAAATACCCATCCAAAGTGCACACACACAGAGCAGTGAACGCACACACACACACACACACCTTGAACACACACCCATAGCAGTGGGCAGCCTTTTATGCTGCGGCACCCAGGGAGCAGTTGAGGGTTCAGGCCTTGCTCAAGGGCTCCTCATTCGTGGTATTGAAGGTGGAGAGAGCGCTGTACAATCACTCCCCCCACCTACAATTCCTGCCCCCTCAAATATTCTGAAAGTAAAAAAAATAAAAGCCTACCAAAATAGAACTTTAATAAATATAAAAGTAAATAAAAAAATCAATTTTAATTAAATTGTATTATTTACAAATTACAATTGTAGCTCTAGACAGTTACCTATGGCAGTAATACAGTTGTCTGGATTATTTTATTGTCTCAAGCATTCAGAAATCACACAAAAGAAAATTAAGCAGTTTTACTAAAAAAAACATGGCTAATTTTTTGTGAGGGTTGTGATGTCCACATGTTTTTTGTTGAATAAATTATAGAGGCTGTGTCATCTATAGCAAAAAGGTGGACAAAAATAAAGATTCAGTGGATATTTGAATGAAATGTTTGGTCAATAGCCTGTTAAACAAGGATATGATCGTCCTGTAAAGGTAACAGCAGCAATTACCAGGCCTTTTGGCACCCTTTACAGGCATTTATAACATGTGATGTGAAAAAAACAATAGACACCATCACAGAATTTGTAATGGTTTTACTGGTTATAATGGGACTTGTAGTGTTTTTACTGGAAACTGTAATGGACCCTGTGGGTCTCTACTGGTAATTGGTCAATTTCTATTGGTGGCTTGTTAAAACCAATAAATCCTAATGGAATATGTCCCAAAACACACTACAGAAACCCATTTTTTATGGTTGTAATGGTTAAAAGTTGACGGTTTGTAATGGCATTTGTGATGGTGTTAGAATTTTCTGTGATGGTTCTATTATTATTTTTTTCAGCTGGGTTGCCTCGTTATTTTTATATACAATGTATTTTAAGTCATTTTAAAGGCTGTTGTTGGCTTAGGTCTGTTTTTATAGCCACAAAAAATATATTGTCTTAATACTTCTTTGATTATGAATGTAGCCTACCTGAAAGTGACGTGCGGGCTTTGTTTTCATCTCTGTTTTTTGCTTTTCTTGGCGCCGTACTGCTGATGACTTTTCAGGGGCATAGTTGTCTATCAATTATGATCATCTGCGTGCCGTTCAGCCGGTCGGGGCGCGGGCGCGGGAATGGTGCGTCGCGGGGTTTTTTTCGCGGGCGCGGGAATGGTGCGTCGCGTTTTTTTTTTTGAGCAACAGGGATGATACCCCCCCCCCCCCCCAAAAAAAGTTTTAACAGACACTTTCAGATGATTCTTGTACATAACAGAGAAAAGAGGTGGCTGTGCAGTTTAATTTATTATGTAATGAAATGTAACGTTACTGTCACTTTATTACGCAACACGACAGATGCGCCTCGTGCGATTAACTGTTTATTGTTTATGCATGTGCAATATTTTAACATGCAGGAAAAAAATATGTCATACCTCTCCTGTCATTATCGTTCACGGACTGAGGTTACTAATACAAATAAATAAATAATTATTTTGTAGACGTCACGTCTTACGTAACGTGGGGGCGTGGTTAAACAACTCATCCGTTTGCTAACGTCCTCTTGTAGTGTAAACAAACATTTCTCCCGTTCCTCTAAACTTTATATATATATATATATATATTCCTTGGGATGCCGACAACTGACAATGTTTCTGAACAGCCAACTTTCGCGCGTTTCATTCTGTCTTTGTGTTTTAGGTAAGCAGTCAATATTGTTATGTTTTTAATTAGCATATTATGTGATACAGTGTCCCATTGCTTAAATACAGCCCTCAAAGTTACATTGACAAAATTACTTACTTAATTCACCCTAAAAATAGTAACTTACCAGTGTCTTCGTATTACATAACAAAACCAAGGAGCATTTGTTGGAAATAAAGATAGCATAAACAAACAAGTGTGTTAGAGTTTAAGTTGTAAATCAATACATGTATTGCTTAACATTAAGTTTAAACCAGTTCTTGGACCGTAATCAGTGTTTTGGACACTTTGTGATTGTCAAACGTTATAGTTAATGTGGTGAACTGTGATTAGACATTTGCTTGAACTTGAGTAAAACTGTCTTAAAAATCCACTTAAAATCACCGAATGGTAACAGATACTTTCGAAAAAGTTAAGAAGGGTTAGTTTTCAGAAAATGTTTAGAACTATCTGCTTGTAGATGCTCTAGTTGGTTTAAAAAATATATAATATATATTATAAATTATGTAACAATTATGTATGTATGTATTTTTATAATTCTATAAGTACAAATATATATTATTTGTTTATTTATGTACAGGTCATCAGCTATGCTGTTTAGTGGAATCGGCATTTCAGCAGACTGCATGACAGAACAGCATCCTGTAAGTAAATGAGCGAGACAACATTTACATTTACACTTTATTAAACAAGCACCATGTGAGAGGATTAGAAACATGGTGGTGAATTATAGTTTTACACAGTTTACAGCAATGGAGAGACACCCAGATAGAGAGGAGTAAACAGGGACTGAGGTGTACAAGACAGATGTCAGTCTGAAAAGAGAGAGAGAGATCACAAACATTCGTGGTAGAGACCGAGAGAGAACGAGCAAGCAAAGGAGAAATCATGAAAAACTTAGTGCAAGCAAGCAGCCAGAGGATAGACTTAGTAATGTACTGCATGGACAGTCTACAAATGCTTTAAAATGTTTTCATAAAGAAGAGAGCAAAATTGATCCACAATAATTCTTTATATCAAAAATATATCAATGGGTCTATAACTACATTAAATAGAGAAAGTACATACAATATTAAATATTTACATTTTGTATGTATTTGTCAAATTCTTATATACACAAAACTTTAGTCCCAAACAGTACAAACATGAACGCAACGTTGACAGAACATTGCAGCTGTGCAGATCACAAAGCCACGACGTAATTCCAATGCTGTCAGGATGTTGGTGACCGCTGGGGTGAAGCCCCTGTGATAATGTACAGTCTGATTGTTTTGAAGTGCTATGTATGGATGTGCTAATAGAGAGAATCATGCACTCCCTTCAATCGCTCCCGTCAGTCGGATTTTGGTTTCCTCTGAAAAAATGCAAAATGTAACAGCTTGAAAAAGGTGCAAACAAAAAAAAATCCGGCCTCTGCGAAGTCATTCTGACTGCTTTAAATCAACCATTTCTGAAAAACACAAGAAAATGCTAATTATGCTTCATGAAGTATAAGAATGTGACAGAAAGAAAAACAGAAACACTTGAAAAAAGGTTATTTTAATTATTGTATATTTGTATTTATTATAATTTTATAAATTCAATGGAGGTGTACAATTATATAAAATGTTATTTCAATTTTAAATAATGGTTTGCTATTTTAATATTACAAAATATAATTTATTTCTGTGATGCAAAGCTGAATTTTCATCAGCCATTACTCTAGTCTTCAGTGTCATACGATCTTTCAGAAATCATTCTAACATGCTAATTTCTTATCAATGCTGGAAACAGTTGTGCTGCTTAATTCTTTTTGGAGCCTGTGTTACTTTTTATGATGAACAAAAAGTTAAACAGAACAGCATTTATTCAAAATATATATTTTTTTTTCAACAATGTGTCTTTACAAGCACTTTTTTTAATTTAGCACACCCTTGCTGAATAAAATATTAATTTATTTTTAAAAAATGGGGGAAAAAATGTACTGACCCTAACCCTTTGAACGGTAGTGTATATTGTTACAGATATTGTAATAATATTGTTACCGGTTTCAACATTGATAATAAAGTACTTTAAAATAGAAAATCATTATTTTAAATTGCAATAATATTTCACAATCTCACTCTCACAATCACAAACTCTCTATGTTTTTCTCTGTATTTTCTGTTCTTTTTTTTTCTTCTCAGAAAAGTAAAAAAAGACAAAAAAGAAAATCACAAATAGACAACTAGTGACAGACCTGATGTTTAAGAGCTGCTCTGCCTCTGGACTTTTGAGCCTGTGGCAGGACCAGACTCCTCGCTGTGTCGTTTTCCAGATGTCTGGAAGGTGCTGCTGTGTAGCCCCCATCCTGACAATGACATTTAACAATTATAACACTGACTGTAAAATCTGTATGACATTAGACTGCCCTCTGGTTAAATGTGGAGGTCATTACCTGGCTGTACAGCAGGACCAGATATCTGCTGGGATTCTTGCCTGTAGCACATTGTGCTACTAGTGTTGTCTGCAAAACCTGCGAGATAAACAATCATGACATGTTTTTCATATAGAAAAATAACAATACTGCTGAGATTTAAAGATAAATTGTTGATAATTGCAGATATAGATATTGATGTGTCATTGGCATAGCTTTTATACCTTGAGGTGGCAAGTTGCTTGTTTGGTGCTCTCCTTGTGAGTAAACCATCGTTCTGCCATGCCATTCACCTTGAGAATAGCCTGAGATAAATTAAAGAAAATATATCAGATATAATAGTGTGTAATTAGTTAATTCACAGTTTAATTTGTCATTTTTTAATTAAAATTAAAATGAACAAACATGCCTAATATAGAGTAGCATGTATAAAGTATAGGGAAGTTAGGAAGTGTCCAAACCTGAAGGTGCATTGACTTCCTTGGTCACATCTCCTGTTTGGAATCCCTTTCCAAAGGTTGTGGAATTCTCAATATTGCCAATAGGGTTGGATGGCACCATTGCCAGCAGTCCTGTAGAGAGAGAGGCATCCGTCAGAGAAGAACACAAACTTGTTCCATCCAGATTCTCTGCTGTTTTTATGCTTATATGCTTTTATGCATATTCTTTATGTCTTACCCAGGCCACGGTAGCAGGACAGTTGCTGGTAGATCTGTTTCATACGCTCTATGTTGAGGCGGCTTGCCTCGGCGTGATGCACCATGGGTTTGGGGTAGTGTACACCAATTATACATTTGGCTGCTTTCTGGACGCTTTCAGGAGCATTCCAGGGTTCGTAGATATACTTGGCTGGGAAACCCCTTAACACTGGCAAATATCGCCTTCAACAGATAAAAGAGAGTCGATTTTATATATACGGGTCTCCCATTTTGATGTCCACATCAAATTACATTTACAAAAGTGATTCGATATATAGAAAGAAGTATATAGAAGTAAAATATCTACTTTAATGTCTCAATTAACTTTTGTTAAAATATGGGTGTAATGTTCCATCTTCATTCAGCATATCAAATATATTTATGTAAAATGAAACAACATAATTATTCTAATCTGTACTTCTTAAAATATATAAAGGAAAAATGAGCATACTAGATTTTTTTAATATATATTTTTAATTATTAAAAACGTCTTGCTGACAAATTGGTAAAACCTAGTGGTTTGAAGGATAGTGTAACGATTTAAAATTTAAATTAATTCGTTTTTGGGGGGCTGCACTGTGATCCTTATTTTAATATCATCTAATGATTCTTGTTCTAAATATACCTAATACAATTTATTTTTGTATTTGTTTGTTTGTACTATTGTTACACTGAAAACAATTATTAAACAGGACATATTCTAATGCATGGAGAAAAAAAAGAATTACATTTTTTGATATTTTTAATCACTATTTATTTGTTCTTGTTTTCACTGTACATTTCTAACTCACCGTATGTAGTCTCCATTGGGGTCTGTGCGGCGGCCGAAGCCCACGGGACAGTAGCAGTGGAAAAACTGCTGGAAGAAGGAGCTACAGGACAGCCACATCCAGCTTCCTGCATTCACGCTCCAGTCTGCATCCAGCAACAGCTCCTCGAAAACCTGTGAAGACACATGCATGTGAGTGCTGCCACTGAAGGTCTGTCATATTAGTAAAATCACAATCATGAGCTCCTCATACCTTCATGCCCTCCTCCCAGCTGATCCACAGGTCCCCGCGGGTGAGGAAACAAGCGACTGCGTGTCGGGCCAGATGGTGGATCCAGCCCTCTTGTCTCAGTTGGGTCATGATGGCATCGATCCAGGGGAAACCTGTCCTGCCCTCAGCCCACTTGGCCAAAGCCTCTGGGTTTTTGTCCCACGGGATCTGCACGCAAATAGGATTGCCTTCCATCTTGTCAAAGCGAGGGTTGTTGGTGGCAGCCGTGTAGAAGAATTCACGCCACAGTAATTGGCCATAGAGGGACAGAGGAGGTGAGCTGTTCTTTTTGACCTGTGGGGAAAAAGTTATCATTCAGCTAACTCTCTACATGTTCCCTGAATCCGTTTAACATTAGCAAGATCATTTGAAATACAGTGACATACAGATATGATAACATGCTGACCTTTCTGTAGAGGTCTGTGAGTTTGAAGTAGAAGAGTCGACAGGAGAGGCAGCCGAATCTTAAATATGGACTGAGGCCAGTGGGACTAGCCAACAGCGAATTGGCATTCATTCTTGGACGCTCAAAGTTGGCCACCCAAGCCTAGAACAAAAAAGTTTGTTATGAAAGAATCATTAATTTACTACGCTCATCAATAAGGATGGCCAGTGGCCAGTTTGTCTTACAAACTTTAGATTTAGTTTTCTGTGATTTGTTGAAAGTATTAATTTCTTTAAAAAAATTAATCAAATAAAAAATGACACCAAACTTTGAATGTTAGAGTAGATTGGGAGGATTTTATATGATAATCTCGAAAGCATCCGTTAAAATGGGTCAGATTATTAACAACTAACTAAATATAATTTCTGAATTTACATAGTTTGTTTAGTTATATTTATAACATTTCAATCCTACAGCTATACGTGTGTGATTTATGGAGTGTCTCCAACCTTCCTCTCCAGGTGCCTCTCCAGACGAGTGAGGGCCTCTGTTTCTCCTCCAGGCCACACAGCTGAGGACAGACCTTCTGTGTCAAAGCCTGTTCCAGGAAAAGCATCAACAGTTACCCTTTTTACAGGGAAGCTTTTAAACAAAGACAGTTGGACTGATTCCTATGATGTTTAAGGATGCATTATATACTTCATATAGGTGAGTATTTAATTATTCTTCACATTTTAACTACACATTAGCTTGAAGCAATTTTTTTAAAAGATAGAAGACTGACCAAGCTCTTCCAAAGAAGGAACCCCGAACTTCTCATCATGGTCTTCAGAGACCGGCGTGGTGCACGGCCCCATGACTTCTGCTGTGGTGGTCTCTGTCGGGGTCTCCACCGCCTCCATCTTGCTGATGAGGGTCTGGAAGCGCTTGTACGTGAGCGGAGACTGGCCTCCATTCAGCTCGATGATCCTGAGAGATGACAATCCACCAGTGAGTAAGAAAAATAATCTCAATTACAGTTGACTATGCCTTAAAAATGTTACTGGCCAACTGTTGCCATCCACCATATCAGACAAGCTTTTCTAATCTTTCTAATGTCAGTCTCTGGGAGACCTGTGTGTTTGAGTACAGACAGAATTTTATAAAGGTGAAAATACGATAAAATGTTACTGCAGAAGGACTTATACATACACAATACACAAAGTTTTTACCCTGTCAACAAATAGTTTTACAAACCTTGATAATATTATTATTAAGACCACCTACATTTGCTCCAATGTAAATGAATGTTTTAAATTTGCATAATGATTTCAGAAAGTGCTGTAAAGCGAGCAGTGGTATTCAAGGGGGCAGAGCTTAGCAAAAGGTCAGTTACATCAAATTTAGAAGTACTCACTTGTCCAGATCGTAGAGCGTGTGAGAGATGCGAACTATCACCTCCACGCCTGCCTCATTGGCCAGCTTCTTGATGGCTGCATCTCGCTCCTTTCCAAATGGCTCAGAGTCGTACTCGTAGGACAGACGATTAATGTTCCACTCCTGGATGCATTACAAAATCATACCATTAGGGGACGTAAAATATTCACCCACAGACACACAACAGTGAAACAGCCAAGATTAGATTATTTTTGTTATTTCTAATCCAGCATATTTCATAAATTAGAAATGTTATCCTGGCGCAAGATTATTACTGTACTGAAATGTAACAATTCAGTCAAGTGAAACCTTAAAGAGCCTGGGGAAGACATCAGTGGGTTGGCCACGGATAACGAAGAGTCGTGAGTTGAGTTTGCGGAGGCTGGCATCCAAGTCTTCCAAACACTGCAGTAAAAACCTGAGCAACAAGAGACATGCAAGGTATTTATAGCCACATACTGACAGTGACAAATAATATCATGCAGGTAATATAAGTCTAATAATAAGGCAGTTATATTCACAATAGCTATTGCAATGCTATTGCACTGTGCAACAGAATATATTGAACTGTAAAACATTTCAAAGAGGGCAAGGCATCAAACAGGTAGAGGGTAAAAATAGAAACTATCTGCTGACAGGTTTTAATTGCAATTATGCAATGTTTTATAAGTTGACAACAATCAAACTATTGACAACATTTTAATGTTGTATTTTTTAAATAAGCACTCAAATTGAAAAAATGTTGCTTTTATTTTATTTTTTATTAATATGTGTGTGTGTGTCACCCTGGACCACAAAACCAGTCATAGATACAACTATTTGAAAATCTGGAATCTGAGGGTGCAAAAAAAAAAATATTGAGAAAATCTCCTTTAAAGTTGTCCAAATGAAGTGCTTAGCAATGCATATAGCTAATCAAAAATAAAGTGTTTATATATTTACGGTAGGAAATTTACAAAATATCTTCATGGAACATGATCTGTA
The DNA here is from genome assembly GCA_027422405.1 of Ptychobarbus kaznakovi. Classification (NCBI taxonomy): domain Eukaryota; kingdom Metazoa; phylum Chordata; class Actinopteri; order Cypriniformes; family Cyprinidae; genus Ptychobarbus; species Ptychobarbus kaznakovi. Next base: position 38,258,443 of record CM049795.1, read on the forward strand.
CTTAATATCCTAATGATTTTTGGCATAAACAAAAAATCGATAATTTTGACCCATACAATGTATTGTTGGCTATTGATACAAATGTACCTGTGCTACTTATGACTGGTTTTGTGGTCCAGGGTCACATATGATATCTTGATACATTACGATGATAACTAATTAATTACTCCATTCCTGCTTTTCAAAATAGGGGCAAAACATAGGAAATACAGAACTCAGTTTGGCACTATTGCCATGATTATGACTTACACAGCCATGCTTACAGTGAAATAAACGGCTAACTGAACATTAATATGATCATTATGCACAGAGCTGCCATTAAAACAGGATGTCGCCCTTATATAGCTGTCATTATGTGTGCAGACACTCATTTCATCATTCAAGAGCTGCACTCTAATGACCTTGAAATTCACTGTTCTGCTGTACACAAAACTGAATACCTTTTGAAGTCTTGGACAAATCCAATGATTATTTAATCCTCAACCTTGTATCTTGTAAACAAGACATTACATTTATAATTATTTATCCTTGGCATTGCTAGCACCATGTTTTACCAGTTGAGCTACAGGAACATTTAAGTGTGGCGTTATCTTCCAAAAATGTTTTATTGCAATTGCAAGCATTAATATTGACTGATTGATTGATTGATTATTTTTTTAAGCACTGGATGGGAATTTAACGATGACAATTGTGATACACTGAATAATTGTATTTTATGTTGATTCAGTGAAGTAGTGAGTTGTCTAAACAATTCAGTCCATGTTCAGATGAAGACTTAAGTATTTCAGTTTAAATAGTAAAAAGTAAATTGGTTTATTAAAAAGAACCACATCATGTGAGCAATTTGTTCACATAATGTACAGGACGTTTTATTTCTGGTGTAGTGCTGTTGAAAAGTGGTGCAGGAAACCCAATCGATCTTTTAAAATAGCTAGCAACACCGAACTGAGGAGCACTTTGCCATGATGCAGTATGTTATTGGCCCAGAAACCCAGTTTCTGTTGTCTGCAGGATCTCCCATAACCTCAAGAGCTGAGTAAGAGAAAAACTCCATTCACCACAGCTAAACTCTCCTCAAACCCTAGACAACCTCGTATAATCCTGGCCAAACTATACTTGATCTCAAATGAAAGCTCTCTAAAACTATGGCGTTATCACTGTCAGACAAAAGAATGTTATGTAATATGTATTTCAAGGATTCCTGTCTGGCTCTTAGTTCAGATATTAGCTTAATGTGTCTTGGCATGAGAGTTTTGCATAATCTTTAGTACAAAATCCATAATCCATTTGACATATGATAGTCATGCTTCTTTCTGGACTGTAAAATAACCATAAGATGCTAAAGAAAGTGGCTTGATGCTCATCAAGAGTTACCAGTCAAATATTTATTTAGTGTCACATTGATTACGGTCTGTTTGAGAATGATTCATCATAGTTCTGATAAAATGAACAAAACAAAAGCATGATAAATGAACTAAGAGGGATCTATCTAAATATCAAAGACTCTGGCGTGGGATGTTTTTTGTCTTGGGATAAATCTAGGAAACACATTCTGGTGACCCCTTAATTATCATGGCAGGTTTACATGGGATAACCACTATTCACATTTATGCAATTTTTCGTTATTTTTCAAATATGAGTGGCACACTCTGGGAGAAGACTAGATAATATTTTATTTTGTCAATGAGATCTCACTGAGATATTCATTAGTATTCTGAAGTTACACAACAAAATCAAACAAACTGATTAGTCAGCAAGAGAAACGACAGCTCTTATTGGTTGAGACCAAAATATTGATACTGCCTGTAATGCAGTAATGTACACCGGTTTCATCTCTTTGTGGAGGAAACATCATGCATTTGATCAAAAATACAGTTGAAACAGTAGTATAGTTAAATATTAATACAATTTCAATTTTCTATTACAATCAATTAAAATGTGGCATTATTCTTGTAATGCCAAAGCGGAATTTTCAGCAGCAATTACTCCTGTTTAGTGTCACATTATACTATAAATAAATAGCTATTTGCTGCTCATTTCTTAGTATTATCAATGTTAAAAATAGTTGCGCTGCTTAATTTGTTTGTGAAAAGATACTTTTTTCAGGATTCTTTGATAAACAAAATAAATAGTTCAAAATAACAGCATTAATTTGACATCAGAACATTTTTATGTTTCACTGTCACTTCTGATTAATCTTGTGCATCCTTGCTGGATAAAAGTATTAATTTCTTTCAGAAAAATCCTATCTAATTTTACAGACAAACCTTTGAACGGTAGAATAAACACCTAATAATGCAGTCCACATGTAGCAGGATGCAGCACACAATACAAACATTAATACATCAGATTAAAAACAGCGGTGTTTAGACAGCTGACAAAAAACCTGTGACCAGCTCAACTAACTAATAACAGTCGGGACCAGAAGTCTAGAAATAGTTCCGAATCTGTTTCTTCTTGCATCATTTAACATTTTTGAAGTTTTCAAAATCTGAAAGACATGGAAAAAGATCCCACATTTTCAACATCTCACTGTATATCCATGTTTAGATGATTCATGCTGCAGCAAAACATCTGTCCTTTTATTCCCGTACTGTTGTACGATCCTGCCTGCTCTGCATCTGCTCACAGGGAATGATGTCCTCTACACGGCAGTCAGCGACAATGTGTAAATCCCTGTCTAAGCCATAGCCTCCCTCTCTTTGTCATTGACTCACAGCCGTATGATCGGAATCAAAGACAGTTGTCTCCCAGTCGTTTGACCCAGTGACACACAAACAGAACCCGGGTCAGAACACCACAGTATCATATTATACGACAAGCTGCTTTGTTGTTGTAATGATTGCAGAGATAACATCAAGTTCAAATGTGAAACTAAAGTGTAGCAAGTTTGTGGTGTATGTTAGCAGTCAGTTTTATAGTTGTGCACTACAAGTTTAATTTTTTCCAAAATCTACTTGTCAGTTTACCAAAGCATGATTATTCTGATTTCATTCACTTGTCTCTAATTAGACTGATTTTACAGAGCCTAGTAAGAGATAAATGCACCTTCAGGAACCAAGCAAGCATCTTGTCAATTTTACCATCCATCTTTCACAGTTTATGTAAACTAGGTGGGTCCTACCTACCAGAGCCCATTTTGACTTTATGGTGAATAAAGTGGGTCACCACAGCTGAGCACAATACTAAGTATTTTGTAGTAGTCATTATGATCACCCTCTATAACACACTGACCCCTTTTCCTAACACAATGGAGACACAAGAGGGTGGATGAAGGCAGGTTACATCATCACACAGCGTTCAATCAGAGCAACTGTGTCGTCAGCAGTAGACCTCACCTCGAGTGTGTGCCAACATACATTTATAGAAATGAACACACATGCTCACACACCACATGCTAGTAATTGGATGTACTAAAAAGCTTTTTACACCCTGTGCAATATAAGCACAGATGTTTATAATTTACTCATCTCCAGTTGATCCACACCCATATGACTTACTTTTTTAACGTGAATTACAAAAGGAGATATTTATATAATGTCCAAGGCAGCTGGTCTTTTCCATACAATAAAGCAAGATTTTGAGTGAATGTTATATTTCAGTCTGTTCATCATTCAAAGCTATTATAAGACTTAAATAAAGTGATACATTTTGTCCTTTTTGCAGCTCACAGGCTCAAGTTCCCATCTACTTTTATTTCATGGAAGTCCTCGTGCTCTGCGTTGGAAAGTCAAAATGTTTGGAACGACGTGAGGGTGAGTAAATAAGACACATATTTGTGTATGGATAAACTATCCCTGTTTTAAGTTTAAGAGATGTATAGCATGCAAACATGGGAGTGGAAGACTGATGCAAAGGTGTGTGTTATGTAATACTGCTTGTAGTTAAGAACACAAAACAGACTCTGTAACTAATGCATTTGTCTAGCTGTTTGTATATGCAAATTCTATGCATATAAAGTGAAAATCTCTTCTTTCAAAAATATATTTTAATATTACTTGAACACAATTTCAAGTAGTCTGTCCATGGCCAAAAAATAAACCTCCACCATGTGCTGAGTGTTTAGCAGCAACTCAATGACAGTTTAAAGGCAGTTGAGTTTTTATCTTATAATTTCATGTGTGTGACCTCACTGGGAAAGGACTCAGAAAAAGTTTATGAATGCATATTAAGAAATGTTTGGCTCCACTTTGAAAACTCAAATAGCCTTACATATAAACCTCAACTTGGTTTAAGTCAGTGTTTTATTAAAATGTCATTCAGAAACCTATTCAGAAATGCCCTCCCACTGATGGACAAGCTGCAATCTGTCAATAGGACCTTGGTCAACCAGTCAGTAGACTCAACTAGTTACAAAACACACTAGTTTCTCATTAGTAATTCAGCTACTATAACATAATAATCCATTCTCTAGGGGAAAAAGATGCACTGGCTATAATCGGTCATTCATTTTAATCTATATCCAGTCTATAAATCCACTAAATAACCACTGATAAATTGCCAACACTAAGCATCACTAAAACAAATCTATAAGTCCAAATGTATTGTTATTACTATACAGGTAGCAGTTTACCTTAAGAGTTGTATTATTTGTAATACATTATTTGAAATGCATATGTAAACTAATTGAGGTTCTACTATATCATGCAAAAGTATTTTGATAAAGCACTTTAATTGTGTTACATCCTTGCAGCAATGCCATTGTAACAGAATAGAATGGTAACACTTTAAAATCAGTTTTCATTTATTTAACTGCATTAGTTAACATGAACTAACAATGAAAATATAAAGCATTTATACATTTTATTTCATGTTAACATTTACCAATATATTGTTACAATAAAAACGTAATCATCTATAATGGACCTATATCTGATAATGAACAGTTGCATTTTTACTAAATAACATTAATAATGAGCGATACTTTTGTTAATGTTAGTTAATGCATTATAACGTTAACTAATAGGACCCTAATGTAAAGTGTTAGCAATAATTTTTTGTTAGAAACATGATTATTAGTAGACTACCCCAAATAAGATTTTGCAATGCGTTCCAAGCACAGATATAATGTAGGCTAATAGCTCTTTGGCGTCCGATCATTACCTCCACCTGCTGATCCCGACGTTGGAGGATCCGGCGAACCAGGGGTCGAGGATGTACACACAGCGGACAGTGTGCGCTCCCAGGATAGAGTCTCTGAGTGAAGGATTGTCGTGGAGCCGCAAGCCCTTCCTGAACCAGTGGACCGTATTTACCACCATTACTCCACTTCAAGTGTGTAGTATGCTGGGGTGCTTTGATAAAGACCTCCTTCGCGTTGCTCTACTATACACTCCAAAGAAAAAACTGCTTTCAAAAGCGTAATAAACCACAGGGTTTCTAATGAAGTCACTATATATGCGGGTTCAAATTATTCTGGAAAAAAAATATTAGCCTTGTTCTAACAAAACGCTTTCCATCTTCAAGTCTAATGATTTGAAACACGACCACAGTTGAAGCATTGGGGTGCACGCTGGCTAAGTTACCCGCGCAACAGCCGAATACACGACCGGCTTTAGGACCAGGACGCAACGCAAAGTACACTTCCCCTGTTGTATAACTTGTTTTTCTGAATTACCCCAAATATTCAACAATAATGTACATGTTTTATGTCTCGCCTGTGAAGCAAGTTGATCTGTGAGTTGACTTAAATGTCAATGCGCGCAGTCTTCCAGTTGAAGTCACTTCGGAGACGTGCCAGCCCTAAATCAGCGCGATTATGTAAATATCAATATTGGCACGAGCCCTTTGTCACCGCGTTACAGGCAGCTGTCGCAAAATAAAGCAATATCCCGCGTGAAGTGAGATCTCATATTAGGTATTCAACGTGTCTTGGTGGTTTCCCTCAACGTAGCGTCCACTTGCAGATCTTTCCCCACGGAGAATTTTCCATAGACTTCCAGTCATGCAGTTCAGTCGCTGGAATAAACCCCACCTAACGTTAGATGATTGCGCACATGAAATACCATGCTCTGTTTGGTCAAGCCCTAGTGTGACGCAGTTGATCCTCAGTCACGTTTCCTTTGGTGTGATTAACTAACACACTAACCAGTTATACTTTATAAAATATTGTTCATTACATATTGTGAATGAACAGTAGGTCTTGATATGGGTTATGTTAATATGCATATATATATATGCATATAATTACAATGTTATTGTTTATAAAAAATATTCATAAAATTGTAAATAATATTAAAAACTGATGTATGTGCAAACTGTATATATATATATATATATATATATATATATACATTGCAAGGCTTGATTTATACATTGCCAACCCATAAAGACCATCAAGGACAGTAGTGTTCAGTCCTCGAAGCTGATTGGCTGGAGCTACAGTACCCGGATGTGCACATGAGAAGCGACGTGAGCAAACTCGTGTCAGTGCGCTGTGTTTTTCTGAAGCAAGATGACACTGTTGAGAAGTGCTGTTAAAACCACTTTTTAATCAAGAACTCTTGGCAGATATTTATTTTCTGGACTTATTTTTGGCGTTCTTTGCACATTAGAATACATTTACAATTCTGGTCATATTCCTTACATCTCTTATCATTTTTAGCAAAATTGCATTTTGTTTACCATTTAGTTGTCGATTATGCTATTTAACATAATTGATATTTACTTACAATGCTAAAGACAAAATAATAATGATCCTGTCAATATGTTTAAATATGTGTTGCCTTATCAAGCATCAAGCAACTCTTTGTCCTTGGTTTGTTTACAGCTCACTTTTCATGTATAAAAAAGCCTCCAGGTACCGTAAGGTCTTTGCTTTCCCAGCATACTCTGCATATTTAAGTTTTGATGCTCCAGCTTTGTCACTGAGGACAATTAAGGTTCTCAACTCTCACTGCTTTGCACATTTTGTTTGTCTGTCTTATTTAACACACCTGATTCCTATCATCAACTCGTTAGAAGGGAGCTCCATGAACTGAACCGAGTGGGTAAGATAAGAGAGACATACACAATGTGAAGAACAGTGAGAGTTGAGAACCAGTGAATTAATGGACACATGCATAACTATCAAAAGCAGCCACTGCTGGATTATATTGTAATCCAAGGATGTGTGCACTTTTGAACAAGATCATTTGTATAATTTCAGTTATTTTGTGTTTTTAGACAGAGTATGATATGCCACTTTTTTGGCAGGACTGTTTAAGCTTTAAGTACAACTGTAAAGGAAATAGCTCTTATGGGCATTTTCAACAGTTTACGTTTTTTTCTTCAACCCCTTTTAAGATCAGGCCGACATCAATGGATAAGCTTTGATGTCCTTTGATAGAAGATCATAGGTCAGAGAAGCATACAAATCAGAAGAGCATCTCTTATTAAAGGAATAGTTCACCCCAAAATTAAATTTTCTGAGAATGTACTTTCTATCAGGTCATCATAGATGTAGGTGACATTTAGATTTAAGGATTTAGAGAAATGTATCATATTACATCACTTGGGTCCTCTGTAGTGAATGGGTGCCATCCGAATGACAGTTCAAACAGCCAATAAAAAAACAACACAATAATCCACAACATGATTCCAGAGAAGTGAACCATTAATGTAGATTTTTGTGGAATGATCATAGGTCAGTTCTTTCTAACAAACGTTTCTTACAAACATGCAGCTTTTCACTTCACAAGATGATAATTGATGGACCTGTGAATTACTAGTGGATTATTGTGATGTTTTTATCAGCTGTTTGAACTTTCATTCTGACGGCACCCATTCACTGCAGAGGATCCATTGGTGAGCAAGTTACGTAATGCTACATTTCTCTAAAGCTGTTTTAATGAAGAAAAACACTCTTAGATAGTTGACTTGAGGGTGAGTACATTTTCACCAGGTTTTTATTTTTGGGTGAACTATTCCTCTGTTTAACCTTATTTTAACTTATCTGCATACACACGACCTCTTGTTATTACATATTTGTTACGCTATTATAAAAGTGTGTAGAAACTCATTTTGAACTGATCTGATTTAGAATAAATGCTGGTCATATAGTAAATTATGCTGAAAAGGAAATGATGTAAGCAAATAATTTGAAATCATTTATATACTGCCTCATCAAGAATGAATTGGTAGATCCACATTCCTAGATGTCAAGTATGCATATGTTTAATCTATTTAAAATACTACAATAACATATTGCTACCATTTTTGTTTATAAGAATATTTATATCTCACCGTCATTTTTCTTTCTATGCAACATAATTTAGTTATACATGTTGTTGTTTCAGCCAAATAGTAGCATGAAAAATGACTGAATGTGTGAAGTTATGTATGCAATTCATTGCTAGCCATAAAACATGAACCGTAGTATTTGTATAATCAAATTAAACCTTCCAGATGAGGAATGAATCTGGAGATCTAGACTTAACAACACATTTCTTATTCATACTTGTTCTTTTTGTCCTAATATTCCCATAATGGTCTCTGTGTTTCCATAAGATGGATTTTTTTATGTGAGTTATACATAAGCACCAAATACATAATAGCCTTTGTGTTTCCAGGCAACAAGCAATCATGGAAGAACATGTGAAGGAGAAATCTCAATTTAGAAGAACAACCTCTGTATCCCAGCCTGCTGCTGCTGCGGACTGATTTATTCACAGGCAATGCATATCTAAGGTAATTAATCAAATATGTAGAATAGATGAAATTTGAATAAAAGCATAATTGTGCTTATTATAGCAAATATTGAATGTCAGTTTAATCAGTGCCTGTAATAGCTTAAAACACTTTGGTACTAATATAATTAGTTTATTTCTGTTGAAAAACAAATTTGTCCATTACTGATTTAATGAACAGAATATTAGATAAGCATCAGAGTGGTTTTAATAAGAATATTAGACAGTGTTACATTAAATGCAACAGAGGCGCAATGTATATTTTTGATAGAAAAAGCACTATTTTTTAATAATGACTAAACTTTTGTGCAAGTGTTTTTTTTTGTAATAAGCTATCTTTATTTATAAAAAGAAATGATGGTTATAAACAGCATGTTTTTCCGCTGTGAACACTGAGCAGTCGAGAGGAAATCACAGGTTCAGTTATACAATCTTTTGCCAAATTAATTTGCCCCTATATTCACTAAATGTGGCTCATCTATATCTTTGTTTAGAGTATTGTAATGTACATCTAGTGTTTTATATAATATTTAGTAATTTTCTCGAAGACTTTTAGTATTATTTTCTGTTTTGGTCCTGTCACAAATGTGTTTTTAGCCGTGTGAGAATAGAGGAATAGTGTGATATTAGGACAAGTGCGCCGTTGAAATGCAGAGAGGGTAACTAAGTACAGAATAAAGGCTATTACTCAGTGTCTCCTAGAGAGGGCACCAGATACTCAGCAATTCCCCATCAATGCGCCAAATGTCGACTTCTATGCGTATTAATAATGAGCTTGATAAGGAAACAGACTGCAAGACTTCTCACGTCAAAACAATTAGTTTCTTTTCACGCTAGAACACTTGCATAATTAAACACACAAAGCCTTTAGACGTTTTTAAATCTATTCTTGTACAGCGTGCTTGTTTCATTTCAGAACTTTTTTGACAATTCTGAAGTAATTGCCCGAGTTAAATTGTAGATTGATAGAGACAGATGAAAGGTGCAGAAGCTGTGCAAGCGATTGCTTTGATCTATAATTTTCAGAATCATCGCGTAAACATCCTCCGGCTGTAGAGAAGCATGTCGAGTTGATAAGAGAGAAGAGTGTTTAGAAGAGATCATGAGGTTATATCTTGTTCCATATGCAATTATATAGCACATATAGAATAATTATTTATACTTGTATAATATTATAGCAATATAAATAATAATGATATAATTAATCAATATTAATTTGTATTCATGTCGCCTATTATTCGTTTTTACAAATATGCAGTTATATTTTTCAATCAAAATCTGAATTTTGCACATATATGTGATTTTAAAGGAGAACGGTTTTAATATTTGAAAGACATACTAGTATGAGACAATTTTTCGGATTGATTTAACATTTTCAAAGTGAAAAAGGCACCCATGTACTTTTGGAGCCTGTTGATTTGATCATAAGTTTTTCAATTTGCATAGTCCCTCCCTCCATGAGAGTGATTTATATAGATAGCCCCTCCTCCTACGAGTGATATATTTGCATAGCTCCTCCCCAGATGAGTGGTTTTGCAGTGAATGATGTAGTGGTTGGTGAATGCGTTCTGAGCTCTCGAATTGCGCAGCCAAAGTTGTGAGCAGAGGCGCGCGTTGGACATTTTTTATTTTATTCTGGTGACTTACCAAAACACTTAACGAATTGTCACTGCGCGCGCTTGTAGATTGTGTTTGCGCGTGAAATTTGTTGGCAATACATTCCTTTACTGCTCCGAGGACAGGGCGCGCCACAGGAACGCGCTTTGGGCTTTCTTTAAAATATCAGGCATAAGTCTAACATTATGAGGTGCAGCCATGGCAGGCAAGGGTAAGACAGCTGCGAGGACGCTGGAGGATTTAACGCTCGATTCCGGTTATGGTGGAGCGGCGGATTCCTTCAGGTCGTCCAGCGTGTCGCTCTGTTGCTCGGACACGCATCTGTCGTTTGCGCATGGGGGCAACCGCTGGCATCTGACTGAATCCATGCACAGCAGACAAAACAGTTTGGACACGGTCAACACAGTCCTGGCGGAAGACACGGAGATCCTGGAGTGCTCGGGCCAGAGCGGCAAACTGCCCGAGCTGGAGGAGGACGTGCCGTGGAGTCTTGGGGAGGTGGAAGGCGCGCTGCGCAAAGACGAGGAGCTGTGCGTGGGGAACGCGTCGCGAGAGATCCTGGCCAAGCTCTCCGTGCTGGTCAGCCGCGCGCTGGTGAGGATCGCCCGGGAGGCGCAGCGCCTGAGTCTGCGTTACGCCAGATGCACCAAGTACGAGATCCAGAGCGCTATCAAGATGGTGCTCTCGTGGACCATCTCCGTGAACTGCATCACTGCGGCGCTCAGCGCGCTGTCGCTATACAACATGAACACGGGCGATAAGTTCAGCCGGGGCAAGTCTGCCCGATGCGGACTCGTTTTCTCCGTAGGGAAAATCTTCAGCTGGATGGTGGATAGCCGGGTGGCCCTGCGCATCCACGAGCACGCGGCGATCTACCTGAGCGCCTGTATGGAGAGCCTGTTCCGAGAGGTGTTCAGCCGGGTGCAGAGGAGCGCGCTGGTGGAGAAGGAGGACGGAGTGCCAAAGTTTTCCGTGGAGTCCCTGGAACTGGCCATAAATAACGATTCGGAGATGTGGGGTCTTTTGCAGCCACATCAGCACCTCATTTGTGGCAAGAACGCAAGCGGTAAATTTTTACACTTTTTTAGGGTCACACTTTTTTGTAAGGTGGCGTTGTTATAGTGTAATTACATAAATAAGTACTGCATAATATCTACAAACTTACTTTAGGGTTATGTTATGGTTAGTTGCTTGTAATTATTCATAATTTACTTGTAAGTAGTAAGTACATGCAACTATGTTTAACCTTAAAATTAAGTTTTACCTATTTCAGTCTCAATAATTATTAAAACTGAATACTTAGAATGTGTTTTTTATTTATTTAGCCAAATCATGCACTTTTTGGCGAACAGTTCTTTGGGTAACCCCCCCTTTTGTAATCTTTATTTAATCAGCTCCCTGCACCTCCTCGGTTGGTAACAGTGTGTATGATCACAGCTTCATAAAAGATGTCTGCTTCTCTGCAGCACTGTTGACTTATTTATTTCGCTGGGAGATAAATAACTTCTGTGGGAGGACATGAGTGAGTCCCAGCAGGATGTTTGTTTTCAGACTTCTTATTCATTTAGACACTGTTACCGGTGCAAACACAACGGGAAGGGTGTCACAGTACCTTTTCCCTCCACCTGTTGAAACTCGATTTGGAATTGAGAACCGCTGCATTGAGCGATCAGTTTGGGCTACAAAAAAATTGCATAAACTGTCAAGATTGATGAAAATAATAAAAGATGAGCACTAAATCAGCATATTAGGACTGATCATGTGACACTGAAAACTGAAGTAATGGTGCCTGAAATTCAGCTTTGCTGTCACAGTGATAAATTACTTTTAAAATTATATTAAAATACAAAGCAGTTATAATATTTCACAATATTAGCATTTTACAGCTTTTTGATCAAATAAATGTCCCCTTGGTGAGTATCAAATATTATTTTAAAAACATTTTTTTTAGAAAAATCTTACCAAACCCAAACCTTTTAACTAAAGTGCATTTTTATTTATTTTATAAAAAAAATAATTTCATAATCTTTTCAAAAAAATTAGGGTAACAGATTTTATGGTACTTTTACATTTACATAGATGCATTAAAGCTCCAGCTTCCATTTATTGTAATTGAAGAATGTACTGGATTCTCTTTTCCATACAAGTTTAATCTTTCTTTGGAGTAATTTGTTCCTTTGGATTTGTCCTTGATGGAAGGCCACTATTATATTGCAGAACTTGTAATGAAAAATATGTGATCCAAAAAGTGCTTTGTTCCATGTTTCGTTGCTTTTCTTTTTTCTACCTGCCACCTTTCCAATGCTGAGATTTTGAGATTTTCTGCAAGGCCTCTTGTGTTTTTTGCAATGTCACAATGGCCTTAGAAGGTTCGGAGTAAATTGGTGTTGCTCTTAGCAGCTTTCAGAATACAGCAGTAATTGCAGCACTGCTTGGTGATCAGCTCCTGTATCTCCACCTTATACTAGACTAGAAGCAGTAAGACAGCCCCCTTTTTTGATATGAGCACGTCCAAGGTTGTTATGCATTGCTGATTTGTTAATTGATTGATATGTCTAGGTTTACCCTCGTTCTTTTCATGCCCGGATCCCTACTCTTCTCGAATACTAGAATGGCTGTCCTACAGTGTATAGTTGCTTGAATAGTGCTTATGGTCAATTTTCCGTGGCCCACACAGCAGGGTTGATTATCGACACACGCAACTGACAGACCGTTTACAGGAATAATGCGTCTTCTCGCTGCAAGAAAGAAGGAGAACAAAGAGACAAAGTTAAAACGAAAGATGTGAAGGGACAAATTGAAAAGATGACAATGTCGGAATTGGGTGGAGAGAGGTGATAAAGGTGAATAAAATGATACTGAAAGAGCAATGACTTGATGATACGGTGAAATGAGAAAGTTGGAAGAAAATTAGCGTGAAGACACCAATATAAGGATAAAAGAGCAAGAAGGACTGTTGATAGGGGTTTGTGTCTTGTTATGTAGGAGGTGGAAATCCGAAAGGGCCACGAAAAGAGCAGACTGTGAGTCCCAGATAAGCCAAGAAAATGTAATTTTAGTTCTTGATATGAAGGGGTTTGTTGCCTCCCGCAAAATATTGCATCTCTTCAATTTCGTTCGGTGCACAAGCTGTCCCTCCACATCTATTATTGATGTATATAGCTAATGTTGCCCCTCGATTTTGGTGTAATTTGTTTTTCATGAGTTGCTGACAGCAGTCGTTTCACTTGTTACTTGTCAAGCACATATAGGCTACACGTCAGTCAGGAAATGTGTCCCCTAAGACGCCTGAAAAGTGAGAGGGAGTTTCATCGCCTATATGTGCTTGTGAAATGTTGCTTTGGGGTGTTTTGAACTCAATGCCAATGCAGCAGACGGTCATCTGGCTCCAGTGAAGCTTGTTGGATGTATGGCAGATATAGGACAGACAGAGCAATACAATAATAGTCATCTATGATGATTTAAAATGCAGTGAAGAACAGCCAGAAGCCCAACTTACTATCTTATATGTATCAGTAAGATTCTTGAAAGAAGTGCCTTATGCTCACTGAGGCTGCCTTTACATGATCAAAAATGCAGTAAAAGTAGTTATATTGTGAAATAGTATTGCAATTTAAAATAACCATTTTCTATTGCGATATGTTTTAAAATGTTATTTATTCCTGTGAAATCAAAGCTGAATTTTCAGCAACCATTACTCCAGTCTTCAGTGTCACACGATCCTTTGCTAATAGCTTATTATCATGATGCAAACAGTTCTACTGGTTAATGTTTTTTGTTGGAAACTGATACATTTGCTTCTCTGGATTCACAGAATTGAATGATAATATCCTTTTTGACTGGATTGTAAATTGATGCTTGAGAACGAGATCAGTCTAAGTCGTAAACAAATTATTCAGACCGGTTTTGTGAATCAGATCAACTGATTGATTGAAAAGACTGAAAAGAACGATTCAGAAGTCTGACTTTGAAATAAAGTGCGCAAGATATATGTATGGTGCTTTTGTAGCACCCTATGAAATCCATTCCTGAATTTTAAAATACCAAATTAACAATTGATTACATTTCCCAAATTCATTGTTTTCCTGAATTCTGTTTTAATGGTTTAATTAGATTTTAATAATCAAAAAAACATGTCTAATCCTACAAGAAAGTCATATGGGTTTGAAACAACATGAGGCTCAGTGAATTATAACATTTATTTTCTATAGTCAAAATGAGAGCAGAATCTTGAAGTCATCATATCATAAAACGCCAAAGCTTGTTAGTCACGATTCGTCCATTCCTCCCACACTCTTCTGATTGAGCTTGACCTTGCCTTAATGTCAAAAATCTGTTTTTATTTCCAGCTCTGACATTCCCTGATTTGCAGATATGTAGCTCTGTTAGTTACATATTGGTTTGAGTTTTAATCGGCTTTGTAAGATTTCAGTTAGTAAATGCTGGCGTCCGCTACATGATGTATTGATGGGGTCTGCTTAGTCAGTGTGTATGGTGTACTGCCCCCTGACCTCTCTGACGGATTAGACTGTAGGAATGCTGCTCCAGCAGGTGGCTGATGAGTATATTCTGAGCCCACGCTGAGCTCAGGCCAACGGTGGAACACACTGTCAGCCGTGATTCTCTACAACAACGCTCCTCTTCATGAGGGCTGGCTACAGCACGGACAGCTCGCAGGCAGATTTCTCCCACTCCACACCAACCTGTGGGGAGCATTTAACTCATAAATCATTAAAACCCCTTGATTTATGATGCACCGTTTCTGGTCGATAAACTGATACTTGTTTTCATGTTATGTCTGGGGAGCCAATATGTGACCCATATTAAAATTCACACTTTTTTTGTCTGAATAAATAAAAAATAAAACTTATGAAATTAAAATAAATTGTTCTAAAAATCACAGTATCATAAAATACAGAATTGATGTTAATTTTGAGATTTGTTGAAGATTATTTTTAACAGTGTTAATAAATTGATACTGTTTTTGAAGACTAACTTTAAGTAAGCGTTAGATATCAACAAAGATAATCTCGATGTGAAAATAAGTGTGCACACTGTCCAGTATCGACCAATAGTAAAAAATAATAATAATATATCATATTTTTTATATAGATTGTGTTGGCTCAAAACCAATATGGTACCAATATTTTGTGCATCCAGTTTTAGGTTAATTCAGTTTTAGGCATGATCCAACATTATGTCTGAGTTGTATATTTGTTGTTTTCATTATTTCAGTATTTCATTCTTAATTATTTCATAATTTTTTGACTGGTTGTGGACCATTTGCTTATATAATAGGCAATATTATTCAACATACAGAATAATCAGCCAATCATAGTGACATGGAGGCTCTGCACTATTACTTGGACTGGTTTACATAGTTTTCAATTCGATTTTTTTTGTATTGCGGTCGTTTTATTTTAATGCTATGAACTTTGTTTCTTAGGAGGCTTTTACATACGAAATGAAGAGTGCAATTAAACAGAAAATGATGCAGAGGGCTTGAGATGAGTTTATAAAAGTTGGCTTATTTTTCACTTGATACGCATTCTTAAAAACATAATTGCTGTGGAGGAATGTTAAAAAACAATAAATGATATGCAATGGGCAGAGACGGTCTTTTGACAACATCATAACTCATACCTAATTTCTAAGATCAACCTGCTTCATCCATTATGAACGCCATCTTTAGAGATCTTTGGACATTCCCAAAGGCACTGCAGATCACGTTTGCATGCTACAGTTCTCGTTTTCTGCAGTCACGTTTCAGTCTCTGTACACCAGTGAAGCATGTAGCTGGTTGCAGATTCTCCATATTGACATGTAAGATTATTTAGCTAAATCCAATCTATTTGAGGTCTGCCACTGCAAGCTGCAGGAACACTGATTTCAAAAGCACGCTTGCATGGTAGACGGAGTTCTTGCGTCCTTGACTGCCTTTTTACATTAAAGTTGTGTAATCCTTTCATATGTGTTGATGCAGTCTACATCATAATTGCATAATTACAAGGCTGTTCAAGAAGTGGCACGTGTTCCTTCCATGAGCAACAAAAGCCTTGAGCTGTTGCAGTGTTTGTTTGTTTCTTTTCTTTCTATAGACATAAAGAGGAAGTTAAACGTGTTATATTGTTAAATTCTGCTCAGTTTTGTTTAAAGACCCACTGAATTAAATGTACTTTCTGATGCGGATGCATTTCCTGTTTAATCATGTATTGGCATAGATTTTTATGGATGTAACATTTAAGTATTGGTCAAAAAAGTTACATAGTAAAAAATGTCCTGACCCTTCGGGTTTAGTATATTGGAATTATTGTTTAATTTAATAAATAACATTATTTAAAGCATATTAAACCTTTTTTTTAAAAAACATTTAGATGTATTTTTTGAGGAGTGGGGTCCCCCACAAGGGGATATTAATAATTAGGAGCTCCAGTTTATATGTATATATGTAGCTTAATGTTTGTCCTCAAAGCTAATAGACATTGGCTTTATAGCACACAACTCTTATTTTGATTTTTCGAGTCTTTAATGTCAGCAGTCAAGAATGGTCAGGAATTTCAGATGGAATAAGTAGATATTATGTGACATAGTAGAAATGAGACGCAGTTGTAGCATTTGCCATTTACAAAATAGTTTATTTCCATTGAAACCATGGTTTACTGTTTCATATAATCTTTAAAACATGCCCAGAAGTTCTGCAAGCCCCATGCGTCATTTATTTTACATTCCTCCAAGCTTTGCATTATTTAGATGACGGTTACAGTTTTGACTTCATTTTCAGTCTCTGATTCGGCGAAGTGAATTCCATTAAAACAGACTTTGACTGAGGTGCTATTAGTAAGACGTCGTTCTGTGGGAAGCAAATGAATGACTTTGTTGTCATAAGCTGCATATTAAAGCATCGGGCATCTCTGTGGCCTCGTCTTCTCCAGGCTATTTCAGACTCTGCACTGGATGAACCCCAAAGGCTGTGTGTGAGTGTACATCGGCTCATGGTGAAACATTTTGTATTATTTATTTCTTGGGTCTCACATCCACCTAAAATAGAAATCTTAAAATTGGAAAGCAACTAGTGTAGTGCATTGCAGTTTTTCTTTTAAACTTGGATATATGGATATAGTTTTTGATTATTAATGATCATGTTGTAGCATGTGTGTGCTATTGGGTGTTTTCAGCATTCCTCTCAGGAAACTTCCCATGGTATTTTGTATGTCACAATTGCTATTGGAATTCAGCAAACATGTCCCTACTTCACTTATAATGCAATGCACAGTCATGTTCTGTGTCCTTAAAGGAACAGTTCACCCAAAAATGAAAATAATGTCATCATTTACACACCTTCATGTCATTCCAGAGCTGTGTGGCTTTCATTGACTTCCATTGTATGAACCAAAATTATTATTTTGTGTTCCACAGAAGAAAGGAAGTCATACGGGTTTGAAACAACATGAGGTTGAGTAATTTGTATTTTTTGGTGAACTAACCCTTTAAGGCAGTCTATGTGTACTACAAAGTGTAATTTGTTGCTGTTAACTGTGCATATTCTTTGTGAATGTGTAGGTAAAGTCACGTTTTACTCAATGTGAAATGAGCCAGGCAAACCAAAAGATAGAATTGTGTAATGCCCCAGTAATACACAAGTTCTTTAATTTGTTTGGCTTGGTGCTTGTGCTCAGATGGCTTGGATTAAGGCATTCAGGTCACCATAATGAATTCTGGGTTGTGTACGGAAGAGCAGTGATTTTTTCCTTTGAGCAGGGTTTGAAAGCAGGATGCTATTGATTACCGGAGAGCTTCTCCACCACTGGCGGAAAGAAAGGAAAGAGGCGGTATTTTAACTACAAAAACACATTGTTCCTGAGCTACTGTTTTGTTTTAGCATTTAAAAACCGGAAATCTCAAGTAATTTTAAATATGCAGTTGTATTTGGAGTACAAGGTTTTATAATAATTGCTTTCAGAATAATTCTTGTAATATAGTGGATGAATCATTCCCGTAATTTCCTCTGACGGTTATTGTGAATCACAGCGTTACAGCCTGGAGCTGTTTGACATGATGACCATCTGGAATGACAAGGAAAAATGGTATCAAAAGTGCACTGGATTGCTCAGTTGTGTTCGTTGCATTGCACTGAAATGCTTTCAGGAGTTAGGCCTGTCAGTCATTTAAAATGAAATTGAATTGCATGATATTGTGATTCATTAATTATTAATCACACATCAGTTTGTGAAAAAAAAGTTCAAAAAAGAAAATGTCATTGTGGCAGATTAAAACATTGAATAATAGTAATACAAAAAAATAAATTAGAATGTCATTTTATTTCTGCCTACAGTCCTCATGTAGCTGCATTCAATCTGAATATTCACATCCGGAAATCTTTTGTAGTCTCTATTGAGAACGCACGTGTGATGTAGATCTTGTGATTCAAGTGTCTCTTGCTCTGGTGGCATCAGTGTCTGTGTTGTAAACCGTGTCTGCCCTTTTGTCATGCTCACAAAGTTGTAATTAACAGTTTTCAAAAGGCCTCCTGTTCTTTTTCTCAGAGTCCTACTAATTACTGTTTTGCTGGCAGTCCCTGGAGAGAAAGGGAGAGTCCACAGAAACTGGCAAAATTATATAGGGTCTTTCATTCGGCAGAAGCCAGAAGGAAACAAACAATTAGGCTGACTTGTGAAGGTGGGTGGCAGACGGGTTTGTGGGAGCACTGACAGCAAAACAACTGCATGTTCATCTCTTTTAGGGATGAACGATCACATGCTAGAGAGGAAATGATGGGGAGAAAGGGGGTTGGGCTTGTGATTGGGAAATGACCTGAGTTGGACTCAAATTTGGGTTGTAAAACCACAACATGTCAGACCCACCCATGAAGCCTCAAGAGATTTACACCTGTACTGACTGATGTGGTCATGTCATTCATTATATTATACTAAACGTGTTACCAGTGTATGTATCTGTTTAGATGCATTTTAATTTTAATTGCGAATATTTTGTTCTTATAGTAAATTAACTGAATGTATGCATACATTCAGCAATACACAATAGATTGGAAATAAATGTGCTTTCTGTACATATTATATAACGAATGCACAAAAGTAGTAACAAATTAATAATTAACTAAAATAATTAAATATACTTTTAGTTTTTTAGTTATTTGATTATTTATGTAGTTTTATGCATTTATCTTAATTATACCCATTTTCATAGTAAGTAAATTAGAGATTTCATTTCAGTATATATTGTGTAATGAATACACACAAGTAGTAAAAAATAAAGAAATTAAATATATTGTTTTGTTACTTTTTGTTTATAATTTTTTTTTTATATATGTATTTACTATAAATTGCAATATTTGCTTTTTCAATGTAACATTGTTTTTATTGTAAACAAATAAAATAGACACAAATTCAGTAATACATATTATATATTGGATATTTTATTAATTTTCACTTTAGATTATGTAATGAATGCACAAAATTAGTAAAAAAGAAATAAAGTAATATGTATATAAATATATAAGTATGTAACACACAAACACACACGTGTGTGTGTGTGTGTGTGTTTTATTTAGCTTTATATACGTTTATTTATTGCATTTATTTGTTTGTTTGTTTCTGATTTTGTGCATTTATCTGCTTGTGCCCGCTCAGGCTTTAGTGAGCCAACACTCTTATGCCTTGAGGGTTGACAGGTCTGGACTTGTGGGTAACTGATGTGTTGTGGTGGGAATGGGAACCGGAATAAACCACTATATAGGACATCTCTAGTTTTCTCGTCTCTCGTCTCATCACATCCAGTAATCAACTGGCTCACACATGCATATCCTATCAGTGTCCTGCCCACTCTCACCATCACATGCAGATGTAGACACACACTGCACACTCACACACGCTTATCAGTAATACTCACACACCCACACGCAGGCTGCTTGCACAGTTACTGCTGCTCACCACACCCTGTGCCTGCCATAGCAACAGAAACCAGTCTTACGGCTTTGCTCTTCCTACAAATACATCCTCACTTTAAATCTCCATGAAAAACATCTTTCTTTATCTGTTTTTCCCCCTCATCCACAGCAGAAACTCCCCATGTTTACCATCCATCAGTCTTGTTTTCCCCTCGGCCTGCGTGATACGACGGCCCATAGACAGTTCATTTCTTTCCTTCTGCCACAGAAACATAAATGCAAGATCAGCAAGGGCTTGTAGTCTGTGACTTTTCACAGCCTGGCATTGATGGGCCGGGGATTTGAGAGTCTTAACCTCTGGTGTCATCACCTAATATCAACTCCCACAATGCAATTTACCATCCCGCCGCCCGCCTCGGAGTGAGAAGCTCTTGGAGAATTGCCCTGAGACCACTTGGAAGAGAGATTCACATTTTGTGAGTCTTTCATTTCACTTTCAAGATGCTTTAACAGCTCACCTTGCACACACTGTGTTATTACTTTATTCCACCCAAAAGCCAAGATATCAGGAATAATGGGGCTTGTTGTCACAATTTATAGTCCAGTAAATATTTCGTACTCCAAGTATACAGACCTAAAACTTGGCCAAAAAAAAAAGATTCTAAAAAAATATTTTGAACATCTTTATTTGTTAAACTGGAAAAAAAAATCCAGTTGGTTTATGGGCATGTTGTCACAAAAAAAGTTTATGTAATTTGTCACAATGGGATCCTGACATTTAAATAGCTGCTATGATTTATATAATTTATATATATTTATATAATTTTGTAGCAAAATTTAAAACATTATAAAACATTGTTTTGGCATAAAACATAGTGTAAGAATTTAGTTAGAATTATTAATATTTTTTGCATTCTAATTTCAAAGGATTTCATTCAGAATTCTAATTTCAGAGGATTTTTTATATTGTTTAAAAGATATATGAAGAAATTACTATAGAAAATACATTTGTGTAATTGAGCCAGGGTTGTATCGACAAAAGCTATTATTAATGTTACTAAAGTAACACTGAATTGGACTGTTCACTCAAAACCTTATAGTTACTGAGATATATCCCCAATAGTTTCTTAAAGCTGCATAATATAGCTCCTCAAACACCCAGTTTTCTACTTTTGAAAAAATCCTGAGCAGGATGATCAGTTAAACAATGTGAGGTGTGAAAAAATGTGAATCAGCAAAGCTGAGCTCCATCAAAAACAGCACAAAAGTATTGTGTGAAGTCTGAGCAGCTCGGCATTCTCTCTTTCACACACTGTATTTGTTTTCTCGCTCGCTTTATATCCATTTCCCTGCCTCCCTGGTCCTTTCCCACTCTCTCTTTCATACACCCACTCTCTCTGTTGCTAAGGGATCTTCACCTTGCATTATCCACTCTGGAAATCATTAACCAAACCATCATTCTATCTCCAGCATCGGCTATATGTTCATAAAAGCTGTAATTCACAAATATATCAACATATCAAACATTCCAGCATTCACTGTCCATTTATCAATGCATCTTTGCTCCTGCATATTCCACTGCAGTAAAAATTCACTGCTGAGTATTACGAGAAACAGAGTGATGTGGGTGCAG
The DNA here is from genome assembly GCA_027422405.1 of Ptychobarbus kaznakovi. Classification (NCBI taxonomy): domain Eukaryota; kingdom Metazoa; phylum Chordata; class Actinopteri; order Cypriniformes; family Cyprinidae; genus Ptychobarbus; species Ptychobarbus kaznakovi. The sequence goes on from CM049795.1 coordinate 38,280,263, forward strand.
ATGAGGAAAAAAAGCTCATTAAATGATTGCAGCATTGCACAAAATGTCATCATTAGGACTTTCGATTCCACTCCCTCCATTGCTGTGGGAATCACAGTCCAGCTGTTCTGACACCTTTCGTTGTTTCCTCTCGTTTAGTCAGATTAGCACTGCCTGACTGGAGAGGAACCTGCAAGCTAATGGTGTTTCTTTAGGGACTGTGGACTACTTTCTTTTCTTTTACACTTTTGGAAGAGTTATTGTACAAGTTGCCAAAATTCCAGTGTTCCCTTCAATTTTTGATCAAATATAATTGTATTTATGTATAATGTATAGATGAAATAAAACATTTAAGTTTTTATATAATAATAATATATAAAACACTTCAATCATATTCATAGATATAATTAATTTATATAAATATATTTAATGTATCATGATCATATTGTTACGTTGAAATTGAGACAGAAGCTTGAGAATCCAAATTAAGTTTTAATATAATAAAGAGTAGTCAAACAGGCAGAGGTCATATACCAGCAGAACAGTATCCAAATGGGCAAGGCAAACGGGAAATCCAGGTAATAGATAAAAAGGAGGCAAAGCAAACAATCAAAAAATAAGAACAACCGGCAATGGTCAGGAACACAACAAGGCAGGACTAGCAACCTAGAAACAGGAAACACACTTAGTACTGTATGCAGATAGATCTAACAATACTGAGCCCAGAATGCTGGGTCAGAATGGCTTAAATAGTGTCCATGTTATTGAAAACAGGTGAGGGTGTAATCAATGAGCATGATGGGAAATGGAGTACAAGATAAAGTCCATGTGGTGTGTGTGTTTGGAAGCCCCTGGTGGTGAGCCAAGAGACCGACCGTGACACATATAAATATATGTAAATAATTACAAAAAAAACATATATATATATATGCACTGCCATTCAAAAGTTTGGGATCAGTAAGATTGAATGTTTTTAATGATTCTTCTTGTGCTCATCAAGGCTGCATTTATTTGATCATAAAAACACTAATATTGTAAAATATTATTGTAATTTAAAATAACACTTTGATATATTTAAAAATATATTTTAGTCGGCAACACCAAAGCTCCAAAAGCATCAAAAATGTATTTAAAGAACTTTCGCATAGTGTGTGACGTTTTGAGCACGCAGGCTCTACACCAGGTCTGATGAACCAGGTCTGATGAACCAGGTCTGATGAACCAGGTCTGATGAACCAGGTCTGATGAACCAGGTCTGATGAACCAGGTCTGATGAACCAGGTCTGGTGAACCAGGTCTGATGAACCAGGTCTGATGAACCAGGTCTGATGAACCAGGTCTGGTGAACCAGGTCTGATGAACCAGGTCTGATGAACCAGGTCTGATGAACCAGGTCTGATGAACCAGGTCTGATGAACCAGGTCTGATGAACCAGGTCTTCTGATGAATTTCACCAGGATGAACCAGTTCACATGTCTAAAGCGATCCTGTTTGCTTAAAACCAGGTCTGATGAACACAGTCTGATGAACCAGGTCTGATGAACCAGGTCTGATGAACCAGAACCATGTAAAGTTGCTACTACATACATCTTCAGATGAACCAGGTCTAGAAAACTCGAAAAACACATTTTAAACAGCACTATGCGAAAGGAAATCTTCTTTGTTTATTTAAAAATCCCAAAACTTTGAATAGACTTTTAACGGCTTTGTGTTTTTTTATAAAAGATAAGTCGAGCGCCCATTATTTAGCAAAGATGTATATTTTAAACAGCATTTATCAAAAGCAATAGTAAATAATACAAAGATGTATTAAATATATAGTTAAGACTTATATTGTTAGAAAAGATCTCTCTTTTGAATAAATCCTGTTCTTTTAATCTTTTTATTCATTAAGAAACCTGAAAAAATGTTTTCAACATTGATTATAAATCAGTGTATAAGAATGATTTCTGAAGGATCATGTGACACTGAAAACTGAAGTAATGATGCTGAAAATTCAGCTTTGCTTCACAGGAATAAATTATATTTTAAACTATATTCAAATAGAAAACCATTATTTTAAGTTGTAATAATATCTCATAATATTCCTGTTTTTTCTGTATATTTGGTCAAATAAATACAGCCTTGATGAGCATAAGAGACTACTGTAAATTTTTTGTAGATGTATTTGAAGTACAATTATATGAAAACAGTAAATATTTAAGTAAAATAAAAAGCCTTATATATTAATAGATTTATGACATTTGGATGAACTCAATAATTCTCTTGCTTTTTTCTCCACATATTTTTGAGTCTGTTCTAAAGTTTTGCTCATCTCTGAAATGAGCAACTGCGTATGTATGAGGCTTGGATGTAAAATTGACTTTGATACAGATGCAGGGCTTGCCTTTTTGGCATAAGGTGCAAGGTTCAGACATGAGATAAAACCTTTATCAAACAGCTTCAAAAATGAAACCGTTGAAAAATCTTCAATATATATATATTGAAGATAGCTATTTAAAACAAGCCTTGTCTACTTGGCCATGGTTGCTTGGCACCCATTGAAGCTATAATTATGAAAATACAAGTCTAAATTCAATTTGTAGATGTGAAGATGTGTAACCTTTTAAAAGACTTTGTCAGGAAACTTGTGGAAGTGCATCTCTTATGCTAAAAACAATTGAGTGTGCATGAGAGGCATTTAAATAAGCTTGCGTCTGTGTGTGGCAATGCATTGGTTGCCCTTCTGCCAAATGTGTAGGTCTCTGGTACATTTCACTGAGTCAACAAGTATCACGTAAGCTCTTCTGACTTAATTTGTGTATTCCAGCACTGGGTTTGTTTGTAAATGTGTGAGCGTGCATATTAAGTGATTCATTGATGGAGTGTGAACAAAGAAAAGTCAGCTTTATGTCACTCATAACTGCGTATGAGTCAGTTGCATCCGTATGCTCAATTACAGAATAATACTTAACACTTGCCAAGCTGATTGATGCTATATTTCAGAAATGTTTTCAGTGCTGTTATCTTCAAAGGAAGGCCCCCAGGTGGTGAGAAAGAACAGCTGAAAAAAATTACAATTCATAATATATCATTAGCAAAATGTAGTAATACTGTGCCCGGTTTGGGTTTCAGCTTTAAATATGATTTAAGATATGTTATAATGACATTATGAACTTGTATTTACATGGTTGAGTTTTATATTTCCATTTTTCTTCCAGTCTCTGTGTCTGAACTATATGTATTTAAATTTGTCATTTAGTCCAAAATACAAATGAGGACATTATAGAAGCAATCAAAACCAACAAAAGAGCCATGGTTTACAAGTCCTGGTTAGCCTAACGCAGTACACGTAGGAAGCTAGTATGTAAAATATAGAAACATTAAATATGATTTAAGAATAAATATGTTATATTTTTTTTTTTTTATAAAAAGAAGACAAATTAGATAAAATAAAATTAGAATAGAGAGTGCTAGAGTTAAGGGTCAAATAAAGATGGAAGAGATGTGTTTTTAGCCGTTTCTTGAAGATGGGTAAGGATTAGCTGCTCATTGGTTGAGTGGGAACAGTTAATGAAAAAGTCCGTGAAAGGGATTTTTGCCTCTTTGGGATGGTACAGTAATTGCGTCGTTCACTTGCAGAACCAGCTTCTAGAGGGCACATAAGTCTGAAGTAATGAATTTAGGTAAAGGGGTGCAGAGCCAGAGGTGGTTCTGTAGGCAAACATTAATGCCTTGAATTTAATGATATTTAATATGTGACCTTACTTCCTTCGTAATATCTAGTGCTGTAATTTATGAGGTCAGGAGCTCTTCTGCAAGGATGCTTCTTTACAATGGTGGCTGATTTTCTCTTTCACAGCTTAAAGGTGAAGTGAGAGATTTTGTTCAGTGTTAGAACACTAGATTAATGTGCAGATACAACTAAATCATTCATTAAACTAAATCAGAACACCTTATCAGCCACACAGACACATAAGAACAACACATAACCCTTTATTAATTGCATAGCAACACCCTGGCAACCACCCAGAACACCTTAGCAGACACATAGCAACATAAAAACTACACAGAACGGCTTTTCAACCGCATAGCAACAACCTGGCAACCACCCAGAACACCTTTGCAGCCACATAGTAAAATAGCCACTCAGAACACCATAGCAACTGCATGGCAACACCCTGGAAACCACCCGGAACACATTTGTAGCAACTTAGCCACATAAGAACTACTCCGAACCCCTTAATCGACTGCATAGCTACACCCTGGCAATCACCCAAAACACCTTAGCAGCCACACAGTAAAATAGCCACTCAGAACCCCATAGCAACAGCATGGAAACCACCTGGAACACATTTGTTGCAAACTAAGTAACATTAAAACTACTCAGAACCCCTTAGCAACTGCATAACAACCAATCAAAAAATAAAATTTTGGATGATTTTGGATCCAAAATGATTGACTTGGTCTCTTGAGACCAGAGTATGAATTGCCAGAAGTCTCTATTTTGTAAATATGGGCCTTTGAAGAGGTTAAATTAGTTTATCTTTGTTTTGGCTACAGTAGGTAATTCTAGTGGTGACAACAACCATGCATGTCTCTTCTGCAGGCTGCATCATACTCTGTGAGATAAAGTGTCCCTTTTTTCATAACTTTTGCCGGCTCTGGGACACTTGCATGTTATTTCTCCTGCTCTTTTTCTAGCAAAAATTCACTCATCACTAAATGAAAACTTAAAGCGAAGACATGATTCTTTCAGGAGCCTTGTCACAAGTCCATTGTTTTTGAATGTCGGTGCTACTTTGTTATATTTTCACACTTAAAACAATAATTTGGTATTCCTCTTGTACCACCTCTTCTGCCAGTCACCTGGCAGTTCTCTTCCAAGTGGTTCCACTGCTGCCAGCATTAAGTCTGAGTATGATTCAGTGCGCTATATATCACTTTTAATTGTCAGGAAATTACTTGTCTTTAACAGTTTTGGTTCAATATACTTACATGTTGATCAAAAATAGCCTTAAACCTATACACATTTTTTATAATTTTTATTTTCAGGAGGGTGTACTCATTTTTGCAAATGAGAATTTGCAATTCTTATCACTTTGATAAGAAAATCTTATTTTGCTGAATAATTTTGACATACTTCTTTGGTAATTGATCAAGCGGGCTTGTTGGAACATTATATCTCCAAAGAACCCTAATAAGGAAATCTGCATCTCCATAACTGAGGCCGATGCGATACTCATCTCGATGCATAGCCAATGATGCGATATATTGAAGATACATATGAAGCTGCTAGCAATGCGACACGATACGATTCACCCCTGTTACGATGCAGTGCGATTCAATTCAACATAATGCGATACGATGCAATGGAAAAATATGATCACTTTTATTTATTTGGTTCAGACAGACAGCAAATCATAAATTAACTTGTGTCTTCTGACTTCTAATGCCTCGAGGCCTGTTTCATAAAACAAGTTTACCAAATAGGCCAGGCTTATTTCAGTTAGTCTGACTCACTGTCAAATGATTTGGTTCCATAAAGCAAATTTAACAAAGATCGACCTCAGTCACTGTGGCTACTTATGCTGGAAAGCTAACCTGGTCCAGGGCAGGCTAACTGTCAGGCTAAGCTGAGCTCCTCTAACACTGACCAATAGGAATGCAATATTTACACTGACTCTCTCACCATACAATCATAGCCATGCAGCCTTTCTCTCTGGTTTTAAAACAGCTGTACCTTTTATAGTTAGAACAGATAGCATTAGAACACTACAATCTAACATTGCTATTAAAGCATTAACAATCACTAAACTAAAATTTAAAATCACAAAATTAAAACTATGTTTTAACTGCTATTAGAAACACACATTAACTAATCTGAGCGGATTAATTAGGGCTGTATTAGCTTACATTTTATTTACCCATTACAATAGTCCCTTTCCAGTTACTACTATCATAAAATACATATTTGACTCAGAATTATTGTGCTCCGTCTGTTTAGCGTGCATGCGCGCAGCAGCTCATCCACTCGCGTAAGCCCACTCCTGAAAGCAAAAAAGTTTATATATTTGCATGACTTTCTAACATTTACAGATGAAAAATATTCTTGTGACATGTCAGTTATGCACGGAGGAAAACTAAACGTCTCAAATGCATTAAACAGCACAAATATAGGCCTATTCGCTGTTTGCCGTGCTGGATCGATTTGATCCATGATCGACATTAAGGGCTGATTAAGAATAAGCGTGCACACATTAGTTAGATTGTGTGAAGTTACATTGTCATTTATGTAACCGCTTTAGCCACGATTGATTTGTTGAGTTATTTCAAGTCAGGTTTTGGACTTGAATTCCCCATTTTCCTCGGGTCTCTCCGTAGTGTTGTTGTGATTCGTCATATTCATGCACAGCAGTGATGAGAGAATGCGCTTGAGAAACAGTTTCGAGAGAAGAAATCAATCTACATATAACATATTGTTCAATTATTATTCACTTTATAAACAATAAAAGTGTAACGCATCCACTAGTAAATATATATAAATATATCAGTTTTTACCGATGCAAATATGTTATAAACGACGCATCGCGATACAAATACCAACTTGTATCCGATGCACACTTTTTAAACCGATGCACTGCATCATTAACTTTTTTTGCCGATGCACCGAGCGAATCGGGGAATCTTCCCATCTCTAAACCCTAACATGTCATCTAAGTAAAGAGTAATTGCTGAATTTTTACTCATTTATGCTGTGCACTGTACACATGTAACATTGTATCTCAGTTTCCCCTCTCTGTTTAAAGTGGTGTAGCTGAATATGTTAACAGCTGTGTTTAGCACATATTTAAAGTTAACCAGTCTAAGACGAGGCCTCTGTTTCTCACCTGTATTAACTGTTCACGGTCCTGCTAATGTAATGTGTACGTGGTGGGAAATATTCCTCATTTGACAGCTCTTGCCCAGTTGGCAGCAGCAGGTGTTGCTCCGTGGGCCGTCTTTATGTGTCAGCTCAGAAATATGGCGCACACTCTGGGGTCGTCTTGCAGATCCCTAAACCAGCTTTCATGTTGGCATTTTAAATTGTATTATGCTTGCATTTTTGGCATTGCATAACTGTGTCTCCGTCCTCCTCCTCCTTTCCCCACTCCTCATAGCTGTGAAATTTCACGTCTAGATGTAGCTGAAGTTTAACTCCTCATTTTCACATTTGATGGGGTGTACAGTCCCTCTGCAACACTTGTTTAAAGCAGCAAATGTATCTGGGTTGCAATGCCCTCAGTGATTGGAGAGCGCGGCATATGTAGACCTAGAAAGTGGTGGAAATATTTCAGGAATGAGAGCACACCAGTGCCGTTTATCGATTTAGAACGTTAGCACTTGAGAAAGCGGTCGCATTTCGCTTTGTCAGAAGTCTGATAAACACTGAAGAAATATAGCATTATAACTGTATAAGCGAGACAATGGTTGGTTAATGTGTTTTTCAGCGTTCTCTGCAAATTGAAAAACATTTCTCTCAACATCAATTACAGGAAAAACACATTAGTTTGGTGTTGTAGTGCATCTGACTTTGTAGTGTCATTACATAGAAAAGCAAAAGTTAGTATAGCTCCCTGCATTGTGATTATCTTGATTTCTCTCAATCAAGATCACTTGATCTCAGCATAACAAAAGATGTTTACTAATGATTTTTTAATAGTTCTGCTGTTATTAATCTTTTTTTTTACATTGACATCTGATGTTTATTCTATCTAAACAGTTTTGAGGTAAAAAAATATTTGTCAAAAAATTGTGACCTTTGATTGATTAATTGATGTCCATTAATAAATGAGGGGTTTGTGGACAGTAATTTATGAAATTAAAAATTAAAAACTGGGACCTAAGATTATTTAAGTAGTAATTGAGCTATTTAATATTTTCATACATTAATGTACATTTTCATTATTCATCCTAATTGTGGCCAATTTAGTGGAATCAATCAATATGAATCCATAGTTTATTGCTATTGTTATCCCTCCTAAATATTTGAAATTCAAATATTACATTTAAATATCTAAATATTATAAATAACAATTTATATGCATCTCCTTAAATAAATTTCAAATTAATTTGCATGTCTTATTTGAATTAATATTGAACCTTTTCAAATAAATGATGTGAGATATTATACATATTCTATAAAAATCTAATAAGTTTACTCTGGATAAGATCTCAAGAAAACAACTTTTGTTATGCTTAGTGATTTTTCGAAAGGTGTGATCATGACAAAACAAGACTTATAAAATGAATAATGCATGGCTTCTTGCATGGAAAACCCCACACATTTGTCAGTTTGTTGTGCCATATGGAGCCTGCGTGTAGTAATAATGTCGAATACAACACCATCTGCAGATCACAATAATGACCATTGTTAAAATGGCATAGTTGTGCATCATAAGAACCATATTGATGGTATGAATAATATGAACTATTTATAGGGTTGAAATCAGTTTTTTGGCACTGGGAATTAATCACGCTGTTGCATCAGTTGCTTAGCTTTGGCGATTCCGGCTTTGCCGATACACCACGTACCTCTGGAATATTTACTTTTATATCAATATTTGTTTTTTTATTATAAAAAATATATATTTTCCTTTTATTTCAGTGAACAGATGTGTAACTTAAATTTGATTATAAAAAATATATATTTTCTTTTAATTAATTCAATTCATCAAAGAGTTAAAAGTGCCACACTGCTTTGATTTTCGTTATAGCTGTTTGCTTAACATTATGCTATCAAACTAGACTGCAGTGACAACCAGCAGCTGACCTTAGTTTAAATAAATGTATTGTAAATGATGTACCTGTCCGTATGATGGACAGTGTTGTGAGTTTTCCTTTCTGTTGTTAAGCACACATGGCATAGGCTCCCTGAGGCGGCCAGAGTTTGTTGATACTGTAACAGGATCTCCCACTATCCACACAGTAGGCTCTCCCTCTGCTGATTATGTACACACAGCACATGCTGTACATACACAGCTACACATCTTACCAGGGCTTTTTTAGTTGCGGTGAAAGAAGTAAAACAAGAAGGACTGTGGGGGATGCTCTGAAGGAGTTGTAGGTTATTGGGGTGCCAGGCCGGGCTGTGTAGCCTACTTAGTGTACAGCTGCAACTAGGCCAGGCTGTTCCTGAGAGCAGACGCGCCAAATGATTCAGCAAGCAGAGGCCCACAGGGTCCTCTGGGACTCAAGTGTCCTCGAGCACAACAGGCACAGTAACACACTTTTGTAGTTTTCATGTTTTTTTTATTTTTGGTGGTAACATTTTGTAGAAGGTGTCATTGTTTTATAGCATTTATTTAAGGGATAGTTCACGCAAAATTAAAATGTTGTCATCATTTACTCACCCTCATGCATTCCAAACCTGTATGGGTTTCTCTCTTATGTTGAACATAAAATAAGATATTTTAGATAATGCTGGCAATCAAAAAGTTGATGGTACCCATTGACTTCCATTGCATTTCTCAGTCAGTGGGAACCAACAGCTGTTTGGTTCTTCAAAATCTTTCAAAATATTCTCTTTTGTGTTTAACATAAGAAAGAAACTCATACAGGTTTAAAACGACACGAGGGTGAGTAATGATGACAAATTTGTATTTTTTGGGTGAACTATTCCTTTAATCTAGGTTATTGTTCATTTTTAAATATACAATTGTTTATTGTTAATTCATTTGAATTGTTAAAAATGCATTTGTTTTATAGAAATTAACATTTAACCTAGGTTAACAAATGCTGCAAGAGTATTTTTCATGTCATGAGACCTACAATGTAATGCAGTAATGTTAAAGCACTGAACCTTATTGTAAAGTGCTTACTCTTTTGTTATTGTTTATGTATACATGTCAGAATTATTTATACATTTTATATTTATCATATTATTAAATTATAAATTAATTAATATTATTAATACAAAAAAAAAAATCGTAATTTATTTATAGTTTTTTAATATATTACTATTTATATAATTCTTTATTTTATAATATAGTACTTAGAATATTTATTTATGAATGACATACCATGTATATCCGGTATTAAAGGGATAGTTCACCCAAAAAAGAAAATATTTTTAAGGTTGTTCATCAGAAGAAAGACACTCATACAGGTTTATTCATACAGAGTAAATGATGACAGAATTTAGAGCATTAAATACAGGTTTAAACTGGGTCCAAACTGGGTTTTGTGATGTAGTCAGTCAAACCACATTCGGTGGAAAGTGATAGCTTTAGGCTTCATATCGCAAATATTGCTCTAAATATAGATTTTTTTTTTGCTTTAATGGCTTTAATGGAAAAGCAAACATGCAGTGCAGATGTTTGTATATTCGGGAGCAAAAGTATGTCAACTTATGGTGCATCTTTGACTTTTGAGAATTTGAAAAAGCAATTTAACATCCAGTCATCTGACATGGATGTGAATGCCAGATGTAAACAGTTAAAATGAAGAATAGAAGGAGATCGACTGCAATACAGTCACACATCTACAAATAAGAAATGTCACAATAAGGGTCACATTTTGCTTTGGATAGGGCCCCTGTAGTTTATAGACCATGCAAAAAACGAGAATCTCACACTGTTTCTAAAGTCCCACAGCTCTTTATTGCGGTACAAAGCACACAGACGCACACAGCTCGAGAGGAGGAAGCCGGGGAGGCGGGGAGTGTTAGTGCCGAAGCAGGCTAATCAGAGCAGGGAAATGAGGCGAGTCCCACACAAGGCTCCCGCGCCTAGAGGCCCACTCGCTTGACAGCTCTGATGGATGGAAGTGTCTTCTCATCTGAGAAAGAGAAAGATATTGGGAGGAAGTTGAGGAAGTGCACTGCAGGTATGTCGCTGTTGGGTTCCTAGCCTGCCTGATTTAGGGTACTTAACAAAGAAAGATGGAGGTGGAGATTGAGAGAGAGTTAGGGAAAGGAGCGAAGGCGTAATGAGTCTCCGCGTCAGACGGCACACCCACACAACTTGGAACGCATATTGTACAATAATGGCGAGAGCTGGCTGAAATCATCAGTTCAAATCTAATTGGATGGCTATTGCATAATATCCGGTAGTCATGGTGCACAGGATTTTATGAATATGATGGGATGCAAGGCACCAGGATGGTATCATAAACTCTTTTGAGCAAGACCTAGTCAATGCATTTAGCAAATCTGCATAATGCATTGCACTGAATATTTGAAATATGTTTAAGAGATTCCATGTTTTGTATAGTACATCTATTTTTGTTTTTTTCTGAGAGGGTTTTACCATCAACCTCTTAAGCACAGCACATTGTCAGAATGCTAATTAGAGCATCGGTTTTACAAATCTAAAAATAAATAAAATACATTGCTTTTAAATGTTAATATAACCTTTAAATATTGAATATAGGTAATTTTTGGTTTCCATTTGTTTTTCCATTTTTCTATTAATACCAGTGTATTTGAAGACCAGGGCAAAGTAAGGCCAGAGACTTGGGCAGCGGTTTGCCTGTGGTGTCTGAAATACGCCTCAAGTACATGTCTCACCACAATTGACACTGCAATAAGCTTTGTGGGTATTGTAGCAGTCCAGACAGAGCTAATTACATGCTTTATCTTCTCATACAGTATCTATAGATGCAGCACACAGAATGAGGTAGATTTGAACAGACCGGCAAACTTTCCATGATCTTTATAGAAACCAACATGAGCTCCAACAGTGCCAATGTATCGCTAACAGCGTGACTGGGGAGATATGGAATGAAAATATTTAGTTAACTCTCATCAGGGTTTCTCCATCATCAAGTCACAACTCACTCGCACTAGGCCAACTGCTATTTGTATGTCACAGGTTGTCAGTCACACAGTAGGCCGTTGTGTTTGGGCATTATTTGTGTGGCTGAGGAGCTTGTTATAACAGAGCAAACCTGGTTTGACGCAATGGAAATCAATCAGTTTGTGAGAGACTTGGGAATAGACTTAGACTGGTATCAAAGTCCAGTTTGACTTCTTTCATGCAATGTGCAATTGGTGAAGTAACATGCAGCAATAAAAAATCAGTTGTTGCAATGGCTGTGTAGACTGTGTAAATGCTACTGCATTTTAGAAATAATAATAATGATCATTGTTATTATTGTGATTATTAATTGTTAATTATTTTTAGTTTTTTTTCTTTGGTGCTTGTTCATTGTTTTTGAACTAGAGATCTAAGTTTAATTTTAATTTAGCCTATATGGGTCAAAGACAAAAAGGAGTTTTCAAGCATGAAAACAGTTAAAAATATAGATTAATACAGCTTTTTTAACAACTACAACAACAAAGTTTCATTACAGAAGACACCCACTAAAACGTCATTCAGTGTAACATATACCAAAAATATTTTGTCAGATATAATGATTAGATGACATTAAACGACTCAATTAACTAAGACAGCTCGTTATTGACATAAATATATTTATTGATTTAATTATTTATTCAATGAAGATTTTCTATACAAGACACATTATGTTCACAAAGCTCTGTATTAGTATCCAGCATGTGTGTTAGAGAAGTATATACACAATTATGTGTGATTTTCTGGGTCAGAAAAAATCCCCAAGGGCATGTGGAAGATCTTAGACAGAATGAGCTATGATGGTCCAGCCTTTGTCATAGACATGGAAAATAAAAAGTGTGTTTCGCACACACTTAACTGTTTCTTTCATACTTGATTAGAATCTCGCCCAAGGGCGTCTGTGTCTAATGACAGTACACTGAACCGGTGGCAGGTTCTCGTAATAGGCAGAATAAAAGGGTCCAAGGTAAATGGGTTCTTTGACATGCCGTTGAATTCTCACCAAGATGTTATCGTTTGTGTGGCTTAATTATTTATTTTTTCAATTTACATTTAGATTTGATGTCGGCTCAACAGGTATGTCAGATTTTTGTAAGATTAAAAGATTTATATAAAAGACCCACCTGAGTGCAAAGGCCGATTTAGAAAAAAAAAAAAATAAATGAACAGTTTTTCGTAAAAACATCTTCTGCTGTACTGGTACAAAATCCAAAAGTGCACAGAATCATCTCATTAAAACTTGTTGATGTTAACCTATAACCTTTTGTATCATTGCTGTGTGTTTTGAGAACACCTTGGTGAGGTCAATTTTATTCGATTTTATGCTATTTCACATCACCGTTTCTAAGATAAGGTTTCAAACCATGGAAGCTAAAGATTAAAAGCAGAGATTTGTAATAATAACTCCAGAGTGATGTAACTTCAGAAAGGATCATGGTCTGTCGTGTAATTGTCCAATCGATGCCACTGGCCATACACTGACTGTCTTAAATTGACTGTTTTGCTGCATGGATGGAATTAAACATTGAGACTATCAGCTATCCCTGGGAGGACATTTTAAATGAAGCGAGAAAGAAATTGACAAGATGTTGGTTGTACGTGCAAACTATTTTTGACTTCTGTAATTGGTGTAAAATTTAGCTGGAAGGCACAGATTTACATATAACCCATCTATTGCGTTTGGTCCCATTCATACTTCATTAGGCTTTCCCGAGCAAAAGGCAGGCAAACCCGACGGCCAGGCCAGAATGAATGAATTGGCCAGACTGTGAGAGGTCATCTGGGGCATCTCAGTTTCATTTTACATCATGCTGTGTTGAATACGGGATCACCCACATACACAAAGACCATATCGTGCATAGAGTAATGTAGATGGCTCTCTAATTTTAAAAGACAATCTCAATTGGTCCACAGGGTCCAAATGTTTTAGTCTCATTTTTGACTTGTGTCCTCAGGGGTTTATTTTTGTGTGTGTGTGTGTGTGTGTGTGCGTGCGTGCGTGTGTTTATTTTTTTAGTGTTTATTTGTATTATTTATGTATTTGTTTATTTAAATTACATTTGTATTTAAAAATGTTTTATTTAAATGCTTATTTTTTATTTCAATCATTATTTATTTATTTGTGTTTTTACTGTTTTATTGTTATTCATTTGTTTACATTTTTAAAAATATATTTAAATTATACCATTTATTTAAACTAGTGCTGTCAAAAGATTAAATGCTATTAATCTCATCTAAAATAAAAGTTGTTGTTTACATAATATATGTTTGTGTACTGTGTATATTTATTATGTATATTTAAATACACCCACACGGTATATATTTAGAAAATATTTACATGTATATATTTATATAAATATATATAATATATAGACATAGCATATTTTTCTTAAATATAGATATGCATGTGTGTGTATTTACATATGCATAACAAATATACACAGTACACACTCATATTTTGGATGCGATTAATCGCGATTAATCATTTGACAGCACTATTTAAACAATTATTCAAAATATGTATTTCATTTAAATTTAGATTTTTTTATTTAAATACTTATTTATTATTTACTTGTTTTATTTCTATTAATTTAGCATTTAAACAGTTTAATTTAATATAGTTTTATTTAATTAATTGTCAGTTAAATATTTATTCATTTATTTAAACAATTATTTAAATGTTTTTTTTTTTAAATATGATTTGTTTTATTTAAAATGTAATCATATTTTTGTTACTGTTTTTACTTGTTTATTTTTAGGCGTTTTAGATTATATTTTAAAGGGATCAAATCATGAAAAATGTAATATGTTTTTAAACCTATAGGCACTAATAAAACCTAGGCATTAATTACACCACTTAAACTAATTAAGTTACCCACGCATTTTTTTGCAAACATAAAAGTCCCTTTAATGTCTGTAATGTGGATGAAATTGCATTTTACAGCTTGTTCTGGTGGGATTGTATTTTTGATGGTTTTCCTGCTGCCTTTCGTGATACCCCAATTCATCTCATCTTGTCACTTCTTTAAGAATAGATGGTTTGTCACTTTGCCCTTTGCTTCATGTTCGATACTGCATTTATTTCTGCATTCAGGTGGCCTTTGTCTGATAAGACGAGACCATGGATCGCATGTTACAAATTCCTCCCTAGTCACATCCAACACAAAAGCAACCTTTCACAGAAGCCCTCTCCATTTCCCTTAGCTGCAGATAAGGCAGTCATCCATACATTCGGCTCTGAAGCCGCATTACTTCTGCTATTAGAAACTCTACACTGAAGACCCAATGCAGTTGTAGTCATCTGGACTGATAAGACCATTCAAGAAGCCCAAAAGAAAGTCAGGGCCAGCCACAGGTCACTAGATAGATAATCTCGCTTCCTCACAATTTCCCTCTCACTATAGGATTGTCTTGGCTTTACTTTGGGAAGCGAGAGCATAATTGTCTCTTATCTTGTTAGGCTGGTGGCCAAACTTCTAAAAACACAGAGGACAATTGCATTGGAGTGTTACTCGCTCTCAACCATTTTGTGCTAAGATGATGTTCCCATTTATCGTAGTTTTGTTCTTAATTGTAAGGTAATACAAGAGATGTTCAAAAGCAAAGACGAGATGATGCAAGGCGATCAAAGGAAAAAAGCACAAATAAAAGGTTGAGAAAATAGTTAGGTTGCTGTTAGGTTGTACTGAAACATTTGTACTGAAAAGTATTCTATGTAACTCATGCACTATATTCAAAGTCTTCTGAAGTCATACGATAGCTAAGAGTGATAAATAGACCAACATTTAAAGGGCCAGTCCACCAAAAATGAAAATGTCATTTACACACCCTCATATTGTTCCGAACTTACATGACTGACTTTAATCTGCACAACATAAAGAAGGTATTTTGAAGAATGTTACCAAACAGTTTCAGGTTCCATTGTCATTTTGTCAGCCATTTTTTATTTAGTCTTAGTCTTTTAAATTAGTCTTAGTCCTGTTTCAAATGTACTTTTTAGTTATTATTACATTTACGCAGCCTTGTCCTTGTTTTTGTTTAATCAAGTTTATGTTGTATAATGGTTAAACTGATAAAAAAATTATTTTTAGCTCAAAATTACTATCGCAATGATTGTTGTCATTTGAGAAATGTATTTTGCACTTTCACCTGTAAGCACAAATCATGTGGGCTCATACACATGGTTTACTTTACCTCATCTATAGTGTACTGATTTATTGTAATCTATTTAATATAAATTCATATCAAAGACTTAGATATGCAACTCTCTATCTAAATTAATTGGTAAAAACAAGCAAAAAATGTTTTAACAGTGAAATTCCTAATGGTAAATCGCAATAATGCTTCGCTATTAAAACAACAGCGATTGAGGAAGTGCATTCAATCAGCAACCACAAGCGCAAACAAAATAGTTGAGACTTCATGACAGAACACAGACATCTCACATGGAGATCGGTAAACGTCAGCTTACTTGTTCGCCAGTGTTTTCAGATCATCGTCGGCGCTTCTGAAATGAAGAGTGAGCGCTAGCGCAAGCGCATGGTTTCCAGATTGCAAAAATTAAGCCTAACAACAGACAGAAAATGTATCCTTTTAACAGAGAAGCACTGTTTTGGGGATTCGAACTCTTGAGACGTACATACACACAACGCTTCAACCGCACACATGAAAGCTCGCGTATTAGAAGCTTGTACAGCAAGGGAAGAAAGTGCATCAACAAAAAATGTTTCGTCATAGTTTTCATTAACACAATTAATAAAATGGAAGTCAATGGGAAGAGTTGAACTGAATCAGCTCAGTCTGATTGATTCATGAACAAAATATTCAGACGAGTCAAGGTCATCAGGGAACACATCTTCAATTTAGTCTATTCCTCACACAGCTATCATGTCTTCAAAAAATTTGAATTATAGTATTTGAGTCTTATGGATAAATTTATGATACTTGTTTTAGAGCTTGTACGCTCTAGCCATCATTCGCTTGAATTTTATAATGTCATTCAAATTCCAAGTAAGAAAATTGAATGGGTTTGAAAGACATGGTAAATGATAACAAAATGTTCATTCTTGGGTGAACTTTTCCTTTAAGAGCAGAAATAAAAAGCTGAGATTTATTAAATCTTCCAAGAGCAGGGCGGACATTTAAGGTAATGGGAACGAGTCTCATGCCCTCGAAAAGCAGACAAAGAATGACATTTCATTGTACATTAGCAGCTGCTTTCCCATCATGTCTATTATACATGTCTGTCATCATTAGCACATTCTGTATGAAAAGAGCTGTCTGCAGATATTACAGTGACCACCTCAAACGGGACTGACATGATAGATTTACACTATGAGTACTGGAATAGAAAAACTCATTATCCTTGTCTACATGACAAAAAAACGAGAGATAATGCATAGTTTATAAAACATTTTCAGCCAGAAAAGATGATGCTTTTAGAGAAGACCAGTGGGGAAAATGTCTGTGTTTTGGGTTTAATTCTGTGGCGCCGCAGCATCTGTGTGTATTTCATTGATATTCATTCATCATTATTTGCCCAGCAAAGAAGAGAGACAGACAGACGCTGAGAGGGTAAGGCTCCCACTGGAGCTCTCCCACGATCCTCCTAAGTGATTTTGTCATAGACAAACCATTTATCTTCGTAATGTCGTAATGATGGACAAAAATATAGATTTATCTGAGTCCTTTATTAATTGAATTGTTATGTGTTTGTTACTTATCCTGTTTGACAGAGACCACATCATAAAATATATTGGAACCAGAGAGAAGTGGATAATAGTGTTTTATTGTTTTGCTTTTATTTGACAGAGCAGAATTGGACAACATATTACTACTACAGAGTCTTTTATTGTGTTGTATTTTAAGGATATACTGTTTGTTTTTGAACCTCAAAACCACTTTGAAAGAACATTCTGGTGTAAATATATTAAATGCTATCCAAAGCATCTGAAAATTATTTAAGTAGTTTTTGTTGTTGTTTTTTGTGTGAAAGCTTACAAAAATGGGGTTTCAACAGCAATAATAATAATTATTAATAATAATATTATAATAAATATTAACCAAAAATATTCTGTTAAGTTGTTTTGTTTTGCTTTTTTGTTTTGCTTTGTTTTGCTTTGCTTTGCTTTGTTTTGCTTTGCTTTGCTTTGCTTTGTTTTGTTTTTCTTTGCTTTGTTTTGCTTTGCTTTGCTTTGTTTTTTGCTTTGCTTTGCTTTGTTTTGCTTTGCTTTGTTTTGCTTTGCTTTGCTTT
The DNA here is from genome assembly GCA_027422405.1 of Ptychobarbus kaznakovi. Taxonomy (NCBI): domain Eukaryota; kingdom Metazoa; phylum Chordata; class Actinopteri; order Cypriniformes; family Cyprinidae; genus Ptychobarbus; species Ptychobarbus kaznakovi. The sequence continues at coordinate 38,298,308 of CM049795.1, forward strand.
GTTTTTGTTTTGCTTTGTTTGTTTTGTTTTTTGCTTTGCTTTGTTTTGCTTTGCTTTGCTTTGTTTTGCTTTGCTTTGCTTTGTTTTGCTTTGGTTTTGTTTTTTGCTTTGCTTTGTTTTGTTTTTCTTTGCTTTGCTTTGCTTTGCATTGTTTGTTTTGCTTTGGTTTGTTTGTTTTGCTTTGCTTTGCTTTGCTTTGCTTTGCTTTGCTTTGCTTTGTTTTGCTTTGCTTTGCTTTGCTTTGCTTTGTTTTGTTTTGTTTTGCTTTGTTTTTCTTTGCTTTGTTTTGCTTTGCTTTGTTTTGCTTTTTTGCTTTGCTTTGCTTTGCTTTGCTTTGCTTTGCTTTGCTTTGCTTTGCTTTGTTTTGCTTTGCTTTGCATTGGTTTGCTTTGCTTTGCTTTGTTTTGTTTTGCCAGTTGTAAACAGGTTCTTCAAAATGACATGTACAGCAGAGAACCCTGGCTAAAATGTTGCTTTGGTGTCGTCCTCACTAATCTCTAGAGTAAATGTACAGAAATCGTAGTGCTGCGGAGGAAGTTCATTCCCTTGAGAAAGTACCTCACTTTGTAAAGGGTTACAAATGCCCGGTCCTTCAGAAACGTCTCTCCTGAGCAGCATGGCGCGCAGACACCTGGCTCCATTTTGTCGCCGAGGTCTGATGACTTTTATCCTGACTCTGTTAGCGACTCCATCCATCACAGCAAATTTTATTTCCTGTAACGATCCCTCGTTTCTCAGCCTGTCTGGTGTCTAATGGAGGAGAACGGAGATGGATTGGGAGGTGGGATGTCGACAACAGCTTTGGGACACGGCCCTTTGAGAATACCCCCTGCCATTGGCTGGTGTTGTGTTTTGTAATTGTGCCTATTAATTATTATTGTTGTTTTGATTGCTCTCTTTATCTTTTATCAGTGGAACGTGAGTCAATCAAAGCCCTTGTTCTCATGCTGTTGTGGTCAGACAGCAGGATTTATCCGACACAGTATGTTTTAAGGGTTAATGTGTGTATGATGCTCAATTATCTGTCCTCACTTGTTGTCGATCAAAGGGTTGTCGTCAGACATGGCATTAAATTAGATTGTTAATTAGATTCTGAGCTTGTTTTTCTTGTTTAAAGACCAGTGAAGCATGTAATGATACTTGATAAAATAGTGTGTGTTTGCCATACTGGACACTTAGCCAGAGATGCACTGTTTGCAGTTATCAGCTTTGCTTTAATTGGCTACTAAAGTGTAGTTGAGCATGGGGTAAGATAGCTGTATATTTTGTGTCATGTCACTATACATTAAAAAAGGGCCATCATACAGTATTTTATTTCATTGCATTGCTTTTTGTCAAAGTATATTTCATCATTTAAAATTATTATTAAAATATAGTAAATAAAAACTTGTTTACTATGCTTCAGGGAACTAACATAATTAAAAATATATATTTTTATTAAAATAAACCTTAACTGAAATAAAATAAAATCTGAAGAATTTATAAATAATGTATAAAAATGTATACAATGTATAAAATATAGACATATTTAAACAATTAATAAAAATAACAAAAACATAAACATAAAGACTAACATTAAAATGAAAACATAAATGTAAAATATTTAATAATAATAAAATATCAATAAATTATCATTCATAATATAGGTTAATAAAAACTGTAATAGTATCTCAATGAGGCTAAAATAATGATACTACATTTAATATTAAACCATTTCTTCACTGGTTTATGGAAATATGCAGTCATATGTATTTTTTATTTTTAATCGTATAAATTTTTTTTTTTTTTTTTTACAAATTTCAGCAGATGTCCAGAAAAATAATTCGGATTATTATTTTCATATATTTTTTTATTAAATTTCTCTGTGCAGCAATTTAAGTCAAAATTGAGCTTACCCCACTCAGACTTACTAAAGCAAATAACGATTTTCCGTTATTTGAAATTACAAAAAAAACAAACATGATTTACTTCCACTTCAGCTAGATGTTTTCCGGTGTAACGCATTGTCCTTTTTTTATTATCTCTTTCTCTGTTTCACATGTGCCTCACACTGAACCATGAGTAAAGCCTACGAGTGGTTTCTAGTAATGTTTTCTATTTTTACTAGCCTCCAGTGATTCATAGTGCTATTTAGGGATGTTCACCCTTTGTATCACAGTACAGGCTGTTATTTTGCACTTCATTATGTCCTAACCTTAATTGTGGTGTTTTTAAGGCAATCAATAAACCCCTGGAATTAGATCCGTTATCCCAAATACAGCACTCCGCAGCTGTTTTGCCCTCCGGGTCGGTTTGAACTAGTTTGAACCACAGTCTAAATAGACACTCGCTCAGTTTTGTTATGTTTTCAGGATCATATGTGGTCGATACCACACTCAGCGTTGTCCGTTTTGTTTTTGTTGGGAATCGTAGTGAATCGATTGCCTGAAATGACGTTGTGATTGACAAGGGCTTATTGACTCATTGTGCACATGCTTTAAACGGCTTCACTTCAAGTCGTCAACACACGGTTAGGAATCAATGGCAGCTGGGTCAGAAAACAACATGCCCTTCTAGTGCATTAACGGGTTGCTAATTAACTGATGCTTTTATCTGCCAAATCCATGAATCCTTTAAAGAGAACGTGTAGTTAAATTCCCGTGAATGTGCATTTATTGCCTCCTTTGATAGAAAAGGTTGTATTGGGTAAGAGTAACCTTTTTTTCCGAGGCGATTAGGCTTACCGCAATGTTTTCTGCTACTTTAGTAACTTTGAAAACTTTGGTTTGCATGTTGAAATCGGTTTCATCATTTAAAGTGATTTTCTGAGAATTTTGCTCTTATTTCTCTAGAGAAAAGCTGCTCTTTTGTATCGTGCTTTTTCCTTGAAAATCACTTAGATGATTCTCTCCTGCCAGATGCAACTGGTAGGTCATTAGATGCAGTGCCACCGCAAACACCAATTTAGCTTTGAATTTGAAGTACATTCAATCTTGAAGTTCTTTTATCAAACGTTATGAAACATCATGTTTCATCGTATCAGTGACAGTATTGCTCATTTTTATTCAGTGCCAGTGATCCACTTACTGACACCTCGTTTCAAGTTCATTTAAGTGAATGAAGCGCTTGTCTCTCCACTCATAATAATGGATTTAAGGTTTGGATTGGTTTAGCACAGGGCGCTATGAATATAAATGACAAGTCTTACAGTATAGTCATATTATTGGTTCAGTGTGTGCGCTTATTATTCTTATGAAATATTATGGTAAAATTATATAAACATTTATTTTATTTTATTCATTATTGATATAATATACAATATTATTATTAGTAGTAGTAGTACATATATTTTCATGTTATCTATTGTTATGGATTTAATAATAATATTATTAATAATAAATGTTACAATAAAAATAAACAAATAAAATGTATGTAATTATTATAGTAGTAGCATCATATGCTTTTTTCTTGTATGTAATGTTGATAATATAATACATATTATTTCCAAAATGCAAAAATACAGTAGAAATAAAATGTATAATTGTATTCATTATTAGTAGTGGTACTAGTTGTAGTATTAGTATTATAATGACTTTTATATGACATTTGCTCTGTGATTCATTAAGACAGAAAATAAATTGGTGACATTTTACATTAAGGTTCATGAAGTAGGTGTTATGAATAAACAATAAACCATAGTCAATAAATTAATGCAATTAACACACTGTAATAAATGCTGTAAAATGATTCAGCTACTGTTCAGGAATCGAACCTTATTGAAAAGTATTTCAAAATTTGTAGTAGATGTTTTTGGTTTGGCTACGTGAACTCACAGCATATGTGTTCTGTACAAATTCAGCTCCATCTCGTCCTGTTTCAGCACAAAACGACTCCAATTTATGGCCCTTCATCACATTCGGATTAAAATGTTGGCCAGTTGCAATGGTTATGTAGCTGTGCCAGAGTAAAGGACTGCCGTCTGGTGTTTGTGAGGAGGCCGGGGATCTAAATGGCAAGAGGTCTCTGGGCTCAGATGGCCGAGCAAAGGGTCAGTGCCACCACAAACACCCATCACCCAAATGTCCTGTCTGCGGGAAAACCTCTCATGTTCTCCTCTGCTAGACAGAAACAAGAATTACTCTGAAACAGAAACTAATGTGTAGGTCACTTTGACCATAGCAGCTTGTCAAGCTAGATACTCCTGATTTTATAGTTAAAGGGAATAGGTCACTCGAAAATGAAAATGTACTCACCCTCAGGCTATTAAAAATGTAGAGGAGTTTGTTTCTGCATCAAAACAGATTAGGAGAATTTAGCATTACTCTTGCTCACCAGTGGATCCTCTGTAGTGAATGGGTGCCGTCAGAATGAGAGTCTAAACAGCTGATAAAAACATGACTACATAACTCCAGTCCATCAGTTAACAGCATCGAAAAGCTGCGTGTTTGTTGGGAACAAATCCAACAAGGCATTTATAACTTCAAATCGTTGCTTCCAAACTTCTTTTTTGTTGTTAAAATATGAGTTTTATATTCATAATATTGCTTTCTCCATTGAAAACATGGTCTTATCTGAATCAGGAGAGAAATATGCACAAATCAAGCTCCGTTTACAAGCCAAAAGATTCTAAAACGGTTTTAAACTAATATGTCGGTGGTGATTTTGAGGTGAGAGATCAACAGGGGATGGATTTTTTTACTGTAAGAAGCATTATTTTGGATCATATGGGGTGGTTTAAAAAGTTTAAATATTATAATGATGGATTATTTCTTACAAACACACAGCTTTTCACAAGATGTTAATTGATGGACTGAAGTCGTGTAAATGCCATTTGAACTGATGAGTTTATATTTAATACCACTAATAATATCATAACGCTGATATATGCTGTGGAGAGTAGAAACCTAGTTATTAACAGCAGCAAAGACAAATAATCTAATTATTATTATCATTCACATCATATATTGTGTCAATTTAGATACTGTACCACATTGCAGAATGAATGGAGAGCTTCTGGCCTCTTTGCTCTGTGTGTGTGTGTGTGTGTGTGTGTGTGTGTGTGTGTGTGTGTGTGTGTGTGTGTGTGTGTGTGTGTGTGTGTGTGTGTGTGTGTGTGTGTGTGTGTGTGTGTGTGTGTGTGTGTGTGTGTGTGTGTGTGTGTGTGTGTGTGTGTGTGTGTGTGTGTGTGTGTGTGTGTGTGTGTGTGTGTGTGTGTGTGTGTGTGTGTGTGTGTGTGTGTGTGTAAGTAATGGGTCATAGCTTGGTTGCCATGGGTATCAGCATTAATTATGATAAGTTCATGCACAGCAATAAGCAACTACCACATTTCATGGCACCTATGGAAAATGTCCACACTTCTGTGTACAGATTTATTTCAGAATCAGGTGCCATAATAAGACAGAATTGGAGAACTTTTGTAGTCCCAAACATCTTGTCAGAGCTTCAAGATGTACTGTAGTAATTACTGGTTTATTTCCCTGTTGATTTTGGCGTTTATATAATCCACCATGTTTTTCTTGTCCAGCCATTGCATAACACAAATACACTTGAATTTAGTAACGAAGTTATGTTCTTGTCTCAGCGTGTTCCCAGAATTTCTCCTCGGACCGGTCCTACAGTTATCAAACTAGAAAACAAGGAATTTATGGTCTCTGCATTACATAACAGATATGCAATCCAATGAATACAGATGGGATGATAAAGTTCTGTTTGCAACTAAGATGACATTGATTGACTGCTTATGATTTACGGAATTGCACTGCATTTCCAATAAGAAACACCGTTTGCAGGATGTTCTTGGTGTGTATTTAAAGAACCGCTGTGTCATGCGGTCTGGCTGGAAATGAGCTGCCTTGAAAACTGTTGCTCAAATGTAAAAAGCTATTCATTTAGCAAATTCATTTATTAAGCAATGCGCAAAAAATAAACCATTGCAAATTACCTGGAGGGCTACATTTTAAAATCTGCATTTGTAATTTGTAAGGTTAATGAATAAGTGATTGAGTGATGTGGGCAATGCCATCGGGTATAGAATATTACTGTACTGATTAACTTAAAACCTTTTAATGAGATAATTAACATATTAAACAGTAGGTTTTTAACATTACCTGAAGAAAAAGTGGGCATTTGGCTCCATTTAAAATGGTCATCATGATGTTAGTGTTGTGTGCCAGTGCATTTCAATATGCTAAGATGTTTTAAATGTTTTTAACATGTTTCTATGTGGTTGCTACAGGCAGCTGGCTACTTACTCATCCAATTAAGTCAAAAGAGCCCAAGTATTTATTATATTCTGGTACCTACACTCTCAAAAAAAAATCCTTTCAAAAGGTACATATTTGTACCTTATTTACCCCTAAGGGGTGCATACAAGTACCTTAAAGGTGCATATTAGTACCTAAACTAAACATATTACTACCTAAATGGTACATATTTGTGCCTTTTGAAAAGGTACCAGCTTTTGTATCTTAAAAAAAAAATTGTAACAGATTTGGAGAAATTTAGCATTACATCACTTGCTCACCAGTGGATACTCGGCAGTGAATGGGTGCCGTCAGAAGACAATATTTGAGTGATCTGTTTCTTTAAATTCCCTCCTTCAGTGTAACTCATGATTTTTGGTCCGAGTCTGATTAGTTCTAAAAGTAACAGCACCCAAGTAAATATTTATTTAAAATCTACCAGTATAAATATTTTGCTGATTCATTTTTAATCGTCAAATATAAATTGGCACTTCCTCCTTTCACAAAGGTCAAATGCATAATTAATGTTACACTAATTAATTTTCTTAGTTCTTTCCTCCTCTACCCAAATAACTTTTTTGGACATTTCTCAGATGTCTCTAATCACTATAAAATCACTCTAATAATTAATTTGCAGATATCTCCGGCTGAGACCAGATCAGTTAATGTTCCTCTTGTTTATTTTCATTCCCATGAGCTGACCGCTTGTCTGTCCATCATCGGTGTCACATGTGCCTGATCGTGTGTCATGTTCCCTCAGGAAGAGCAGTCAGAATGGCACGTGTCATTAGTATTAGGGATTACCCCTCACAAACCCAATGATTTCATGTGCACACTAGATAAACAGAGCCTGGCCCACTGTCATATTTACCGCAGGCAATCTGAGTTCAGGTCAGTGATTAATGGATGCTTCACTTATGCAACAACCGCTGCTTTGGCCAATCGCTCAAAGGCATTGGCAGATTATTTATTTCATTAGAGAAGGTAATCAATAGACAAGTAGCAGAATCATTGATTTTTTTTCTTTTTGGTTGCAACACAAAGTGTGTGCGTGAGATATCTGTTGAAGAAGAGGAAGGGTTTCATCTTGAAGTGATATGGGCATATCCAAAAGTCTGAGACCATTAGTGAAAATTCTTTTTGCACTTTTTATTTTAATTACAAATAATATTTTCATAACAACTTGAGCATATATTTTTTTAAATAAATATTTTAAATAGTGCAGAATCGTAAGTATCTCTACATTTAGTTTTTTTCAGAACTAATTTTTTTTTTTTTAAAAAAAAAAAACAAATCAACATTTTAAAAGTTCTAAAATTATTAATTTCAAAATGTGTTTGTAAATACAAAATTTAAATCCTTATTTTCAGACTTTTGAAGCGTTTCATCTGTAAGTGAAAGGATTTTTGCACTTTTCTGTACTTTTTGTTTCATTTTTAGAATTTTAGAAAAATTCTAAAATTGTTAATATCCAATTGTATGATTATTTCCAAATGTAATTCCTTATTTTTAGACTTTTGAACCCCACTTGATTGGTTTCTTTTTAAAACAGTCTCTTTGTAATTCTTCAGTGCAGCTATATGAGTTAACTCTGTGAAATACTTCCTTCAAAATCCACAGCTCTGAAGTTGGTCCGTGAGGGAGAAACTTTAAGGCCATTTAAGTTCATTTTCCAAGTCATATTCAATCTCTCATAAATCTCAGATGTTGATGTAATGCACTTATGCTCTTTCTGTGGTTGAACATGCTTTTGGCTCTGTCTGAGCTTAGATTTAGTATGTGGTGTTGTTATACCGCTGATCATCCGGGATTAGAGGAAGAGGATTTGAACTTTAAAAACTCTCATCCTTTGGAAATTTGAAAAACAGAAGCAGACAGACAAGCAGTCATGTTTTGTTGTGTGTGTGTGTGTGTGTGTGTGTGTGTGTGTGTGTGTGTGTGTGTGTGTGTGTGTGTGTGTGTGTGTGTGTGTGTGTGTGTGTGTGTGTGTGTGTGTGTGTGTGTGTGTGGTGTGTGTGTGTGTGTGTGTGTGTGTGTGTGTGTGTGTGTGTGTGTGTGTGTGTGTGTGTGTGTGTGTGTGTAAGCTCAAGCTTGTTAATAGCAGAGCAGAATAATTATAGTTTTTGTTGTTTTCAATTTGACATTCTAACTTAGATTTAATTTTGCAAGCTTTTTTAAATTTCTGTTTTTATTTTATTTGCATTTTTATTTTATTATTTCCCTGCTGAAAAAGCCAGAAACTAAAAATGGTAAATTTAATCTATCTATGGTTAATTTTATTTCTACATCCTAACATTTCAAATCTGAATGTCTGAACCTATAAAACCCTTTCTATTCATAAAGGCTTGCATTAACAGCACACAACTAACTCAAGCCAGGGGCAGTTTTGTAACATTTTATTTCTTGCGTCCGTACTTTGTGAACAGTCTTGAAGACATCTTATTGAGCAATAGAGCAATATTTCTCAGTATTCACATCACATCTCACATCACATTGCTTGCCAAGGTCGTAACAGCCTTTATGAGCTTAGTTAGCCACCGGCTTGTCAGTGTAAATTTTACTGTTACAGGAAATCCAAACAATATTTAAAAAGTTTGATATATTCAGATGACATGCACAGCTCTTCACCTTACAAGGTTTTAGTCAAAGTTGTCATGCAGTCAGAGCCGCTGAGGCCTTTTTAATACTGTTGTGTAAATCTGATCCCCCACCCAAGCGTGTGAAGAACCTTTCTTTTTTCCGGTTCCTCAGACAGTAGAAGTGATAGACCAAGTCAGAAGTGATTGGATTCTGCTTCCCATTCTCTCCTACCTGTCTGTTTTTTTTAGTGTTCTCAAAGGTGATATCTTTCAGTCAATGTTTTCTTAAAAACTTGATATTTTTCGCAAGCCATTTTTTGATTCTCAAGGTCATCACAGTGTGCGGCTCAAGGGACGAGACCTTCTTTATGATAGCAATTGTCACCTTCAGTCATAACCACGAGAGAGTGTCCACCAGATACTATAGAGACTTGTGTGTTACATATCACACTATATGTCTTCTAGACATAAATCGACACGTCGGAATATAACATTGCAATGTTACAATTAAACTCATTCATCAAAATCTTGGAAAATCAGAAGCCTTTCATAACACCATCAGATGATTAAAAAGATGCAATTTACAACAATGCATTATGAAATTAGGATGCTGCACGAGGATCGCTATAAAAAAGACAAGAGTATAACATTTACACACTTTACTGCCACATTTTCTTATATGCTTCAAACACTGCCTACTTTCCACTAAGAAACTTTCCATTGGCTCACCTTCATGGTTTAAAACAGAAATATTTCCAACATTGCGACGTAACCAATGGCCCCACCCCCCATATCGAAAACGTACCGAACCGTGACACCACTGTGTCGTATCGAACCGAACCGAACAGTGCATTTTGTGAACTGTTACACCCCTATATATATATATATATAATGTAATGTTATAATATATTGTTATCACTTAGGTTGACCTTTTGCAAGCTTTTTCAAATTTCTGTTTGGTTTTATGTCTTTAGGTATTTAAGTGTTAATGTCATTAATTGATGTAAAAACTAATCAATGTATTCTAATCAATTCCTTTCTCTCTTTTGCATGATTGCTGATGTCGCCGCTGATGTCATTGTGGTGACAGGTAAGATTAACATACTGTTCCTCCTTCTTTCAACCACAGAAATGTCTAACTCCATTAAACATCAGACAATATCAGTTTAACACAAATTAAAATAAATGAGCACCATTAAGCAAGTTCAGCTGACATTCATCACTGCACCTTCAAAACCCTTCCATGGGAAAATGCTTTTCAATTTTGACATTGAATTCTTTCATATTCCTACAATATGTTTTATGGTGAGACATTCGTTAGAGCTCTATCATCTTTCTCCCTTTTGGTCTGACCGCTTGACTTTGAAGCTTGGAGAATGTGATTGTCACAGAAGTTCAATTGTTTCCCGCCGTTGGAGTTGCTTAACCTGACCGTGATGCTCAGTGCTTATAGGAATAATGAGAAAATAATGGCACATTAATGAGCACATTAGACTTTTAACAAAGAAAAAGGTGTCTGTTAGCCCCCGACTGCACTCAAGGTTGGATGGTGTAGTATTTGTTTCAGAGGGAAGTGTAATTGTGAAAGGGGAGGTCACGGCTGACCGGAGACCTCCGTCTTGATTAATGGCTTTTGGACTGAAACACACACTGTCTTGCAGCTGTTCGTTTTGGTCTGTTAAGTTCTCTCCTGGTTTCATTTGATCATTTAGATCAAACGGTTGTCTGGTTGTGAAGATAGTTGCAGTGAAAAGTCCTACTGAGAAAGGGTCTCATCTGTTCTGATCAGTTTTGGTTGCTCTATAATTTTAATCAAGGCCGTATGCTAGCCAGGACGTGGTTATTAAGCTAATTTTTCTTCAGATAAACTTCACTGTCACACGAATCAGCGTCCTCTTATTGGCTTTCAAACAAAAGATGCATGTAGAAAATACCTTAATGGATCCCTAACGAAATTGCAATCACAGAGTTGCACTTTTAAATAAACGTATTATTCTCTCTTTCCCAGGATGATTCTTCATGTTAAACAACCAAACCTCGTCCTTCTCCCCTTGCTACCGCTTATACAACCTTGATTTTTACTTTGGAAAAGAATGTTTACTAATGCAAAACTCAAGTATTCAGGGTGGTTGTGGTTTTTAGCGTATTGTAAAGTGTATTCTCAGTGCTTTTTAAATGAGTTTCTATGCATTTTCAAGGGTGTTCTGTGAGGTTTTTAGAACACTGCCATTGCAAGAATGTCTATATTTACTTGTTTGTAATTCATGTTTAACACAAATTCACCAAAGCTGAGAAGGTAGGGTTAGTGTTTTGTGCAAATCTCTATTCCTAAGTATGAACAATAAATATAACGTTTGCCACACTACAAATGAAGACGTGAACTAAAATTAGCATTCTGGTTCAGATTAACAGAGGGAGATGGAAATACTTTTATGATGCTGCACAGAAAAAACAAAGACTAAAAGAAGCACAAGGAAAGAAACTGAAAGAGCTGTGAACAGAATGTGAGTTGTTGATTACTAGATCCTGGATGCATTTCAGTGGTTGAGCGGTAATTGTTTCAGATCATTAGTCCTGTGGCACCTGGTTCTTGAAATGATTTTGCTAAGTTTAGTACAGTGATTATTGATATCCAGGGATCTGTAAAAACGAGATCAGAGTAATTGCACTGTGTATTGAATGCCTTCGAGCCAGCCCTCGAGACTCAAACTAAGCTCATATTAACTCAGTAAAAAGGGAAGATTATATAATGCATGATATTACATACATTTTATGATAATATATACAATAATAGAGAATGTATTTTATTTTTTTTTTATTTTATTTGCTTAATTTTTTGGTTACACTTTATTTTAAGATGTCCTTGTTACAGTGTAATTATATGTTTAAGTACTGAGTAATATTAATTAACTACATGTATTTACTATATGGTTAGGATTTGAAGAAAGTTTGACTTAGACTTAGGGTTACTTGCATGTAATTATGAATAATTAATTGTTATTATAATAGTAAATATGTGTAACATGTGTAACAAGGACACCTTAAAGGACTAATTTTTGTTTACATTTTATTATTATTTTTTTTATGCATGTCCAGACTATAGTACAGTGTTGACTTTGTGGTCCAGACAGGCACTAAAACATGAATGTCTGGTCTGGTCACCCTGTAGTCCAATATAACAGTCTGGATTGGCAGTCAAGGGCCACATTGATGCTGCTCCCCTTAGTTTACCCTCCTTTTGGGTCAATAACTGAGGAGTTCAGCACCAGCTGAGGAGTCAATACTGGTTAAGCACAGGGCCAAAGAGTGTTGAAACAGGAGAAACATCCCATAATTGGTGGTAATTAGCATAGTTAGGAGCAAGAAGTGCCCTTCTGAAACAAAGGCCAGTCCGCCAGTGCAGCTTCGAACAATTATTATCAGACTGTATGACAAGAGTGAAAAAGAGAAACTCAATAAGGCCATTACTTAACTAGACAGTAGTGCTTAACTAAGCTAAGGAGAAATGTAACACAAAGATAGCAGTTGGTCCTCTGGCGTTTTATTGTCAGTGTTTTTGAGAGACTTGTCTACATGCATTTATTCAGCTTTCCCTGAAGTTAAATATTTATGTGCATTAATTATGAAAATAATTAGTCTTTTAATGGCCCAGAGATTGCTTGGCCTTAAAATGATCTCTCCTGGAGGAGGAAAGACGCTCACGTCATGTAAATGTTCCCATGTAAAACCCCTCATAAGGCGACTTTATAATGTATTTCCAATGCACTATTCATGCGCATGAGACCTTTCCTTAAAAGGCTGATTACATGATAATAGTGTCTAATTAGTTAACGGAGAGAGTAAGATTCAGGTCATGTAATATTAAAAATGGAGAAGTCAAAGGATTTAAAAGAACCCTTATTTATGCCTGGCCTTTGCTTTCTTGTGTTATCCATTAGACAAAGAAGTACTGAGTGAGTCAACTTTGACGAAATGGACAAATGATGTGTGACGTCTGGGGAATGAATCACAGAAACGTTCTGATTAGATTTAGTGGATTAAACCTGATTGCACTTACTTGACGCGCGGGTTGAAGTAGTGCAAATCAATGGTAACAGACGTCGGACACATATTACAGACTTGTGGGATTGTGTTAACACTGTGTACCGGTACATGGTGATCATTTCATGCTTTGAAAAGGGACGTGACCTCCAGTTATTGAACATTAATGGATCTGTAAATGTGGAATTTATCCGAAGGGACGTGAAGTACATATATTACAGGGACATTTCATTCTTGACCAGTCTGAGGTTTACATTTACATGAATGCATTTGGCAGACGCTTTTATCCGAAGGCGACATGCATTGCATTCAAGCTCTGTATTTGATCAATTCAAGCATTCTCTGAGAATTCAACACATGATCTTGCTGTTGCTAGCGTCATGACCTACTGTTTGTATTTAGGGGGAGTTTGAGGGGGTTTCAAGAGCTAAAATTGTTCCATAATTGTTTGCATGTGTGAATAAAACATAAAATTGGACTCTTTATAATTAATGTTGTTCTCCCTGGTGTAGTTATGACTAATATCCCAGTATCACTTTACGTCTTCAATATTGCTGTTGTCATGACAATCGGGTTCTTTTTTTTCTGTTAGCTGTGCATGAGAATCAACTTTTGAGTGTATGATGCATAGTTTGGTATAAATACATTAATGCTACTTCTGGACTTATATGTGCCAGCTTAGTGAATACAATTTCTAAACGCAATGTTACACTTTTACAAATAAAGGTGCTTCCCGATGCCATAGATGAACCTTTTTGTCTAAATGGTCCCATAAAGAGCCTTTAACCTCTGAAGAACCTTTCTGTTTCTAAAAAAGGTTCTTTAGATTATAAAAAGGTAAGAAAGAGATGGTTCATCTTTGAACCCGAAAATGCTTCTTCTATGGCATCGCTGGGAAGAACCTTGTAAGCACCTTTATATTGAAGAGTGCATAGTTTCTGCCTGTTTGGGTGTATATTTCCCAAACAATAGTCTGACCTTTGCTGTTTTTAATCTGACATAAGTGTTGTGGCTGAATCAAATCAAAGACGTGTGAGTGCTCTACTAAAGCCACTGTCTAATCATGATTAAAGTGTTTGTGCATTTCCTCCTCTGATCTTTCCAGATCTATGATTTCTGTTCGTATGCTTGTAGAAGGTTGATGCTGACAGTTTTGACTTCAGATCTTTTAACAACTTTCAGTTTGGTGGAAAATTGATCCAAGATACCCAAAAATATTTTTCCTCCTCTAGAACTGGATTTGATGATACATTTGTAATATATTACTTGCATTAAGCCTTCAAAACTTGTGAATAAAAACCTGATAAAAATAATAAAAATCACAAAGAAGATTTTTTTCTTTACCCATGCACTGTAAGAAAAAAATCTGTATAAAAATGGATTTTACAGACTTTTACTTTGCCCTTAAACCTCAACACAGTGCTATGCATAATTTAAAATATGGGTAAAACACCTGTGAAAAATCAATACGGAAAATTAAAAATTAAAACAGTACAGACTTTTCTTAGTGTTTTCAATGAAAGTCAGATTGTCCAGTGTTTTTTTTTCTTCAGAATATCACTATGCAGGTTATCCATCAAAACTCCTCATATTTAAAGCGCAGAATCCAAGGTAGTTGTCTCTAACGGCACATGTCACACTAAAGGTTTGACTTTGTATATTTGTAGTATTCTCTTAAATGTTCAGCTTCAGCACAGTTAAACACGTAGGCGTCCGGAGAGCTTTTGACATCTCATCGTAACATACTTCATTCCACCAAATGCAGCTGAACACCTTTACGCTTCCTAGTAACTGAAACCAGAAATCCACATATTATGATTTATTCAGTACTGTATCTTCTAGCTGCCAACTCCCTTAGAAACAGGATCCTTCCTAAACAAACGAGGAAATGATTCTCTAAACACAGTTACATGACCCACGCTGTCCTCACTTTGGACACCAGAGAAGATCCTAACAGTGATGCCTGATTCTGTGCGGTTTCCCTCACTGTCCACGTTTAATATTTCAGTGCGATCTCTCCAGTGCATGGTTATGTAATTCATCCAATTTATCTGGTCACACTTCTTGTTTTACAGGCATTTTTGATGTGTGTATTCACACTCGTATCCATTTCCGTTGTCCTTCAGTGACAAGAATGCTTATATGTTATAATGTACATGTCATAGTGTAGGTTGTGATGGGATAGATGGTAAAGGTCATGCTGGTAACCCAAAGGCCGTTTGTTCAAAGGACAATCTGTGAACTGTGAGCATTGCTGAGTTGTGCCCTTGAGCAAAAATCTTATATTGTCCTGGTAGAAAGTGTAATGCAAGTCACTTAGTATAAATTGCATCAGCTAGTAGAATGGAGTATCTAACGTTACCAGGTTATTACATTTAATGTGCTGCATTGAACTGAAGGCAGATAGATATTTGTATTTTATTTCTAGCTTTTTTAATGTATTTGGTCTTTTTAATTTAGTCAGTTTTTCACATTCTGTCATTTTAGTCCATTAACTGGCCTGGAATGGCATATCATTTTATGTTCCGGTCATTTTGACCCAGAGAGGATTTTCTTTTTCATTAAAATGCTAGTTAATATTATCCCATTAGCTCAGATTAATGAGCTATGACCAGTCAGTTGGAAAATAAAATATAAGTGCTAACTGAAAGAAAACAAGTTGATTAAAATTGAATACAATATTTGGTGCTAAGATGGCTCAATGAGAGAATTACAAGCGATTTTTAAAAGGCTGATCAGTTTTGTAAAGGATTTTGAGCACCGCGCAAGGGTTCAAGCTGTGCATGTACAGTATATGCAGCTGTAAGGACTGTATTTAAATGTACTCATGCCACAGACACTCAGGGCAAGGCTACTCTCTCTTTTTTTACACACTGAGAAGCATTATCTTAAATCCTTCACAGATCAACTCTACACAGCCAAAACCTAGAGAGACAAACGTGGGGAAGAAGTTATTGGGTCATTCATCATGATGAGTCAGATGCAAGGTGGCTCTTTAGCTCGAGGTATTGCGGTGAGCTGAGGACCTCGCTGTGCCCCTCACCGTGTTAGGAGCTAAATCGAGAGCTTTTCTCAGACAGGAGTCTCTCCTTTGAGAAACACATCAAGATCAGGGAAATCCAGTGTTTCTGACTTCTGACATTTTTTGTCATTGTATGGAAAATGTACTAGATTTTCTCTGGGATAAATGTTGCCATTTTACTTCTAACATGTATTTACCAACATTTAGTATACTTTAAATTCCCCTTGTTCAGGGGTTCTCAAACTATTTAATGCCAAGAACCCCCAAATATGATCAATATAAAGGCATATATTTTCATGTGGAAAAACTCATTTATATCGTGTGCTTTAAATTATAAAGACATCTTGTTGGCAAAATTAATTATGATTGATTAAATTGGGAGCAGCAGTTAGTAATTTGTACTGTATTTACTGTATTTTTGTCCAAGTATAGCGAATAATAGTGTTTTGCTATAGTTTCGCAGTTGTAAAGCACTCTGGGAATTCATTATTTCTGGTGTCACATACTACTGAAATGTCAGTTTAATTGCGCAAGAGCACAATATTTCCATAATTCTTGAATTCTGTCAGCAAATGACATTCATTACTTATGAAGAATCTCAACTATTTCGGTTTCTAACTAGTCTGCTATATTATACATACATTTTAAAGTCTCCTACACTAAAAAAAACACTTTGAAACAATTATCAGAAATTGCTCTTAAATTGCACAAATAATTACAGAGGCGGCAAGTAACACATTTAAAACATGAAATTTTGACGACTAAATACCAGCTTCTTTTAAAACATACTCAAGGACTCTTTGTTTTATTTGAAAAATACTTTTTTCAAAGTACTGCTGCGGTTAATATCTGTCCTATAACAGCACCTGACAGCCTCCTCATCAGGCTTTAAAATACTGCCCCCATTTGAAATGGTTTTCTCTCCACTAGCTCCCCATCATCCTCTATTGTCACATCTTATCCTTTTACTCTCAGTCAAGTGACCAGCTAGATAATCACACCGGGCTCTATTGATTGATATCAAGGTATCAGCGCTCCAGGTCAGCCATTTGAATAGACCCATAGCTCAATTATGACACACTATAGAGAACAGCAGTCTGTGTGTGGTTTTGCTCTCAGGGAAATGAAATCCCTTTTTGGAGACAAGATGCTCACAAACCTTGTTCTTTTTGGCTGTTTTCAGACTTTGAAGCCTTCCCTGCTGCTCGAGGTCTCTGTCAAACCAGCTCAAATCTATCCCAAAAGCTTAAAAAATAGAGCCTTACAAAAATAAGCACAATTTCTTTCCGTATTTCAGTATGAATGCTAATGTTTGGTGGAAATGCAAATGCCCTCATTAAAACCAGTACTGTACATGTGCTTATTTTTAATACATGCTGATTGTAAGAATTTCCCTGCAGTCGTGCCTTGAGTAATTTAACTTTAAGAGGCAGTTATTCTTATTCACATTCATTAGTCCTGATTGTTGGTTTATTTAAATTGCACATTTTATTTCACACAAGTAAATAGGAAGGTATAATGTATCCTGTAAATACTAAAAGAAAATAAAAAATAACTTATTTTGTTGTACTGATGCGGCATCTAATTCTAATAATGTACAGTATGTGATGTTGATCTTCTTTTTTGGATCACACTTGGAAATGTGTCACCGTGCATCAGCGAGCAGGCGAGCTATACCGTCATTATTGTGCCACAGGAGCGTTTGACTCATTGCGCTTTGCTCATTGTTTGTGACTGTACCTATGACGCATGCGAGAGCGAGCGTCTCTGTGGGAATTCACTTGGATTAGTAGCAGAGCCTTTGGCGAAGGTGTTAATTATGCAGAGAACAGATAATCGATAAGGCAGCTAGAGACCAAATACAGTAGGCTGACTGAAAGCTGCACTCAATCCTGTGCATGCCAATGTGCTCAGTGGACTCCAAGATGCAAATCAGATAGTGCTGTAGAAATATGTTGGCAACAGCTTTTGGTTTATATTAATGTGCCTTTGATGGGTCAGTACACATATTGTACATCTGACATCAAGTAGTGACCCAACACGGTAACAAAATTAATTACTGTACAAAAGTCAGCAAAATTATAGCAAGAACCACAGCAATAATACCTTGTATTTAATTATATTAAATAATGATAAGGATTGTATTTTTATTACTATACACATTCATTTACAAATGGTTTACATATTTCTTAATGTATTATTTTTTTGATTGATTGAAAGTTTTTTACAGTAATAGCAAGATTAATATATATGTGTGTGTGTGATGTGTGTGTGTGTGTGTGTGTGTGTGTGTGTGTGTGTGTGTGTGTGTGTGTGTGTGTGTGTGTGTGTGTGTGTGTGTGTGTGTGTGTGTGTGTGTGTGTGTGTGTGTGTGTGTGTGTGTGTGTGTCAGACTTGTGTTATGTCTTGTGTCTTGTTCCCCATGTGCTCCATGCCCATATTTGGTCCTTCCTGTTTTCCTGTTCCTGTCTTCGTTATTAGTTCATTAGTCTCCGTCTGTGTTTAAATACTCCTCACCTGTTTCAGTTTTTCCTCGTTTGATTTCCTGGTGTTCTTAAGCCCTGTGTTTCCCTGTCTCCCATGTACAGTATTTTTTGTCTTACCCTAGTGCTCCAAGTTCCCTGATGTTCTTTTCATTAAAAGAGATTATATTTGAAGATACTCCGTGCTTCCTCGTTCCTTGCTCAAGTAAACATGACTTTCGCAATTAATCATTTGACGGCACTAATATATATATATATATATAATTTTATTTTTAAGGGTGTTTTGTGATCTTTTTTTCCTCTGTTGCCCGCAACTATATCAGAACAGATGGGCGACCCATCAGGTCCTTCAGCTGAGGACATTTACATTAACAAGAGTACAAACAGAAGGCTGTCACTGGATCAATGAGTTTGGATGGGAGAAAACTGGATGGCTTTCTGCAAGAGCAATTCTATTAAGTCCAGTCCAAACTACGCTGGCTTTTTTCCAAGTCACAAAGGGAGTCTTTCACGGAGGCGCACAGCAGCCCTGGCATTCTCAAGAGTGCCAAGAGCATTGTGGGCTATCAAAGTGAATTACTGTTCAGTCTGGTGTCATCCCTCAGGCTGCTCACTTACCACCCATGTTGGCCTCTTGCAGGTGGGGCAAAGAGGGAATCTGACTGCGCCTGATTGGTGGGATAGTTGACCGTGTCATGGGGCCACTTTGTTGCGCAAGAATTGTTTTTGATCCACCTTATTTTGTGATCAACTGTAAATTCCTCTCTAAACTCAGTCAGGCTTTTTTGTTTACCCAAAAAGCTTTAAAAAAGCCCACTGGGCAATTCAAAGCAATTTTACAGATTCAATACAACGTAAGCTCTATTGACAGCATCCATGGTGTGATATTGATTAATACTGAAGATCATTTTGACTCGTCACTCAGTTTGCAAAAACAAGCTAGAGCTGTATTTGCAATAAAGCACTTACATATGAGGAAAAAAGCACTTCATAAGTATGAAGGCTAAAAATTAAATATTAAAAAGTGTATCCACAAGACATAAACATCATAGGACAGATTTACTAAGCAGGGTAAATTAACGTGATACTGCATTTCCATAAAAGCGCCGATGAGAGTGGACATTTCTGCTGGTGATCTACAGACAATGAGCAAATTAAAGAACACAGATGCAACCAGATCATATCCACAATGACCAACGCAATCTACCAAGAGCACCGCAAATTAGTGTAGGGTCGCAAATTAGTGTAGGGTCGCAAATAAGCAGAGCCAATGATAATCAGGTGCGTGTAATTACTAACAACACAGAGCAAAATGGGTAAGACACGTTTTTGTGTGGTAAATAATGGCACAAATATCAGTAAATTGACTACTGAAAACTTTATTAAATCCCTTGCATGATTCATTTAAATACTCTCCTCCCATATATTTTGCATCTGAAAGGGAAACCTCTATAAATGCATATGCATATGAAGTCCATACTTTCAGTGCAAATTTTTCACCGCATGTCCTCAGTAAATCTTGATAGTAGTTTTTGTAACACTAAAAGAGGGTCTGTGCCTATGCAAGCTGTTAGTAAATGTGCCCCTGTATGTGTTAACATGAAATACGTGATAAATTTCTAGCTAACCCATGAAACAGATTCATTTGTCTAGGTTAATAATATAAGAACTAGTTTAGACAGCTCAAACAACACACGTATTTGTTCAAAATGATAAATGTATGTCTTTTCAAAAGTGCAAGTTGCAAATTACTTCATTTATGCCCTCTTAATGGCTCTAAAACATAATTTTTGCATGCTTTTACAGAGGATACAGATCAAAATTGTCGTTAGTGTTAACAGTATGCCACAGATACAAAAGGGTTATTCACAGCTGGCAAAATAGGATTTTAATGAAAGTTTTAATAAAAATTCTGTCCTTAATTACTCTCATGTTGTTTCAAACCCATAAGACCTTCATTCATCTTCGGAACACAAATCAAGATATTTTCGATGAAATCCAAGAGCTTTCTGACCCAGAAAGGCAGTAAGGACATTGTTAAAATAGTCAATGTGGCATCAGTGGTTCAACCTCAATTTTCTGAAGCTACGAGAGTACTTTTTGTGTGCAAAGAAAACACAAATAATGACTTCATTCAACAATTTATTCTCTTCTATGTCAGTCTCATTCAAATAAGTAAAGATGGGCAAAAATTGCAAGTCATCCTCTTTGTCGAAGTGTTAGAAAGTTCTCGGATTTCATCAAATATATCTTAATTTGTGTTCCGAAGATGAACAAAGGTCTTACAGGTTTGGAACGACGTGAGAGTGAGTAATTGATGAGCGAATTTTCATTTTTGGGTGAATTATCCCTTTAAATCAGTGCTACAAGACTAGAGAAAATGGACACAAAGGGCTGTGGTGGTCAACACACAATGCGCTGGGCTTGTTATCCAAGAGTAGGTGTACGAAAATGTGGAAGTATGATCTGTAGTCTTCACAAAAGCTTGCATTTTGACAAATCTACAATGATTTTTTGGGGCAAGTAACACCAAAAAGAATGCACATTGTTTGTTTACTTGTACCACTGACAATGTAACAAAGCTGGGTAAAATATGTGAATTTACTCTTTAAGTTTCTTATTTTTCCATGTCACATTTACAATTGTTACATTTTAGTCCATTTACGTGAATAATATCTACAATATCTGTATATCTACCTCTAGTCTTGCATTTTAGAAACTAAGGGAAGCAGATGCTGGTCTTGATAGGTTATTTTCATCAGCAGTCTGTTGAAATCTGACGGATCAAAGCCGGTGTTATAGGCCAGAGCTTTGGCAACCTGTCCTGCCTCTGGCGGCTTAGCTTGTGAGATGTCCTCTAAGGTGTAGACACAGTGACTCATGGCACAGGTTTAATCTCAGCCTTTTATTGAAAGCTGAGGTGGACAGTAGTGGGTGGAGAATTTAATTATACTAGATCTGTCCCCTTTATACCGTATTTAAGGGCCTTACAGCATATATTGTATTTTTGATGTTATCTAGGGTGTAATTGAAGGCCTCAGGCTGCGGAAAGCACTCGAACAGCACAATTTTATCTTGCGTAGCTGGCATATTCTGACACATCTCAAGGATTATACTTTTCTGCATAATTATAAAGACACTTGTGGAGGATAAGCTCTCAATGTGACCCTGTCTTGTTGGAAATATTGGGGTTGCTCATTATACAAGATGCAAAAATATACCTGGCAATATCCTGCAAGGGTGGGCGGCACTAATCAGCATCCCGAACCAAAGGAGGTGCAGATTATTCAACCGCGTCCAAGATGAAGGAACACATCAAGGTCAATCGAAGCCAGACGAATTTATCAAGCGATTTTGTATTAATGGAAAGAGATGAGATAATCATCTCTATTGTGACAAGCAGGAAAAATTCATCTTGATATTTTAATGTTTAATTAGGCATGGTAAATTTAGTATCATCTAGTTAGGAGCGTAATTATTTTCTCAAGATGACTAATTTCTTTTTGAGTCTCAAAGCGGGAATATCTGATGCCAAGAATTAAATGCACATTCATTTATTTAGTTCTTTTTGATGCAAATACATGAAAAATATGACGATTTTAACAGCTAGTAATCCTTGCAGGATTCATTTAATAAAATAAGATTCATCCAGGTGCATGTTGCTGTATGATATCTGGCTTTTGAGGTATGTTTTCAGCAACTGAAGGTCAAAACTCTTAATGCCATGCTGGAAATGTCAAAACAATTATGGCCACAATAATAGTCCACGTCCTAGAGGTGTGTGTGTGTGTTTACGCTTCTGCACAGATATGCACTTATTTCAGTTGTGATCAAGTATAAAATTGTAGTTGCAACACTGAGAGCAGCCTGTGTGTTAATGATGTCGTGACCGGTTATGAAACCTGTTTTATAATGTTACATTTAATTAGTGTTTTTGCCTCTGACATTTGTGACCGCATCCGTGTGAGTAAGTTCCCCATTGTTAAGCTGGGAATAAAATGCAGAGGAGCACTTTGGAGGTGAAAGCCATTAAAGAATAAAGCAGAAAGGTGGTCTTGAATTGTCCCGCTCCTCTACAGATGCTCTGTTGGTTGTGTTTTTTACTTGATTAATTCTATATATCAAGCATAGGCCTTCATTAACCTGGCAGCTTACTCCGGATTATATAAGACGTCCCATTGTTTTTGAAATAAGAGCCAAAGACAATGTGTTAAGGCTTGAGGGATCAATCTTTCTCTTGAAATCTGCGTAAGGCACATTAGGGAAAGCGTGAGTAAGGTGATGACATTGTTTTAGTACTGAATCAACTCCTGGGGCATTCACACTCAAAAGAAAATAATACAATTATTATTATTAAATCAGCGTTTGAATTGGCTAGTGCAGTGTAGTACAGTAGATCTGTTCTCAGTCCCAAGATCACTTTTAAAAGATATTGGCTTGAATTCACGGCATGTTAGGCTAAACATTTCCTGGATCCATCCGAGTGTGTGTTTTGATAGGTCCTAGTAGGGTAGTTTTGGCCTGAGTTATGTCATATTTTACACTGATTCTTGAGTACTGGGACAGAACAGGCTACAGAATGGTAAGAATTGGTTCTTTAATGTATTATTGCTATTCTAGCATTCTCTTCAGTGAATGAATGAAATTAGACTTTGAATTTACACTTTATTGGACATACTGTAGTGGAAATGTTGTACATGTTACTGTTTAAACTGAAGGCAGGTAAACTCGTAGATGTTTTTATCTCCATGTAATGAGACATTTGATCAGAAGCAAACAGCTTTTAATCTGAGTAACAGCTTGTTGAGATCAGTTTATGTCCAATGGTGTCAAAAATCAATAACATAATGCAATCATTAGGCATGTATTGTGTTGTTTATTTCTAGTATATGGTATATGTTAAGCTATGTGGTATGTGTTATTACACTTTTTTGAGGCCTACATTTTTTTGTAAGAGCAGATTAAGTAAAAGCAGATGAACATTTTTAGCATTTCGTTCTCATTCTTTAATCTCTTTTTTTCTCAGAAACATTGACCAATAAATATCTCATGTACAACCATTAAGTTATAAGATGTTAAGTTGCTATGTTTATTATGAAAAATTCCATGAATACGTCAATGTCACATTTTAGTTCTAATTATTGAAGACTGATCATAAAAATGCATCAGTGATATTTGCTTTTAAATACTATCACAATAACATGTTTCATAAATGCCTGAATATATAATTTTTTACTTATTCATAATTTTTTTCGGCAACAGTAGAAATATATTAAACCACTGATTTTGAACTGTAAAAATAGGCTATATTATATAATAGTTATAGTTTGTTCAGTGGTTTTCACAAAAGGGGTCCAGTTTTTGAATACGTTTGATACGTTTTTCAACCCTCCGTTTCATGAGGTGTGAAGTGGAATTTATGACCAACCGGAAATACAAATAACATTTACTAAGAATGTTTTCAGTTTCCAAAAACTTTAACATAAACACTTTATGAATGATTTAAAAATGACATGTGATCTAGGACCTTTATTCAGCTCATGCCATTGCAAAGATTGTTAGTCAGTCCCTCATGGCCTCAAGTAAAAAATCGAATGGGCATCTACCATGACTGTCTATTACTCATGCTTTAGCTCAAGGATATCAAACATCTGTCTGTTAAGAGGACACACATGGGACTACCCCTCAACTCCAGGTTATGTAACGCTCTCATTACTCACAGCAGTCAGGGCCCCATGGGGCCAAACACCTGTGTGGTTATGTTTGGTTTTGTTAAAAGATGCCATATTTATGTAATGCACTTCATTAACTGCTGTCAAGGTTTTGCACAGTAAAAATGCAGCCAAAAGCAGTTATTAGCTCATGTTTCTGGTCTTGTATGCATTCAGTAGCTGTCTAAATGTTGTGATCCAAACAACATAAAATGTTTGTGTATGTGCACCCAAGATGCATTGCACCACCTTCCAAGTATAAACAGAAGATAACCGAGGCATTCAGCTTCACTGCGTCTTTTGATGTATGAGCTAATTTAACAAAATGTAGGTTCCTCTTATGAGTCACTTTAGTCTGACTCGGCTCGGCACGGAGAGAAAGATGATGCGCTGATAGTGCAGAGCCACCAGCGTCGAGTGTCCCATCAGATAAAGACTTCTAAGGGTTTGATCCTGCAGAGTGAAAGCTGCAAAGCAAAACGACCGTCTTTGATGTTCACATAAGTACGAACATTTGCTGGACATTCTTGGTTTGGCTTTAATGCAGCGTTACATTAAAGTTTTACCGAAGGCTTACTGGGCCTGAAACCTTAGATAGTTTAAATCATTTCTGTTACCAAGTATTTGAGGGTTTTTTCTACTGGTATCTGATCTACTGTCTTTTTTTGCTGACATAAAATTATATACACCATTTTAAAGTTTTTTTAAATGTTTTAAAAAGTTTCCTATACTATACAATAAAAAAAAAAATAGTGTTTTAATATATTTGAAAATGCAGTTTATTCTTGTGATGGCAGCGCTGAATTTTCATCATCATTACTCCAGTCTTCAGAGTTACATGATCCTTCAGAAATCATTCTAATGTGCTGATTAATATGGTGCTCAAGAAACATTTCTTATTATTATCGGTATTGAAAACCGTTGTGTTGCTTCATAATTTTGTGGAAACCATTATACACTACAATTCAAAAGTTTGGAGTAAGAATAAAAAAAAACATAAAGAAATTAATTCATTTGTACTTTAATTCAGCAAGAATTCATTAAATTGATCAAAAAAGAATTTCCATAAAGACAGTATAATGATTGATAATAAACGTTGATAATAGTAAGAACCATTATTAATAATTTAGTCGCAATAATATTTATTAATAATCAAACATTCTGAAGGATCATGTGACACTGAAGACTAGAATAATGGGTGCTGAAGATTCAGCTTTCCGATCACAAGGAATAAATTACATTTTAAAATATATTCAAACATTTTAAATTGGAATGATATTTCATAATATGACCGTTTTTTATATTTCATCATATAAATGTAATATTTGAGCAAATAAACATAAATAACTATTTATCTAACCCTGAGTGTTCAGGAATATTGTTCGATTACGTCGGTCAACTCTTCATTTCAAGATGAAATCAATTGAAATTACAAATCTAATAGTTTAAGCTGTGGTTATTCTGCCACAGTGCTAAACCACGTGCCATCAGTAATCGCTCTAGATGTGTGCTTATCTATTCATTACAAAGGATTTCCATTTCGAGCCGCACAATGGAGCCTCTTCATAGCAGACGCTTGGCCTAAATCGCTTACTTCTGTGAGTCGTACTTAAGGAAGATCCGTTGCAGATTTACATCAGATCTTCATTCAATTAGCACTTCGACAATAGAGGCAAAGCTTTTAATAACGCAGATAAATCTCAAGCTCCCTGATTAGGAATCCGTCAACCAGAACTTTGGGTGTTGGGAAGTTCATGCATGTTAACAGACTTAATTAGATGTGTGCATCCATATCATATAGCTAGTCCTTGTAATCAGATCTTTCTCCAATCGATATGCTTCTGCTGCGATTGCCTGTTTAATTACTGCATCCCATTACTGCAATATCTGTGGAAAATGAACATCCTAGAGCCCACTATGGCTCCTGAATAGGCAGGGAGTGACAGTATGGCTGCGGTCAATATGCTTGAATCACCCACAGTGATGAAGCGGTGTAGCCCTGATGGGTCTAATGGAAAACCCCAGGGGCTTGTCGACTCTGCTTGATGCAGTTGGAGAACAAGACCAGAACACTGACAAAGTGGATTAACACCACTGTCATGGTATTAAAGCAGCACAGTTAGAACAAGTGTTTTGCAAGTCTGCCCAAACAGGAAGTCACCCCCTCCGGCACTATAAAGGACCCATGGGGCCTTAGCGTAACTACTTAGTCGTGTCCAACATCAAACATTTAGTGACTTTTATGCCTAGATAAATATTATTCAATATTTGAAATATTGAATATTTTGTTTTGATGTAATTACTGATGTAAGAGATTTTAATAAGGGCTGTCAGATGATTAAATATGTTAAATGAATAAACTGAATTATAGTCCATATCATTAAACATTAGCCTGTCATTTTAATATTTAAAACAATACAAAAATTGGTAAATACTGGTTACAGACTTATGGAGATTTAGATCTCAGATTTAGACACTCTTTAGGGGGTCTGTTAAAATGAAATGGGCTCAGGGGAGGTGAGTGAGACGTTGACTCCCGCTGTAACTTTACCTGCTGGTGTCGCTGTTGGGCAGTGTTTCTTCAGAAGAATTAGTGATTCATACACTGTTATGTTTTGTAATATTTGCATTGTTTTATTTGTGTACTATGAATTTATTCCTCATCAATTTTAGGAGGAGACACTGTCTCCCTTGCCTCCTCGGTGGAGACACCCCTGATACGGGTATA
Organism: Ptychobarbus kaznakovi; assembly: GCA_027422405.1. NCBI lineage: Eukaryota > Metazoa > Chordata > Actinopteri > Cypriniformes > Cyprinidae > Ptychobarbus > Ptychobarbus kaznakovi. Next base: position 38,325,093 of record CM049795.1, read on the forward strand.
TATATATATATATATATATATATATCCCATATCATTAAACGAAAGCCTGTAATTTTAATCATCAAAAATCATCATAAATAGACATTTGTGAAGTCACACTCTCTGTAGCGATTCTTGTCTGTGAAAAAAATCAAGAGTGTGTCATGTTGATATTTGTCATAAATTCAGGAATAAGGATTACTTTTTTTATTTATTATTGTTATAGTTAAGGCTTGGGAATTGATTTCAGTCCCTCTGATATTTCTCATCCTATGACAGTTATATAAAACACTGGGTACTAGACTGCGTAGGCTGGGTGCTTAAGGCCGTGGACTCAGGGGAACTTGCTGGATCTGTTTAGAAATGCATGTGATCTTTGAGACAGTGCATTTTTCTTTTTGCTTGATTTGAGATTCTGCCGTAGCAGTTTTTTTGTATTTTTGCTAAATTGCTCCAGCTATTTTTTGTGCCATATAGGCATGGGTCACTAACTACTCGATTAGTGTAGTTTGGTATTAAAGTATAAATTATTATAATTTTTGTAATGTTTTTATATGTCTAGCAGTGGTGCTTTGATTAAGACTGTCCTGCACTTTAGTTTTTGGGAAATTTGCACAGCAAACCCTCTCATAAATGTTAAAATCTTAAAATACTTTTAAAACACCACTGTTACAATCTAGTCAAATCAAAATGTGTCATAAACATTCTGAAAGGCCTCGTGTTAATTATCGTTTCACACAATGCATGTAGCTGTTTTTGAAAGCAGATGTTTTTCAAAAAAGGACCAATTTGAACCCAACATTTTGAACATTTCATCTCAACGATGTCTTCACTTCTCTTTCACTCTGTATCTTAACTCGGCTACCAAATTTCTCCGGTCCATATCCTGCAGTCCTCGTCTCACCCACCCCCTCATTTTTTCACACAGTCTTTTCTTCTATCTCTTTTTCCCACTTGCTCACTCTCTCAATTGTCCTTTCACTGACTCTAAATCTCAGCATATCCCTTGCTTTTCACTCTCTTTCCATCTATTCTCTCTTTACATCCATCTCTAGCTCTCTCCTTTCATTAAACCTGCAGACTCTGAGCTTGTGTGAGAATGTGTCTCTTTGTGAGTTTGTGTGCGAGCACTTTTATGAATTCAAGTAGAAATGTTCTGTGGTGGCCAATGACTGAAGCGTACAGTAAGCTGGCAGCCTCCCCATGTCCATTATTGTGGCTGCAGCGCTTGAGGCTCACTGGCCACCACTTTAATTCGGTTCTGCTACATTAAAAAAAGTTATTTCTTTTCAAGAGAAAATGCAGAAATCACTGCTACTTAGTAACTCTCATTTCTTTGGTTTATAGCTTAATACTTGGATACTACATGAGTAGGGACCACTAGACCTGCATTAGGGGTTTTTCAGGACTATTTACACATAGATGGAGTGAAGCAAAAAGTAGCAGAACTTAGGTTTTGCAACTTTTAATAGTTAACTTTTAATGAAACAGTTTTGATTGACACGCTGTCTTTAAAACACAACTTTCAAGATATGAGACACTGAAAAAATAAACATTAAGACCACGGCACTCCCAGAGATATACATTCAAACTGGCTATAATCTATACATTTTTATTTGTATCTTTTAAAAGCTTACTTAGAGTCATGTCAGGAAAAATTAAGAGATGCAAAGTACATCTCTTGAGCATTAAAAAACCCCTGAATCTAATTGATTAGTCTGTTATGACAGCTAGTCCAGATAACTCAACCATCCTGCACATCACACTCCATAAATCAATGTCTTTTGAAGTGAAAAGCTGCATGGTTGTAAGAAATAAATCTATCATTAAGATGTTTTTAACTTCAAAGCATTGCTTCTGGCTAAAATATAAATCCAAAATCCATATTATTGCCTTCTCTAGTGATAAAACTGTCTTGTCTGAAATCTGAATCAGTAGAGAAATACATACAAACACTATTTACAAGCAAAAACAGTTCTAAACAAATATGTTGGTGGATTTTGATGTGAGAGAACATCAGGGGATGGACTTTTTTACTGCAGGAAGTGTTATCGTGGATTATGGACTAGTATTTTGTCCAGAAGCAATGGCTTAAGGTTAAATGCCTTAATGATTAATTATATCTTACATTCACACAGCTTTTCACTTTACAAGATGGATGGCCTGGCTTTGTTTGAATTACCGCAGAGTATTGTGATGTTTTTATTAGCTGTTTGAACTCTCATTCTGACGGCACCCATTCACTGCAGAGGTTCCATTAGTGAGCAAGTGATGCAATGCTAAATTTCTCCAAATTTTGATGAGAAACAAACTCATCTACATCTTGGATGGCCCGAGGGTGAGTAAAATCAGAGCAAATATTCATTTTGTGTGTGTTATTCCTTCAAACCTATTTGGACAAAATATCAATTTAGACATACATTATATTCAAAACAAAATATCAGTCTGCATTGCATTTAATATAGCAGCAAGAATCTGTCAGGGATTTTACTGTAAAACAATGTGTACATGTTCATTTTATTAGGTATTGTAGCTAATCGCTAGTCAATCTGACTGGCTTTTTGTTAGCCTCTAATGATACAGGTCTATTGAGTTTAGTAGCTATTTACACACAATGAGGTTTCAGTATTTGGTCTGGCTGCATTTTCTTTGGCCATTTAAAGAGACTTAATGATCCTGCAATAATAATCTTCACATTGACGCATCTTAGCAGGCAAGATAATAGAGTCATTGGGTTGGTGAAAGTAAAGCCCCCTAATGCTTGTTCTTGCTTATTATGATGAAATCAAATGTCTTTATTGCTGTGTATGTGTGATTTCCTAAAGTTTGTTACAGAGAAACCTATCTCAAGTAAAAACTGTCCAAATTATGTCAGCAAAGTTATTCTGGTCTGAGCGTGCTCTCTGGGGGGTTTCATGATGGTTAGTACAGCGAGTTTGAGTCCGTGTGCATCCGTGGATTTATTCCTGAATAAGTGCATATGAATGCACTCGGACACTGCAGTAGTCCTGTGCATTGAGGGAAATACTCTATAGCTTGCATTGTCTCATATAATGAATGATTCAGCCACATGGAGCAGGTTGGCATCCACATATCAAACCCATGGATTTTAGTCAGATTTTAGTCAATTCCCCACAAATACCAGTTTTTTAATGAAAAAAGGAAAGCACATATATGTAGAGCGAATGACACAATTCAGAAAATCCAGAACTGTGTTTCACAGGTAATAAAAAAGCCACATGTGAATGAAGTGTTTTAATTTTGGCGAGAAATCAGAGAAAGTGCTTATATTTCAATCCTTTAAGCAGTTTTAGCTCTGAAATATTCCGCTTCACTGGGGTGGATATCAGAGTCAATGAAAGATAGGTTTGATCTCTTCTTTTGAGCGTTGTAATGTTCGATTAAGGCTTCAGTTCATCTCGTTCATTCTATATAGCATTCAGTGTCTCAAAAGCAGAAATTCAAAGGTATATTGTTGTCAAAATTGTAATTGCAGTCAACATTTACCCTATTTATTTTCTTGATACATGTTCCTTCATCGTCTTTTATCAAAATGTGATAATTTGCTCTGCCTCTGAAATGATTGCTCGAAAAACACTTTTCAAATCTGCAATGAAATGATTTAAAACAGTGATTTAAATCCCTTTACCAAATACATTCTTCTATATTTCAATTAATTATCCTGTTTTACTCAGAATTATCATATCCCAAAAGTAAAATGAGTTGTGAGTGACTTGAGAAGAGCATTTGCTAATTGCTTTGCCATTTCCCTTTGTCAAAAAATTGCATTCACTAATTTGTATATATGTGTGTGTGTGTGTGTATATATATATATATATATATAACAATTAATGACTGAATATGTAGTTCTCTGTTTATGTTCATTTGCATGTTGTCATCTGGGCAGCACTTTATTTGTACTAAATCATCTGTATTAAATTTAATCTTCATCTGTAGCGATTCAGCATTTAGCTACTGGGAGCATGTGAATTTAGTATATTTGGGCTGAGTCATAAAGAAGTGTTATCACAGCATGAGACTGCAGAGCTGTCTATCCACCGGTGAATTCAGTCTGAAAGGTGTTTTGCAAATAAGGTCGAAGCCGGTGGCTAAAATTTGCAAAATAAATACAAAAAGCTTTATTTTGTTCAGACATGAGGTCTTGTGGATATTTCCAGCAGCCAGTGTGCCACTCCCACGAGAGACTTCTGCTTTCAAGCTCTGACTCATCAGAAAGATAGCAGGGTAAAAACTGGTATTTCAAGAGCTCTCGTTGCATTTTTACATTCATTTGGATAGTGTGTTAAAAGCTGTATATTATATCCCTATGGTAGAACAATGCTCCATGATGTTTATCCATATCACGTGTCCATAAGACACAACATTCGACCCGTGACTCGTTCTCCAATGTTCTTTATTTTGATAATGTTTTTAGGCTTTAACATAAACTATTATAAATTATTGCACTTGTAACTGTAAACTGTAAGACTGTTCATTTTAAAGTTCCATTATATCATGTATACCATGAAATACTTGTATAGATCTACCTTACATTATGTAATTTCTCAGTAAGATACTATTATACGGCCATTTTTCAAAGTGAAAAAGAATAAGTCATTGTGTAATTTACAGTAAATAACTGCAAACGGTCCTTCCCTGAATTCCCTGTGACACTTCACATTTGATGGTGTTTTGATTAAATATAGTGTTTCTTGATGGCTTTTTGTGATCAATGATGTACATTAGGATTTTATGTTGCATATTATGTTGTTAAATGGTTTATTTGATTTTCTTTTAGTTTTGCATCTGTTACCATGATGCTGTTTTGTATTTGGCTAGTTTTGGGCAGGTTTTGTTTCGCAGACCTTCTATATAGGCCTATTTACGGTGGCCGAGAGCGCTCAACACGCTGCAACTTCAGAAAACGCATGCAAATAGAAAAAGCACCAGCAAATCAAGAAAGCATCTTCATCAATTTGACAGCAGGTGCTGCAAATGCTCACAACACAACCAAATAAATAAACGCACTTGGTTGTGTTGTGAGCATTTGCAGTGCGTGTGTTTTCAAATTGACGAAGTTGTATTCTTAATTTGCTGGTGTTTTTCCTATTTGTAGGAAAAGCTCTGAGCTCTTTGAGCTCTCTTGGCCACCGTACCTATTAGTATTTACTTTAGATTGGGAAAAGGCTACTTGTGATGAGCTTTGATTCTTGTAGCTTTCCTTTTATCATTATTATGGAGTTTTTCAATTTATGTTAAAGGGAAAGATCACCCCAAAAAAATGAACATTACCATGATTTACTCGCCCTCAAGCCATCCTAGATGTATATGACTTTCTTCTTTCAGACAAATGCAATCAGAGTGTCCCTTTATTAACCCCCAAGAGCCTTGGAGAAGGAGGAGTAGTACTAATGGAGGGATGCACTTTTTTGGGCTTAGTTTGAAATCTCGACCACCATTCACTGTCATTATAAAGCTTGGGAGAGCCAGGGCATTTTTTAAATGTCCTCTTAGGACCCAGGAATATAATTTTGTCCCCTGTAGTGGACATTATATCTTACATGTCACAGTTTGAGCTCTGGATGTCATGTAAAAAGCACATTCAGGGCTTTTCAGAGATACCAAATGTTTGGAGGTTTGACCAAGGCGATGCCCTCTCCTTAATCTTGTTTTTTTGTAAATTAAAGTTAATTCGTAAAGATTAACAAGATTGTTTTTTTTTTTTTTTATCCACATCGCACTTTTTTTGTCTTTTCCATATTAACTGCTATACTTGACATTTCTAGAAGTGTATATTTGTGTGTAGGCACTAAGAAATCTTTTGTTGGAATCCATCTGGTCATTTCAACCTCCATCTCACATAACAAATCAATAAATAAAGGGTGTGAAAAAGTTTAAAGGAACACAGGGGAACTGAGCTTGCCTTCAGAAAGCTGTCCTTGAAGCACTATGCTTTTTTTTCTTGGCTTACCATAGATAACAATCCCATCCTCTCAAAATAGCCCAGAGGAAGTTCCACCACCTGCCTGGATGAGTGGGTGAAACCCTGAGCGACCCAAACCCTTGTTTGTTTCCGCTATTCTCGCCCCCAAACAGAGCGGTAGCAGCAGTCAGACCCTCTGCGGCTCGCATTGCAGCACTTATACAGCGCTCGGGTAACCAGGCAACAGTTCTTGCAGCAGAAGTGCAAGGGAGTGACTGAGAACCTCCAGAAGTAAGCCCAGAGCTGGGAAAGTGCTAGAAGTGGGATTACAAAACGGTTGGTGTTTGTCGTTCCTGGTTATTGCATGTAACTTCCCCTCGTGTTTGAGTGCCTGTGACCTACATCAGAAGCAGCGGTTCTTGCATACCTGGAGATTGCAATGGTTTCGTGTCTGTTTGTGACAAAGATTGAACAGGTTTCAGCAGCAAGTGCTGCAGCTATGCTTCTAATGCAAGGAATATATTGGGCGTCTGCCTGTCATGTGTGTATTTGCTGAATCTGATTCACTCGTTATGCAAATACTATGGGTTTCTAGGGTTATAAATCATTTCAAGTTTCAAACACTTTTTTTCTTACTAGACTACGGTGTTATCATGGTACAGTGATGGCATCAGATACCATGGTACTTTTCAAATATGCCATGGTACTTTAGACAACATCATAGTATTACAGTGGAACATGTCTTTAAAACATGGTAAAATTATGATATTTTATTGTGCAGGGAGACCTTTTTGTGCCTCTTGGTATACCTTTTAGCTGTTTCACCTTGTATCATGTATAAGCTCATCTCAAATAATATCATATTTCAGCTGGAATCCCACTCTGTTGCTTCTGACACCGGTGCGCAGTGTCTTCTTCACAAAGCACCTTTAACAAGCTCGCTGAATATCCTTGCTCTTCGAATTCATGAGAAATAACCCCCTGTAGTGTGAAGGGAAAGAAATGAAAGTGAATGCAGCATGGCTACAGGACACCCCAGCATTGATTTATGAATACATTCACCGATTTTACTTCCCATTGAAACCGCATCAAAGTGTGTTTTCAGACGGTTGATGCCAGTTCTTGTCTTGAGTCTTAGTAATGTCCAGCCTCAGACTCTAAAAAGGGTGTTTTATATTCAGAACTTAAGAGCACTCTATCGTGATAACATCAAATATGAACCCTTGCTGGAGTGTATTACCGTGTCTGTAGTTTTAGAGTGGGCTGTAACCTTTATTTTATTACCAGATGATCTATTCATATTCTAATTCTTGTGTCTGAATCAGATGTTCATGAATAGTCATTGTTCTTTAGGAAGGCTTGGTTTTAAGTTGCATGAGAAAGGATAGACAGAGTGAAGTGTAGTTTTGCGGTAAGTGGCTGCTCTGTAACCCAGAGTGGTTGTGGGACAGCTGAGAGTGACATTGAGTGGCACGGTCTCTTGGCCTTTCAGTCTTATTCCAGCTGAATTCATTGACCCAACTCGCTCTCCAACTGTCCTCTCTCCCCTCATGAGTCAGCGAGCCCTGTCCCTGTCCACTCAGCAGTCCGCCAATCAGAATACCCACCACCACTCTTTCTTAAGACTTCTTGAAAGAGTTATTTCATGAGAAATAGAATTTCCGTTGATCTTTTAAGATTTAAGTTTTATTTTTAAATACATTTGTAAACATACAATTCCAAACTCACTTGGTCAGAAGTAGTAGTATTCCGTTGTATTTATTAATTTTATTTTATATTTTATTTATATAATCATTTTGATGCAAAACATAATAAAGTAGATTTTTAAATGTATGTATGATAAATAGATTAATAATGCATAATATGAAATGAACTAATAAATAAATGAATGAAATCTGATAATAAATGTATAAAATGTATAATATATATTATATTTATTTATTTTTTTTAGTGCAAAACACTTTAGAAACAACATAAAGTAGATTTTTCAAAATCTGATAAATAAATGCGTAATGCATAATATGAATACCTTTATATATAATGCATAAAAATATTTCTTTATTTTTTATGTAATTTTATTTTTGGTGTAAAACACTTTAGAAACATTTTTAAGTAGATTTAGAAAATAATGTATGGTAAATAAATTAATAATGTATGATATGAATGACTGTATGCATATCGAATGCATAAAATAGTATTATATTTTATTTATTTTATCTTTTAGTTTAAAAAAATAGTGTACGCTAAAGAAATTAATAATGCATAATATGACCCCTTTACGGCTTTGGTTTTGTCTTAATAATACAAATAAAACTGGCACAATCCATGTGTAATCTAACACCTGTCAAAACTGAGAAAATAACACGTCTGGTGTCTTGTTCCCTTGCTCCTGTCAAGCATCTCTCTGAAACTGTGTAAAGAAGAAAAAGACAATGTCCTTAGTTACCACCAGCAACAAATCCATGAACAATGATTGCCCCTTTATTCTGGTAAACAATAAATTATCATAACAATAAATAGAAATATTATCGGTATGCCAGAATGAGACAACAGCTTCAGCCTGTCATTTCTCTGAAGGTTCAGAGAAAGAGGTTTCGACAGTATATTTATGTTGATCACATTGCTGCTATTATATATCATAATAGGGTGCATGGTATGCTACACACATATGCTAATGGTTAATTTTAAGACATAAATCATAAATGCCAGAGTTAGCGTTCGTTTTATAAAGCACAGAGCGCTGGTTTTTGGAACTCACTATGTTTTGGGCTTGACTTTCATTTTTCAGAACCACATCTTTACACAATCATTCATCCATAGAGCAATGAGCTTATAAACTTGTTTATGTAATGATAGATAGCCAATTACAAAAAAATGCTTTTATTGTAAGTTCATTGGGCAGCAGCCCAGACATCCGATGAACAGAAGAGAAAACAAACCATTTCTGGGCAGTTAGTCTCTCTTCTGATTAATCTTGTGTTTTCATGCAAGTGCTTAAAGACTGCAAAATTTCATAATAAATACAAATTCCAAAATGCCATTTCTTTTGGGTATGAGAAAAATACTTTCCCTTATAACCATAGGGATGTTGTCTTAACTTCCATAATGAACTGCACATCCCAGCGGATCATATTTCCTCACATTGATTCTCCTCATTAGTTTAGGCAATGTGTTGATATTTCTAGGCCTCAACCGTAGCTCATTCCAGTGCCTCTGGCCTCCACAGGATCCCTCTATGGCCTGTGAGTGACAGACAGCTATTGTGTTTTGCTGTATTGCTCTGTCAGGCTATAGATGTGAATAGAAGTAGTGCAGGGACTCTGAGACTAGCTATAATGGAGGGTGACGAGGGTGGAAAATGAGCGGAAACATTAAGATGAGCTTGAGCTAAAGATGCTAGCTGTGAAGAAAACTACAACCATAAATTGTATCCATAATTTTAATAACCCACCGGTTTTATTGTGTTTACTGTTGGAACTGACTGAGTCAAAATTCTTACCTTGTCACTGTGGCAATACAAAAACACTCAGACAAAATTAGATGAATTTATGCCACAGCAGTAAACAAGGTGCACATGCTGCCAGACTCATTTGCATTTCTATGAGGATTTGGGGAGTAATTCAAAACCAGAAAGTTTCAGTTATGGAGTAAATCGCACCAGCTATGTTCACAATGTTTGGGGTTGACAATATAATATTCTTGCTGATGCCGATAAGATGATAGTTATTTTCATAAATGGACAGTATTAAAATTCTGTTATATTTGTCTAAATAAATTAAGAAGAGATATAAATTATTTAAACATAGTACAATTCTGACTATTACGATAATCTGATAACTACAGTATTTACATATTATGACTTATATGATTTATAAATAGCTGTTTATCGTCTATGAATGTACTATTTTGACTAAATAAAATATTGATATAAATTAATAAGAAAATAGATAGCATAACTTTTTCTGATACAGATAATCCAATAATTACAGTATTTTATTATAATGTATAATCAATAAATAGCTGTTTATAGTCTATAAATATACTGTTTTGACTAAATAAATAAAAAATGGAGATAAATGAATAAAAAAAAATTACAATTCTGGCTGATACCGATAATCCGAAAATTATTTTCATGTTATGACTGAACCAATAAATGGACAATATTACAATTCTGTTCCATTTTTGTAAAAAATACATATAGATACATTTTAATAGAGATTACAGTTATGGTTGATATTGATAATATGATATTTACAGTATTTTCACATTATGACTTCTAACTGATAAATTGCTGTTGTATATACTATTTTGTAAATAAAAACATAAAAATAGATATAAGTTAGTCAAATAATATATATTACAATTGTGTCTGATGCCGATAATTGCAGTATTTTCATATTATGGTTTATAAACGACAAATAGCTATTCTATAAATAAATTCTGGTCTATAAACATACTATTTTGTCTAAATAAATGTAAAATAAAACACTAAGTGCTGCAAATGCATTTAAATATCTCAACATTGTATGAAAAATAGACATTAATTTAGCAAAAGATTATATATGAAGGCACAATTAAATATTCGTTATAGACCCTTACCGATAAATAAAAAAATTAAAACAGTAATATTGGCCAGTTACTGACATGGTACCAATATTTTGTGCTTTGCACTGTAAAACAGGACTGATAACTGTATACTGTTGCTGTGTGGATGTAGCCACTTTTAAAAGCTGTCTCATTTTTAAAACCAAGATAAGGGTCACTTCATGAAAGGTAGTCTTTTCTTTTCCCCTCTGGCCTGGCGTTTTCCTGGTTCTTCTCATGTTCTTGACCCAAATCAGTCATATTGCATGGTAAACATTCCCGTCAGTGCTTTCCTGGCTCCCTGGGTTGTATCTGCGGGCTTAGAGCAGGAAAACTGCAGCTTGTTTTCTCACCGACATAATTACTGTCACCACAAAATGAGAGCGCATATGCAGCAGGCTGTTTACATCACTCAGGAGAACGCAGGATGCAGGAGTCCGAGCCCAGAGGCTCTGGGTCATGGCCAGATTCTGATCAGTAAGGTTAAGAATTGATGAAAATCTCCCCTTAAGTACCAGACAGAACCGGAGGCTAACAGCAGAGGAGCGTCTGTGTCTCTCCAGTGTGGTCTGCCGGGTTTGTTTTGTAATCAGTTTTAAAACTCTGCCTGGTGTCTCTTGATTTGTCAGTCCTGGAGAAAGTGGGCCACTGGCTCCCACAGCCTCTGCTGGAGCTGTCACCGCTACGCCGGTGAGCATCAAACTAAAGCGCAGCGAGGGGCTGGAATGCCCTCCAAATATGGAGAGTGACATTTATGGACATTCAGATGATAGGTGATGTTTTAATGTTTTACTCTTATGGGTGTTTGATTTGCACGCTTTCCGTTTATGACATCCAGTTGCAGAAAACAAATTACAGATTTGATTTTATTCAACAAATAATTATACCACAAACATGGTTTTAATTTGTTGATGGTCAGCAGATATGGGTAAAATTTTGAATGTAGGCTATATTTATCCTTGCAATTTATGATGTCAAACGAATCAATTGAATTCTATTGGCGGATGTTGAAATTCAACAGCTGCAGATGCAGATTATTACAATATAATAATTATTTAAATGATTTATTATTAATAATAATTAGTTAGTTAATCATTATATTAACAATTATATTATTTAAATGTTGTAATGTAACTTATTCCTGTGCTGGCGATATGCTTAAGAAATATGTATTTTTATTATCAATGTTAAAGTACTTGTGCTTCTTAACATTTTTGTATATTTTATAAATATGTAGAAAGTTCAAAAGAATATCATGTAACATTGTAGAAGTCTTTGTCACTTTTGATCAATTTAATGCTTCCTTGCTGAATAAAAAAAATATCACTCTATAAGATAATTACTGGCATCCAAAGTTTTAGCATTTTATCAGCTTTTTATATACTATGCAATATTTAAATGTTAGACTATAAGAAAATTCCATAGTCTGGCTGTCTGTAGTCTCCTATTGATGACTATGAAAAGTTGTTTCCTCTTTTTCTCTCCTTTTCTGTATTAGATTTAGTCTTGTACCTGCTCTTTTATCTCTCATCACACTCTCTAATTCGTATCAAATGGAGTGGAGTAGGTCGACCTGTCAAACGAGCTCAACCCCCTGCAATAATTAAACCGAGTGTTCATTGCCCGTGGCAGAACTTGCCGGAACCTGCTTAGATGGTGGAAGACCGAGAGGGAGATGAATGTGCAGTGGCACAGAGGAAATAGACCGGATGAAGGAGCGTTTCAGAGAGGGAAACACACTCGGCTCGGTTGAACTGTACATTCACCTCTGTTCAACTCTGAATGTTCCTCTGCTGTTAGAATTGCCTGAATGTTCTGTATTCTCTGTTTGCATCAGCGCTTTCCAAAATAATTCATGCTGAGGTCTGGGTTAGAGTCTAATTTCGGATTATAATGAAGGTGTTTAACTCTCAAGTCATGTCTTTTCTTATGTGAATCTTAATTTAGTGCCACTTTCATCTCATACGCAGCAGGGAACAAACCAAACAAGAGAAGAAAATGCCATTTTCTAGAGAAGACTTTGACTCTTAACCCGCCTTTTCTACTAGATGCATTCTGTACTCTTTTTTTATTATTGGCATTTTTTTGAGTTCATCAGAATTTGTCGTTAGAGACGTTTCACCCCAGAGGTGTCTTTCGGTTTGCCTTTCTCTAAGCTGTTGACTAGGGCATGAGGAAACCTCTGACAGTGACACCCTATCCAGGAGCCGTGACTTCAAGGACATTTTTGCTGCCAGACAAATTGGAGTAAATGTCAGGGGAGAAACCGTAATTGCTGCCTAAAGGTTAGGCTAATTTCCACATGTTCGGGCATGTTTTCTGGTATTTTCAGAGGATTTTGGACCACACCTATGCATTTATTCTGTGTAATATGTCTGGGATTAAGGCAAAAGCTGTGTTGTGTCGTAAAGGTTCGTTAAGTAATGTTATGGTTCATTTCCTAATTGTCGAACACCAAGACCGTGGGAAAATCAACAAAGCAGCATTCTAGTCCTGTATTACACCTACACTGAAAAAACTTATACTAAGTTTTTTAAGGTAAGTGGTTCCAAACTATTTATTTGAGCTACATTTAAATACTTTTTTTTTAAGTTAGTCAACTAAATTGTGTTTATTTAAATGTAGCTAAAATAAATTGATTGCAACCACTTACCTTAAAATAATTTAGTAAATTCAAAGAATCATTGTTTTCAGTGAACCGGTAGACAGTTGTTTACTTCACTATGGGTGGGAAGCACTAACTTACGACTGGTTTCATACCAGAATAGACATTTTAGGTTTTGTTATATGTTGAGTACAGTTTAATTCATTTTAATATTTCTTTATTAAAAATATTTACTATTTTAGTAACTTTTTTTTAGTAACAGTTAGTTACTTCCCTTTTGGTGCAAACCTCTAACTTCGCACCTTGGGACTGATATTATACCCAGTTGAAATTCCAAAAGAAAATATTTGGTTTTCTTATATATTTCGTACTTTTTCTTTATTGATTTTTTTTAATGTAAATTAATCAAGGAATCAATACTAACATCAGTAGCCTAATAAAACCTATTTAATTTTACTTGGAGTAGGGTCTCCTCATAGAGGCAGCCATTGTGAGATCACATGACCTTGTAATCCACTTATTATCGAACACTTGCAAAATAGTGTATTCTTACACTGAATAGTGTATTGATACAGCGCTAAAAGTAACTGAATGTTGCGTTTGCATGACACCCACACCACTAGGTGTCAGTATTAGTCCAAGGCGACTGTTATAGCAAACAGTGCAATAAACTGCAAAATTACAAAATGTGCCTTAAAATGTCAATATATGCATCTGAAATTGCATAATGTCTGAGTACGTACTATTTTTATTACATTTGCGAAGGAACAAACTGCATAACCCTTAAAAAAGTATGTTTGATATAGTATGAATGTGTGTAGCATGAATGAAATTGTCATGTGACTTCATTTGCAGTGCTTCACTGCCCTTCATTCAACCCCTCTCCTGTGACCTTCAGATGCACATTAGATTGGAGTCTTTGCATAAATAGTAGGTCCTCCAGGTATTTTTTGCCTTCTGTTTTATGTATATGAATTCAGTTTTTCATCTACTGTACAGTAGGAAGGTAGGCATATTCAGATGCGGGGAATGTTGTTTTATAGGCTACTTACCGGTGCTAACTGTTTCTCAGACACTTGAAAAACTTTCCTCGTTGCCAAAGGCAAAACTGATTGTCTCTGTGTTTCTATTTGAAGTCTGTAGGTGGAATATTTGTTTTCTCATTGACTGCATGCATTAACCCTCGGTATGAGTAGAGGACGATGTGTGTGTGTGTGTGTGTGTGTGTGTGTGTGTGTGTGTGTGTGTGTGTGTGTGTGTGTGTGTGTGTGTGTGTGTGTGTGTGTGTGTGTGTGTGTGTGTGTGTGTGTGTGTGTGTGAGCTTTATGCTCACAGTTGATATTTGAAGAAGAGCGGGCTCTAAGTCTTCTCACAAATGTGAATATAGCTCAGTTTTCTGGCCTCATGTGTGTGGCTCTTCTTCCATGTTCTGTGGACATATGGCCACCATCTGCTTGGGCCTGGCCGCATCAAGGTACACATGCTGGGCCCCAAGCAGGGGCCTCTGGGTCATGTTAACCCGTAAGACGGACCATCATACCAGCAGGATGAACAGAATATCAATTTGAACACAGAATAAAGTCATGTTTTTTAATACACCTCTGCTCATTTGAGTATAATATAGCCTTTTGATAGTCCTTGTTCTAGTTTTCTTTAATGTAGAAAGCCTCAGTTTCACAAGGACTATACATTTGAAGTTTGTTTTGGCCTGGTCAGGTTTGAGAAATATTGAGAATAAAATCAAAAGGCCAGGAGAAAGCAGACTAGCTTTTGTGAAATACATAAAAGCCATTGTTTTATCATATTCCTCCCATGTCTCTTTGGTCTCACGCAACTCTCTGTCACTGTCTGCCTCTGTACAATTCTCCCCATCATCTCCGTCCTTCCCTTCTGTCCCTTTAAAGCAGATAAGAAGCATGTGAAGAGAGTTGTGAATAGGTCTGGCTTCATCTGTGGCTCTGAATTTTTTGCTTGCATCCAAGTTCCAACAGTGACCGACTGAGACCAAGGCTTGCGGGCCAAAAAGCGTTTACGTCATGACCCCATCCAGACCACATTTTACATGCAATTTGGAGCTTATTGCTCACACTGTGTTATCTTACGTCTGCCTAAAACATCTGTGTATACAAGCCACCTTGACTATATATTTGCCACGTCATTTTACATCTGATAGGAATAAAATGTACATAAATACCATTTAATTCTAATATAATTTAGCATTTTTATATATACATTTATGAATATGCAATTGAAAAAAAAGAAATGTATGTAAAATTACAATTTACAATTTAAAAAATAGTCATAATTCATAATTATATAAATAATTATTATAATTATGATAATTAATAAATAACAATTATTAATATATATATATATATATATATATATATATGATGAATAATTTTAACTATGTGATTTAAAATGTAATTTTACACCAATTAAATGTTTTATTAAATAACATAAATGTATATACAAAAATCATAATCATTTTTTTATTTAAAAAATATACAATTTACACAATTACAATTTAAATTAAATATAATGAATCATTATATATTTGTAAATTAATTATGTTATTAAACAAATGACAAAATTACAATTTAATAAAATATAAAAATTAAGTATTAATGAAATAAAATTGGACTTTATTTACACTTGTGCATATCACACCAACCTCAAAGACTCAGGCATTGATGCTGCAGTGAAATCAGTCAGTGGGCAGCATCTTGTGTGAGTTTTGCATGCTCACAAATATAAATGTTAAATATTTTCTTGTCCAACATATTTCTGTGATATATTTAGGTATGTGAAATGCTGTTATTTTACATGTTAACCCATATTTAGCATTAAAAAAGTTTTAATAAAAAAAAACGTAAAATTAGCTTTTATTACCATCTGGTTTGATGTAGTGGGTCCCTGAAGACTAAAGACCAGTCCGGTGTGTGTTGTACAAATGTAGTATGTTATAAATCATCAGATGTGAACCATGTAGGGGACAAAAGGAGGGTCTGAAGATATGAGTATTTTATCTGTTTATTTATTTATTTTTTGATTGGTTGGTTTTTGACTCCATGTCTTTCTGCCGTGATGAGTCAGGGAGCACAGATGGAGAGCAGGAGTATGCTGCAAAGAATCATGGGACTTTCTTTTGATCCTATTATATGATGTGAACAGTGTTAATTATTTGGAGAGTGCCGGTCTGTTGGGGTCATTTGTAATATTTGTAATGCTAAAATAACCTTTGCAGTTGACTGAAGACCTTTAGCTGCCTATGTGAATACAAGTGGTTTGTGTAGTAGTCTTTTGGACTGGACTGAAGTGGATTTTTATAACTAAAACATGATTCCAGTATCTTACAGCTAATGTTTTCAGCAGCAAGACGGTAGTTCCTTTCTAAACAGTAACTGTCAAAGTAATGAGCTACTCTTATTTATTCAGTTAAGTGTAGCGTGACAAAGACACTATTTTTGTGTCAAATTTACAACAGAGCAAACTCACTCCCTCACATTGGGAAGTCAGATTAATTTGTTCATTCGAACGTTTCCGTTAAATAAACTGGTATTGTGTAAGATCTCGTCGCCCTGCAGAATCCTGTCCCTTCCTTAATGCTTGATCGAAAAATAGTGATTCATCAAAAGAGCTTTGATTAAATAAGCTGACGAAAGACCAACTTATAACAAGAAAAGATATGTTTCATTTGTCCAGTTTCAGTTTCTGTAATATATGTAATTTGAAAACATGTTTTTAAGATTTTCATGACTAAATACATGGTGAAGAGATTTTACAGATTTGTTGACCTCTAAAAAGTCGAGGTCCAAAGAGAGTAATATATTGCATGTCACCAATTTTATTATGCTATTAATATTCTGTGTGAATCATATGTTCAAATTATATATATAAATTATATAATTTTGTAGTTATGTAATAAAAAGTAATTTACTCCTTAAATAGCTCCATTGTAGTTGCTTCATTGTAGTGTAGCTAACTGCTTTTTTCCAATGATTGACTGTAGATGTACTTTACACCAGGCGCGGACTGGCCATCGGGAGCACCGGGACGTTTCCCGGTGGCCTGGCGGCTGATTTGGCCCGCTGCTCTGTGTTTTTTTATTATTATTATTATATATATTTTTTGCCTTCCCAATGTGATCATTTCCGATTGTGGCATTCCCTAATAAATCGATAATAAATCATAAATCGGTTAGTCTTGACTGACGCTTCACGTCTGTTCCTTGCCTCCGTCAAACGGTTTTGAACCGAGTCGATGCACAGGACTCGAGGAAGGAGAGGAAACTGAGTGAAATTACTAACCTGTTCAGGGCTTCAAGTGCAGGTCAGTTTCATCTGTAATACGCTACTGTAGTTTTGTCTTTATTAACCTAGTTGAGTATTAAACTGCTAGCACCTGTTAGGCTGTCAGTAGCACTCCATTATTATCATCAGTCAGAATACTGTGCTAAAGGACATCATTATCGATTGGAAAGTTACATTAATAAATTTAGCAGGCAGATATTCACATGTATTAATTCTATATAAAGGGAGGGAGCTAGAGCAAACAGCAACACAAACATATCAGTCAGCCCAAAAATACAATAGTGTTCAGTATTAGGATTTTCAATGTACTCATTTTGGCATTTAGGCACTTTATACATTTTGTTTTAATATATTTGTAAGAATTATAGGTTTGTTAAATCTTGGGTATTTAAGTCATTTTAAGAGAAATAACAAAATTATTTGCAAACAAATTGCAATGAGGTGGTTGTTTTGCAACAAGGTGAACACAGTTCTGTTAATAACAGTAGACCTGCTGGTGAAGAAGAGACAGGTACAAGAAAAAAGGGAGTGACAGAGAAATTGGAGAAAATAAATAAAAGGAAAAGGGAAGTAAAGGTGCAGGTCAAAAGAGAACCTTTAATTATTTTCCACGGCCCCGACTAAAGACTTAAACCTTTTTATGGGATTGTCATACGAATAGGCTAATAGGGTTGTACATATTTCAGAATTTGTTGTGGGTGCATGGGATGGCCAGGATGAGTGGGAGATTTCCCAGCCTGAAATTTTGTCCCAGTCCGCCCCTGCTTTACACTATTAGTAGCTCGTAGCTTGGGAAGCTACAGTTTCTAGGCAACACCGCTGCACACATGCTTATTACAGTGGCAAAGTGATGTTTCCTTGTGACTTCCATTGCCAGAGACTGAGCACAAAGCGCTTGGGTTTTCTGCACTAGAAAGACCCTTTACCCTGGTAAACATTCCTGCTTGTGGGAAATTAACTCTGTCCTATCAAAACACATGCCCACAAGTGAGCCATTAATGGGTTAATGTGGAAATGGAATTGAAACACTTCCCCAGCAGAATGAAATGTCACCCTAGAACTCTTGGCCAGAATCTCTGCGGTTTGGAAATTCAGTGTCCTTTTCCTAAAAGTAATCTCATCTGTCAATCATTATTCACATAGAGACTGTGTCCGGGTCAATGTCACTCAATCCTCTTACAGTCCCAGCATGCTTTGCACACAGTCTCAAGGCAAACAATATTTTGTACACATTCTTTTATTGTCAAAAAATTGATGAACAATATTCTGTTTGTGTTGTTAGAAAATGTGTTTGAGGTCTTACTCATGGAACTCAAAGGGATACAATCTTAAATACGTAAGCTTTACCTAAATAAGTAAAAAACTAAAAAGTATTTTTTCAGAAATACATTTTGTAAATTTTCTGGCAAGACATACAAAATTCAAGTAAAACACTTGTGAAGAAACATACAGAAAATGCCTTCATAATAACAGAGTGTATCGTTTAAATTTAAATATTTCATATAATAAATTAATTTCAAGGCAAAATAACTTTTTGCCCCTTGAAGTACTTTGTAATATATTTTGACATTTAAAGCATAAATTAAATATATTTTCATATTGAAAAAAAATTATATGTGACTGTAGGCCACACTGCATACATTTAACATCTTTATTTAATAAAATATCACTTTGCTATCTTACTTTGTGCTTTAAGAAAGTTTTAAACCTTGATTGTTTATTAACTCAAAATACATTGACCTTTACATCTTTGGCACCAGAGGTATAAGAAATGAATTTTCAGGTTTGCATTAAAAAAAGTTTACTAATTGAGCTCTCATAATACTGTACCAGTCAGTATCACGGCCCTCATTAAAATCTCCCCGTGTCCCTTGTTGATCATAATGCTTCAAGCTGATGTAAAATGTCAGAACGGCAAAATGTTGCCTGTACCCGCCACAGCTGTGAACCAGTGTGTGTTATGAAGAGGGGAGCATTCACCTCGGTTGTCATGGTGAAGGAGAATTCGGACAGCTCGAGGGGTATTTTAATGATTTAGCACTCTAGGCATAACCCTGTTTGTCTCCACATTTGAACTCTGATAGTCAATAATGATATTTATTCAGCATATAGTTATTTTTTTATGGCTAGGCAATGGATAGTGAATTGATTTTCAGCTGCATGCCTTTATTATATGATCAATGCAGTATATTGTTTGCAACATATTTTGTGATGCAAGGTTAGAAGGTTTTCCTCTAATGTGAGATGAACACACCCCAATTTCTACATAATATTTATGCAAGTCAAAAGAGCAGCACTGTATGACCCAGAGTTTGCAAGAACTGACCAGAGACAGAGAAATGTTTAGTGGCCAGTAACCAAATGGAAGACTTTTCTTCTTTTTTGTGGGGAGGGGGACACACCACCACAGTATTGCATTCTGCTGTCTTTGAAAGCATTTATTACATTTAAATGACTACTATTGTGCAGAATTAATGTAACAATGAACTACAGATAATGTTTGCAGTTCATAAAGTAATCTAAACATATTTTGGCCTTATCATTGAGCTATCCGTTGATTTAAACTAAATGGATAGTTTGGCAGAACTGCATCAGCATTCATTTAATTTAGCAACATTTGGCCTCATGAATGTGGTTGTGTGCTAACCATGTTTTAAATGGTTCAAACAATTGAGAATTTAGAAAGCATGTTTCTCATCAGGTCTCCCTCATCAGAGTTTATCAGTTTTACTGAGGCACTGAACAGTTTTACTGGGATTCATGCTACAGTCTATATATTTTACGTGCATGCGCTTGAAACATGCCCACATTTTTATTGCATAAAGTTCCAGAACTTTCAGTAAACTTTCAGATGTTCTTTCCATATAATGCTTTTAATGCATGACTCAGATGGAAATGTCAAACTGTCATGTTGAATGGCAATAAATAGACATGCTCTGAATATTTTAAAGATGTTATAAACCCAAGTGCTCTAGCATACGAGACCCACTTATCTTATTTCTTCAGTGTTTCCTTATCCTGAATGCAACATTTTGGAGGCAAACGCACCCTTAGGTAATATTTTGGAAGGTACAGTCACCTAAAATTGTGAGTTTTTTGACACTGCGCATTCTGTATGTGCCCACCTCTAAATCCAGCTCATCCCCACAACCCCTGCTCTCTTTCCACCAATCACGCGGCTGCTGGGAAGCTCTACCCTGTTGCTATGGAGACTTGGCTGTTAATATTCCGTACGAGTCTCACTCTGATAAGAGACCAGCCGTGCACCGTAGAGAAATCGATGGGACTTTCCTTCAGCAAATATACAGCAGTGCAGCAAGGGAGAAAAAAATAGAAATTGAAAGCGAGCTGAAGAGTTTTGTTGACTTTTTTGTGACAGGGCTGGTTCCCTTGCCGAGTCGCGATTGAACCGTTCCCTCAGTAGGATACTTTAATTAAGTTACTGGAACAAAGCTACTCTGAACCCCTTTGAATTCTAGAACAATTCTGTCAAATTTCAATTTGATATGTTCTGCAAAGTTTGATTGTTGGTCGTGGAATGAATCTGTATTCCTGATATTCCGTGACTCCGGTAACAAAGCGGGAATTTTTTTTGCCGCTAATACCTTACCACTTCAACAGCTGCAGGAAATCAAAACAAAACGAGTGTGCACTCGGGAGAAGAAGTGTGTTTCTGTCACCGGAAAAGAATGGGACATATTGATTGTAGATCTAATCATTCAGTGCAGAGCTGACAGGGGATTTCAGGCAAGCTAGAATATACCACATTTCTCCATCCTGGCAGAACCGCCACTTACAGGCAAGCCAAGAAAGGGAACAATCTGTTGTTGTGCGAAAACTGTGGGAAAACTTAATGGCCAGTAACCAAATGGAAGACTTTTCTTCTTTTTTGTGGGGAGGGGGACACCACAACAGTATTGCATTCTGCTGTCTTTGAAAGCATTTATTACATTTAAATGACTACTATTGTGCAGAATTAATGTATGCAGATCTAATGTATACCCTCCACCCCAATCACCACAATCAGGCTTTGAAAATGTAATTAACAAAAAAGCATTGTGATGTAAAATGAAAAAGCGACTTTGCACTGTTTCTAGGTCACTAATCAAATAAGTGATGTGTGAAATCGTCTGTGTGAACTTGGTTGTACAGCTGGTAAGATGATCTTCCACTGAACCTCAAGATGCTCTTTAGATCATGCTGGAGAACATGATCATCTGGTTTTACACAAACTTGTGCAGTGGATGCAGCCTGAGTGCTGCTGTTATTAAAGAAAAAACAGGCACACTAAATTCTAGGTCATTCATTGTCATTTTTACTCAAACAATAATATAATTTGTAATGCAAATGAGAAGAAAAATGACATCCAAAATAGAAGCATTTTTACTATGGTCTCAGACACGGTTTATGGTGCCACTCAAAGACTTAATGTTAATGTCTTAATGCATCTATTTGTCATATTTTCAGTGTAATGCAGCTTGAAACCGGCATCAACATTTGAATAATCCATTTTGGCATTTAGCTAATATAATTTACCTGCACTTATAGTGTTCATTTTGCTTCCATCTGGTTGGCTGA
The DNA here is from genome assembly GCA_027422405.1 of Ptychobarbus kaznakovi. Classification (NCBI taxonomy): domain Eukaryota; kingdom Metazoa; phylum Chordata; class Actinopteri; order Cypriniformes; family Cyprinidae; genus Ptychobarbus; species Ptychobarbus kaznakovi. The sequence continues at coordinate 38,347,075 of CM049795.1, forward strand.
CATTGTGTTCCTCTCTATTTCCTTATAAAGAAATAAATTGGCTCTTTAAGAAGTGACAGATGTAGCTAGCGGCAGAGGGGGATGATGTGATAGTCTGTCGAAGTTCTGGGTTTACGATCAATGTTGAGGCGTCCAAGTCATTTTTGGATATCGCTTAAATGCCACTAAAACCAGCAGAGAATTATGGGCCCATCATCATGGCAGTAATATTACACATAATGACTGGTCCCCAAAGTCTTATAGTCTTTTAATGAGATTTTAATGTCCATTAAAAGAAGTCGCTCATTTACTAACTGGAGATGTAGTTTTATAAGTCAGTTGTAGCTATTGTTATAAATGCAGATGTGCCTGCGCAAAGCCTTTTTAATGAATGACTTGTGTTGTCATCTGATTGTCTGAATGGCTGCTACTAAGGCTAGTTGTCACTTTTTGTTCCATATATTTTTTTTGTATTAAATATTTCAACTGTTCTTGAATAGGAAAAACAATGCAGTCTCAAAGGAAAACAATTTACCCCGGTGTCCTTTTTCACCACATTATGTAAGGTGGACTTTTTCACAGGTACTTTAGCATGGTTAAATGTTTAATATTAGAAAAAGGGGGGAAATATTTTACTAACCCATTTTTAACACATGATATTGTCTTATTTTTTGAATAAATTGGATCGGATTACCTCTGAACTACGAGAAATGTGGTATTCAGTTCAGTGAACAGCTTATAGTCAGATAACTTTTTTGAAAAACTAAAGATTTGGCTTGAGCTCTGGCATATTCTTTGCAAATGTTTGTTTTGCCAGAAGTTTAATAAAAAAGGATATGCTCTGTCTTGGCTAACCAAGTGGCATGGACATGAGGACTGTAGGTACGTTGTTTAAAACAAGGACATGGGGATTCGGGCTTATAATTATATGACATTGAAATGTCCATCAGCATGTATTCTGGAGATATTTTTCCAGCTCAATCTCTTCAGGTGTCCTTTAAGTATCAATTTACATGATGGTCTTTAAAAAAACACGTGTGTCCTCTAATCTTGTGCAGAGAGTTTTCACACCGTTCCTGCGATGGAAGTCTTTCTGTGTTCCCTTCCCTTCCCCAGCTATGATTGAAGTGTCTAGCAGTGTTCGAAACTAAGTTATTGCAAAATGTTCTCGAGTTGATGCCGTTCTTATGACTTGGTGTCCTCTCCCTGTTTCACTGTACACGTATAGAGAAAGTGTGCTAGTTGTTGAAGAAGCAGGGTTTTTAGTTTTTTTTAAAAGAACATTTGGAGGGAAGTGTTTTGTCACCAGTTGGCCAAGGTCACCATCTTCAAGGGACTGTGGTCTAATTTTTTTCTCCTCCCACCCCCTTCACCTTTTAAGTTAACCCCATATAAAGCAAAGAAAAACACATTGCTGCAAATAAAAATAACCAGTTACGTCCAACTCAGTATGGAATACAAGTGCTGGAGAGAGATAACATGGGGATACATAGTGGGGCTGCAAAGTTGGAGCGACGAGAATGTTCCTCCTCACATTTGCGTGATTTGATCTGATGACATGAACATGCAGGGGAATCTTTTAGTGTCTGTAATGACAAAGTTGATGTGCTGAGAGTGTAGAGCAAGAGAGAGTGAAGAGTTTCAAGAGCAGAGAATGTTGATTGGGCGGAGGGGTCATAAAATATTGAGGCCTGTTTTTTGTTTTTTTCCCACTGGAGTGCATATTTTTAGCCCAAGTGAAAGAGTCATGAGAAGATTTCTAGCGATCAAAAACTGGCCATTTCTCTTCCCGTGGCATTCTGCGATTTATCCCAGGGTGATGACAGCTCGCATGCACTGCATGTTTTTACAACTGGGTGTGTTTCTTTGTGTCTGAGAAAAACAGATTGTTGGCGTGTAAAAAAATACATTTTTATATATATTTTTAACTCCCCTATTCCCAACCCATTTGATTGGAATTTTTACTACGTTATTAAAGTTAATATCTGGCAACTCTAATTCACCTTACCATATAAATATATTTTTTTATAATTGTAATTTATATTATATTCTATATTATACATTTTTTACATAAAAATATATTAAAAATAAAAATATCTTAATTTTGATACTGTATTTTGTTATTTATATAAAGTGTATGTTAAAAAATATAGTTAAATATTGTTTTATTTGTTTTGAAGTAAAATGTGTGAGCTTTACCTTATTATGGCATAAACATAAATAAGTCAAAATAAAATCTAAATTGTTTGGATTATATTTTCGATTAGATTATATAACTGTAAAAGCTCAGTTAGGTTGGTATATTATATTTTAGTGCTCCTATGTCATTCAGTTTTATACTGTAAAGTTGCATAAGAACCATCCCATAATGCATGTAACATTGTTACCATAATTTAATGGTATAGTTATGGCAGCCACAGCTGTCAGGTTTTTGTTAGTTAAAAAGTCAACAGGTCAAGCAGTCCCTTGTAACTTCCTGCGGATCCTGTTTTTGGACTACATCATCTTCTCTCACCTCTCACTCAACTGTACTAAAACCTTCAGCAAAATACTGCAACTACTGAAACTGTGCTGGCTTGTAAAATGCCCCGAGGTTTCATTAGTGGCTGCACACATGCAAACATTTACCCCTCAACTCTGTGTTGCGGCACTCGTGTTAAAACTTCATCAGATGAGACAATCACCCAAAACAAAGCATTCCCTCGCTTGAATTCCCTTCAAAGTTCCTTAAAAGCATCATGTCACCCATGAACAACATTGTGCCTCTTGACAAAGCATTCAGCTTGTCTCCCATCTGGCGAATATTGCACATCCTCCATTATGCATTAACTCACTAACCACAAAGAGATTCGCAGCAGCCAGAACTCGCCGTGCCAGGTCATTTTAATCATGGTGTTATGAAAACTTCATGAGTTTCTGTGTTTCTTTCCTTGTGTTGTCTTGTGCTAACGGCGTCATTCAATATACAACAGGATACAGGATATTTACCCACCTCGGGGAGACTGACAACACAAATCCCCTTAGATGAAAGTCAAGAGTATAACCTGCTTAAAATAGCTTCCTGATAGGCTGTTGCTTGTTTGTGTGCAGTGTTGGAGAATGTTACTGTTAAAAGCATCTTGTTTAAATATTGTGCTTTTTGTTTAAAACTGGTAATGTCATTAGTATGCATTATCATTAAGGTTTAGTCAAAATAATACATGTGCATTAGGTTACTTTGTGTGTTTCAGCAAAAGAAGCCAACTCTTTTGAAATTAGATTATGTAACATGTTAGTTCTAACACTGTTTTTGTGAATCTATTTTTATACATTAGTTAGTTATGGTCCTAGTCATTTGATTGGCTGGGTGACGTTCCAAGAGTGGTGAGATACAGTACAGTATAAAAGTACTAAGAATTTTCACTTTTTGGATCACTGTCAGTAGGTGCCGTGGCAACAATTGACTCTCTTTATGACATAAGTCATCGGAAACATTTACTCCACTGATTCATTCAAACAGATTCATTCAAATATCATTGATGGGACTGCCTTTACAAGTGATTCATTCAGAAGCACTGATGCATTCAGGATTAAATCATATAGCTGCTTTTATGAGTCTTTTAATCATTTACACAACTGAACTGACTCAGTTCAACACACTGATTCATTCTGGAATGAAACAAGTCGTTGTCTTTTTGAGCAAGTCAATATCACTAATCCATAAGGAGTAAATTAGATAACTGTCTTTATGGTTGAGTCATTGAATCATTTACACAACTAATTCATTCAGCACACTGATTCATTCAGGAACAGAACAAGTGGTGGTCTTTCTGAATGAGTCACTGAATCGTTTTCTCAACCAGTTTATTAAAAACACTTATTCATCCAGGAACTAATTAGATGACTACCTTTATGAGTGAGTCATTGAATCAACTAATTCATTCAGCACACTGATTCATTCAGGAACAGAACAAGTGGTGGTCTTTCTGAATGAGTCACTGAATCGTTTTCTCAACCAGTTTATTAAAAACACTTATTCATCCAGGAACTAATTAGATGACTACCTTTATGAGTGAGTCATTGAATCAACTAATTCATTCAGCACACTGATTCATTCAGGAACAGAACAAGTGGTGGTCTTTCTGAATGAGTCACTGAATCGTTTTCTCAACCAGTTTATTAAAAACACTTATTCATCCAGGAACTAATTAGATGACTACCTTTATGTCATTGAATCAACTAATTCATTCATAAACACTGATACATTCAGAAATGAAACATTTATTTCTTATATGAGTGAATTAATAAAATATTCATTCAAGAACACCAATACTTTTGTTTTAGGAGGTTCTGCTATGGCAGAGCAAATATAGACGTCGTAACTTAACTTGTCTGAAAACTAAGTTTCTCAATATTAACTAGTTTATGGATCTGTTGTATAAAAGCACCATCACCAAAGCAATATTGTTTAAACGCACTGTAGACTGACACGCTGCAAAGCAAATGGCTAGGGATGTCTGAAAGGCAAATAGTTACAGATATCAGCCGTTAATTAAAACCAGTTCAGAACCACAATATAGTCCCAACGTGTGAAACCTTTAGCTCAGACAGATAGCTGCTTGTCTGTCTTTATTCACCTGTGGCTGAGCTCAATATCCCATCTGTCGTTGCCTATTCTCCTGTTCAAACAAAAGCCTTGGCTGCAGCTGTTATTGAATGAACATTAGACGACCAGGGCTCTAGCCAATACATGCTGCTGAACTCACCCCTGGGTGCGAGGCTTGTTGCAATTTAAAAAAGGTCCAACACAAAAACAGCAGTTTTAATTGCTTCAAGGGTTGTTTGATTTGCCTCTCAAACAATGATAATGTCATAACACTTAGCTCTCAGAGTCTCTTGGTCCCATTGCAGATGTTTTTTTGTCTGGTTTTGGCTCATTCACGTGTTTATTTATATTTGATTGTCTGATCTTTGGCCCACAGGTGTATTGAGCCTGCCGGACAGTCTGAATCTGCACCATGACCAGCAGCGAGCAGGGAAAACTGGAGAGAGCCATGCTTATAGCCAGGCAGAACTCCGCACCATTGAACAGTCGCTCCTGGCCACCCGCGTGGGGAGCATCGCAGAGCTCAGTAAGTTCTCATGCCAAGAAATGTGTGTTGGTGTAGTTTTTATTGAAACAGGAAGTTTGGGACGAGGAAGTTTTAAGTTTGGGACAGATTTGACTTGCTAGTTGGTTTTGGGACATACGAAAGTCATGTTTTTATACCATTCAAAAGTTTAGGGATTGGTAAGATTTTTTAAATGTTTTTTAAATAAATATTTTATACTCACAAGGATGCATTTATTTTATCAAAAATGCTGTGAAAACAGGAATATTGTGAAATATTATTACAATTTAAAATAACTATTTTCTAATTTAACATTTTAAAATGTAATTTATTCCTGTGCCTTTACTCCAGTTTTCAGTGTCATATAATCCTCATAAATCATTATAATATGCTGATTTGGTGCTCAATTATTAATAATGGTTCTTATTATTATCAGTGTTTAAAAGAGTTGTGCTACTGGTAATATTTTTGTAGAAACTATGATACTGTGATTACCTCTGATTCTATAGTGAATTAAAATACGGCATTCATTTGAAATAGGACATGTCTTTGTCACTTTTGAACTAACTATTAATTTAAAAAAAATCATACTGACCCCAAAACCTTTTAAAGGCTACTATAAATAATCAGGAAAAATGTTTTGTACTTTATACAAAGGTTTATTAGCAACTATTTCTACATGTTGGTTACTCAAAATGAGCAGGTTGTATTAGGAAAAGGGACATTCTCATTCTAGAGAGCACTTGATTGGACGGAAATCTGTGTAGTGCAGGATGAGTCATCAGTGTTTTTGGTCTGTTTTTCTGAGAAAAGAAAGAGTGTACATTTTTAATACATTTAATCTGCTAAAAGTTAACTTTGAGTCAATGTTTAAATTTAGTCAAAATATTTCTCCTGAGCCCTGTGAAATTTAGAAAAGACCCAGATTTGGGGTCCATTCTGTGTCAGGTCCCTGAGCTATATAACATCTGGATGATCCACTGAATTAGCTGTTTTTAGTCTCTTGTGTGGGTGTATGAAGCCAGCGGTCAGCAGCTGGAAGGCCCTACCTTAACTGAGCGGGGTGTGTCCCTGTAGTGTCCACTGGACAGTCGTCAGCCTGAATAACAGCTCTTTGTGTTGTTGTTTCGGTGATTGTGGTTAGACTGTGTGTGGCAGTGAGTTTCAGAGCCTGTCTGTACTGCATGACTGCTGCCACGGTTATTTCCTAATCACAACGAACACAAACAGTACCCAATAAGTCAAGATGCAAAAGAGAACACCATCATCCACACTGATTATGTCTCCTCAAGTGTGCCTGCCAAATGAACACATGTGACCCCACTGAGGAGGGGAAATTTGATGTGTGCAGAGGGACTTGAGTAAATTACAGAGAGCCAGTGACCCTTCTGTCACTCTAACCAACATTGCGTTCTGCTGGGAAACAGACTTAAGCAATGTGAAACAATAGAGCAAGCGCTGCTATTGCTTGCTTTGTTTTTTAATAAATTTTGATTGGGTAAAACACAAACACCAAGAACATTTCTGGGTCATAATTAAAATGATAATTCAATTTGCGATTGGTTTCAAGTAAACGCTCAAAATCCTTTATTTGGGTAAGACTTTACAATAATTCACTAACACTTAACATAAACTAACATTAACTAATGGAACCTTATTGTAAAATGTTACAATTATTGGTATTAAAGCATATACCAGTGGTCGGCAACAGGCGGGGACCCGCGGGCCAAAACTGGCCCACCAGCAATAATATCTGGCCCGCGCCCGCAGCCAGGTTATTTTCAAAGCGGATGGTTCTGAAATAAATCTGTCATGACAGCAACAGCTACTCACAATCAGAGTATGTGAGCGGAGCAGTGTGATTTTGACTGGAGCGAGGAGCGGATTTTTTAAAAGTCGTGGTTTTCACTCGCTCCAAGAGCGCTCCACCACCATCATGAGTACAATTCATGCCAATGACCCGTAATATAACTGCATATTTTGTAAGAATTCACATGTTAATATTTAGCTAGCTTGATAGAGAAGGATCACTCAAATCAGAAGAATGTGAAGGCTATATGATGATACTAAAGATGTCTAGATACTGAATATTTTCAGCTGAAAGCATGATTTAAACGAGTACTGCAACACTTGTTCACACGCAGTCACTCTCTCGATAATGCATTCAAACAAATGTAATCTTACAGTGCTACTTCATCTGTATCCGATTTCAAATGAGCAGAAATCTGTAAGAAATGCATCGATCCATAGGTAAAATAACTGACGAAAACATAGTTATTTTCATCATAAACAAAATTTGCACCGCAAAAAAGCAGCTATTATAATGCTGACAACCATGTTATTAGCTTGTCATCTGGATGTGGTAGGAAAGAAAAGTTTGCACACCAGATTCCAATAAGCCACCTATTATCCTTTGACTATGTTCTGGCCCGTCATCTAGTGGCAACATTTTTTGGGCCCGATGCCAAACTTACTTGCCGACCCCTGGCATATACGTTAATAAAAACACTTAAGTTAAACAGAAAAGCAAGCAGGTGCATGATTTGGCATGGCAGCCAATACAAATACTTAATAACCGTTTCCTTACCTAAATCCTGCATTTGGACCAGGCTCGGTTGCAGAATCACATCACTCTGTGCTTCTGAAATTATTATCTTGATCTATATAAGTTAGTGTAGTTAGCTATCTCTGTGTCGTACGTGGTCGCTTGTCAAGCATGAAAAACACAAGTTTTATTTAAATTCTGAATATATTATCATATACAGCATGCAAAGAGCTCCCTTTAAATTGATTCAAAACTGTAACTCATTCATCACGATCTTACAAAGTTCTGTTTTAACCAATGAATGTGACCACACAATGAAACTTTTTTTATGAAGTTACGAGCATGATAGAACTCGGCGCTGGACAAAAAGCGGTGAGTGCATGGGTTCCAACCTAAACACCTCTGATTGGCTATTGCGTTGTAGAAATCAACAAACATGTCTGTGATTGGCTACTTTGCTCCCCTCTGCGAAAGTGCGTTGTACAATAATTTGACGCTTTCCAAAGCAGAAGATACACTGGACTGTTCGCTAAATCTATTTAGTCATTTAGCTCTTATTTAAAAGAAAACAGATCCTAGACCAGGAGTTATGGGCAGTTAGACTATTTTACACTGAGTTAGACCAGTGCTTCCCAAACCTGTCCTGGAGGACCCCCTGGCCTGCACATTTTGTATGTCTCCCTAATCAGACACACCCAATTTAGTTCTTGCAGCAGTCTCTACTAACGAGTTGATGAGTGGAATCAGGTGTGTTAGATAACGGAGACATGCAAAAGATGCAGGGCAGGTGGGCCTCCAGGACAGGTTTGGGAAGCACTGAGTTAGACTATTATACATGCTAAACTAAAGTCCGCCGTCGTCAGGAGGGGGGGCACAGGGATGTCCGTGGCCCACTGGTGCCGGGCCTGTATGAAGGATTAGCACAGATGTGAGGTTGCTGTCATAATGCAGCATTGGTGATGTAACCATGCAGAATATTAGCTGTTGTGCCAACAGATGAGGCATAATAATCAGATGTAATTGTCTTTTTCCTCCTTTCCAGCCTTGTGTACACAATGCACAATAAGCATTTATATATTGATGGCAAACCCTTCAAAAGCCACCTAATTGACCGTTAACTAATTATGGCTCATTTTCACACTGTGTAACGAAATATAAAAGCCTGGATTATGCAATAGCTTTTTTGGTTGATGAAAAGTTCCCATGCATATTCATTTTCCTGTTGAATCATCTCAGTTTTGGCTATGTGAAATAACGTTTCTGTCTACTCTATTATCTCACTGTGTCCTTATCACAGACTTATAACTGTCAGTGGGGTGTAATGCAAAACAGTACTTGTTAATGAGTGGCCAGCATTTTTATGAGCATCCCAGCATCTCTCAGTGTGAAACCACATACACCGCTGATGTTAAAAGAGTCCGTTAGGCAAATTAACTAACATGATGCACTGTGGGCAGTTCACAATGAGGCCAAACTCCAATGTGCTGAAGGCTGCTATATACATATATAGAAAGAAAGGCTGTTGTCATAGTGATCACTAGTGTACCAGTGTCAATCTAAGTAAACAAGCACATACTTTTTATGGTAAATGTCTCTAGAGTTCACCTTCGCCATCAAGCCCCCTGGCAAAAATCATCCGTAGTATTTTATCCTATTTATTTCTCTCAAAAAATACCCCGAATCATTTTCTGATTATATTCTAGCACACAAAAACTGAGAGAAGAAGCTCCCTTTACAATATGGCCGTAATTCAGACATCTGTCTCTCCACTCACTCCAAGAATCCCCTGAAGAGTTTGGCCTGCACTGAGCGGTCTCATTGGTTTACTAAATAATTCCCAGCTTTATTTATTTTATATATTTATTTATACAAACCTTGAGGTATCTTTGAAAAATGTCCAATACATGTTTTTCTGGAGCTTAAAAAGTCCAGAATAAACTTTTGCTTTCAATATTTAGGCTGAAACAAAATGAAGCATGCAAAATTTATTAGTTTCATTTACCAGAGGCCTTTAGATTATGCATAGGAAATTAGCAATTAAGGGATATTAATAAACCACAATCTTGACAAGGCAAAGAGAAAACCCCTCACTGCTCATGGTGAGATAACGGAAGTCTAAATCGAAGA